>JAFIRS010000100.1:0-640330 GCA_018342105.1 Gonioctena quinquepunctata | reverse complement strand
TATCAATATTATAAATTTATAAATGAAATTGAAAAAATTAAAAAATAGTAAAATAGTTAGCTTTTCAATTAGATGAATTCCAGTTTACCCTATAATTAAACTTTATCTTGATTACTGCACATCAGTATTATTTTTGCTAGACTCGAATAAGTTAAATCAACTGCAAAAGTTGCAAA
Source organism: Gonioctena quinquepunctata (assembly GCA_018342105.1). NCBI lineage: Eukaryota > Metazoa > Arthropoda > Insecta > Coleoptera > Chrysomelidae > Gonioctena > Gonioctena quinquepunctata. The sequence continues at coordinate 640,154 of JAFIRS010000100.1, read as the reverse complement.
AACATCATCTTTTCGAAAATAGTTTAGCACCAAGCAACAAATTATTTTCAAAAATTCATAATTGTATAAATGGACAATTAATTTTTGTTTTTTAAATAGTCCTATGAATTAACCGTCTACCTTCTTAAATTAAAAACTGTTCTTCGCTTCTTGTTTCAGAAATAATCTCAAAACTATTGTCTCTTGAAATTGATTGTGTTAAGAGTTGCTTTCTTGATCATAATGTCTTGTCATATATCACAATACGTGATATATAGGTATCTTAATAGATACCTACTATTAATTAAACATCCATCTATATCTACACTTGTATTGATTTTCTAGATTGATTCTTCTTAAACACAGGCCAACATAGTTTCAAATATTTGGGTTAACTAGTGCCGTCTCGAGAGCTTAAAAAGACATACTCTACTTGACAATATCCGTCACGGCTTTAATGTCATATATATAAAAAATCTGCTCCTGGTTGCAAAAGTTTCATATATATATATATATATATATATATATATATATATATATATATATATATATATATATATATATATATATATATATATATATATATATATATATATATATATATATATATATATATATATATATATATTTCCTTGTTTTACTCCATTCCCAAAAATAAATATTTTTAAATTTTGTTGTTGTTTCAGGTTCATCAAGGACACTATAGAACAATCGTGAGTAGTTTGTATTAGAATTCAAATAATGTGAAAAAATATCAACTTAACAAATGTTTCAGTTATTGATAACAATGGATCAGTATATGATACTTAATCTCATGAATTCACTTTAACTAAACTGAATAAGCAGTTATAAAATGATTCCATCATGTGGATGAACGGTTTATAAATTAACTTCAAGATTCTACTTAATGTTTATGCTATCAATAGATTCTGTCTTAATGATTTATCCCAATAGATGTAATTTCTCATTTAAATTTGATGATTCAGGGGGATAGAAGTTTGATTTAAAGCAACAATCATTAATAATCATAAGTTATGTTGCAACCTGCATTTGAAATATTGCCAGGTGGATTTCAAAAACAATTCATATATATATATATATATATATATATATATATATATATAATATATATATATATGTGAAGTGAAAGTTTCACTTGTCACACCACATAGAGTACACATTTATATTATATAATTTTAAACAACGCTAATGTGGTTGTAGTAACTTTAAACTTCGTTTTATTCCTCGATCTACTTTTTTTTTTCTTTTGTATCACTATGTTAGATGAATATGTTTAACATCATTGAAACCAACCTCAACAAAGTTTCTCCCTCATGATGGAAATAAACATTTCCGAAAGCATAGATAAACCTTAAGAGTTTACTTTTTCATTGCAGCTCACCCCAATATCCCTATTTTTGTACCTAACTAGTCAGCAAATACTTCCCACACACACACACATATATATATATATATATATATATATATCACACACTATATATATATATGTGTGTGTGTGATGAATAGCTTTCTCGGGTTTCTCTCCGAGTTCAAAAAAGGTTTACATGATTTTAAAATAATATACCCGGATAACTGAACCTCTTTCCAATTCTGTTTGTTTTTTAGATATCACATATAAACTCAACTTCACATAATGTTATATGATTCGTTTGATTAGTTTTGAATATTGTTCTCATATAATGTTGTGCAATCAATATCGTTGTTTTTTGGGATTTGAATAATATTTTCCATCCATCACAAAGTTCAAATAATATCTCAATACAATTTCTTTATAAAAGTTTTATTGACTGTGAGTATTTTTCTTGTTTTGGTGAGTTTAAAACGAAATCATGGTTGTCAACTACTAATCTAATGTTTTTTAATACTTCCCAAGTTATTGTGGTGTTGTCTTGATTCAAACAATTACCAGTCCTTTTCTTGAGATTATGTTGAAGCATTTCTCTCTTGAAAGTTTTATTGTACTGGAATGCTGTGGGATTGTTGTTGGTCCATTTCTTGTTCTGAAAAACTAAACTATATTGAAGTGTAACTATTTTTTTTTCATATGAAATTTAATTTTTTTTTCAACTGGAAAAAATGTTGAGGAGAGCTAATTTTCATATTTGGAAAAAAATAAAAAATTGATTAGTGAGACCATTTATCAAAAAGTATGCAACATTATTTTCCTGTTGGTATTCAGTGAAACTACCATCAGGCTAGAGCTTCTGTAACACTTTTTAAGTCACCCAAATCCTCATAGCCCAAATTGCATTTACTACAAATTCTATCTGCTTTTTGCAGATCATCAAGCATCTTGATATCATTTTTTCCATCATCAATTACTTTTGACTTTGTCCAGAGCTGCCTGTATTAAAAGACTTCCATATTTTCTTTGGCGAAAGACTGTAAAAGAAATCATCCAGTTTTTTAACCATCCTTCAATTAGATCTTCACTAGCTGAGGATGATAACCTCTTATGGTCAGCACTAAAAGCAGATTATTTCAAATGCAATTGAATGATTGTATGAAAAGCACAATATCAAGGCATAAAAGTAAAAGGTGTACGCAACAAAAAATATGGAACCAGTCGCGAACGCGATTTTTCTATTGAAGCAACGTATGTCTGTCCACTTGCGCGACTGCAACCTATTTTCGACGCAACCTACACGAAACCGATCTCACGAAACCAAACCTGTCAGTCACGTATTGACCAGTTGCGTGCGATCTATATAATAGAGTGGTTTGTAGGGGCATATTTAAAGTTTTTTTGCCATACTGTAACGAACCTAGGCCGGACCTGTCGCCTCGCACGTTGCCGTCGACAGCGATGAGGTCATCCCCAGAGATGTTCGAGAACAGTCCAGTCGCTCTGCCGCGGAGAGCAACGGTCGATATTGGAAACGATTGGAACATGCTGGTCGTCAACTGCCGGAATTCGAAAGATCGGGAATTCTGTGACGGAGATAAATAGGTAGCTATACAGTGGCATAGTAATATAAATTAAGTTGTAGATTTAAGAGTGAAATAAATTAGTTAAACCAAGTTAAGTTTATTTACGTTACAATTGGTGTCGGAAGTGAGATTTTGAAAATAAACAAGTGATCGTGGAGTGGATAGTCAGAAAAATAAATTGATAGACCTTTTTATGCCCCAAAATAGACAGTGGCCGGTTTTCGAAGTGGACAATATTGTGGGAATATAAACTGATACACTGTTCAGCGTGAAACAGAAAATAGACAGTGGCCCGGTTTTGAAGTGGACAATTGTCGCGTGGGAATATAAACTGATACACTCTTCGTGAAACAGACAATAGACTGGTGGCCGTGGAAAGAATTCAGCGGTGAATTTTTAACAAACGATAAACTTTTCGTGTGAAACAGACTGATACCTCGAAAGACAAAATGTGTTCAAGAAAAGTGGTCTTGCGGACTTGAAAGGTAGCGAATAAACAGGAATTGGAGGAAAGGGAACTGGAAACAAGGTAAAAAGCAAGTACCCAGGAAAGACTTGCAGAAGGACTTATCCAAGAAGGTGAGGACCCCAAACATTTTATTCAAAGTTCGAGGTGATTTGAGTCCGATAATAGAATCCTTGAAAGAAGAGCTGCAACAAAATTCGAGGACTTTTGGAAGAGAAGCTTGAAGAAAATTCAAGAAGCCTGGAAGAAAATTCAAGAAGTCTGAAGAAAATGCTAGAAATCTGGAAGAGAAGCTTCAAGAAAATTCTAGAAATCTGGAAGAGAAGCTTCTAGAAATTCAAGAAGCCTGGAAGAAAATTCTAGAAATCTGGAAGAGAAGCTTCAAGAAAATTCTAGAAATTGAAGAGAAGCTCTAGAAAATTCAAGAAGCCTGGAAGAAAATGCTAGAAATCTGGAAGAGAAGCTTCAAGAAAATTCTAGAAATCTGGAAGAGAAGCTTCTAGAAAATTCAAGAAGCCTGGAAGAGAAGTTCCTGGAAACACAGAAGGCCTAAAAAAGAATTGTGTGGTGTGGCTAATTTTCTAGAAGAAAGAATGGGAACCGTTGAGACAGAGATAAATAAAATTAGGGAGCAAATGAACACGGAGGTGGATAAAATCAAAGATGGGGTCAGAGGAAATGGACAAAATGAAGAAACGATCAGTAAGCTGGAAAACGAATTAATAGTGCCCTCCACAGAGATGGTTAACGAAAATGCAATGCTGGACTTGAGTTTGAACTTGGATAAAGTTCAAAGGGAATAAAAGATGTCAAGGTCATTTCAGAAATAGGGAAGCTTTCCATGAAGCGCCTCAGTTACGGAAAACTCCATGGGCCAATTACCGCCGGCAGTTTTGAAGCAGCGGCCAAAGCAAACGGATGGAATGCAGGGAAAGAGCTGTAGCACTGACACTTGATTCACTGGAGAGCGACAAATATTCTACAAACTCACCGCCCAAGAACAGGAGGACTATGATCAGCTAATTAAACATCTAGAATTACGATATGGCCACGCCCATTTTGGAACACGATACCATCCCAGCTGAAAATCGCTGCCAAAAATCGGGCGAATCCTTACAAGAATTCGAAACTGACATTGCACGCTTGGTTGGTCCGCATATCCAGCCACACCAGAAAATGTAATGGAGCGACTAGCGGTTCAAGCATTCCTGGATGGACTCGTGACCAAGAAACCAGACAAGCGTTGACACTAGCCCGTCCAACACATCTTAGACGCACTGGCACGCGCTTTGGAATTGAGGCAGCCAGAAACAATCTTGCAAAAGCCAGAGTAAAGTCCGAATGATTGAGGAAAACTCACAGGAGCCTGCTAATTTGGAAGCTGCCATAAGGCAAAGTGATTAAGGAAGTTTTGCCTGAGAAAAGACAGATAAGATGCTGGAATTGTGGCCAAATTGGACATGTGCGTAGCAAATGTCCAACGTTCGAAAACACGACTCCGATGCAGGCAAACTAAAGAAGGTCGACGAGTAGGAGCAATCGTCGGCCTGTGTCGAGCAAGCCCCGGTCTATCAACGCATATGTCGCTATCCTGCAACTACAGAACAGAGGTGTTTTAAGACGGTCTCATCAATAACGAGCCTTGCACCATGCTGCTAGATACAGGTGCGACTAGGACAATTCTCGGCCTTCCTTTGCCAGAACACCGAACGAATTGAACCGACAACTTGGAAGCTCACGCACAGCAACAGGGGAGCCAGCTACTGTATATGGCGAGCTACCGATTGAAATATTTTGGGCAGCACTAAAAGTGAAACATCAGGCACTTGTAGCGACATCGAAGAACGATGCAATCATCGGAATGGACATCATGAATTCCAGAGGGTTTGAATTGATTTCAAAGACGGCGTCCACGTGTCAACGGAAAAGAGCTGGTACTTCATGGGAGAAGTGAAGAGTTGATCCGTGTGCTGTTGGCTGAGGATGTGGCGTACCTGAGAGGGCTGAAAACCATCCTGGAGGCTCGCCTGGACGGGAGTGCGAGCAGTGGGGATGGTGATGTTGAGCCCAAACTTCATGATGAGAAAATTGGGGCCGAGGGGATTGCCCTAGGGAAAACCCTGTAGCGTGCTGAAAAATTGGTACCGGTAAGGGTCATGAACGTCAATTACTTTCCAGTGACCAAAGAAAGGAACAATTTTAGGGCACGCTCGTCCAGTTTCATCTGTGATCCGGGGCGACGAGGCGATTAGCCAACCCAACAACTTGCCCACAGAACTAGAAAAAATTAGGGTTTCCATCTCTTCCAAAGATATAAAACCAGCTCAACAGGCCCAAACTAAGAGATTTAGTCAAAAGTACCAAGACATCTTCGATACCGGACAAGGAAAGGAGGTCGAACTAATGTGGTCCAGCACAAGATTGATACTGGGGTGCCCGACCGATCCGGCAATCAGCAAGAAGACTTCCTCTTGCCAAGAAGGAAGAGGCTGACAAAATAGTCAGCGATATGGGAAAAGAAGGAGTTATCGAACCATCTGACAGTCCCTGGTCCTCTCCAGTCGTACTGGTGAAGAAAAAGGATGGATCGACACGCTTTGTGTAGACTATCGCCAACTTAATAATGTCACGAAGAAGGACAGTTACCCTCTCCCGAGACTAGATGACACCCTGGACACGTTGGCTGGTTCCACGATTTTCTCGACCCTTGATCTGAAGAGTGGATACTGGCAAGTAGAACTCGCTCAGGAAGATCGAGAAAAGACTGCTTTTACCATCGGCTCAGGATTGTGGCAGTTCACCGTTATGCCATTCGGGCTCTGTAATGCTCCCGCCACATTCGAAAGATTGATGGAGACAGTGCTGAAGGGACTCTCGTGGAACACGTGTCTAGTGTATCTCGACGACATAATTGTGGTCGGCAGATCGTTCGAGGACCATGTGAAAAACTTGGAGGAAGTATTCCTGCGACTGAGGAACTCCGGATTGAAGCTGAGCCCTAAGAAATGCCATCTGTTCCAAAAAGAAGTACGATACCTCGCCACGTTGTCTCTGGGGAAGGAGTAGCAGTGGATGACCAGAAGATCAAAGCTGTTAAGGATTGGCCCATCCCAAAAGACATTCACCAACTTCGAAGTTTCCTTGGTTTATGCACATACTATCGTCGATATGTGCTGGGATTCGCCAACATCGCTAAACCACTGACCAGGCTCACGGAAGGCCAAACAAAGTTCCAGTGGTCCGAAGAATGTCAAGATTCATTCAGGAAGCTGAAAGGAGCTTTGATCAACGCACTTATACTGAGCTATCCCCTACCCAAAGGGAAATTCATTTTGGATACGGACGCCAGCAACGTGGGACTTGGAGCTGTCCTATCTCAGATCCAGGAGGGACAGGAGAAGGTCATTGGTTATTTCAGCAAGACGCTTAGCAAACCAGAGCGCAATTACTGTGTCACCAGGCGAGAGCTGTTAGCTGTTGTAAAGGGAGTGGAGCACTTCTACAAGTACGTGTATGGAAGAAGATTCCTGTTGAGAACTGACCATGCAGCTCTCAAATGGCTCTTACAGTTCAAAAATCCTGAGGGTCAAGTAGCACGTTGGATCGAGAGACTCCAAGAATTCGATTTCGAGATCGAACATCGAGCCGGAACTAGCCATAAGAATGCAGATGCCTTGTCGCGAAGACCATGTCCAGATGATTGCTCACATTGCCGACGAGCAGAAGAGAAAGAAGCAACACTTTGTAGAACCGCGGCAATGGATGACAACTGGAATGACAGCAAGATCCAGAAAGACCAAGAGAAAGACACGTCCAGGACTGGTGCAGAAAGTGCGCTGTATGCGCTGCTAGCAATGGACCTCGAATACGACCCAAGGCCCCGATGCGTCAGTACAACGTAGGCAGCCCGTTCGAGAGAATCGCCATTGACATCGCCGGCCCGTTTCCCGTATCCGACCACGGGAATAAATACATCCTTGTGGCAATGGACTACTTCAGTAAGTGGGCGGAAGCCTATGCCCTGCCCAACCAGGAAGCCATCACCGTCGCCGACGTCTTGGTGAATGAGTGGATATGTCGATTCGGTATTCCAATGGAGCTGCACTCGGATCAAGGCAGAAATTTCGAATCCAACCTTTTCCAAGAAATATGTCTACTGCTGAACATCCGCAAGACAAGAACCACGGCCCTACATCCGCAGTCCGATGGAATGGTGGAACGGATGAACAGGACGATCAACCGCCACTTGTCCAAGGTTGTCTCTGACCATCAAAGAGACTGGGACCAGTATCTTCATTTGTTCCTGATCGCCTATCGATCCGCAGTACACGAGTCAACAGGTCAAACTCCTGCTAGTATTATAATGGGCCGAGAACTGCGACTGCCTTGTGACCTGAAGTTTGGGATACCGCCAGGACAAGACACTGCGGGAGAGGACTACGTCAGCAAACTTCGGCAGAGAATGGACGACATCCACGAACGAGTCCGGTTGAACATCCAGAGTGCCAGCGATAAAATGAAGAAGACCTATGACATCAAGGCGACGCTGGAGGATTTAAGGTTGATGACCTGGTTTGGCTGTACAACCCCAAACGTCGTCGTGGACTATCACCAAAGTTGCGGAACTCGTGGAAGGCCCGTATAAGATCGTGAAAAGGATAAACGACCTTGTGTACCGAATCCATAAGCCACCCGAGGGAAACCAAGGGTCGTCCATTCAACAGGTTGGCCCCTACGCTGGAAACCATGACCAAGTTCGCACCCTCAAGCCACCGGAGGATGATATGACGTTCGAAGTTTATGTCCTTGTATTCAAACGGGCAGAAAGTTCTACATGGGGTTACTAGAGAGGAGTCACGGACCTTTCGAGGTGCCTGCTGACACGCACTAGCGCACTGTGTGGCAGAAGATCTTCGAATGTCCAGGGGCATCGCCGTAGTGTTCTCCAAGAAATTTGGTCAACTCCAAACACTGCGGGAGCAGAATCCAGAAGTTGGTGGGGTGCTACAGTTGAAGAAAGGCCAGAGAAACATCTACTACCTAGTTACCAAGAGGCATTCCCAAGATAAACCGTCCTATGAAGATGTCTGGAAGAGTCTCACCAAACTAAGAGATACTATGGTGGACCAGAATCTGGTGTCTCCAGCAATTCCAAAATTGTCCTGTGGTATTGATGGGTTGGACTGGAGAGTCATAAGAAGTATGCTGGAGGCGATATTCAGATCCAGCGGCGTCAAGATTTTGGTTTGCTGTAACCCTCTTCCACGACCGATCATGAAGACCGTGGAGTGTTACTTCCATCGAACTTCACGGTGCAGATATGGGAGTCATGCAGATATCGTCACACTCCAAGGATGAAATTTCGGGACGAAATGTCTTTAAGAAGGGGGCAATGTAACGAACCTAGGCCGGACCTGTCGCCTCGCACGTTGCCGTCGACAGCGATGAGGTCATCCCCAGAGATGTTCGAGAACAGTCCAGTCGCTCTGCCGCGGAGAGCAACGGTCGATATTGGAAACGATTGGAACATGCTGGTCGTCAACTGCCGGAATTCGAAAGATCGGGAATTCTGTGACGGAGATAAATAGGTAGCCCTCAAGATGGCACAGACAGTCTGAACGAGCCCATACGATCGAGCTATACAGTGGCATAGTAATATAAATTAAGTTGTAGATTTAAGAGTGAAATAAATTAGTTAAACCAAGTTAAGTTTATTTACGTTACAATACAATAGTTTTTGAAAGAATGCCTAGAGCTTTGTCGACTGATGAGCAAACTTCAAATATTGCTCTAGTGCAGGAACTAGAGAAATATTGTTTATTTAATTATAAAATTAATGAATAGGGGAGAATTTGACCGGGTCTTGCATTTTCTCTGCTATTATAGAGAACCTTCTCTTGTAATTAAAAAAAAAAAATCAGGATGAACCCAAAAACGCTTTTGAGTTTTCCTTTGTCTTAAATACAAGGCACCCACCACTAAATCTTCATTCATTGGACAATTATTGCATCGTTCAAACTAAAATCCAAATAGGTTGCACAAATGGACGTAAAATGACGCTACTGGTTTCATGCAACTGGTCACATGCAACCGGTTGCTTATATGAACGAGCAGCAGAACAACCCAGTGATATCATCTGGTCATCTCTGGAACATCCCTAATTTAATATCCCTAGAACTGTTATTGTCGGGTTATGAGATATACTAAGGACAATCCAGGGATGTCTACTTTCCACCAAAAAGGATAGCCTAGGGAAGTCCTTTTTAGTACATTTTGGGGAAGTACCGATATCTATGAAAAATATACCAAGGAGATCCTTGGAATGTACTTTAAGCTATGAAGTACATTCCAGTGATACCCCACAAATGTACTTTTCAGACAAGTACATCACAGGGATATCATTGAAAAATTACCTTTCATTGATTTGGGTTCATCAAATACTCTAGTATACAATAACTTAACTACTTTGAAACGTCGCAATGAATCTAATGTATAGCAAAACATATTTTGTTAACCTATTGGCAGATGTCGAATCATCTTTCAAATATTTTATAAACAAATAGACAACTTCCTCAAGTTTTATTTCACAAGTTCAGGTTCAATACATATTTCAGTTGATAAAAAATATCAACAAGTTTGTGAGTAGACATTTTAACTTCAATGATTATTAATCTTAGTGCCATCATGTTTAGTTTTTAAGTGCCTGAAGATTGAAGGGTAGCTTGCCGAAATGCATTGCACATTTTTCTTACATAAATAATTGCCTTTTACTGTGAAGCAGATTGAATTATCCTACTTATTTAGTTAGAACTCCACCTGGATATGGACTATTAAAAAAATGAATATTTTGGAGGCGCAAGTATTGATAAATAGTAAATTATGTTACTGGTAGTAAAAAAATATTATACAGGATGATTCAAAAGTACTTTGACAAACTTTAGGAGGTGATTCCTCACAATATTCTAATATGAGTTGTCCGAATAAATATATGTCCGGAAACGCTTCGTTTCCAAGATACAGGGTGTTGAAGTTTTTATTTTCGTTTTTTTCAAATAACTTTCGAAATACTGACCTTAATTGAACGAAAATTGGTATTGAGAGGTTTTTTGAGGTGTTGAATTCGGATCTGATGTTATTATTGCTCTTACTCGTAAGGGGCACCACCTACACGTCTTTTTCTTTTTTGAAGATTCATAACTTTTTTGAGCGTACTTCTAGCACATTTTTCAGCAAAAAAATCAATTCCTCTATCATATCTACGTAAAAATGCTACCCTTGTTACAAGTCGCTATAAGCAACCGTTTTCTAGATATTTGGACTTGAAAATTTCAAGTCGATTATTTGATAATTGATGCTTGTTGAAGTTATTACCATTATTTTGCATTTTTCAAAAGAATGCTTAGGAAATGAATTTGACGTTTAAGTAAGTAGTTTTCGTAATTACATATTATGTGACAGTTAAACGTTTTGTTGAAGTTTCTGTAAGTTTTAACACTAATTTTGAAAAAATTGATTATTTAAACAATAATGTCATTTAGCCGATATGCATTTCGTTTATGGCCTTGCGGATGGCAATGCGCGTTAAGCAAGACGTATTTACCAGGAACGATTTCCTAATCGAGTACTGCCTTCAGCTCCAACATTTACCAGTCTCCTCCGTCGTTTGGCAGAAACAGGTAGCTTTAAGAGGGCAGCTGATATTATTGGAAGACCACGAGCAGTCCGAACCCCAGAATTGAAAGAAGCTGTTTTGAACGCTCTCGAGGAGAATCCAGAAACAAGTACAAGAATAATTGCTGAAGCTCTCAATTCTACTCAGTCCACAGTTTGGAGAATTATCCACGATCAACAATTTTATCCATACCATATTCAAAGGGTACAAGCTCTTTTGCCACGAGACTTTCCCCAACGCATTACTATGTGTCAGTGGTTTTTGAGAAAATTGGCTGGAAATCCTCAATTTTTAAGATATGTACTCTTCACAGACGAGGCAAACTTCTCCCGAAATGCTATCACAAACTTTCATAACAACCATGTTTGGGCTCTGGAAAATCCGCACAGTTAGTGAAAGACATTATCAGTATAAATTTTCTGTAAATGTATGGGCGGCAATAATTGATAATTACTTGATAGGTCCTTTCTTTCTTCCGTTCCGACTGAATGGCGCAACTTACAGAGACTTTTTAGAAAATGAATTGCCGGGACTATTTCAGAATATACCGTTAGACATTCGTATCCGCATGTGGTTTATGCTTGATGGGGCTCCGGCCCATTTTAGCGTTGTAGCCAGGGAATTCCTTAACACTGTCTATCCAAATCGATGGATCGGTAGGGGTGTAGAAGAACCTAACCAGGCGTGGGCACCAAGGTCCCTAGATCTAAACCCGCTAGATTTTTATTTTTGGGGACATTTGAAGTCACTAGTTTATAAAACTCCAGTAGCGAACGAGGAAGATCTAAGAAACCGAATAGTAGAAGCCTGTGAAACAATAAGAAACACACCAATAATTTTTGAGCGGGTACAAGATTCAATGACTGGAAGCTGAATGCCTTTATCTTCGCTGAAGGTGGACACTTTAAACAACTTATTTGAATACAATTTAGTTTCCTTTATTTTATTCTACATATTCAAAATTTCTTGAAATAAAATGTTGATATTTCTTGCAAATTTTATTAAAACAAATATACAAAAATAACTATTTCAAACGAGTAAAAATAAATAGAATAGGTGGCGTCCCCTACAAAAAAACAAAACTACTTAAACGTCAAATTCATTTCCTAAGCATTCTTGTGAAAAATTGCAAAATAATGGTAATAACTTCAACACGCATCGATTATCAGATAATCGACTTGAAATTTCAAGTCCAAATATCTAGAAAACGGTTGCTTATAGCCACTCTGCAGCTTACAGTGTCTAAATGGAAGCAATTAATCGATGATAATAAATACATAGTGGCAATATTCTTAGATTTCAAACGGGCTTTTGAAACCATAGACAGACATATATTAATTAAAAAATTAGAATATTATGGCCTTACAGGCACTGTTTTGAAGTGGTTTGAAGCATACCTGAGCAATAGATTCCAAATGACTAAATATAATAAATCTGTTTCAAACAAAATACTGAATAGCCAAGGAGTGTCCCAGGGTAGTATCCTAGGTCCATTATTATTCATCATATATCTGAATGATATTAATTATGTGCAAGGCTATGATTTTTTGAATCTTTTTGCCGATGACACTCTGATTGCTTGCTATGGAGACAACTTGAATGAAACTGTAACGAGATTGAATGGAGTTTTGGATAATATTGAAAATTTTCTGAACATAAACAAATTGAAGCTAAACATTTCCAAAACAAAGGCTATGGTATTGAATAATAGGTTCAAATTGTCAAATATAAATTACAACACAATCAACTTAGTACTTGAAGGTGAAAGGGTAGAATGGGTACACGAATTCAAGTATTTAGGATGCATAATTGATGAATGTTTGGAGATGAAATCTCATTGTAAATACATCTGTAATAAAATTTCAAAAAAACTATATTTTTTCACAAGAATTTCTGCACAACTTTCTCTATCTAGCCGAACAACTGTATATAAAGCGATAATCCAGCCACATTTTGATTACTGTTCTTCTATTTTATATCTTTTACAAAAAATGAAATCCAGATGTTACAAAATTGCAGAACAGAGGAATGCGAGTAATTTTACATTGCAACAGATACACCCTAATAAAAACAATGCTGCTAACATTGAAATGGCAATCAGTAGATCAAAGACTATATTATATGGCCATGCTATTTGTCTTTAAAATCACAAGGAATATCTTTCCTGATTACTTCAATCAATTTGTTACATACAACAATGAACTCCATAACTATAATAACGGTCCGTACATAATTTTCATATCAATAGGACAAAGCTGAAGAGTTCAATGAAATCTATATTTTTCAAAGGATTGAATGAATATAATCAACTACCAGAGGAAATAAAACAATGTAATACGATATATTGCTTCAAAACGAAATTGTTATCATACATTCTATCAAGAGATGGCCAACACTAATATCAGTTGTTTTGTGGCACTTTACATCATTTGTCTGTGGCTATATTTTTATGTTTTTATATTTTTATTACTAGCTAATGTCATTTTATTATTTGTCTTTTTATTAATTACATTTTATTTTATATTACATCTTATATTTGATTCTTGATAATACCTATATATTACAATTATGTTTTAGTAACTGATTTTTATCAAATTGTATTTGTAAATTTATAATATGAAATTATGTATGTATATTAGGGTATCCTATTTAAATAAATATCTTATCTTATCTTATCTTATCTTACTTGTAACAGGGGTAGCTTTTTCACGTAGATATGATAGAGGAATTGATTTTTTCACTGAAAAAGTGCTAGAAGTACGCTAAAAAAAGTTATGAATCTTCAAAAAGGAAAAAGACGTGTAGGTGGCGCCCCCTACGAGTAAGAGCAATAATAACATCAGGTTCGAATTTCACACCTCAAAAAACCTCTCAATACCAATTTTCGTTTCATTAAGGTCAGTATTTCAAAAGTTATTTAAAAAAACGAAAATAAAAATTAACTTTCAACACCCTGTATGTTGGAAACGAAGCGTTTCCGGTCATATATTCATTTGGACAATTCATATTAGAATATAATTTGGTTTATAATATACTATTTCTTCTCTATTCTGGAAGGTTCTTCTACACCTTCATTTCCTTCAATATAAGTCATATGGACAATAGATTTCTTCATGAAATGCTTGCAAGATACCATCTAAATCAAAATATGATGATTGAACTCGTTAACTATTTGGTATGAAGTGGAATATGGAAATTTTCAAGTTGAGACGGAATATTTCTACTTCAAATGATTATATAGTAAGAATATATTGACTAATTTAACAGCTATACAGGGTGTCCCTGGACTTCCTCTTTTCCTCTCGGGAATGTATAGATGGGGTCAAAATATCACCAGTACTTCATATAACTTTTGTTCCTAAAAGCCTTCGGTACCAAGTTACGGGCCCTCAAAGTTACAAAATGAAAAATGTTTTTTTTGATAACTTTCACAGTGAATATTTAAAATCATCTAAATTTTGGTGATTGACTAAACAAATGAATTCCTTCGATGAGCTTTCATGCAGGAGTCAGTTGTTTTGCTACAAAGTCAGGAACGGACTACCCCCGATGGTCCACACCCCAAAACTTTGAAATGACTGGGATTTGTCAATATGTTTTAACAAAACAAGGTTACCTGGACAATTTCCTGAATATCGATCAGAGCAACGATTTTTGATAAAAATGCATTTTGTTCGACGACATCCAACCTGAGATGTCTACCATTATTCGAAAAGATTAATTTGTAATGAAAATAGAAATGATAGGTACAATGTTCATAACGAATTTTTATCATACAAACACGTTTACCTTACAAAACTCATGGTGTAAATAATCAATCGCAAGCCTCAAGAGCAAACCGACATGCAAAATCCGCTACAAAAACGCCTCGATATGACCCCCGTCTCTCTCAATACATTTTCTTTTAGTCGGCGCAAACACCCTCTCTGCACTTGAAGTAGCATGCCAGGGTCGTTTCGTATGGCTTCACAATGTAATGTAATTCTATTCAACAAGGCATCTCTGGTGTGAATAGGTGTAGCGTAAACGAGGCTTTTTAGATGCCCCCACAGAAAGAAATCCAATGTATTTAAATCCGGAGACCGCAGTGGCCATGAATATGGCCCACCTCTACCAATCCATCTATTGGGGGAAATCTGGTTCAGATTGTCCCGCACAATCAAACTAAAATGAGGAGCGCCATCATGCATAAACCACATATCTCTTCGGGTTTGCAATGGAACATGTTCCAAAAGTCCATTCAAATCGTTCTGAATGAACTCCAAATAACGTTCTCCATTCAATCGATCATGTAGAACGAATGGTCCTATAAGATGGTTTCCTATGATACCAGCCCAAACATTCACGTTGAATTTCTGTTGGTGTTTGGTTTGCAATATCCCATGGGGATTTTCTTCGGCCCATATGTGGAGATTATGAGAGTTGATTACTCCATTTCTACTGAAACCTGCTTCATCAGTGAATAAAACTCGAGTAATAAAAGTCATATCGTCTCTTTGCTTATCCAGGAACCAATTGGCATATTCCAGTCGTGCTGGAAAATCTTCAGGTGTCATGGCATGTACCTTCTGGATGTGATATGGGTGGAGCAGTTGTTTTCTAATTATTCTATGAATAGTGGACTTGGATGTATGGAACTGTTCTGATAGGTTTCTGATGCTCATTGAAGGATCATTAGCAACAGCTTCCAAAATATTTTCCTCCAATACAACGGTACGCACAGCCCTAGGAGCACCCTCACCACCTCGTTTTGGCAAAACCGAACCTACAATAATATCGAAATAAAACAACAGGCTCCAATTAATTATCCATTAGACATACCTGTCTCCCTCAAGCTGCGATCGACATGCTCGAACGTTTCTCTTGCCGGTAACGTTCGATTGGGAAAATGCTCGGCATACAGACGACGGGCTTCTGCAGCATTACCAAATGCTCGTCCATACAATGCATGCATATCTGCATATTCGTTGAATGTAAACTGTTCGGCCATATCAAAACACTTCAAACTGTCCTATTAGAATATTGACAATACAATGACAACGCACCACTCAACAAAACAAAATCGCATTCCAGTTGTCATTTTTTATCCACACTAATTTTATTTCTTTCTACAAGGTATTTTTGTCAACATCTGTGGAAGAAATGGAACATAAATTTATTCACCGGATATTTTTCACCTATTCATGTGCAGCCGTTTTTGTAGTTTATTCGTTTGCTCTGTATTAGTTATGTCTTCCAATGTGCGTTTTTTCAGCTAAATTTATCTTCGGGTTAAAGATTTTCTCCCATGAAATTATACTTACCAGTGAAACTTCTCAACATTTAACCTGTGAATACGAATTTGCAACATCCAAATGTTGAGTTTCATGAGATTCAGATAACACAAAACGTGCTTATTCCATGCGTACATACAAAATATGGACTGAATTTGATATTTCATAGTGGAGTAGCTTGTTAGTTCAAAAACACCACAAATCTACATAACTTGATATTTCATTTGAAAAAATATCTACATTGTGAATGAAACTTTCAACTAGGTACTGTACTTTTTGTTTACGACTTTACTTTAGCATATTTTGTATTATCCCTGTTATAAATGTTGAATTAACGTTAGCTTAGTATTTCTACTGTGAATTTTTTTTATTTCAAATAATGGTGGACGATCGGGTTTGATGTCGTCGAGTAAAACTGCATTTTTATTAAGAATCGTTGCTCACTTTCTACACAAGTACTTTTATTCAGAAAATTGTCTACGTAACCTTATTTTGCTGAAAACTATTGAAAAATTATCTGTCATTTCAAACTTTTGGGGTGTGGACCATCGGGGGTAGTCCGTTCCTGACTTTGTATTAAAACAACTGACTCCTGCATGAAAACTCATCGAAGGAATTCATTTGTTTAGTCAATCACCAACATTTAGATGATTTTGAATATTCACTTTGAAAGTTATCAAATAAAAACATTTTTCATTTTGTAACTTTGAGGGCCCGTAACTTGGTAACGAAGGCTTTTAGGAACAAAAGTTATATGAAGTACTGGTGATATTTTGACCCCATCTATACATTCCCGAGAGGAAAAGAGGAAGTCCAGGGCACCCTGTATAGTAAGAATATATTGAATAATTTAACAGCTAGGTACATATGTGATATTAATTAACATATTTGAACAAATTTCAAAAGGGATAAGACAATAATTTCCATTCAGGTGGGATCAAAGTGAAAACCATCATAAATGACTATATATGCATCAATAAATGAATGCTCTCATTTGTGATTTATATAAAAAAGAAAAATAAGAAAATCAATAATTAAGAGAAAAACACTCTTCTCATGTTCAGGGCTAACAATCCTTCACTAGAAAAATTGACAACAGGAGAGTTCTTGGTAAACTTGAATAATTGTAATTGAAGTATCTTAGAGAGGGTGAATGTAATATCTCTCATAGGAACGTTTATAACAATGAATCATCAACAAATTATGCATTAGAAAAAAGATCCATTTTATCCTACCACTTCAGGGACATGAATGGAATATCCCTTGGATATTCTAATTGGGACATCCATTGGAAGTCTCAATCTAGCTCCTATACCTGTGGTACACTTTGGGACATGAAATCCAGGATGTTCTTGTGTTGTTTGGGGAAGTGACAGAATAAATCAGGAATAGTGAGTGTCTTGAGATTCGTTAATATTCTTTAGGGATGATGTGGATGGTAAAGCACCAGCTGTATCAGCTGAATGATGGATTCAAAAATATATTTTGATTAATATGAATATTACATCTCACCTTAATGATTTAGTGAAATCAAACTAAACATATTCTTTCGGTGGCGGAATCCAAATTCGTTGGTATGATCGTTTTTTCAAAATTTCAATATTGTTCCACTATCAGTGAAACAAAAAGTATTCTTTGACAAGATGTTCTAAACATATGTGTTTGGTCATCAGCTTGAAAATGTCTTTCAGTAGCTTTCATCCAGTCATTTATTCGTTCAGAAAGTAAAAATAAAAAAATACTGTTAAATTGAATTAGATCTTATATGTATCAAAAGTATGGCCCCATTATTGTTGAAAAACAGTTCCACAAAATTGAAAGAGTAAATGTAATGCCTTCCAGGGTACCAGTATAATGCAGCAACCAGACACAAAATAATAAATTTTCTATAACTGAATCTCACAAGATGGGCATCAACAATAAACATTATAAGTAAAGTAAAGATATGCCACTGATAAAAATGGCTTCTTGATATAATATATTTTTATCTTGGAAATAGTTAATGCTTTTCCAGTTTACTTAAATATCAGTGCTATTCGCTAGGTGCAATAAATTCACAGTTCACAGTTTTTTCTGGAGGATTTAATCTTACTATTGAATAAATATAAATCATACCGAAATCAACTCAACAAAATAATACACTCAGCAAAAAATAACTATTACAAGCAATCAGTCAACGGAAATAAAAATGATATATAAAAACTGTTTAATGTAGTCTCAGAATTAAGCAATACCCACAGCTGCAAAAAAAAATACAATAGCTATTCATGATTTGATTGATGTAAGATTTAATAATGATGATGACATGGCTAACTATTGCAACAAATATTTCAACGAAATTGTTTTAAAAATGGCTGTCAGATCAAAAGATCTGCTAATGACTACAAAAATAGATAACCAAGTGTTTCTTAATCTATGTTCCTATATCCAGCTACTTAAAACGAAATAATCCAACCCTAATTAATTCGTTAAAAAATCACTCTTCTCCAGGCATAGATGGGATACTACTGAAACATTAAAACTTATACATTCGTATATTATATCCCAACTCTTATATATAATCAACTTAGTATTTGAAAAGGGCATGTCCCAGACAAAAAAAAAAACCCCATTTTTCCAAAATTTTAAAATTTTTTAAAAACATTTTTTTATATACTATAAATAAGATAAAAATACATATACATCATGGAAGTAGTCAAAAACGAATTGTGGATTCACAATAGTTCGCGAAAGTATATATACTAAGGTGTAACCAAATAAACATTTTTAATTATTTTGATGTGTAAATAAAAAAAAAATAAAAATAAAACATATTTATAAATTTTTATCCAGTTGATTGAAGTGTATATTTCAGTTCGATTTTGAATTTCGCCATTAATTTAATTTTTTTTATGTTAGGAATTGAATTATAAATGATTATTCCATTATGGTAAATACATTTCTTTCCAATTTCGGATTTAACATTACCAATGGATAAAAAATTTGTTTGCCTAGTGGCATAATTATGAATTTTGTCCATTTTCAGTAAAACTAATATTAGATGTTTTTTTAATTTTATTTTTGACAAAATTAATGAAACAAAATATTTTGAGTTTATAAAGAGAATTTAAATTCAAAAGCCTTTTTGGTTTATACAAATTTATTGTTGGTTCCAGATGTGGTAATTTATATATACATTTTAATATTTATTTTGTAATGATTTTAATGGTTTTAAAATGGAATTATTTGCAGTTCTCCATATAGAAATGAGATACTGCAAGTGTGAATAAATTAAACTAAAATGGATGTTTTTTAAAAAAATTAGTGGTATATAATTTCTTATAAAGAATGCCTATAAGAGGTGATATTTTTTTCCGAATTTTTTCAATATGCTTATTCCATGATAATTTTTCATCGATATAAAGTCCTAAACATTTTGTTGATTTAGGTAATTTATGATATTTTTTTCGAAATGAATGGAACTGGTGGGAGTGTCAATTGTTCTTTTAGAAATATTCATGTAGGAAGATTTATTGAAATTAATGGTCTATGTATATTGCTGAAGCCAAATGATTTTTTTTTATATCATTATTCATGTAGTTTTGTATTTTTTTATAATCGTCTTTAGTGTCATCTTTTAATTTTAAAGATTTTTATTATTTAAGAATAGTACAGGAATTTTTTTAAATACTTTTTTTTTATTAATTTTTGAACCAATTGAGAAGGTTTCCTCTGATTCCAATGTTAAATAATTTTTTTAGTAGAATTTCATGATCAACAGTAGCAAAGGCTTTACACAAGTCCAAGGATAACATACTACATTTTTTATTATTGTCAATTTGAATTTGAATTTCGGTAATAACATCCATCGTGCCACCTCTGTGTCCCTGGATTTGCGAAAACAATATTGACCTTCGTATAGTAGATTATTATTTTCAAGATAATCAAAAAGTCTTACATGCATCAGCCTTTCTAAAATTTTCGAAAAAATTGGAAGAATAGAAATTGGCCTATAATTATTTGAATCTTTATTTTACCACTTTTGTAAATTGGTGACACCTTCGCAATTTTCAAATGATTTTGAGATAATAAAGAATAGAATTGGTGATATTTCGAATTTGACTGCTTTAACAACTCTTAAACTAATTTTATCATAACCACAAGCTTTTTTTGGATCTAAATTTTCAATGACTTCTTCGATTTCAGATATACTGATTGGTTTTAGGAACATGGATGAAATACTTGATATATCATTAACAGGTTCAAACGTTTTGGGAATAGCAGATGATAATTTATTTCCGAAATTTACAAAGTGAATATTGAATGCCTCACAGATTTTGATTGACCTTCAATTTTTAAATTGTTTGATTCCAAACTTTTAACATATTTATGACTATTGTGATTTGAATAAGCATAAAATATTACATAAAAATCAATTTAGATTTAGGGAAAGTAAAAGTATGCATTGCAGTCTTCTTAGAATTAGCAAAGGCTTTTGACACAGTCCCACATAATAGACTCATCGAGGTTTTGGAATATTACGGGATCCGTGGAACCGTGTTAGAAATATTCAAGTACTACCTCAACAATAGAAAAGATACTGTAAAAATTAGAGACTTGTTAAGTGAACCCTTAAATACTCAACTAGGCATCCCTCAGGGAACTGTATTGGGGCCGTTACTCTTTATCTCATACATAAATTCAAGCCTCAATATAAGTAAATCTACAATCTCAAAATGCAGATGACACTGTATTGATCTTTGAAGACAACTATTGGGATGGTGTAAAAGTAAAAGCGGCAGAAGGTGTCCAAAATGTTAAAGAGTGGCTGGATTTTAATAAACTTTCAACTGAATATAAAAAAAACAAAATACATAGCATTTTCAATCACAAATTATAATAGACCTAATTACAATAATCTTAAAATTGAGAACTCTACTGATCTCATAACAGAATGTGACTATATCAAGTATTTAGGTGTTTCCATTGATAAACATCTTAAATGGGATCTACATATCGTTGAATTAGTGAAAAAAATCTGTAGATCCATATACAAAATGTACCATATGCCTAAAATGCTAAATAAAGAACAACTCAACTGATGATTGTATATAGATCACTAGTAGAATCGCTTATAAGATATGGCATATTAGTATGGGGTGGATCATATGAGAACACCCTTCATCAACTAAATGTAGTCCAAAATTACATACAACCAGTTTATTATATAATGCAAACATTTTAAATGTCATATCTTTATTTCATAACAATTTCAACATTCTACTACAAAAATAGTCAACATCTCCAACAAATATCTCATTCTTATTACAGACGAGCAAAACATAATGTTACTTATTTGGCACCAAAAGTTTTTAATATACTGCCTCTAGAAATTGATGTTCTTATTCGATAAAAATTGTAAAACAATATATTTGTACAAACTACAGTTATTTTGAAGCTTTGTTATGAAAGGCACAGAGGCATTTGAATCTAAAAAAATGTACTTATTATCATGTACACATTATTATAATTATAACAGAAAACAAACACATAACCAGTTACTCGAGCTATATCTTAAATTACAATTATTTAATTACCTGATATTTGCACATACAAGTGTTATACACTTAGGTGAAAAAAAAAAAAATGCAACCTATAACTTCCATGGTTTTTATATATTTATCATAACTATATATTATGTGAGCAATTAAAAAAAACAACGTTTTTATCAGTCTTATATGATTATACCTAAAATCCTTTATTTTAGAATTCATCGCCACCGAAGTGGGAATGTTGATATTGTGACTTTTCCAAAACTTGTTTTTGAGACTATATCAAAGAGCAGTGTATTTATATATCCTTCATTATTGCCGAAAATTCCTTTCAAGACTCCAAAGATATTTCCTGAAACTTCAAAGTATTACTCGGAATCAGAAGATCAGTAAGTATAAAAATGAGTGACCTTTGGCAGGGTAAAGTCCCTATATCCATGTTAACATTTGATATATTATAGTCTTTCAGTGTCAAAATTCATGTCTTTAAAATTATGTTTACAAAATTTTCCGGCAAAAATTTCATTTTCAAATGGGGATTCTCATGAGTATGATAGGAGATCTATATCCTTTTGATGATATGATGACATACATTTGTATATTCACTTGGCATTTTAGAGAACATAACCTAAAACCCATAATTTCAGAAAAAGACAGTAAGGATCGAAACAAAATCTGTGCTTGCCTGACTTCTTTTTTACTAAAACAACCGTATAATTCTAAGCTGAGCAAGAGTGTTCTACTAAGCCCAGAGAAAACATTTCATCGAGCTCTTATATATCATATAAGGAGAAAGCGGGAACTGTCTTACACTAATCGGGTTTGCATAGCCTATTAATTTCAAAAATCATTGTAAAAGATTCTCAGAACTTAAAAATAATAACCAGACTAAAATCTAGACTAATGTTTCCAGTTCATTCCTATCTGATACAGTCAAAATGATTCATAGTGTAGAGTATGATTTCAGATTTCATTTTTATAAACAATCCAAACATTATTAAAAAAAAAAACTTGCAAAATCACTACCCAAAATTACATATTGAGTTAATGATGGAAGGGTAAGGAATTTATCACATTACATACACATTTCTTGCTCGAATAGGCAGATCAACAGAGACCTGCCAATTTTTTATCTAAAACTAGATTGAATTCGTCGAGTAAATTCATTGCTTGAAATTGATTTGGATGCACTAGAGTCAAGAAGTACAAGAAGTGGTTTACCACAAAGTTCGATGATAGGTCCGTTGTAGAATGGCTTCTGTACAAAAATTGGCAAAATTGGAAAAATAGAGCTTATCAAGATTTTATTTCATCCGCAAACTTCGAAATTGCGTTTCTATCAATAATATAATTTCGGTTATAGGAATGTGTTAATTCTTTAGTTTTTAATAAACAATTCCGGACCTTTGCAACATACACATAGTTATATGAGTGTGCATCACCCAAATGTGACATAATTTTTCATTTGGATGAAACATAGATGTGTTTCGGGAATTATTTTTAGACATAAAACATACCGGAATAGTAGTTAATGTAACAGGCGTACCTCTAATGAGGTTTTAGCAAACGAATCGGACGAGGTGCCAGCCGAGTCTGTCGACACAATCATGAAATATTCTTCATCATATTAAAAATTACTAGATTGGAAATTTTAAAGAAAATCTGTTAGACATTAAAAAAAAGTTTTTTTCTTGAGGTTTTTCCTGGAAAATGAGTTATGGCATATTTTTTTGAAATATTAAAGGCCACTTCTATAAAAATGTAGAAAATATTTTAAGCTGTTAAAAAAATAAATATTAATTAACTTTAGTTTTAAAATGACTCAATTTGAAATTTAGATAAATATAACACAGGGTATGGAAAATTAGTGAAAAAATATACCAAATTTCTATTGAACAGATACAAGCATGCACACAGTTTTTTAAACTTACCTGTTTATATGCTCTATAATTTTTTGGCGATATCAATACTCCCCTAGAATCACTGGTAAGTTAAAAGAGTTCTTGCATTATGAAGTACATTTTCAATTGCTGTCCATATGACACGTTTGTCAAATACTTGAATTATTAGGGTTTGTTATTCCTGAAATAAGTGTTTCAAAAGGGTATTTCGAAGAAATTATGTGCTTTCACTATAAAATTTCCATTAATCTATAGCTTATTGTTTATTTTTAGGAAATTAATTATGACTTTCCTAATAAAAAATTTGAGTCTGCTAAAGTGTTTACCACTTCAAAATGGCATTTTGCGGACACTTTTCATTTCACAAAGTTGGTATTTTTGGGAGCAAGTATATATATTTTTTTTCAGATTAATCGCCTTAGGTCTACAACAGTTTATGTCGCAAGAATACAGAGAAAAAAAGAGGGCACTCAAGAAATGTCTTTATGAAGCTTGCTTGAAAATACAAGAATATATGATGCCATATAAGCAAGCAAAAGCAATAATTAACCACGTAAACCTCTGTCGACTCTCCAGGTGTGCGTACAATCCCATCAAATATTTTTTTCATCACCATAAGGCGCCTCCTGTTGTACAATATGTTTCTACATTAGAGCAGTTGCAAGTCCTGCCGCCTTGTCAAAGAAATACTGTAGATTTGCCATATCAGTGGGCACAATATGTCCAATCTCAATTGGTAAGCTATTTTTTTCATATGTTGAACTTTAACTGAATGGCTAAGTTCACACAAATCTACCCTCAACTAAGATGTCTAAAAACATGGTGTATCCACTTATACCTGTAAAATATTGGGACAAACTGGGGGACAACAGCCCACTTGATAAAGGGAGTTATCTAGAGTTTCAGATGGCGCCGACGTCGTTTCTTGTCATAATTCAGTAAACTGCAATTTCATACCACACAGGGTGTTTTTGTGATTTGTGTCTCCTGATCCGTTCTATGATTGTGCTTTTGTCGCCTTTAAGGTTATGTCAATTCGTTGTGAAATATTTTGAGGTTGATCGATCGATGTAACATATTTTAGAACAAACTATTCCATGTACTTATGTCAGTGTTATCAGGGCTATTATATATTGTCAGTATTATATATATATAATAACTCTGAGTGTTATATAGAATTTTCGAGAGGGTTCCGAAATAATTCTAATTATGAACCATACCAATTTATTTTGTATGGTTAATTTTCTATTGATACAGCTCCACTGAGTCGGTACTTATGTATTTCTGTCCCTGTTTGCTCGTGATAAAAATCTTATGATGGGGAATTTTAAAAATTATACAATTACTTAATTGAGCTTTCAAACCAATAAAAGTAAAATTTGTAGTAATGAAGCTCTATCAAATTTTTCCTTAAAAAAATCTTATGATGGAGCGGATAATGATTTTATGAAGTGCTGTAAATTACATACAATTACTTAATTGAGCTTTCAAACCAATAAATGAAATATTGCGAAGTTTCAACAGCTGCCATTTTGAGACTATTGGACCATTTTCGCTCGTGGCGACGTGTTCCTCCAGCGCTGTACTTCAGAGTCGCCGCCTCACATTTTTTTCGCACGTTAGCGAAAAAATTCTGCAGCTTACAGTGTTTATTTCAAAGAAAAATTTTACCTACCTTTTTCATGTCAATTTTTCCATTTTTGCGAGTGGCACCATTATTTATTCATTTTTTTAATAATCAATATATAATGTAATTTGGCAACTTATTTGTTAAATAATTAATTAAGCACATACTTTATGGTTGGTAACTTTTTATATGTTGTTCCTTACATCATCACTAATGTACAGTAAAAAGTTCCCGCAGTCCCCTAACTTTCTGAAGCTAAAATCTAATATTATTCCACTACTAGTAAAATGACTTGTTTATGTATAAATTAATTTGAATCTTCTCTGAACCTTTGCCCATTGGAATAATTTTTTTCAACTTGTGATTGTAATGTATCTAGTAACTAGCAAGTCAAACAATTTTATTATTACTTTTATATTTATTTTTTATATTATATATATATTTTGTATAAAATTTCCCATGAGATGACAGTCTTCTGACTAAAAGTATTGGAAAATTCTAAATATAGTGGATATTTTCTTCCAAAGAGCTATGGGACGGTTCGGAATTCACTAGCCAAAATCAATATATCTTCATAGAATGAAAAGTCCACGCTTACTTTTGAAATTCATGTGTTTATTAAAAAGTGATAATCATCCTAATCATAGTCATTAGCCTTATCGATCTTGGGAGTGGGCCTTGTTCTTCCGAACAACTGCTTGGTTTAGATCGCCCTCCTTCTCCGATTATCTCATGCGGGGTGTTACTGAAAAATAAAAGAAAAGCATTTAGATTATTTTTTCCTCCCCTCATCTTTGTTAGTAGGGCTCACCTTTTCCGAAGTCATTCTAAGATAGCTGGAAGCAGCCGACTGTTGCACACCAGGATTCATCGATTTCTCAACTTCATCAACAGATTTTATGATATCTACAATGAACTCTCTGATTTTGTTCATGTCAGAAGGTTGTTAGAGAGGTAATAGTCCGGCAGAGATGGGCAGTGAATGGCTTGGTAATAGTTTCTATCGGAAAGTTTAATGGAACAATGTCATGGGGGACATTTTCCAATCCCCTCAATTTTCAAGTTAATTCATCATCTAGAGACATCAGTCCACTCTCCTACCTTTTCTCATTCTCATTCCATTCCATGATCCGAAAAAGGCCATTTGAGAAGAAATAACTTTGAAAAAATCACCAGGTAGACCTCAAGAAAAATCTGATTTTTGACAGACAGATGTAAACATTGTAGTAAGTTTCCAGGATTTCATCCCATTTTCGCGCCAACTGTTCTGAGCGGGATCTTGTTCGTAGCACTATAATCTTTGTAAACGATCAATTCACAATTTTTTGCATGTAGTAATGTTGACAGAAAAAGAAAATTTCATAGGTTTGAAGTTTGACATTTTGCGTGACACAAACAACAAACATTCCTTAACCGCGCCATCTACTAATGAAGTTCTAAGCAGAATTTAACGTTTTTCATTTGTTGTCCCCCAAAAATTCTAAACAAAATCGAATCAGTGAATACACCAGGGTTTTTAGGCATCTTATCCTCAACCCAAAGTTTATAAACAAAATGGTTTATCACTCAATGTCAAAATCTTGAATGACATTTTGGAGCCCTTTTAGGCCAGTAGAGATAGACATGATTTTCCCAAAAGTTTTCAAACTTCAGTAGAGTGAAGAGTACGTTCAAATGATATTTAGTCTGATTATGCAACCCTTTTTTCTGAACAGAATGTTGAAAATAAGAAAATTTTGAATTTTAAAAATTGGTAATTTACATTTGCAACCATTCAAACAAAACGGAAATGTTTGTTTTATCGATTTTTTTTTTGTGAATCCTATTCTTTCGATGAAAATTCCAAAAGTT
Organism: Gonioctena quinquepunctata; assembly: GCA_018342105.1. Lineage (NCBI taxonomy): Eukaryota > Metazoa > Arthropoda > Insecta > Coleoptera > Chrysomelidae > Gonioctena > Gonioctena quinquepunctata. The sequence continues at coordinate 612,902 of JAFIRS010000100.1, read as the reverse complement.
CTGCAAACTCGAATAAATAACTAATATAATATTATTTGAAGGTTGTTTTTTGTGGAGGAATACTCATTCTTGACACTTTTTTGGGATTATAACCTACCATAATCTGAAAACAAACAAAACCAGAAAACAGAGGAAAAATAAAAAAATTGTGTATACAATATACCTTGTTCTTGTGGTAAAAGTTATATTGGTGAGACATCAAGACCATTAAAAGTGCGCCAGGACGAACATCGAGAATATATTAGGAATCGACAGATGGCAGGTTCAAAATTGTCAGAACATATTTTGAAATTCAATGGCAACCACATCGTAGAATGGAATGAAACGACAATTCTAGCCAAAGAACCCAATAACAACAAGAGGAAACTAAAAGAATCGCATTCATTTTACTATCTGGTGAGAACTGTATATCAACAAATTCTTCTGATATTGATCACACATGGGAACCCTTACTGGAAGAAGAACTTTCATTTGGCAGAGCGATAATGGAATGACTCCATTATCCTGAAAACACTCCATACATCAAATAAACAAGTCTCATCATCCTTTTTGACAGAACTCTTCTGTCATAAGTCAAAAAAGTCCACGTTCAATCACTGCGAGAGAAAAAGCGAACAAACTGACAAATTTTAATCTACATTCAGAAGATTTTTTGAAAACTGGAAAGGATACAGTTCCTGAAACGTTATGAGTATATAGAGAAGTATCTTTAAATTCAATAATTTTTTGTGATAGGCAAAAATTATAATACAACTAATTGAATATTTTTCAATTTGTGAAAAATAATTTGGTGTACGCAGTAACTTTTCGGGGCAAAGTAATTTATTTGCCCTTCTACACTTGTATAGATTCACTGATCCATTTAATTTTGTTTTCACATTGTGGAAGGTTATAATAAAAGTTGTTGGGTGAAACGCTGGTTACGAGTAAACTTTGTAATTTAATAAACTAAGAAATATTTGCGACAGTTGAGAGAAACACTTACCAGACGAATTTTCTTCCTTTTATCTTCTCCAGTTCGTTCAAGTTGATTTCAGTTGGAAACGTGGAAATACACACACTTTTGCGATTAGGAATTTGCTATCATCTTCATTTGAAAAATAACGATTCGCTCTTTCTCGCCGTTCGAGCTGTTCTGTCCTCTTGAGGCATGTAGGTGTCACCTCAACTGTTGATTTTCGCGGGAAATTTTGAAACGAGGCTAGAAGCCTTTGATTGCTCCCCGTCAGTATTTATTATATTAACTAAGTTGTAGGTATAATTTGACGTTAAAGATAAATGTAATTTATGTAAAATAAAGGTTAGGAATATTTGGTAATATGATAATATGAATTATGAACTAACTTATACTAACTAATACTAAAGAGTGAACAAAAGTGTCAAGAACAAAATAATATTCTTGAGAAGAGTTTCAATTTGCAACCTCTTGCGTCAAACGGAAAATATATTTTTTCATGAAATTGATTTTTTTTATTAAAATAAGTATTGGATTTATTACAAAAGTTTCAAATAATGGTTGCAAGAGAGATGTCCTGACGTACAATGTTTTCAATATATTTGCAACTTCGTCTGCAACACGGAAATGAGGGTAAAATCAAAAGAAAAATATTTTTGTATTGTACTCCACCAAAAAAGCAAAAGTTCTGCAAATCGGGCAGACAACTTATTTTGCCAATTGGTGGTAGTATAATAATTTGCAAACTATGTTAGAATGCAGAACATTAAGAATTAAAAATATTTGTTTTTGCAACACCTGTGTTATCTGAATTAAAAAAATACTATATACAGGGTGTCCCAAACTCGAAGGCCTATTAGACGTTTCTGGAGAACGGGACACAGGATAATTTTGAAAATTTGGTTTCTTGGGTAATTAGATCTAAACTATTTTCAGCGCTGCGGCATTGTTACTTATACTGAAAAGTGCAACAACTTCGATATTTTAAATGATACACCCTGTATATTATTGAATTTTTTGCTTTGCTATTGCTTTACGATCATTTTTGTATAATACTTCCCTATACCTATCTCAAGCGATTTTTGAGAAATCCATTGATTTCCTATTTTTTTGTGCAAAACATAGCATCAATTAAATGTTTATTACTGCGGTATTTCGACTCGTACAAAGCTGAAATTTTGGGTGTAGTTTACCAATGTTCTGTGCATTAGTTATGTCTAAGGGAATTCGTTCTCCATTATACAGGGTCGTTAAAAATTTGTGATATTTCCGATAGATAAAAAATGATTATCAAATATCCTGAAAGACAATTAAAGTTCCTTTCAAATGATGTATCATGTTTCTATACCTAAATAGTCTGGTTTCCGAAATAAAAGCAAGTTTCTATAAAAATTTAATATATCTCCATTTGAATATGTATTATTATCCATTTTGACAGAAACCATGAAAATCACTGCTTGTCAAACTAAAACCCTTATTACACTATGCCTTTTTCGTGCCTATTTGTCTGCCTGACTGCCCGTGGCTGAAATTTTAAACAAATACGCATGCGCGCGTGGCTATTTTGTTGATTGTTTCAGGCGTGAAAATAAATAGGACTGGTTCTATTTTTTCCGCCTGAATCGAGGGGATTTCAAGGACGTTTGTGGAAATGTCAGGTTTGCCAAAACAGGACTTGACATAACCAACAAATAGATGAAATTAATCACATAGTTTTCGTTTTGTTCAGTGTGACAGAAAAGAAGAAAAAATCGTGTGCCAGGTAAAGCAAAAGTTGAAACAGATAGTCCAGGTATACTAAATTACTTAATCATTTAAGGTAAATGTCAATTTTCCTTAGGTTTGCAGCTCTGAAATTAGCGCCTGAAACAATCATCAAAAAGGCACGGTGTAATAGTGCCAGTTATTTGGGGAAATTCAGCCAACAAATAGCCATGAAAATAAGCACAAAAATAGGCACGAAAAAGGCATAGTGTAATAAGGGTTTAAAAGATTGTCTTGCTCTTTTCTGGTCATGGCACACCACTACCATTTTCATTTCCCAGTACCTATAACAAATCGAAATATGTGATTGAAAATTGAAATGATGTGATTGAAAAATCAAATAAATCTGAAATCATTCGCTTCAAAATGTTCATATTTTGGAGATACAGCTAAAACTTGATTTTTTTTCTAACTCAGATTATTATTGGTATTTTCAGTAGAATCCAAATATGGCATAATATACAGGGTGTCCCATTTAAATAAACTGATTTATGGCCGTGTTTCCTATCACCTACAAGAATATGTTTTCCAGAAACCCTGTATAAAATATGGTCAAATCATTCGATGTTACTGAAATTACTCAATATTTTCTGGGTGAAAGTTGAATTTGAGTCCTGTGTGGGTAACAGATAAGGAGGTATTTGAATTTAAGTTGGTCCCATTTTGGTAGCAAAATAATCAATATTCAATAAAAGGTAGAGACATGTTCAGTAAAAGTTATTTGTATTTGTCAGTAGAATCCAAAAACAAAATGGAATTATGGGTGTTCCATTTGAAATTTGAAAGTTGATATTAGTTACAAGTACTTGTGGCAACCCTGCAACCGTGAAATTTTCAAGAGCTAGATTGCAGTCTCTTATTGTGAGATACAAAATTTCGAGTATTTATATCTCAGATCTCCAGAAACGTCCAATAGGCCATCGAGTTTGGAATACTCTATATTTATATTAATCATTCTTTGTACAATCAGTTCTCATCTTATTATTCATATACTTCAATACACTACAGAACCTTCTGCTGCATGTTCTCGCTATAATTTGATCACATTGACCATGAAGATAAACAATTTCATCAAAACTTCGTTTAAATAGTTATTGCCTTCCATTTTGATTCTTTTCTGATCAAATTTTTTGTAATAAACGCGTAAACGTTTTATTATTGATGCACTAATTGTTGAATTTTCGTAATGACGTATTCCAGGGCATTTAATACAAAATATGGCAAAAATAATCCGATTTTTATATAAACTTGCTTTTATTTCGGAAACCAGACAACTTAGATATAGGAACATGATACATCATTTGAAATGAACTTCAATTATCTTTAAGGATATTCGATAATATACAGGGTGTTCCATTTAAAAAATGTACTTTTCACCATTTCTGTATCGACAAAATCACAAATTTTGATCGACCCTGTATAATGGAGAACGAATTGCCTTAGACATAACTATTGCACAGAACATTGGTAAACTACACCCAAAAGTTCAGCTTTGTACGAGTCTAAATACCGCAATAATAAACATTGAATTGAAGCTATGTTTGGCACAAAAAATAAGGAAATCAATGAATTTCTTGAAAACCTCTTGAGATAGGTATAGGAAAGCTAACGTTTTTGATATGAAATCGTAACATCATATTACAATTAGGAATTTGCATATCAAAAACCTTTGAGTACGTTGATGGAGGATCGAGAATCTCTTGACACGTTTTCATAATTTTCTTGATTCATTAAAAAATGGAAGAAATATTGATATTTAAAAAACACTCTGACATTATACAGTTGTACATTAGTTCGATTAACCTAGAACTGTGTTACGTCACAGTGTTTTTCCCCACTTTATTTCAATTTTTTTATAAATTATTCGGATTCAATGGAATTTTTCATGGGAAACCACAATTGGTGTAAGAAAGTCGAGTAGAAAGGTAAATTATAATTTTATTTAATTCAAGAAATACATACATTTAAAAATTGAATTTGAGATGTAATATCGAACTCACAAATTTTTATTTTTCAGCAAAGTTTCTGTTTGATGATGAAAATTATGTACTTGCGAGATTTACAATCGATAACGTTTTGATATACTTACTTCCATAGAGCATCGATTATTTATTTTAAAATCTCTTCGAAGTCATGTTGTGACAAGTGATTTTTTGTTGTTGTTTCTAATGCGATAAAAAATTAATGTATTCCAATAGTCTCTTAGCAAAATATGCACAAAAATAATTTAAAGGTAGAAATAAAATTTTATGCTTTTTCGATTGTTGCAATCAAAAATGTTAGATTAAATTTATTTTGCTGATTAGTCGAAAACAGTGATTGCTTCTAAGATTAAGAATTAGTTTCAAATTTTGTAATGGTTAACTACGTAACCATATCATTTTTCGGATGCAATTTCAATCAACCAGTACAAAATATAACAGATATACGCGATGGATAATCAAGTATTTTTTAACTGGACCACTGTAGACATATGTCGGCCTAATATATATTTCAAACCTATTTGTCCAATGTTTACAATTTTTGGCCAAATTATTAAAAAAAACAATTATACAAAAAAAAAATTATGAAATTTTGTTGTGATAGAAATATGAACTCTAGTGGTCCAGTGGATAAATCTGTCAAAAGAAAGCAAATACTATAAACCTACAGAGAACTATGGCGGTGGTGAAATGAGTGAAAGAAAGCAAATACTATTTACCTACAGATAACTCTGGCAGTCTAGATTAAGATCATGTAGGTAGTGTAACCTCTTAAAAATATACCTCTAGAATCATCTAATGAAATTTTGCATCATTACTTACCACAGTTCATACATATTTAACGCTAAATGTTTTGAAAATTGTACTGTTTTATAATAGCCTTCTCCAACTCCACTCTGACAATTCTTTTGTCGATTGCTTGAAGTAGAATGTTTGTTCATTTGTGGTTCTAGATCTAGATAGCTAATATCGTACGATCAGACTTTATCCATTTACGAGATCGAAGAGGAGTTAATTTGCCTCGATACTAAATGAAAAACTTTCCACTTTGTCATTACCATTTGGATAATTGATTGCCTTGAATATTTCACAACAAGAATTCGAAATAAAAATTCTTTCTTTAGTGACATTTCAGAAACTACCTTTTTACAAGCTTTTATTTAACTTGCTTCGTTCGTATCATCATTCTTTCCGGTTCAAAATTTGTAATCTATTTTTAGAGCACTTGCCGACTTCCGATTGAGCTGAAATTTGGCTGGTGTTCACTCCGGTGACAATGCATTATGAAATTTTTGTTAGAGAAAAAAAAAAATGGCGGTTCCAAGATGGCTGAGAGTTTTTGTGTTTCTGTTAGATTCGATTCAAAATTGGTGAAATTTTTTTGGAGAACGGGTCGAAGATTTGATTTTTTTGTCAAAATTCAAGATGGCGGCTCTAAGATGGCGGAGAAGTTTTGTGATTATGGTCCGATTTGATTCAAAATTGAAATGGTCCGATTTGATTCAAAATGGGTATGTGGGGGTTTTTGGGGTCGGAGATTATGAATTTTTTGTCAAAATTTATAATTTTAAGATGGCGGCTTCAAAATGGCGGAGGAGTTTTGTGATTATGGTCTGATTGTATTCAAAATTTGTATGTGGGGTTTTTTGTAAAAATTTATGAAATTGAAATGGCGGCTTATGGACTTTTTGTTAGAGAAAAAACAAAATGGCGGACGAGATTTAGGTTTATGGTCCGATTCGATTCAAAATTGGTATGTGGGGGTTTTCGGGATCGGAGATTATTAATTTTTCGTCAAAATTTATAAATTCAAGATGGCGGACGAGTTTTGTAATTATAGCCCGATTCGATTCAAAATTGGTATGACGGGGTTTTCGGGGTCGGAGATTATGAATTTAGTCGAATATTATTGATTTTTAGTTAAAATTCATAAGTTGAAGATGGCAACTCCAAGATGGCGGATGAGTTAATCTTTAGATGGTATCCTCCTTAAAGGACTAGATAGCTCAGAACTTGCAGGAAAAAAAAGCCTCATAATAACGATGCTTTAACAAAAACGCATAGATTAAGGCGTACTTAACTACTAAAAAAATAATTATTAAAAAACCTTTTTAAAGACAAGCTTTTATCCAAATGCACTAAAAAGTAAAAATAATTGCTTTGGATGTGTGACGTAGGTTATTCCGTGAGTTATAGATTCAAAAGCTTGTCGCATTTGTATTAGAACTGAAAACAGTAGTTCTGTTCCCTTCTGCAGTAGTGCTGGGTGAATCCTGACGGTTCCGGTGAGTTATATGGTTCAAATGAGCCTATTGCCCATTGTACTTTGTCATAGACTACCACCTTTTTCTCTCCAACTTCCCCTGGAACTTCTTTTCAGAGCCTCCACAGTCCATTCTCATTAGCAGGTGTCTATTCTATTTGAGCAGCAGGAAAGTGAATCCTAAAGAGTTCCTTCATTGTTTCTTCTCCTGTAGTGGTGTACTCTCCTTGTTCATTTTCAAGGCAGTGTTTGTCCTCAGAGAGGATTCTTTGAAGTCTGGCACACTCTTGAGTACTTTCCTCAACATAGTATCTCCTCCACGAGTCTTTCTTGGCTTTGTTCAGTGCCTTTTATGACTGGTCAAGGCGTTCTTGTAGACATCCCACCTTCCAGTTTTCTCGGCACTATTGAATTTTCTCCTAATTTGCCTCTTTAATCTTGCAAGTTCAGCATTTTACATTGGCACATTGCTGGTGAAATTCCTTGTGATAAGGGGACGATTGTTATTGAACGCAGAGATGAGTGTGATTGAATTGCTCCACTGCCAGCTCTAGGTCCTGTTTGTACAAATCGTTCTTTGCAATCCTGAAAGGTTACATGTTAGGTCTGCATTTTATGCTTCCCATTTTGTTTTCCTTGGATTCCGAATACTTACTGTGGTGGCTCTTTATTTTGTAATTTATGTGTCTGTGGTCGAAGCATCTTTCCTCTTCAGAAATATTCCATAACAAAATTACTCACATAGGTGGTTACTTCAAGTATCTCCCTCCTGTTTTTTGTAACAAAGGTTAGTTTGTCGCCAAAATTTACTATATCTAGTTCGTTTGAATCACGAAGTGTACTAGCGACTTCCCCTTTTGGTGTCGCTAGTGCCCCAGAAGGTGTGGTGCACGTTAGCATCGCAGCCGATTACCACCTGCAGTCCTTTCTGCCTGCAGTGCCTTATAATCCTCCACAGCCTTCGACACATTATCTTCACTTTCACTGATCCTTATCTTCACTTGTCAGGTCTTTTGAAAACAGGTTCGTTAACGGCTGTTAAAGCCCGGACTACGGGGTGTTATGAATTAACACACCACACCTGTAATACCAGAACTTATTCGTTAGATTGCGAAAATAAGCAGCGAGAGCATCGACTATCTAAGGATGGTCAAACCGAAACTATGTTCCAGGAGCGGCCTACTGGACCTGTTTCATTTCTCTCTGTGCTTGGGCGTGAGTTGTTTATCCAGGAAGTACGTACCGTTTCGAAAAGTATAATAATGCACTCATAAAAATAGTAAGAATGTACATATATATTTAGTAAAAGTTGACACAATTATTTTATTCGTTCTATAGACGAGTAATATGAAACAATATTCATGAAAACAAATAGAGTGTAGTCTAATGACAGTTAATTTTACAGTTGGCTACCAAATCGAAATAGATTTACTAAAAACAATCTTGACATCAATTGCCCCAAACGGCTAGCAATAATAATCTTTTTAAAACTATGGGAACATGAAAATTATGGAGGTACAGTGGAGACCCATTCGTATTATACAAACTTCAATTTGCCACACATAATTTACAGAAAAATACTTATGACTTACCAGGTTTCAAACTTATTCACTTGAGTAGGGTTTTAAACGACAATTAGTTTCAATTTTAATATTAGTTTGATTTATCTCGCGGCATTTGTTTATTTTATTTTATTCGCTCGGTATATTGATATAGCGTGTTATGGATATGGTTTCTAAGATATCATGAACTATCGAATTGAGGATTTTTCGTTGACTTTCACGTGCTGGACACAATACTGATTTATTTTTGAATTCACTTGGATACTCGGATTAAACTAAATATAAGTTCTATTAATGTCTACTTCAGTTCACTGCTTGACAACTAATTTCGTACTTTTCTCATCTTGATTTCACTATGTCGTGAATGACTGAATTCTAACCTCATTTCTGAGCGTACTTGCTTGACTGCTGAACACCGAATATATTGATCCGAAATCTCGCGTTCTTTTATAACCCGTTATCGAATCAGGTGATAGTTGGTCTAGCCGCGGATAACAATTATAATTATCTTCGACAATAATTAATGGCTTTGTTTTGGTCCTACACGCAAGAATAAATACGATGAAGTTTTAATGAGTTAATTTTAATGGGCTGTCATCATCAATCAAGTTATAACGTTTTTTTCTGTTGTTTTAATTACGTAAAAAATAGTTTTATATTTCGTATCGCGATGCAATGTCAACAATTTTAGAAGTTATGATCTTGTTCACTTCTAGATGAGTTATTTATGACCTATGGGTACAAGGGTAATTTCTTTCTAGTCATTCTTAATTGCTTTTACTTATCTTCAAATGACGACATATTTTTTAACGAGCGTATGCTTATCAGCTTTTTTCGTGCGGAGGAATTCTGTTTTTATTATCTCTCCTAGTGAATTGTTTTTTCTCGCTATAAAGTTCATATTGAGGAATATCGTGTGGTTTCTTACGAATGAAAAATTTTTCTGTAATTATGGGTCGTCACACGGCGGCATTTTTATATTTTTTAAGTATACAGGTCCGGGGGTCTGACTTAATCTGCTATACAATAGTTCTCCACTTGCAACTACCAGACCTCTTATTTCTCCATGTTGGATTCATGGTTCCTGAATAGGAGCAATTTCGAAGTCCCTCATACGGTCTGCAACTACTGCCGTGGCTGCCTTGCAGTGTTGGAGGTTCATCTGGATGACCCCATGTTTGTTTTTATTTGTTCAGTTCCGATCCTGTACGCTCAGAATTGCATATTCTCCAGTGCTCTGAAAGAAACATTGTTGACTGAGAAAGCCGGGAGTTATCCTCCTTCCTTCTCGGTGTTTAGGCGAAATGGTCCCATTCGTTCCCACTATTGAGGACAGAGCTAGGGCTGTTTACTCTAAGATTTTGCCCTGTTTCTCGGAGTCCCCGTCAGCGACTCCGTATCTTTTGAGACCCCGGTGCCATCCATCCCTCGCCACGGCGCTCACACCTTGAATTTAGGTATATTTGCCACAGCTCCCTTGGCCGCGTCGCGGCCACCCATACGAATGCCTAAAAGCTGTTACATTCTTTGCGCGGCCATTCACCCTAAACCACGTGATGGTGAGGTTGGACTTTAAGGGGCTCTCATGTGTTTGGTAGTTCCTGTAACTCTCATTCGTCCGATATCGGGCGAGTCCTTCACGACATTAAGTTCGCTGACAATACTTAGACACTCTCGGGTAGGTCTTCTGGATAACACGTTTGTATGAATTTTTGGTCGTTCTGGGCGATGTTTGGTACTGAAATAGTTTTAATCATTCCTCGTATGGGCAGATTATCAATAGATCTGATTTGGATGACCCCGATAAATTATCGTCGATGAGTAAGATCTACTTCTTGCAGGTGATGACGATCATGGTAGCACTTTCATCCTGCAATCTCTCTTGAAAGGTCCATTCATACCACATCTGAAACAGTTTCATTTTAATTGGTTATTAGCGCTGTTATTCCTGAATTTTTGAGTATCTACTTTATATTTTAGTTTCTCTTCCTGAAGCAATTCTTCAATCTTACTATAGATCTTGGCGTGTTGAAGACCGCTTCCTCTTCCGAAGAACGGACAAAAGCTTCACTGCATTTCTTAAAGTAGGTCAGTCTCAGGTTTTTTTAAATTTCAGTATCTCTCAATACATCAATAAATATCTGCACCGCCAATTGTTCTTTGAATTCCTCCGGAACCTATGGGTAAGCAAGCTGGATAAGTATCTGGACGTCTGCTTATGCACTTCTGTTTTCAACTGTGCTCAAGTCACTGTTCTCAATGTTGGTTGGCCGCCATACCTCAATTCTAGAGTAGCAATAAGATCGTATACTAGAGCGGCTGGTCTTCCGGGATGGTCTGTAACATTCCTAAAGCAGATCGTCTCAAGACCACTATAAGTAACCTTCTCTTCGTCGTTCCTCTCCATTAAAAGTCGTTGGTTTCACGGAATTGTTCGGTATGGCAACCCTCAACGCTGTTACGGTGATCTTGGATCTTTTGTGACCAAAATGGCTTTTGTAGTTCGTTTAAATGTTTTCTCGTACTGCCCAATCTTCTTTGCTTCTTCTTATGCCACCATAACTTCTTTCTTTGCTTCTTCCTGTATCGCACGGTTTTATCCTTGCATCTTCGAATAGCCATATCGAAAGATCTTTGGGATGACGTCACTCCCAACGGTCGTTTCTCGAATTTTCCAATGGCGGTTATAGAACATGTGGAGCATGATGTCATCGGCACCCAGCACAGGGGTGTACCCGCTCATATCCGTAACACTCTGCCCCCCTCTAATTTTGATCATCCCGATCAAAAATCATTGGTACTCGCCTCCACTAGCTCGCAATCTTTCCGATGTATTGGCCAATCCAGTACTTCGGCATTTGCTCGAAGACTCGCTAAATGATCCGGTCCTCCTCGGTCAGTGGGAACGTGCAGATGTCCCCCAAGGTGATGATGAACGTGGTGGCAACCTCACCCTGCAATCTCTCTGGAAATGCCCGCTTCTACCACATCTGATAGGTTGATAGGAACGCGGTGGTGTCCTCCAGGATGATGACAAACGTGATGGTAACCTCATCCTGCAATCTCTATGGAAATTTCACTCCTACCACACCTGAAGCAGTTTCCTCTTGATTCTCCTGCGAGCCTGTCCTCGTAGGTGAGTAGGAACGTGGTGGTGTCCTCCAAGGTGATGACAAACGTTGTGGTAACCTCACCTTGTAATCTTTCTGGAAATGTCCACTCCTACCACGTCTGAAACCAATAAATTCGTCCGTTTAGTCCAATTTGAAGTATAACACAATAATACTCTAACAATACAATACTTGTTCACAATTTCAATACTCAACAATATTCACAAGAGTACCTTCTGACTGCCTGACGACTTCGCACTCGCCTGTCGCATATGACCCGCTTATATAGGACAGCGGAAAGTTCTGGAATAGCGGCAATCGGGAGTGTTCCATAACAGCATCGTTAACGGCCGGTTTTCTTCTCGCATCTTCGAATCGTCGTTATCGAAAGATCTGGAAGATGACGTCACTCCCAACGGTCGTTTCTCGAAATGTCTAATGACGGTTATAGAACATGTGGAGCATGATGTTATCGGCACCCACCACAGGGACGTACCTGCTTATATCTGTAACATTATTATGGCCTCCGTGTCGTGGTGAGGTATATTTCTTGTATTCACCATAAATTGTTCTCGAATAACCACAATATCCTCGTTTCTGACACCAACTTTTAGGAATGTTATTCAAATACTAAACTGATTATTCTCCATTTATTCACAACTCCACTAAACAGAATAATTAATTCTGATAATTAAATAAGCCTATTTAAATTTATTGCCAAGTGACACTGGACTCTGGATTTAATCGCTTAACTAGCTTTGTTCCTATCAGGCGGCCATTTCTCGAGCCATTTGAGATGTCCGACCTCTAGATCCCTCCGGAGCCTTTTCTCCGCACTTTCTGGAATCTCAGTACTACAGTGAAACGAATTCAGTAGTGTAACGTAACAATATTCCTCTCAATGGAATGGAAATACCAAACTACTAACCTGAAAAAAAAATCCGATGGACAAACACTTTTAGAATGAAAATGAAAAAATAATCATATTTTGATGTTGTTTTTCCTTTTCATGCGAAATGAATGACTGAAAACAAAATTGTTTATCTTCAATTTTTCATGCAAGAATCTATATTCAATGACATATTTTTTCACTATTTTTTTTATTTTGATCGGTTTGGTAGTAATCATGCTATTGTGTATATTGTTACGAAATGGGTCCGTTAATATTAAAAATACACTGAACTAATTGATGTCCTTGCATTACACTTAACGTACTAAACTAAATAAATCAGTTCAAAATGCCGCGCCTGTCATTGCACTGCCGGGCTGAGCTTGGTTGAATCGTGGACGGATGCTCTGTATGCCACCAGAAATAGTGGAAGGTGTCTGTCTCAGTCTTTTTGATGTTTTTGCACAACCTTGGATAGATATTCTTCCATAGTTCGGTTGAATCTTTCAACCATGCTATCCGACTTGGGGTGGAGTGCAGTAGTTCTAGTCACTCACAAACTCTCTTGAATATCTTCGACTCGAAATTCCTTCCTCTGCATCTTCTGCACCAGCTTTCTACATCATCTTGACATTGAACCTAGTAGAACCTCTGCCTGATATTGTCCAAGTTATTGACTCCCAGATTTTCCTTTCCCTTCAAAACTTCACCTATCCTCTCCTTGGTCAAAACCATCTGGGATATTGACGACCTCCCATCAGCTGACTCCCATACATGTTTGAGGATTCCATTTTCCACAACCAGGGAATCCCATTGTGCCCACATTGCCTTGAAGATGGGATCGCTTTCCGAAATATATCTCCAGGAGGGTCTACCAGTACCGTCCTCTTTCCAATGTAGAAAGTCCCCAATGTTTGGATCGGTTTCTTGGTTCTGTCTCATGTGTGCGGTAGCCCAGTCTGATATTGGCGACTCCTTCATGGCATTCAATTCGCTGACAATGCTTACAGGCTTCTGGACATGGTTTTGTAGATAAGGCATCCGCATTACAATGTAGTCCTCCTGGGCGATTTTGAAATGGTTCTGGTTTAGCTTTTCTATCTATTCTTTATAGTTATTTGTGGAAGTGATCTAATGCACTGACTTAGCTAGAAATTCCTTCCTGGTGACACAATAATTTCTTTTGGGCTTAGACATCACCCTGTGACCCATGACTTTTCTGGCCAACTTGCATCTGTGATAACACAGCTCCAAGTCTGGTATTGCTCGCATCCGTGTCCAGTATGAACAGACCTTTTTGCTGTGGGTATGCCAAGATTGGACTTGAACAAAGTGCTGCCTTCAACTTGCGAAAAGCTTTATCACTTTCGGTAGACCAGTGGAAGTTGACCCGATTTCCTGTAAACTGCGATATCTGCAAATCCTTCCACAAAACGGCGCTAATAGGTAGACATGCCTAGGAAGCTTCTCACTACATGTTTATCTTTGGTCTCGGCCAGTCTCGAATTCCTTCTACCGAGACTGTGTGGCCCAAGAACTCCACTTGCTTCTGGAATAGGAAGCACTTCTGAAAATTCAGCTTGAGGTAGGCACCCCTTAAACGTCTGGAAACTTCATGATGTTGGGTTCTAGGATTCCAGAGAAACTGGCGCACCAGTATCTATAGCGCACATTACATCTTTTTGTATATCTTCCTGAGGTTGCTCTTCGATCGATACCGCCGTCACTTTCGGCCTTGAGGTATTGAACGCCGCTTTCACTTCCAAGAAACGAACCAAAGCTTCCCTGCATTTCTCAAATAGTGTAAATATTAGGGTAATTTGTATTTTAATGACTCTCAATCTTTTAATGAATACCTGCACCGCCAATTGTTCCTTGAAATCATCCGGGGCCTCTAGGTAGGCAAGCTGGATGAGTCTCTGGGCTTCTGTTTCAAACTTCTGTAGACTCTTATCCGATTTATGCACTCGTATTTTCAACTGTGCCCAGTACAACTGTTCTCGATGTTGGTCGCCGTACGTCAATTTCTGATTTCAGAGCAGCAATCAGTTTTCCGTACTTGCGATGTTCGTCTTCTGGCATGGTCTATAACATTGCCAAACCAGGTTTCTTCGAAGCCACTGTAGTAGAAGTATTTTCCTCATCATCCTATCCATTGGCCGTTGGTGCAGCTCCAAACTGGCTACGATTATTATCATTATTCTTAGATATAGGGACCATGGCGACTGTCCATCAAAAGTCGGTGGTTTTACGGAATTGGGCGATGGTCTTGGATCTTCAGTGAAGTATTTTTTTTAGTTTTCGCAACGCCAATACTTTTTTTTTGCTTCTTCTCAGACTGCAGTATCTTTTTTTTTTTTTTTTTTTTTTCCTTCAAACCCACGATTTGTCCCTCGGTTTTCTGGATAATCTGCTCGGGAAATGCTGTCTGTTCTTTATTTTGTTCCACCAGAATTTTCCTGGAATTTTCTTGCGACCGTTTTTTTTTTTGTTAACGAACCTCCCCTTGTTTTTCTTTATGTTTCTGTTCCTTTTCCTCTTGTTTTTGTCTCTGTCGACGTTCTTTTTCCTTCTCTCGACGATCCTCCTTCTGTCGACGTTTCTCTTCCTTCTGTCGACGTTCCTCTTCCTTCTGTCAACGTTCCTCTTTTTTCTGCCGTCGTTCTTCCTCAGTCGTCTCTTGCTCGGCAAACTGCTGTATGATCATTTTCGTTATGGCCTCCATCTCGTCGTTATGTGTATTTCTCGTATTCACCATCAATTGTCTTCAAATCAGCCACTAATATCCTCATTTCTGACACCACACTTACGAAACTGGGGTACGTTACTATTGAAAATACACTTTAACTAATTAATGTCCGTTTATTACACTTTACAACACAACAACGTACTCTAACAACTAAATAAATCAGTTCAAAATACTGCGCTTGACACTGCACTACTAAACTGTACTGATCAAACAAATCAAATAACTCTTCATATAAATAAACTCGCATACGATGTACATATATAGAGATTAGTTCCAGAATTTTCCACGCCCACTTCGAAAGGTCAGTGAACGCTTCGAAAATGGCCACGACCTTTTACCAGCTAGTTTTTTTTTCGTTGCTACCTACGTCACTATGATGCCTTAGTACTGTAATATTCTGATTGGTTAGAGTTGTTTAGGAACTCCTTGTTTTTTATCCTTCTCTGCCCGAACATACGATTAAATAACACGAATGGATTTCTTTTTTTTGCGCAAATTTGTGTTTTAAATATGGTGTTTGTAATCGTTTGTTCACCTAAATATGTCAGTTTGGGGTTTGGCAAATGAAAAAATGCCACACTGCTCATCGGTAAATATAGAAACTGTGAACGCTCAAATGCATAAACATCTTCAAGATGCTGAAAAAAAATCGACTCTTCCTAGTTCTAATGTTTAAACCGGTGATACGTGTTCCCAATTGGTCAACTGCCGGATATTGGAGAGATTGTGTCTGCGGAATTCCGCCGAATGTAAATCGTGCTGCTCAAGTCATCAGATCATGTCAACTGTCAATGTGAATGTATTCATGACGTTTGTTTTGTTATTAATTACAATAATAACATATTTATAAATTTGTAGTCCTGGGGTACCGTGTAAAATATGCAAGGCCTCTTTAATTTTACTTCAGACGATAATAGTGAGTGATGACACCCGAGGGGAAGTAAACAGAAAATGTGCATAGTGTATATCGATTTATTGATACAATAAACGGAGTATCTAGTAAATCCAACCTATTTTCCAGTCGTAAGTACGAGAAGAACAATAATATGTCCTCATCTCTATGTACATAACACGTTGACACCCAATACCCAACAAATTCAATGTAAGAATACTATTCAAAACTCATGATACCTAAGAGATCCGAATTAACCACCAATAAACAAAGAATAAAATGTGTATATGGTGTTCGATGTGTTTGTGATAAAACGTCAAGATCTTTAAAAATAAGAAAATCTGAAAACAAGAATAATATAAAAAAAAATATAAATTGGAAGATTGAAATTAGCCAAACATGTATTAACACAAAATTCTCATGAAACGATAATTGAAAGAAGCTTTCTGCATTTTTTAAATGCAAATCATAATATAGTTGTTCATTCTCTTACTATGGATCCCACTGAAAAACAAGTGAGAACTAAAGAAATTTCGTACCAAACGATAACCTCGAATTGAAATCCTGTGAACCTGTGTGGTGTATATCAGATTTTGACAAGTAAATACACAAACTTCAAAAGCGATTCCAAATTGTAGTATTGAAAGCAGTAAGTCAAAAAAGGTAAACAATAGTAGATACAAAATACTTGTGTATTTTGGCTATGTGCGAAGTGCTTGGTGGGGACATTCAAATCGATCGCAGGGCACGCTGTTGCAGAAATGTGAAACATTTCGGGACTGTCAAATTTGTTTTGATAATTCCACATTAAATTCTTTGTGAACTCTACAAATAATGAAAAAAATTGTTTGTGTAAATTTTGTTACTTTTCCAAAATCGGCCTGAAAATTGAATCAAAGAAAGAAATCGATAGCTGCTGTAAAAAGACAAAAGAAGTGACAACCCCATATTACAATTTCACTGAATCAATTTTATTTGTGGATATTATGAGTCCACACGTTTGTACAAACGTTTTATGGCAAGAAGGAACATAGTAGTCTCACCAAATCAACCAATAACTGGAAAAGTAACTGAACCGGATCCAGCTAAATTCAACAACAACAACGAAGGGTACTTACATTCAAAGATGTTTTGTAGGATGTTAATTTCACTGAGATTTCTCTAATAATATGGGCTTGTATTAAATAACTCTGACCGTTAATTCTCAGTTCTTCAAAATTTATCAAATATGCTGAAGCTAATTCATTACCTTTCATCATAGTTTGAGGTTGGAACGATATGTTTTATGCTTTAATCCTGTTCTCATTATAAAATCCATTTGTTTAACTTAAAAATATTATAAATTGCTCTCAGACAATGTTTTATATTTCTTCAAGTTTTTCACTTGATTTTGATAGAAATGATCAAAACATGGCTTGTCATCTAACTGTCAAATAATTCCCTAGTCCCGAAATGTTGCGTTGACTAGGCGGTGCCACTATCGTTCACATAGCCAATGCATGTACAACACATTGAAATATATTAATATTAAGTCACTATGAAATAAAAATACTATATCTAGATTAGGCTGTTGATCATCACTATTGACTAAGGTTACTAAAAAGTGGCTTGAAAGAATTCTTGAACATTATATAGAACCAGATCAAGAAGGCTATTTTTTACAGATGATCTGAACCGATTATACTCTTCGATATTTTTATATTCCATGAAAGATAATTATATATTTTTTTTTGTTATTTTCGGTTATTTTTGTTAAAATAGACTCATTTATTTTAGATTTCTATGTATTATGTGTAGATAAAGTACATTAATTATGTTTATATTAGGCTTGCCTATTTGGAAATAAAGTTCTTCTATATTTTCGCACCCATGTATATTAAGAAGTTTTCGAATATATTAGTCAAAGGCAGTTTCAAGTTACCTTTTTGGCGAGTGAACAAACTGTTTCAAGGATGAACAAAAATGGAAGAGTTAACATATTATTCACCTTAAACAGTGACCTGCATGACATTATATAAGTATCGGATGGCACATTTTTGTCGGATGAAGATTGAATGAAAGTTTTTCAAGTTACATGAATCCCAAAATGCTATCCCATAAGGGCATAACTTGACTTGTTGAAACTTTAATTGCTTGTCAATGTAGACTCCAAGAAATTTGTTCATATTCACATTGACTATTGATTCATCCCCTAAAGGGATATTGGGTAAGGGACCCTGGTTTGCGATACAATTATCTGAGGATATTTTTTACTATATACTCTCCACTTCATATGAAAAATAAAAAATCTAAACAAAAATTTGCTGAAACTTTTTTAGATGTGGAAATCTCAAACATAAATTGCTTTCAGATACAAACGGATTTTTTTATCACATTCATGGATGTTTTCATTGGAACTTTCCACATATTGAAAGAATTTGGCGTTACCCCAATGTTGTGCTGCTTAAAGTCCAACCTCACCTTCACGAGGTATGGGGTGAACGGGCCGCGGCCGCGCAGCGAATGAAACGGTTAGTGGACATTCGAATAGCGTGTGGGCAGCCTCTACTTGACTAACGAGGCTCTGGCAAACAGACCTAAATCCAAGCTGTGAGGGCTGTGGCGACGGAGGTATTACACCGGGGTTTTAAAACAAACGGTGCCGCAAAGGAGCCTTCGAGAAACTGGGCTAAATCTCGGAGTAATCAGCCTATGCAGGGGGCACCACATGGCCGGACCAACCCCTTTCCCCTCACTCACTCGGGGGTACAAATGACCACAAGACGAAACACCGAAAGGGCATGAGGACAACTCTTTGTCCTCTCGGTTACTTTCAGAACACTGAAGAGGTTATGATTCCGAGCGGTCTCTGAGATCGGAAGACGACTCTTCAGGATGCTGAACAAACGACAGGGACTGCCCAGATGAACCTCCAGCACCGCAAGGTAGCCACGGCAGTATATGCAGTCGCTAGGAGGGAACTCGAAGCGGCACTTAATCGGGAACCATGGACACGACACGTTGAAAAAAATCCCACCACGTGAGATACAATGGGCCAGAGGGCTCAAGTGTCGTCGGAGGCCACAGTCTGACGAGCCTACAGTGTGGAGGTTTTAGTGGGTAAACCTGTATCAGGGAGTCCCACATTACCGTAAGGTGTTATCCTTAATGGATTTCCTCCACCTCACCAAAAAAAAAACACCAATGTTGTCATGCCATAAAATGGTTGTATCATCTGCAAAGATAGTAAACAGTCCACCAGTGGTAATGTTAGTCAACAGTACATCATAAACAAGATTCGACCAAGCACCGATCCTTGAGGAAGTCCTCATTGTATTGCACCACTGGCTGACAACTTTATGGCTTTTAACAAGCTGGGTTTCTCGGCTCAGATAGAGTTGTAGTTTTATGATCTACGTAGCTTTTATAAAATTAATTAATCTCGTTTCACTAATTTCTGAATGATTTTGCCTAGAACTGGTATAAATGAGAAAGGCCTATAGTGGAAGGATCAAAGTTTTCTCCATCATGGATTGGAATTACAATGGAGGTTTTTTGAAAATCTAGTAAAAAAATATGTTGGTAAAATATTTGTTGAATGGAAGTTGTTTATTTCAATTGCATTATTACTCTTTTGCATAGGAACAGCAGTACTTATCTTCAGCCCATCCCTAAATATTTTTCCTAGAGACGTAGTTTATTATCAATACATGCATCAATGCCTCAAATTATTCTTTTAAAAATGTGTTATTTTGACTTAATTATGTTATATAATGAATGTATAATTCTTTGTAAATAAATCATAGTTAACAATTTAAACTTAGAGAATGATCTGTTCATAATTTGTGAATAACCATTCGTCATGTGATGATATATTGAATTGTCTTTACGGAATACTATTTTATTATTAATTTCATTCAAGATTCAGTTGACATCAATTGAAGTTCATAGCCATGTTTGATATTTCGTGAATGAAATGAATGAAAGACAAAAAAGGGCAGCCAATGTAATAATGTTAAATGTGAACGAGTCTAATGAAACTGTCCATTCTCAAAGAGTTATTGTAGATAAAAACGCTGTGAAGGAAATTTTGCAGAATATTGAGGTGCCATTAGGAAATATCAATGTGTTTAGATTCGGTACTTTTCAGCCAAACAAAGTAAGACCTCTGAAAGTCTGCTTCTCATCAAGTAATGATGCTCTTATGGTTTTAAAAAATAAGAAGTCTGCTACGGTGACAAATGTGAAAATTTTTGCTGATCAAACCAAATCACAACGTGAATATTTTAATAAGATAAAATCACAACTGGAGGAAGGCAAACAAAGAGGTGAAGACAAATTTATAAAATATGTCAATAATGTTCCAACACTGGTACACTCTAGGCGATTTGCCGCTTTCAGTCAATTGGGAAACTCTTCAAACTCAAAAAACTAAATTCAGATCCTCGTGATGGTATTGTATTCAATGAAGACATAATTTATCTAAATATACAAAGCTTTATAGCTCATAAAGATGACATCATAGCAAATATTCTTGCATACAATCCATCTATCATTATTCTAAGTGAGCCAGGACAACAGAAGTCATTGACAACTCAGAGCTGCAGTTATCAAAATATAGTTTTGTTCGATGTGATAGTATTAGTCGACATACTGGTGGAGTCCTCATTTATGTGAGACATGAGATAAACTTCAAAATTAAAAAGAAGATTGTTTTGAATAGTAACTATTGGATCCAATTCATCAAGACTCAAATAGGAAGTACGAAATGGTTAATTGGAGGTCTATATCATTCACCTAATTTTTTTTCTTTAATTCAATCATCATATATTCAAAGAAGGTTATTCCAATAAGAACAACAAAAGAATTATACTTATAGGTGATTTCAATATTGACTTTAAAAACAAGTCCAATTTTTATACAAAAAAAATTATGAATCTTTTTAATATGTATGGCTTTGAACAAATTGTGAGAGATTATACTAGGATAACAAATACCAGTAGGACTCTAGTGGATTATGTTGTAACAAATAGCTGCAATATTAATGCTTATGTTATTGATACTCCAAAAATCACTGATCACTCTGTTATTACAATAAGTTGTTTTAAATCCAAACTTAAAAATACTGCAAAAATAATAAAAACAAGGAAATATTCAGATGACACTTACAAAACATAAATATGGAACTGCTTTCTCAAAATGGTTACTAAATTCAATAGATGTTAATAATATTTTGACTGACATTATTTCAAAACTACAATCACTGTTGACAAACTAGCTCTGGAACACTCCGTTTTAATCAAGGAAAACCAATTACCATACTATGATATTGATTTAAGAAACAAAGCAAAAGAAAAGGATATTGCCTATACAAATTTCATAAATAGTAGAATTTATCTCAAAGACCAGCGTGGGAAAACTTTGAAACTCTGAGAAATCAGTATGTAAACCTTCTTAAACATAAAAAATGTCATACTATGAGCAACAAATAGATCTAAACAGAAACAACCCTAAACTAATGTGGAAAAGCTTGAAATCTCTAATAACTCCCCAAAATGACCTTTGTTATGATAAAATTATATTTACTGATGGTATTCAACCCCGGTATTGTACTGATAGCTTAGAGATTGCCCAAAATTTTAACAATTATTTTGTTACCAGTGTTCAACAAATTGCAAACAGTATTGACGCTGAAGAATTGTGGTCGAGCCATAACTATCCCCCTAATAATCAGTCACTTAGTGAATTCACACTAGTAAGTATGGGCCATCTCCGTAGGATCATATTTTCATTAGACAACAAAATAAACAAACAGGAAATCCTTAACAGTAAACTTTAAAAGAAACTTTTGATTGCTTTGGACATGTATTATTAAATTTTATCAATACATCTCTCGAAAAAGGGATATTCCCAGATCACTTCAAAATTAGCACCATTATTCCTATCCCTAAAGTTAACAATTCCATTGATTCCTGTGAGTTTAGACCAATAAACACTTTGCCATCACTAGAAAAAGTTCTTGAAATAGCAGTCTATGAACAGATTGAAAATTATTTTAATAGCAATGATCTCTTTATTGGTGCCCAATCTGGCTTTCGGAAAAATCATTCGTGTGAAACATCTCTTCAGTACACCATATCAACATGGAAAAGGGCATTAGATCTTAGTAAATATACTGTAGCTATTTTTCTGGATTTACGCAGAGCTTTTGAAACGATAGATCGAAACATCCTTTTGGAAAAATTAAGATATTATGGTATATGTGGCAATGTGTTAAATTGGTTTAAAAGTTACCTGAGCCATCGTTTCCAACAGACCCACATAAACAACATTGTAAATGAAATAGGAGTTCCTCAAGGAAGCGTTTTGGGACCACTTCTATTTATCATATATTTGAATGACATTCACTACACACCAGGTTCACATTCTTTAAATCTCTTTGCAGATGATACTTTGGTGTTTGACTCTGATGATAATCTTGATAATGCAATTTCAAATATAAACAACTCTCTCAGTAATATTGAAAAATATCTAAAAGTTAATAAACTAAAACTTAATGTCAATAAAACAAAAGCAATGATCATAGCATCGGAATGTAAGTTGAAAAATCTAACTAATTCGAATACAATCAATATCAGTGGTGAAAGTATCGAAATTGTATCCGAAATCAAATATCTCGGATTTATTATTGACAGTTCCTTGACACTAAACAAACATGATGAGTATATTATCAAAAAAGCTCTTTTTCTTTTCTAGAGTTTCGAATAGTTTGAGCACTTATGCTAAAATAACGACTTACAACTGCATTATTAAACCACATTTTGATTACTGTGCTTCTATACTATTTCTACTCAATGAAAATAAACTGTCTCAAATGCAAAAACTCCAAAATCGCGGAATGCGTATGATTCTAAAATGCAGTCGCTATACTTCAATTTCTTATATGCTAAATTCTCTTCAGTGGTTACCAGTAAAAAAAGGTTATACTTTTTAACAATGGTTTTTATTTTTAAGATTGTCAAGCGCTTGCAACCAGCGTATTTTAATGATTATGTGATTTTAAATAGAGATATTCATCATCATAACACCAGAAACAGTAACAACTTCCATATTAGTAGAACAAATTCGAGAAGATGCATGAATAACCTATTTTTTAAAGGCTTAAATGAATTCAACAAACTCCCAATACATCTGAAAAATTCCAATAATGTTGTTAATTTTAAGAAGAGTCTAGTGGAATTTTTGGATGATTTGTAATGTAATACTTTTAATGTTCTTTATATTTTAATGTTATTTATATTTTATTACTTCAATAATTATAATATTATCCTTATAAAATTATGTATATCTTTAATGATTATTTTGAAAATTATGTATATCTTTAATGATTATTTTGAATGTTTGTAAATTAGATTTTTATCTATTTCAAATAAACTACTACTACTACTACTATTAGTCTAGTATGCATGTTGGATTAATTGACCTCACTTTTAAGGCTGTAGACTTCTAAAAAAAGAAAATATGTATTTTTACCCATTATTTTTTAATCCTTTTTATTTGTATTTTATCTGACATATTTATATTATTCTATAAACGCTATTTGCTGATATATAACACTGAATATATTTATTTATTGGTATTAACAGGAAACCCCTAGTGTAAAAAAATAATTATAAAAATGATGGAAATTACATGTAAAAATATATGTAATATACAAAAATGAGAAAAGAAGTAGTTCTAGAGAGTAGACACAATTATTAATAGTACTTTGAATGCATCAACAGAGTTGCTGAAAAAAATGAGTCCTGATGAGTTAGCTTCCTTTAGTATTTTTGATATTGGGCTATTGACCCATAATTAGTGGATGCAAGTCCTAATAAAATACAGTTTTATCATAACTTGTACCTATTAGTTTGACTCTTAAATTAATAAGATCTAGGAGTTCAGGTTGATAAAGTTGTTCTGATAATAATTTGAAAAGAAACGTTTATTTAATTTAATGAACGAATACAACTATAGTTGTAATGGCTTATTTAAAGCCCACCTTGTAGGCAGAAATACAATTAGTTTGACTCTTAAATTAATAAGATCTAGGAGTTCAGGTTAATAAAGTTGTTCTGATAATAATTTGAAAAGAAACATTTATTTAATTTAATGAACGAATACAACTATAGTTGTAATGGCTCATTTAAAGCCCACCTTGTAAGCAGAAATACACAAAAAATTATTTTGAATTCTTTCAAGAGATCATTTATAAATATAATAAGAGGGACACCACACAATGGATGCATATTCTAGGTCTGACCTTATAAAAGAGCAAAACAAAATTTTCATAGAGTTAGCTGAGAAGTCCTTACTGACCCTACATATATAACCCAATAGTTTTAACGTTTTGAATGTTATTTTCACTCACATTACGAGTGGAAGTTTTTATCATATATAATGTCGATATATTTAACTTCATAAACTTGATTTAAAGGTAAGGAGTTTATACAATAGTCATAGGAGGTGGGTGCCTGAGAACGATAGAAAACCCATAACTAAACATTTGTCGAGGTTGAATAGTAAACAGTTTTTAAAATCATTAGCAAGCAACAGTCCCTTCATGTCAGTAATGCTTCATATAATATTATAAATAAATATATTTGAGAGTAATGGTCCGGAGTGACACTACCTTGGGGAACACCAGAGTAGACCTCAATGTTGTGTGATAATAAACCCACTATGTTGGTCTTATCACCCGATTTGTGGATGGGATCACCTGATTTGTGGATGGGTTCAATGAAACTGTTTTTCCAGAACTGGGAAATTCACTACTACTTACACATTTTCTAATAAAAATTATGGAACACCATCTGGTCCAAAACTCGAGCTACTCTTTAACCCCTTGGCTGCGGGAAACGAATATTTTTGCTTGTCGGTAGTGTGCGGGAAACGGAAAATTTCAAAGCATCTTAAGATGCACTGGCTACGGGAGGCGTATGTTGTTGATGCTTTTAATACTTTGGTATGACTGTACAACGTACCACTGTGCAGAGTGTAATGTACCCCTTTGTGTACTCCCCTGTTTTGAGAAATATCATACTCTCAAAATATATTCAGTTAATATAATAAATCATTGTATATTTTCCGAAAATAAAGTGTTCTATAGTAATATTGTGTAAATCTCCTCAATTTTCTGAAAGGATACCTAATAGAAATAGCTCATAGCGCGAGTCGCAGCGGGAAGCATACGTTTCCGTGACCTTCAAAAACACCCGCTATACACAGATACTATGGAAAAAAACACCCGCAGCTAAGGGGTTAATGTACTTATTTCATGAAAAACATTAAGGTGACCTGGCGTGCACTGAAATTAGGTGCAGTACTATAATTTCCATTCTGGATTCACTTTTTCATTGACTGAGGAGAAATAATTCACAAACAGATTCACAGTGTTACCATTTACCCTGATTTATTCATTGTAAAACATAGTGTATATATATATATATATATATATATATGTTGAACTGCTTTCTCTCCATATATTGTGGTATTGGTCCTCAAAAGGTCCTCGTTCACGACATGTCGGCAAAATTTGACATCTTCAGGTCATGTCTTGTTGATGAATCGAACTTGAGTAGTTCAACACATTACATTTGCAAAAATCTATAAAGAAATATTTTGTTATACAGTTTTAATAAATATAAAATAGAATAATGGAGATCAATAGTATAATTTTGTTTTTGTTTCAGAACACTTCGTCGGAAATTGTAACTGAAGTTTGTTCTTTCATACCTGCAACTCAAATTCTAACACCAGTGCAGATAGTACAGATACAGCCCGTTATATTAGACCCATGTCAACGTCCTATTCTACCCAGAGTAGACCCTACTTCTCTCACCAAAAAAATAATAAAAAATAAAAAAATAAAAAAAAAGGTATCTAGTAAAAAAAAAACGACCATCTCTGAAAAGGTATCTAGTCAAAAAGAAACAACCACATCTGAAAAGGTAAACAAAAGTGATCCAGCAACGAATTTTGTTAAATGTTTGAGTCGTTCATCAGATATTGAAAAGATTCATTATCTTTACCGTGATATTCTATGTGGGGATGAAAATGTTCTAACAGGAACTGAACTGAGAAAACAATCAGATCCAAACGAAGCACAGGCTCTGAGTGATCCAACCATGTTGCCCAGTATGCCAAATTTACGAACACCAATCAAACCTATGCCTGTGGATGAGGAGGAGAATAGTGAAGATTCCGATCAGATAATGACCTCTTCAACAAATGAGAAGAAAAATATATATCTTGAATTTTCAACAATAAGTAGCTCGAGTTTTCAACAACCGAATTCTAATACAGAAGTAGAATTCTGCAAAAATGTAGACGGCACCCAAGAAACCTCAGCTGGTTGTAACATTTATCAAAATGTAGAAATGACACAGTTGGATGATGATATCAAACCTACTATACATTATAATGAGCTCTATGATCCAACCGAAAAGAAAGTAAGTTTTTGATTTTTTTTATATTCCAAAACAAATCCCCTGTGAAATTGCTCATAATGTATAGGCAACTACTAATACGTGATACAAATTCAGACTTCTTATGCACCTTGGATAACCTGGAAATGTCGAGAGATTTTTAGATTAAATCCTTCATGGATATAAAAAGTTTTGATATTTTCAAGTTGAATCATAATATTTCAAAAGTCAGTTGTAAATTTCACTTCATAAATTTTGTATTTAAATGTGGGCCCTTTTCAAGAAATGCAAGTTATCTTATATTAATGTTTAATTATTTCATGCCTTCTGTAGTCATTTGGCACAGAGCTGAGCCAACAAGTGAAGATTTTATTTACTTGAACATTTCTTCAGAGATTTTCTAAATATTTAAAATTACTCACTAGTAAAGCTGCTTTACTTAGGTAAAGAGATAAACAATGAGCTTTTGAGTATTTTTTTTGTTTCACCACGTAGTTTCAGAGAAATTCACAACAAATGTTTTGCAAAACGAAGGGAAAGGAAAAACTGTCATTTCAATACCTAAAAAGTATCCATAAAGTAGTTTCATTATTCTCCCTCAGAAATAAATCTGCTGAACATGTTTGGTCTTATGATCATATCAAATACCTCTTCAAAACGTTTGCATTAAGATTTGTCGTAACAACCGCAAAAAGACTGTGATTCTGAGTTCTCATATTTCCATATAGTGAAGAATAGTTGAACCAAGTATATTCTCGTGTGGCACTATCATCGCCCATCTATCAAAGAGTAGCCAAAATGAAAATTACAAGAAAACATGTACCAAACTTTACCCCAGATTTTTGTAGTTCTTGCCAAATTTCAACTCCTTGATAAAAACTGCCTTTGTCTGACGGATATGTTAGCCCGGTTTTATTCATTTTGATATAAAGAACCTTAAAAATAACAATAACCAACATAAATGTTCATATCAAGGAAATAAAGAACCAGCGGGGTTCTGCCACTTTTTATTAGTATAATGGGTCAACTTTTCTTTGCCTTATTCCACATGAGGAAGTGCCCATGGTGTGGTGTGTCAGTTCAGATTCATTGGCCTGGCCTGTGATCAGATGGGTGTATACTAGAACTTTTAGTACTTTAGTAGGGATCGTTCTAAAAATACATGTCATTCTCCAAGTAAGCAAGTCATTGAGCGGTTTTATACAGGCCAAAAACTTTATATATATATATATATATATATAGTGCGGCTTTTAATAGTCCCCCTCCCCTGTTAACTTTTGAACGATTCGACGTAGAACTATGAAAAAAAAACGTATTGAATGATATCACCGATACTACTTTTTGGAATGAAATACATTGTGATTGCCCAATAGATGGCGTAGGGGGCACATCAACTTTAAAATTCCAAATAGCATGGGGGGTGAAGTGGCACATAATTGAAAAAATAACTCAATTCTCTTTTCAACAATCTAGTTTTTTTTTCAATTTCGTTAATACATTTTGTTACAATATGCTTTGAAATGTCAAGTATAACAAAATTTAAAATGCATATTGTGGTTGCTGTAACACAAATTACACTTATGCAGTCAGTCTTTGTCTTACAGAAGAGAGCCATCAGATATCTTTGTCAAGCCAAGAGGCAAGATTCATGTAAACCCCTCTTTCTTGAGCATAAAATACTAACAGTAATTTCAATATATATAAAGTGTCCATAATCCACAAGAACAGAGCTAATTATGAAGTCACAAACACTGCATATTATACCCGTCAAGCGAACCAACTTGGCTTCCAATACCCAATTCAACTTTGACACATAACTACTTATATATAATGGTATTAAGAAACAACAACGCTAAAACTATTTAAAGAAAAACAAAAAGCATATTGAGTGATAAAGCCTACTATAATCTACAAGATTACTTTAACTACACACTGTGATATCACAGTTTATTAAGTATACCAATATTTTTATCAATACTTGATTTAATCTATTACCTTAGACTTGTCTCGAATGTTCTTAATTTATATTATTCTTAGACTTGACACGAATTTCTTTTATCGTATTATATTACATTTTATAATGTTATTTGAAAACTATCTATTTCAAAAATAATCTTGTTATAATTTAAAAATTTGTAAATTGACTGATTATCCATAAACTTACTGTATGACATTGTATTTGTTAACAAGAGATAACTCTTAGCAACAATAAACATATATTCTCTCTCTCTCTCCCTCTCTGAAAAAAAAAATTGTCAAAATTCAAAAAAATTAGATGGTTGGAAAGAGAATTTTTCTTTTGAACGATGTGCCATTTGACATGTGCCCCCCGCGCCATCTATCGAACAATCACAATGACTTCTATTTCAAAGAGTAGTAGCGGTGATATCATTCAAAATAGTTTTGGTCCCTTTGTTCTATGTTGAAGCGTTCAAAAGTTAACAGTGAGAGGTGAAGAGGGAGGCTATAAAAAGCCGCACTCGCAATTGTGATTCCGTAGAATAACCATAGTTGAAAGACAAAATTAAGTACCTTTTCAACGATGTGCAAATCGACCTTTATGATTTCGAAATTTTCAAGTTGGTGCGCCCCCAGCGCCCTCTGTCGAGTAATTGTAATGTATCTTCTCTCAAAAAGTAGAACCGGTAATACCATTCAATAAATTATAGTCTCATTGTTTCAGAAGTAATTGAGGTAAGGGTACAATTCAGATCCGCAATTATATTTCACATTTCAAATGCATATTGTGAAAAAACGTTTGAACGAAATAAAAAAAAATAGGATGGTTGAAAAGAGAATTGAATTATCTTTTCAACGATGTGCCACTTGACCCCCCATGCTATTTTAAATTTTCAAGTTGATGTACCCCCCTGTGCCATCTATCGTGCAATCACAAAATCTTTAATTTCAAAAAGTAGTATCGGTGATATCATTCATTGTTTTTTTTTTCATTGTTCTACGTCAAACCGTTCAAAAGTTAACAGGGGGGGGCTATTAATAACCGCACTGTATGAATGCAGGGTGTCCCCGAAAAAAAAATGCATTCTTTGAGGGGGTATATAGAACATTTAGAACAAAAAAGTTATTTATATCAAAAAGTGATAACTGGCAACCCCGCGCTAAATGATCATTCAGTGACTGCCGCTCGGTCCAGTTGAACTATTCACATGATAACTTGGCCCCATAAGTTGAAATTTTTGTTGTGATGGCTTCGTTGTCCATTTGGGAATATCACGATGTGCTAACTACCTATGGAAAAGCATGTGTGTGTATGAATGGAGGACATTTCAATTATATTTTTAGTGATAATTTCCACGTGTTAGGGTATACAAGCCATACTTTCATTACAACAAGGTGAACGTAAGTTTTTTCTGTTTTTCAATTTACATTTTCTGACTTACGATATATCTGTTTATTAAGGTAGATGAATAGCTGAGATCATTTTCCTAAAATTTTAATGAACATTTTATGTGATATTCTTTGAGAGAAAAACATTTATAATTAACCCAAAGTTGCTTTCCGTTGCGTTCTCTTACATTGTGCACAAGGCTAATAACCGAATCAAAAGAAATTTTTCCAGACAATAAGGTAAATGACCTTGCGGCAGCATCAAATGTGAAAGAGCATTCCATCTACGGCAAACAATATACATTTGGCGGTGTTGCCAGCTATTGGAAATTTCTATAGATATCACTTAATATTTATAAAAATCAAAGTTGTTTTTTTCGATATATTAGGGAATTTGTAGGAATATCCCCTAGAAAACTCGAAAACATATGTTTTGTATAAAAACCAATCCCATTATAGGCCATAAAGGCCCATAGGGGCAGGGCCTGGATATAGGGCACTTATTATAAATCACAGTAGACATAGCAGATTTGTTTTTTATTCTGTATGTGTATAGCCAGGGAACTTAAAAAGGAGTAAATATTACACTCATTAATAGTGACCTCAGATTTATTCCAAATCAATAAAAGCACTGGAACACTCAATTTTTTGTAGCCGTTATTGGGGAAATTGTGCAAAATCCAAGATGCAAACCAAAAATGACTTCCAAATGACACGAATCTAACTATCCCAAATTAATTATTTTATTGTTCTAATTTGAATCTTTTCCTGTGGATATTTCTATGTCTAGAGAATAGAATCCTTAAATTATTATTTTTAGAGAAAATCACCGATTTTGCCTTATTTGAGCACTAAACATTTGTACAAATCAATATTTTATGTCATGACTGAAATGCTTAATGTATTTTTCAGAAATGTTGTCGTCAAAAATATCTTTATATTACTTTGTCATTATTTTCAGGATAACTTGGAGGAAATAAATGCCTTGATGACTGCAAGTGCAACTGTCAAGCCGAATATAAAGAAAGAGCCCTCAGGAGCTGAGAAAAAAAGAGCAAAAATAAGAAGAGAATTTCTCAGCAATCTCACAGTTTCTACTCCAGAGGATCGAGAGGCAGAAAAACAAAAGAATGAGTGTAAGTTCAGTCACTGTGTATCCAAAGGGTTACCTTCAGTTGAAACGTACTCCGAAAAATACCTTCATAACATTTAAAATACATTCACACATTATGTTTGTCTGTTTAGGAAACTGAGGAACCAACTTGGACAATAGCATGATATTTATACTCTTAATTTTTAGCGAAAATAATTTTGATATAGAAATAAGTTTATATTTAAATTTCCTTGAGACAATTGTGGATTAACTCTGTAGCAATTATTTCTTTAAATAATTGTTAATAAGAATAACAATTATCAGATGTAGTGCTTCAAGGTCCAGCCTTGGCATAGTACCAGGGAAGTTGTTATTTTCTGTTAGATGTTACAACAAAATTGCTTCATTATTTATTGTAGATTTTCCATTTCCGGGTATTTTCTTTATTTTCAATTGAGAATATTTCTCTTTCCAACATGAATACAACATTCCGAAAGGTTAACTTGAACGATAGAAGATAGTCACTAAAGTTTAGTCCCACATCTGATTTTATAGACATTTTGTCCATATTTTTAAAGAAATGTCCTCAAGCACAGTGCCATGTATCCCATGTTCGTAGAGAACATCAATGAGATTGCTATGATCACCATGTCAAATGCTTTCAATAGGTCTAGAAACATTGCTCTGTATTTCTTATCAATTTCCATATTTCTAGTTACTTTGCTGGTAACGACATACATAGCATCAACTGTTGCTTTTCTCTCCTGAAAAGCAAACTGATGTAAGTATATTGTTTGCCTTGATGGAGTTTACTAGCCGCTCTTTCAGACATTTTTAAAGGATTCATTATGCTGATTGATAGGTCTGTAGTTTTTCAAATTCGTTTTTTCAACACCTTTGTAGATAGACATTATGATTGAAGACTTCAATTGTATTGTGTTTGAAAAAGAAGATTAATTATGTGAATAAAAGGAATGATTATCATTAAAACTGTGAAACTATCTTCCTCTGGCTCTATTGTTTTTCAGCGTGGAAATATGTCCAATTAATTCGATCTCAGTAATAGGTGATAGAAACATGAAGTTTTTATTTAATGTAATACTCTCAGTGAAGTTGATGGGAGGTGTTATTTTTTGCAGCATATTGAGTCCTCTGTTAATGAAGTATTCGTTACGATAGTTTTATATTTCGTGAGTATCTTTGAAGTATTAGTATCAGAGGTGATTTGTATCTTTTCACTGTTTCTCTTACTTTTTACATTTCTGGCGCGAGTTATAATCTCTTGTAATTTTTATTCTGTATTTTATTATATATATATATATATATATAAATATATATGTATATATATACCGGAAGTAATATAACCTCTTGCACAGCCGTGAATGACGAGGGTATAATGCCATTTTATAACAAATTACAGTAGTTAAAAATCTGAAGAAAAAACAATGAAAACCGGTTTTGTTCTTTGTAAAATTCGACAGAATTTTGGGTAGTGCCTCCCGCCTAATTTCAGGTGACCTGCTCAGAGGAAAACTTCGGCAATTGCCGAATGCAATAAACATTTAACTGTACATTTGGATAAGATAGAATGTTGTACTGATTGTGTGGTAAATGTACACATTGCAGGCTGCCTGAAATAGATATTCAATTTCAAAGTGAAGAAACCCACTAACCTTGTTATATCCAAACTGGCGATAAAGTCAGAACTAGATGACTTCATACTCTACTTTGAGGCACTTATCATAATTATCACTTGTAAGAAACAAACAACACAAACAATGGGAAACATTCGCAGTTGAATATTGTTTTGAAAAATAATATCACGACCATTGTAGTGATTCAGACATTCCGAAAACGTGAACTGAACACTGTTGCCAAGCAAGATTCTCACATGCACGGTTTACAAAGCTGCCTACGAACAAAAGTTTGTTAGATCTGAAGATATTAATTAACAACTAATCAGAAAACAGGTGCTACCCAATATTTTATCGAATTTTACAAAGAACAAAAGATGTTTTCAATTTTTTTTTTTCAGATTTTTAACCACTGTAATTCGTTATAAAATGGCATTATATAAACTCGTCATTCACGGGTGTGCAAGAGGTTAGATTACACCCTGTATATATATATATATATATATATAAATAGAAAATAATTAGTTTTAGTATTGACACCCATAGACTTAGAGCGTTTTCACACACACCGGCAAAACCGGTGCCGGTGACGGTGCCGGCACCGAATGCAATGTAATCAAATCATAATTTTCACACATAGCCCGGTCCGACCTATTTGCCGGTACGGCCGCCGATTCTGATTTATGCAGCCGGCGGGGATCTCGACAATCGGAAGACGGATCGGTCTCTGATTAGTCGGTTGCTGTGATTTCTTATGTACGTTTGTCCTATCACACCTGTTCTGACATGTCGGTAACGGAGAGTATTTTGATGCGTATTTTGTTTATATCGCTTAGTATCGTTGCTGTCTCCATAGCGACAGAGTATTTTATATTTGATCGTACATTTGTAAACCAAAAATGAGTAAATTATTCAAATACGATGTTGTAACCCTCATTGAAGTTATCCTCCCTTAGTTTTTCATAGAGCGTGTAAAAGGAACCTTCTAAGTATCTCACAGTCAACAGGGGATGTACCCAGTGTTGTCTTTTATATTTGCTTTTTTGGAATTTTCTTCCGAGATACAATAACCCTAGAAGTTAACGTCTGTTGACAGCAGTAACAGCACACATCTTTATTCCTGCACTGTTCAACGTATACTAACACAGATAACGGCACCGATATGCCGGGCTGTGTGAAATACGCTGTTGTCCGGAACCGGTACCAGCACCGACACGGCACCGGCACCGGTTTTGCCGGTGTGTGTGAAAACGCTCTTAGTATATGGAAGATAATCCAACAGGGCAATATTTTTTTTCATCTACCTATGTTATTATATATAAAAAATACAAGTGTTAACATTTTTACCTCTAGCTGTGAACAAAATTCAGATTAGGTAAGGTGCATACTCTTTTGTATACAACAAAAACACTTGTATACGTTCATTTTATCTTGTTTCTTTAAAATAAAATGTGTTTCCTTGTACCTAGAAGAGCATTTTGCCATATATTTGATGTGATCAATTACAATTAAATTAAACAGTGCTAGTCGATCTTTGCACAATGAGTGTTTGGTACCATTGAAAGTATACAGCAATAGAGAGAATCATATATAGTTTTGTTATTTTGCTTAGTTTTTGCTTTGACATTCCATTTTTCAAGTTTTTTGTTAAACGATCATTTTTTTAACTTTTCTATATTGAAACAGCTTTTATTTGATACATTGTATTTTTCTCCTGTTTCTTCCACTGGCCCAGAATTTTACAAGAAAAACTAACTTTTTGGCAGAGTTTTTGTTTTTTTATAATAGTGGGGTCATTTATTTTTGTTTCATTTGGTCTTTACATTTTGAGTGTAAAACATACACTTTCCAGCCCTAACCAATGAAAATTTTTTTAAGCATAGCCATCCCTCATTTGAATTATATGCATTCCAGCATTTGCTTTGGCATATTATGATAAGATGCGGGACACCTTAGAACTAGAAGACTACCACAAAATTATGCAAATACTGAATGACTATGAGGAAGGTGATGCAGTTGAACTCTATAAAAAAGTCGAAGTGGTTCTCAGGCCAAAGTACATAGAACTCGCTGATGAGTTTCTTTTGTTCCTCAGAGAAAAGGAGGCGGCGGCTGTAGATCGATTGATACCCTGGATACGGATGAATAACAGGTCCAAGTTCCTGAGGAAGTTGGAGATTTATTTCAAGGATCATCCGGCACAGTTGAAAAAAATTTACAAGTGTTTGGCGGAGTTATCACAGACAGTTGATATATCTACGGAGAAGATAAAAAGTACTTTGTTGCCAATGTTCAAGGGCAATGAGGTGTTGAGTGATCTATTTTTGCAGAATTTTCTGGATGAACCACCTCCTCTAAGGTTAGATATCAAATCAACAAGTATAATTTTCCTTAATATAGATGCCTGGCCTAGAATTACTTTCATTATTAGATATTTACATTCCTTTTTTTTGGGTTATTTAAATAAAAAAACACAACAAATTACTTTTTTGTATCCTTTTGCAGGGATTCAGGGGAGGTTATTTCTGAACTTAATCCCGAATGCCGAAAACTCCCCACATGTTTTCTGACTCCTAACATATTTAATCTATTGCCCTTACTATAATGTGTAACAACTTGAAATTTATTTCTGAAAAAAAAAAATTAAAGAATCACTCTGCTTATTTTATATAGCACTGTCTATGACCTACTTAAATTTATACGGGAGTTCATGAGTATTGTTATCTGTTAAAAAATTATGAACTTTTAATCAAATGAAGGAGAATAAAAAAAGTTGAGTGCCAGATTATTTTTTTTAAATAGCCAAAAACAATCAAAAGTTCTGTTGGGAATTATTTTTGTGCCTTTCATCAGTAAGAGATAGGAAGTTTAGTAACTATTAATACATATTACAAAAAAAAATTTTTTTTTTAGTTTAATGGAAGGTCCTTATGAAGACATGGATATTACTAAGGAAATGTCAAAAAATGACGATGAGGAATCTTGTGAAACAATCACAGTGCCTAATGTTGAAGACAGATATGGAGGGTCATCATGTATTTGTGCTTGTCACGAAATCGAAGATTCTGAGTACCAATCCAGGTATCGGCATTGTATCAGATGTGGTACAAGGGTGAATATTAATTTCATTGATATAATTACAGTAAAAACCGAATATAACGACATCGTTTATAACGACAGATCGGTTATAACAACCGAATGGCAAGGTCCCGGCCGAATCTATATAAACTAATAAGTACACATACCGCCTATAACGACATCGGATACAGCGACATATCGCTTAAAACGACGAAATTTTATCGATATTCATCGGCTATTCATCGGCTATAACGACCAACCGTTTACCTATTCCAGCAAAACAAAACATTACGAACAATTTTCACCTTTATACTAATAATATGAAGGAATATGTTGCTATAGAACCTCTTTCCCGCTCTTTGCCATTTGACCTTGCATGTTTTACGACTTATTCAGTGCGATAGTTGACGGCGTGAATTACAGGTTGATTTTAAAACTTTTGGTTTAGATCGTGTGATTACGCGTTACTATGTTGCAAAAAAGAAATAGGAAAGTGTTTAATATTGAAGAAAAATCACATATTATATGGAGATTAGAAAATGGCGAGTCAAATAGTGAAATTGCAAAGGAATGTGGAGTCTCACACTCTACGATATCAACGATTTGGAAGGATGGAGATAAAATAATAGCTCTTTTCGAGAACAACTCTTTGAAAATTAAACGATCGAGGACATCTGAACATAAAGTTATTTGAAAACAAGTTCTTATGCATAACATATCCCCATACTACAAACAGACATAATATATACATACATACATGGTCCAATTATTTGGTTATGTCATAAACCACACCACACATTTGTCTTGAATGAATATTAGTCACAGCATTCTATTACAAAATTTGGATTATTGTTGGACCACCATCGTCAATTTTGGAAACTAACTGTTCCGTTCAACGAGAAAGTTGCCTCGTCTGTCCATAAAATCTTGTAGATAAATGTGATATCATTTTCTCTCTCACCTTGGAACCAAAATGAAAATCCTACTCGAATATCGGAATCTCTTTCTTTAAGAATGTGTATGAACTTTGGCTTATAGGGATGGAAATTATTTTCGTGCAAAATTCTCACAGTTTCTCTGCCAACCCCTGTATTTTCACTAATACCCCTAATATTAGTTTTTCCGTTTTCAACAATGCTCAAACAAACATTGAGTTGTTCTTCTTCATTTATCTTATTGGATTATATGGTTTCTTGAAACGATTGTCCACAGAGCCAGTTTCTTTGAATGTTTTCAATATCCTTCCCACGGTACTAAAGTGAATATTTCTTCCTGGATGCCGGTGATTGAAAATACAAGCAACATCTCGATATGGCACATTCTCACCACATAAAAGAACGATTTCCATTTTGTCTTGTGTGGATAACATTGTACATAAAACTTATTGGTGAATTATAAATGTAGGAAAATCTGTACACAAAACAACTAGATTTATTAAACGCAATAATTTGACATTAACCAAAACAAAAAATTTGTTTCAAAAGCCTACTAAGGGAAAATTTTATTTCGATTCGATCAATTGTACTATTTTCTTCCCGAGATGTTGCATTAGTCTTGTATTGTTTAAAATCACGAAATTTTATATCATGTTTAGTACAACTCGCTAGAACGAAAGTCTTTTGAATAGTTATGAAACTGTAGCTCATTGTCGTTTTTACAGAAAAGTATAATATTTCGGATTTGTTTGTAACTGAATTATTGGTCAGCAAAATAATCAAACTGGATAAAAATCTATTAAAAAAAGAAATACGAGTGTAATAAGAATGAAGAGAAATTCGTTTATTCGATTACTGACATATTAACGTCCATACATTGAAAATCCGAATCAGTTTCACAATGAAATGAAAAACTAGATGAACTTTGCAACAACAAAGACGAATTTCCGGAAGGGCAATTTTTTTTTTTTTGGTAACAGGCCAATGTGGGTATTTTCTGGGCAAGATATGACATTGAAGGCTCGTATTTATCAAAATTATGAAATTTGAATCATGTTTCGTTGAATCGGTAGAGCGAAAGATTCGAAAAATTAAAAAAATTGTAAAAAGTCGAAGTGACAGTAGAGAGTCCAAATTTGGAGCAAAGGTATAAAATTGGAAACCGAGCAACTTTTTTCTTTGACATTTTTCGAAATTTACAAAAAAAAACTGATTTTATGAGGATTTTCGAAAAAAATGACAAATTTGACAGGTTTAGAGTAGCACATGACAAAAGGAAAGAGGCTGTTCCTCACTCATTTTTCAAGCACAAACTAACTGCGAAGTCAAATTTTAATTATATCCATTAATAAAAAAAATCCATATGTTGCGAACTTTATGTGTGACACTGTATGTATCTATGGTTATGATGAACTAAATGAGTAGTCAGGACAATTCTAAAAATGAAAAGCTTTTTCTTCAAAATATAAACTTTATAAGACCTTCAACTCAGAATAATTACAAGAAAAGTGAGGTGGTGTGTGGAATTTTATACCATTTTAGTTTCTTGAAATCCTCTATATTTTTTTTTAGATATTAAAGATACTAATGAAAAATTCCAGAAAATTCTAGGTTACCTGAAAAAACCAACAAAAGATTTTAATGATCAATTAATTTCTTATAAAAATTATTATGTTTATTTATAGAATCAATGGGGATTTTTTCATTAGTGTGGAAAATTGAAATGTCATGGAAAAACTATTTTTCCTTGGAAGTTAATGTATTCCAATATGCGAAGTATGGTTAACAAAATACATGATATACAAGTTATTCTTAAAAATGATATTCAAACCAGAATGGTCTGAAATATTATAAAATACATAAAGAAGCCTTTGAATCCAAAAGATTAATAAATAAGGGTGTTCCCCAAGGATCAGTGTTTGGTCCAATTTTATATTCATTATATTTTTTAAATATTTCCCAAATAAATTTAATGAGTGAATATACAATATATGTAGACAATACAGTTCTTCTTTTTTATGCAAATAAATTCTAGAATATATGATAAACAAAGACCTGGAGAAAATAGAAAAATGGCTTTACGGTAACTTCATTTTGGTAAATTCCAATGAAGCAATATATAATTTTCCTCCAACAAAATAAACTGTATGTTCCCTGAGGTATGAGAACTATTTGAATTAGTACTCAGTTGTCCCGTTACATCTGCATAAAGATATTTCTCCTCATTAAAATTGTTGAAAACTCACCCAAGAAGTACTCATGACTCTAGAGAAAGAGATTGTAACAAACCTCATGTACAATACTGAAAATCTCGAATATTTTCATTGACAAAGCAGGATTATGTTCTTTTAGTTTTATGCTAGTTCATCATTTCTTCAAGTATATTTTATTTGTTTGTGGTCACTGAAGAATATTGATCTATTGTGTACCTGATTTATTGAACTGAATAATTATTTTGTTACACTCTAACCCTTAATATGAGAAAATACATTTGAATATGGGGGGGGGCTCAAAGAATGGTCCCCCTACCCAAATTTCTGACCCTTGCGGCACTCTTGCTAATAAATATACTAATATACTGATTTTTTTTTTTTGAGAGAACTTGACTTTCTATTTCTCCACTTCATATGGAAAATTGGAAATCTAATCGAAAATTTGAAAAAACTCAAAAGTGGAAATCTCGAACAAAACTTGGCCTCAAATTCAAAAGGATCTTCTATCACAGTTTGTTTTCATTCATGTTTCTATTTTCCATATGTATTACATTAGAACTTTATGATTAGAATGAATCATGATATAGTTTTCAAGAACCTCTAATGAGTAGTCGAAAAACAAATTCGGCTACGAAACTGCAGATACTTCTGTTGAGTAAAATAATTTCGTTTCAGAATCCTTTTTTTAATATGTGGAAAGTGAAAATACAAACATGAATGAAAGCAAAATGTGATAAAATTTCCCTTTGTAACTGAAAACAATTTCGGTTTGAGATTTGCACATCTGAAAGCGTCTTTCCAACTTTTCAATTAGATTTACAATTTTCAAAGTTCATAGTTCCCCTGTATATTGTCCATGATTGTAAATCCAAGTGATATATTGTGCATTGAGAATAGACATTATTTGTTGAAAATATGAACAGGATGTTCATAAAATTTGGAAAATTTCTATATTATCATAGTAGATTATTCTTAAATTGAAAAATCCACGATAAAAATGAACTTATTTTTTGTGAATGACTAACAGAAAACAACTACTTCCTCGGTAAAGACATTGAACTACATCTGATAGATATTCTGAAAGACACTACTCAAAGAAAAAATTGAAACTGAAAATTTGCATTTCATTCAGATAGTTATTTGATTTTTATTCAGTCTTAATTAGAACTCATGAAGATGAATGAGGTAAAGAAGATGTTTTCCAAAAGAGTATAACCAGAATCATTAGAACATTGACGCAAGAGAGACATTGCATTCACTAGTGTCAATAATTTTGTGCGAAATTATTTCAGCTTCACGATCATCAGGAAGACGAAGAAATGGAATACATTTTCAAGAAGCAATCTCAATTTGCAAAGATGGAAAAAGTGAGATTGCTTCTTGAAAATGTGTTTCCATTTCTTCCGGCTTCCTGATGATCGTGGAAGCTGAAATAGATTTTCGTCAAAAAATGTATTGAAGACCTAGTGAATGCGATGTCCTCTTCGTCAATGTTACGAATGATTTCTGGTGAATACTCTTTTTTTGGAAAACATTCTTCTTTGCCTCATTCATCTTCATGAGTTCTTAATTAAGACTGGAATATAAAATCAAATAACTATCTGAATGAAAATGCAAATTTTCAATTTTAGATTTTTTCTTTTGAGTTACGGTCTTTTCAGAATATCTATCAGATGTAGTTCAATGTCCAGCGTGGCTTTAGCTGGGGAACTTTTTCTGTTAGTCATTCACAAAAAATAACTTCATTTTTATCGTTGATTTTTCAATTCACAGAAAAATCTTTCTATCAATATTCAATTGAGAATGTTTCCCTTTTCAACGAGAATAGACATTTTATGAAACAAAATTACGTTTCAGTTTTTAGAGCAACCCATTTTACAAAACTCAGTACTGCCATACCTCCTTTGAATGCTTTACTGGAAATTGGGAAGAGGGCAAGCTCATTCACCGCCCACTCTTACATTTCGCTCCCAACCAACCCCCTTTCCACTTACCTCTTCGAAGTTCCTCTTAATTCGTTGCAAACTTT
Organism: Gonioctena quinquepunctata; assembly: GCA_018342105.1. NCBI lineage: Eukaryota > Metazoa > Arthropoda > Insecta > Coleoptera > Chrysomelidae > Gonioctena > Gonioctena quinquepunctata. Next base: position 571,958 of record JAFIRS010000100.1, on the reverse strand, counting down.
CTGTGACAGACTAGAAAGCCATTAAAAAAGAAGTTTCATAAAAATAGATCAAAATACATTGTTTTAAGAATCTGTTGTAAGTTTTATCGCAAGTAGCTTTTCTCTGTGCTATTTAACTTACAAAAATAAGCAGGCTCAATACAAGTCGTATAATTTGTAATATTTTCTTTCAACAGTTCATCAATGGAAGGGTGTATGTACAAACAGGGAAGGGTCCACGGCCAGCAACTGTATCATTTATGAATAGCCCTAATACAGATCACATCGAAAGATTGATGGCTAAATCTTCAAACATTCAGAGAAAAAAGGATACCAGTCCATCTAAACAGGTGGCGTCTTTTCCCTCCAAAGATAATGTTGAAGAGGTATGTGTTTTTTTTTTAATGAGATAGATACTTACGGGTTGATTTGTTGAAAATATGAACAGGATGTTCATAAAATCAGATGTGGAATCATCTGCGACTGAAAGATAAACTTTAGTCACTATCTTCCATCGTCAAGATAACCTCTTGTGGGGTATTCATGTTGAAAAGGGAAACATTCTCAATTAATATTGAATAAACTTTAGTCACTATCTTCCATCGTCAAGATAACCTCTTGTGGGGTATTCATGTTGATAGAAAGATTTTTCTGTGAATTGAAAATCGCGATTAAAAGAAGTTATTTTTGTGAATGTCTAACAGAAAAACTACTTCGCTAGACACTGAACATTGAACTACATCTATCAGATGTAGTTCAATGTCCAGCGTGGCTCTAGCCGGGGAAGTAGTTGTTTTCTGTTAGACATTCCCAAAAAATAACTTCATTTTAATCGTCGATTTTTCAATTCACAGAAAAATCTTTCTATCAATATTCAATTGAGAATGTTTCCCTTTTCAATACTTACGGGGTTAACATGTTTTTTTTGAACTGACTTCACTAGGCTTTTTTTTTGTAGTGAAAGATTTATTGATTAATTTGGTTACAACATTGTATATAAGGTGAAATGGTGAATATAAGTTTAAATATAGAATAATATGTATAATCAGATAGTTATTAACTAGTATCAGATTATACATGTTTTTAATAATATTTAATTAATAATAAATCAGAAAATTGTGATAATTTTTTTGAACAAAAATAATAAAACAACAAATATTCACACAGTATTGGTATAAGATTGAATAATAGAAGAACATATCTGAAATCAATTGACAAAGTACCAAAAATAAATAATTTCTTAAAATTGATGAATTTGGTAATTTCTTTGCCATAGAATGTAACCTTTCACTTTAATTTTGAATTGCAATATGTTTGTTCAATTTTTCAGATCATTTGGTAATTTATTGAATTTTTAAATTGCTTCATAAGTAAAAAAAAATATGACCAAGTGTAGAGTTTATCGTTTCGTGATCCAACCAGTTATCTTGTCTTGTATGGTGAATATTAATTTCAGAGTTCCTTGTTAATATGAAATTAGATTTCAGCTTTTTGTTGATTACATTATAGGAAATTTTGATAATGTTAATTGTATAGCTTTCTTCCAGAAGAAATGTATTTGTTTTATTTAACAGGTGATTTGTTGGTATATCATGATTTTTTGTATAATACAGAAAATTTGTTGAAATTATTTTTTGAAAAAATCCCCAAATATTTATTAAGTAGATTATTTGACTGACAATAATGGAAGATATTTTTTACCTGAGAATATCAATATGTTTGTCCGATTTCAATTTCTCGTCAATCCATATAGACTTGGAGCATGGGGGAGGAGATTAACGTGCAGCGCCACAGTGGCAGAATCTGGCGAACTCATCCGTATAATGCTACTTATTCGCATTTAATGCTTTGATAAAAAGGGTGTTTACAAAGTTCGAATTTTTCGGTCGCAAATGTCAAAACGGAGTTTGTGTTAGAAGGACCCAGTGTCGAAATATAATAATAAATGAACGAGTTGGCATATGGTTTGCCCCATTCATGTTCTAAACTTGTTTTGGACATCCCTCTGTGAGCGTTTATGTATGTATATGCTGCGTAAACGTGTTTACAGTCGCCACGACATTCGCTCTCCAAGTTCAGGAAGTTTTTGTAACTTCTCTGTTACAATCAGTCTACAAAAGGAAAAAAGATCAATTGACAAAGTTTTTTAATAAATATTTCTGATAAATTCAATTTTTTACACGCTTTATATTAGCTTCACTTGTATGTTTGTTTGTTTGTAACCTTCTCCTTTGGGCGCGATTTTGACCCAATTCCAGTCGTCCGAATGATTTGAAATTTGGCAGGTGTACATAATTCCGGTGACAATGCATTAAAAACTTGTGTGAAAAAAAAAACAAAATGGCGGCTCCAATATGGCGTACGAGTTTTGTGATTATGGTCCGATTTGCTTCAAAATTGGTATCTGAGGGTTTTCGTGGTCGGAGATTATGATTCTTTTGTCAAAATTGAAAAATTCAAGATGGCGGCTCCAAAATGGGACCGAGTTTGATGGACCAAGTGAAAATTCATACAGTTGAAATATAATAAATAATAGTTTAAAAAAACTAAAAAACACGCTTTTATAGAAAACCAGACTAAAAAAATAAAAAATAAGAAAAAAATGTATTTTATTTAAAAAAAATCGTGGGGTGCATGGTATTGCCTCGGCCAACAATTACCTGTGATCTAAGACATTTCTTGCTTTACTGCCATAGGTGTGTAATGTACTATATAATTATCGATACCATGCACCCCATGCTTTATTTTAAATAAAATACATTTTTTTTCTTATTTTCTATTTTTTTAGTCTGGTTTTCTATAAAAGCGTGTTTTTTAGATTTTGTAAACTATTATTTATTTTCAACTTTTTAGTTTAGTTTTTTATTAACGCGTGTTTTTAGTTTTTCAAACTATTATTATTATTATTAATTTTTTTTAACTATTATTCTCCAATATTGAATAGAATCGGACCATAATCACAAAACGCGCGGCCATTTTGGAGCCGCCATCTTGAATCCTTCAATTTTGACAAAATAATCATAATCTCCGACCCCAAAAACCCCCACATACCAATTTTGAATAGAATCACACCATAATCACAAAACTCGGCCGCCATCTTGAATTTTTCAATTTTTACAAAGAATCATAATATTCGACCCCAATACCCCCACATACCAATTTTGAATAGAATCAGACCATAATCACAAAACTCGTCCACCATATTGGAGCCGCCATCTTGAATTTTTCAATTTTGACAAAAGAATCATAATCTCCGACCACGAAAACCCTCAGATACCAATTTTGAAGCGAATCGGACCATAATCACAAAACTCGTACGCCATATTGGAGCCGCCATTTTGTTTTTTTTTTCACACAAAAATTTCTCAATGCATTGTCACTGGAATTATGTACACCTGCCAAATTTCAAATCATTCGGACGTCTGGAAGTGGGTCAAAATCGCTCCCAAAGGAGTCGGTTACAAACAAACATACAAGTGAAGCTAATGTAAAGCGTGTAAAAAAATGTCATGCATAGATAAATTATCCCAACAAATAATCACTAGTTTCAAAAATTTTCCTCATATTACCAAAGTCAAGAGCAGACAATTGAGAAGTACCACATAAATAAAAACAAGAATATGACAGTCAATTATAAAACTGTAACAGTGCAACTGTTGTTTCCTTTGTCTTCTGGGTTGTTCACAAACACCATGTACCTGAATGTTATTTTCAAAAATGTCTAATAGTTTTTTTTTATTTAATTTTTTTAGGAATCTGATGATGAGGGAGATGGCAAAAAAAAACTCAAGAAAACCCCACAAAAAAGGCGTAAAAAGCAGCCTGATAAATCTCCTGAGCACAAAACAGTTCGGAAAAACAGTATGTCAAAGAAAACCTCTCCAGTAACTAGTCAGACAAAACCGACTAGTCCAAATTGCAAGGACTTCAAAACCAGTGCGAGAAAGAGGACTTATTGTCTCAAAAAATGGCCTGAAAACATGAAAATTGCTGAAAAATGTGAGACAGAGCATGAAGAAGGAGAAATTATCAGAACAAAGCCTGGTTCCAATCCTGGCCAGCAGAAAAGGCTGGCAGAAGGTTCTCCAGAATGGGGGGACCAGAGTGCTGCTGGCGAATCGCCTTGTGATATCAAACCAGGAAGCCCTGATCAACAAACTGCAGATTCTGAAAGTGGTGAGCTTACTCATTGTATTTATAAGCGACTGGATAAATATCTTTTGCCAAAACACGAATTAAAAATTACAGTCTTGTAAAAATTAATACAAAAAAATGATTCCGATATTCATTCATAAATGATTTGTTTCAAAAGACGCTATGTGAAGATATATTGGATTTCATGCCATCAGTATCAAGCACTTCTTGAAAATGAATGGCATTAAATCTATGGCAATATTGCAAGCGTTTTGCTGCAATGGTGGATCAATATTTAGGCATGAAATATGGAGAAAAATATTTCATTAATTGTTTGGAACAGCAAACTATAAAGTACCACTCAAACGTAAAAACATTCACTTTTCAGAAATTTCATTATTTTGGGTAGACATTCTCATCATTAATTTGGGAATCAATCACCTGTCAGTATGGAAAATTGAAATCTACACTGATATAAAAAGATATAAGTTTTTTCATTAGGCTGAATTTGATTTTGTTGTTACTGTTAGAAAGTAGATTGAAACACAGAAATATAATGAACACTAGAATGCTATTTCTAGCTAACTTGAATGACACCCCTTAGGAGAAATCACCTACCTCTGAGTTTGTGCAATAGTTTGTGGAATGGGATGACTAGTCAAGGATTCAGGTCTTCAGGAAAGTTGTCGTTGAAAAATGTTGAAAAGTTTAGATTGGACATTTGCTGTATCTGGGCTGTACTTAGTGAGAAATATTATAAAATGATATTAAAACAGATAGGTTATCGCAGAAACATGTTTCTTTCAAAATATATCAGAAAGATACATTAAGGTAGTTCCGCCATGAGACAGTTGAATTAGGAAATTATTAAAATGTGGCATACGTATTGTTTAACATGTGAACAACACCTCTATAAAATTTCAACAAGTTTCACCATCTCGAACCCGAGATATATATAATTGAAGTTAACTCAATTAACACGTAACATATGGACCATGCATAGGCAAACAGCACATTATTAATTCACTTTTAGAACTAAAATTAAGAAGTTTATGAAAAACAAGGAGGAGCTAGAGCAGGATATCACAGATATTGTGAAAAAAAACAAAGTGATTGACCATCTAGAATGACAGATATAAAAGTTAACTCAATTAACACGTAACATATGGACCATGCATAGGCAAACAGCACATTATTAATTCACTTTTAGAACTAAAATTAAGAAGTTTATGAAAAACAAGGAGGAGCTAGAGCAGGATATCACAGATATTGTGAAAAAAAATCAAAGTGATTGACCATCTAGTTTGACAGATATAACCAAAACTACTCTCGTTATTCAAAATAGTCCACGGGGAAGCGCACATTATTGATTCTACCGTTAGTACTAAAATTAAGAAGTTTATGAAAAACGAGGAGGAGCTAGAGCAGGATATCACAGATATTGTGAAAAAAAATCAAAGTGATTGACCATCTAGTTTGACAGATAATCAAAACTACTCTCGTTATTCAAAATAGTCCACGGGGAAGCGCGCAGCCTAAAGGGGGGTTCGTAGAGAAATGCTGATTGTGCCAGGGGACTTTTTAATGAAGGAGGGGGGACCATTTGAGGATCTGAACGCGAAAAAAAAACTCCTAGTTGACCCCATCAATTTTAACGATACCCCCCTTCCCCCCAAAAAAAAAGTTCAAAAAGAGTACTACAAAAAAGTCCATTGAAGTTTTATCGAAAAAGGATAATTTTTTCCCATAACGTATGATTTCTAGTGAGGGGGGAGGCGGGTATGAAACTTTTTTTTTTGCTGCGCTTTTCGGGGACATCAATTTTTTGAGTCGCCGACTTTCTATAACAAAGAAATTTTCTAGAGTCGATTGGGGGGGCAAGTGCACCCCTTCAAAAAAAATTTTTTTCGCGTTTTAAATCGAAAAGTCCTTTGAAATTTTTCGATTCCGTCGAAAATAATTTTGTAATTCAACTGTCTTGTGGCGGAACTACCTTAAAAGGTAGAAATGGTATAAATAATAACAAAATGTAAGAATAATGTTATTCATTGTGAAAAAAGAAGGCCATTACTCCCAAAGTATTCAAGAGAACAAAGTTTTGATTGCTGATTGATTCTTGTTCAACAGGCAAAAATCATAAGTACCCCAAAAATCATTGAGAGCATTGGAGCCATTTATTTATTTCAATATAGAGAGTACCTCGGCTTTTATAAAACAGCAGGATATTGAATATTTTTTATATTTTTTTTTTCAAAACACTGATATTCATTTTATAGTGACTAGCTTATTTTTTTCCGTTTTTCTTTGTGTTGTTCTATGTAGCTTATGCCTGCGGCTTTGCCCGTTATCCAGTTATTCCGTTTGAATGGCATAATTGATTTGACAGCGAAAGTAATGCTTTGTGAAAACTATTACAAATTCATTACACCTTTTAGGGAAGGAATTTTCCAATAAGGTTTAACACGATTTATTTATTTGTATCAGAGAGCTAAAACACTAATTTTTATTTTGAAAAGGGAAACATTCTCAATTGAAAATTGAATAGAAGGATTTTTCCAGATGTAGTTCAATATCCAGCGTGGCTTTAGCCGGGGAAGTAGTTTTCTGTTAGATATTACAAAAAATAACTTCATTATTGTTCTGGACTTTTTTAACGTTCAGAAAAATCCTTCTATTCAATTTTCAATTGAGAATGTTTTTATTGAATGAATGTGGTTTTTTGTGGAGGAACAACGTTTCTTAACATGTTTTTGGGTAACCTTCCACAGTCTGAAAATGAAAATATAATCAGAAAAATCTACACAAGTGTAGAAAGGGCAAACTAATTAGTTCACCCGATAAGTTATTGCGTTCACCAAATTATATTTTCTATAGAAAAATGATTCAATTAGTCAATAACTTGCCGTTTTCTAAATTTGCCTATCAAATTTTTTTTTTTAATTCAAAAGATACTTCTCTATATAGTTTTTGCTTGACGTTTCGGGGACATCTGCCCCCGTTCTCAAAATCTTCTAAATCTCCTTTAATTAATTTAATAATTTGGATTTTTTCTCGCAGAGTCTTTTTCGCTTTTTTAACTGATGGATGTCAATTCAGACTGTGGAAGGTTACCCAAAAACATGTCGAAAAAAGAATGTTTTTCTTTTCAATATGAATACTCCCCAATAGGTTATCTTGAACGATGGAAGATAGTGACTAAAGTTTATCTTTCAGTCGCAGATGATTTCACATCTGATTTTATGAACATCCTGTTTATAATTTCGAACAAATCAACCAATTTTCATGTTCCTAACTTGAAAACTACGGAACTCCCATAAAAATAATCACCGCCATTTCACCCCTTTAGGGGTTGAATTTAAAAACACTAAACCCAAAACAACGAACCTCTACAAACTTTCACCCCATTAGGGGTTGAATTTCCAAAAACACGGAAAAACGTATTTGTTTATTTGCAACAAAGACCTCAAATACCAATTTTTGTGACCCCAACTTGAAAACTGACGGTACTTCTATACAAACTTTTAACCCTCATTTTAACCCCTTTAGGGTTGAATTTTCAAAAACTCTGAAATACATTGTTTCTTTATTTGAAAAGCAAAGCCCAAATAGCTATTTTCATGACTAACCTTAAAACTAACAGTAATTTCATTTTCACTCCCCCTTTTCATTCCTTTAGGGATGGAATATCAAAAATAACAATATGGTTATTTATGTCATCATAGGAATACGCTGTCAAAATTTGAGTTTTTTTAAGGTCCAGCAGTTTGATCTGGGTGCTGATCATCAGTTAGTAAGTCAGGACATGTAATTATATATGTATGTAATGATACAACTATTTTCTTATAATCTCGGAACATAATATGTATTGACATCCACTAAACCTCAAATAATTTATATATATATATATATATATATATATATATATATATATATATATATACAGTGCATTCATAAAGTGTGGAAACGCTCATATATCTCATGAGTTAATTATTTTCGGAGGTAAAGCTCGGACAAGTCAATTTTTAATTTTAGTTTTCTACTTTTTTCAACAAAAAATTTTTACCCCCAATATGAAAATTACTCAGTAGTTAGTTCAAGTATATTTCCAAACTTCAAGTAGGCTATGAAAACATCTGAAAGTCCTTAGCAACCAGGCAATAAGTTTTTAGTCAACATTGCATATGTCATTATTAAATTGATTTGTTGTGTAGCATATCGATTTTATAAATCTTCAATATCTTTCTGAAAAATATTACCTTAAAAGAAATCATTTGAAATTACGATAAAGGTACGTCAGAAAAACAGCTACTAGAAGTTTCGATGATCTTAGGTTATGGGGATCGTAAAAGAAGTATGCCACATCTTTAATGAAAAAAATATCCTGATCGAGAACCAATAAGCAAATCGACATTAAGCAAAATATTGAACAAATTTAATGAAATTGGCAATGTTGAGAATAAGCCTAAGAGTGGCAGACCTACCGTTACTGATAACACTCAATTAAATGTATTACTTGGAATGGAAAAAAAATCCTCATTGTTCAATTACAACTTTATCTGGCAACAATGAGAACTGTTGTAATGGTGAGAAGAAAATTCTACGAAAAGCCAAATTACATCCATATAAAATTAAACATATACATGCACTCAATAGACGCATTGTAAAAATATGCAAAAAGTGTGTAATCACAATGGTTTTGAATTTTATGTCTTATTTTCCGACGAATCAACTTCTTGTATGAACGGTACCGTGAATACGCAAATTTGTCGTTACTGGCAACAGAACATCCCAATTGGACGAAGGGAGCTTATACCCAATATACTCCAAAAGTAACTGTGTGGGCTGGGATTCTTAGGAATACCATTGTAGGACCACATTTTTTTGACGGTACTGTGACAAGTGAAAAGTATTTAGAAATGTTGCAAACTGATGTAGTACCATATTCAACTGCAACATTTCCAGACATTAATCATCCTGGTCAAATAGATTCTACTATTTGATCCACATTATGCTCTAGTGGCTAGAGATTTTCTGAATGAAACCTTTCCCAATCGCTGGATTGGACGATGTGGTCACATTGAATGGCCTGCTAGGTCCCCAGATGGATTTTTTGTCTGGGGTTACCTGAAAAGTGAAGTGTACATAAACCGACCTACCAATTTGAAAGACCTTAAAGAGATAATTCTAACTGAAATTCCAACCCAAGGATTCATCAGATACTAGTTGTCAATATCCCCAACCCAAGGAGTTCAATAGGAGCATTTGTTGTGAATATGTTATTTGTTTATTTTTACTAGGTACTGACTACTTTTAATATTTTCGTTGCAAAATAAATAATGAAATAAATAAGAAATATGAGCACCTGTTTTCTTTATACTCAGTATACTGTAACTTATAGTATTACATATCACGTCTGTAGAAAAATATGGGCTTTTAATTTTTGATATAAAAATATACCCTTTCCATTTAAAATATTATCGATGTCATTTCTTGTAAGGTAGTGGGGGTAAAAAATATTTTTTTGATAAAAAAATTGAAAAATAAAATTAAAAATCGACCTGTCCGAGGTTTACCTCCGAAAATAATTAACTCGTGAGATAATCGAACGTTTCCACACTTTATGAACGCACTGCATATAAATTTCAATGTAAGACAACATTCAAATAGTATTTTAGTAATAGAGATAAATTTCAACCATAAGAATTACAAAAAAAAAATTAAAAGGGAAACAATCTCAATAATAAGAAGACATGATAATATCTAGAAAACAACTGATAGAGATTATAAAACTGCCATAAATTGAAGACAAAAAAAATATGAAAGTTTTTCATTCAGATGGTTGTTTAAATTTGAGAATACCAAGTTTCAGAATACCAAATGATTGTAGAGAGGTGGTCAGATTCATTTAGATTATTTTGAAGTTTAGCAGTTATATATTTGTTACTGTTTTTTTAACACCCTGATATCTGATATTGATATATTTTAAATCACAGTTGAATGTTAATTTATCGTTCAACATAAGATAAGACAATATACAAATAGTTTGGCCATTTCAAAAGCATCCTTCACTTCATCTAAACTGAATATGAATTTTTCTGTAATACCAACCTGTAGTTATGAATCTTTTTGATATTTTTTCTTGACTTTTTCACTGTCCTTTGAAACTATCGCTTGAAGATGTCATGCTTGGACGTTTTCACTTCAATCCAGAAGTAATGGAAAACTCAGAATTTGTGGACTATTATTATTGTGCTTAATGGAGATCTAAAATCAAAATAGCAAGTAGTAATATTCACAAAATACAGAATATTTAATGTAGGGCAAGAGATTTTGAATTTCAGAGTGTAACATCTAAATGAGGATATTAAAAAAAAACTAGCTTACATTCCGCGAAGGTTGAGAAGAAGTACAATTTTATTATACAATTGAAAATAAGCATTTTGTTCAAGAACAAACATGGTTTTAACCACTATTTTTTGTAATGGAATTCCAAAATAGCAATTCAATATCTTACCTCTCCAATGAAGAAGACATTTCATTTGTTTGGCATGTTACAATAGTAGTGACAATATTTTCCTTGTTTTCGTAGGAGATTTCTGAAAGCAGGTTTCCTTCAGCTTAGTGAAATTGCACCAAACTGATATCATTCTCATTCTGATTTTCAACTGATCGAATGTTTTCATTCCTGCTGTTTGCTGCTGTTGGTGACAAAACCTCAGAACTCCTGAAATGAATAAATGAGCTTTTAAAAATATAATCAATATAAATAACTAGGTGTGCATTTATAGAAACTTATTGGCATTAAATCAGCACAACGTATAAGTAATTTATTTTCAGTAGTAATATCCCTAGGACATTGATAATAGACGAGATAATTTTATGACAATCGAAAGCTCGTTCCTTGGTAACAGCCCGAAGCCGAAGGCTGAGGGTTGTCATAAACTTATGAGGCATTTGTCAATGTCCGAGGGATATTCGGCGGATTTTTTTTTGACAAAAACTCAACACAATGGAACATTTATTTATTAAAAGTACAGTTAGTGAAAGTACAATTATTAAAATTTAACCTAGATTCGTTGCTGTTCTCTACTATAGAAGATCTATTACCACGCATAATATTTATGATCTTGTTGTGGTGTTCTTGTTCGAGATTTAAGTATGGTTTTATAGAATTTTGATTGCTATGACCAGTAATTTTCAGCAATTGTTGTTCTTCTACACCACTTTTTGCCAATTCGCTAACAGAAGTTTATCTATCGGAGTGATTTGTTATCTTTTTGTCCTTTACATTCAAGCCAATTGCCTCAGCAGCAGATTTATTCCATCCATTTATTGTATTTCTTCCAACAGGTACATTAACGTACCATTTGTCAGTTTCATTTTTCCAGTGTCAGTTTGGTTGTAAGAACAGTCATGGTGAGGTAATATTGTCGCCTCGTTTTGATATCAGTTTATGAAAAAGACGCATAGGGCAGCTTTGTCTTTCACTATTGGAAACCAACCATTTACTACTTGTACAGCTTTAAGAACCACCTTGGCACGTTTTACTGAACACCGGATTGTATTCAATGCGATTTGTTGGAGAATCATTGTTATTTTTCTCGATTTCAAAAAAATCCACCAGACAAGCAACTGCCTCTCCTCCTCGCCACGCTAATTCTACAGCAGCAATATGGTAACATTTACGCATAAGACCTTCAGGAGTATTTTCATCCCATAGCAATATTATTTTGTTAACTTCAGACAAATTTGACAAAACTGAACTGGACTTACGTTTACATGGATCTGCTTGTAGTTTCTTCCTGATTGCATCTCGGGCTGGTTTAAATACTATATTGTTAAACGGGTCAATCATAATATTATAGTCATTATAGTATTTTTCTTGCAAAAGTTTGACGAAACGTCCACATTGTCTTCACCGTTGCTTCTTTAAATTCGGTCCCGTCTTTCTTTCTCATATTGACCGCCCAATCTTTTAGTATCAACGCCAATTCTTCTAAGCTTCTATGTTCATTTAATTCATATTCTCGTTCGCAGCAAAATTCTATAAATATTCCCCAAATATATTTGTGACTTGTAGGTTGTACTTCTGGGAATTTTTTCATTTATACTTATAACATTCGCATTGCCAAAACGTGACATTTTGAAATTTATTTGGAATGAAGTTGTCAAACTCAATCGTGTTGTCATAGTGATTGATAATTTTGCACTGAATGCAATTATCAGTGTAATGTTGACATGATTGGGTGAAATTGTTTCATATGACACAAAATGACAAAATTTTAATAGTTGTTAGAACTGTCAAAAAATGTTCATTGTAATCAATCTACATAGACAATTGATATAAGTCTGTATTTCTAATGGTCTGACAAACATAGTGCGAATATATAATTCAAAGGTGAATAAATAACCAACTCCCAAAAAAAATTAACGCATGATGTTTCTATAATGTTCCCTACTGGCAATATCAAACTTACTCTGTTCCTCTTTATCAATTAACCTGAAACTACTCTGAATTGTTTGGATTTTTTGTAAATGTGGTTAAACTCAGTTGAGCAATAACATCAGGTCTCAATCTAATTTTATTTGTTACCACAAATTGATCTTCCTCTCTAAAGTGCACACTGCAGATACATTTTTTTATCACTCAAATGCTCTTTAGTGGGATATCTTCCTAAAGCTCCTTATTCTCGTGTCTCCAAGGAGTGAGCCTAAAAAAATAATAAAATTGATGAAGTGTCTCATAAATCATTCATCATTTATTAATTTAAATTGTATTTACTACACTATGTTTTATGGGTACTTACATAAAATAGGTAATTTCTGGAATGTTTCCCTTATTTTCACAAAATAGAACCCATGTACTTCCTTTTCTCAATTATATATATCCATTAACTTACAGCAAGTTCACTAACTGTACCGAATCAATAGTCAATGTATAATTCAAAATGAAAACTAAAGGAATACGCGATTTTCTAATACCACAACTAAACACGCCAAACATCAAAGCAAACAAGAAGCAAATTCTAGGCCGACACTGTCCCTACCGTTTTCTGTGCCTATTATTGTCAGGAAACTCTTTTGGGTAGCATTGCCAAACTTATGGATGGTTTTGCCTGGTTTCCTGTCCTAATCACCGTCCTCGAAATCTGCTACACAGAACACATGTCTGCGGTCATAATCAAGCTTTAATTCTTATTAAACCAAAGAACGTCATGACGTTCTGCGCATGTACAGATGGTAGGTGTACTCTCTGTAGGGGTGTCATTTAATGGTGATATGGGATATACATATTGGCATTCTAGTGTTTATATATTTCTGTGGATTGAACGCAAATTAATATAGGCTGTTTATTTTTGAAAATATGTCTGGTGCCATTGTACTTCTCAATATATTTATCTTTCATGCTAATCCATGTAATCAGTTTTTGTTCAGTAAATAAATAATATCAATAAAAAATTGAAAACAAAATATTGTGAAACACTAAATGACCAGAAAATCTCATAGCGAAAAAGTAAATATTGGCATAACTAAAAAAATATGTTTTCCCAAGACAGTGACATTGATGAAATAATTTGTTCCTTTCTGTTTGAATGTAGTTCAAATGTAGGTTTTAATCACATGGTGCAATATATCATTAGTTTTTAATAGATCATTGTATTTTAGAATTTTGCGAGGAGTCTTCCCAAGACAACTGCGAATCTGACAGTAATTCCAGCGTATCTTCATCCAACAATCCTGATGAGAGTTACAGCAGACTGCAGGAAGAAAACTCGACTTGGACACGAGAGGAAGATAAGGTCATTCTAGAAGTATTCCAAGAGGAAAACGATAAAGATAATGCTTTCAGAGTGATAGCTTTGCAGCTGAATGATAGGACTGTGGACGAAATAAAATCTCGGTTCGACACTCTAATGAAGCTATTATTAGAAACGATAGGCAAATAGAAGGCAGTTAGCTAGAACTATTGTGGAAAATCCATGATGAAATGGTGTATTGAGCCTGTTGATGGATCAATTCGATATGCTGTACAGAATGATTAATAGAAAATTGAGCACTTTCTGAAAGACTGGTTATTTATTTATTTATTGTATCATATATTTCTAATGATCCCATTTCTCAATTTCTTGTGGATGACAGAATTTGATACTTGCTGTAAATTAAAAACAAATACGCATATTATTTCAAGGTAGTTTATTTTTCTAGTTACAATAACATCAGCCCCCAAATTCTATTAATTTCATAGTTTCCCCTCCCATAATGCATGAAGAAATATTCAGACATGTAAGTTATTGCAAGCGTAGAAAACATGATGTTATCTATAAAATATGGATATAGAAAGCATTCCTTCAAATACTCTCAGAAGTATCCTAACTCTAGGAGTATTTTAATGTCTTTTTTTTTTTTATTTAAAATGATATATTTCCAGATTTTTTTTAATAAAAATATAGTTTACCAACTTGTAAACAATTTTCCACCATTTATAAATACTTTGACAATGCTGATAAAATTATTTTAAAAGCTGAATCTTTTCAATAACCTTGTGACTTGAAATGTAATGAATTGTATTAAAATATATTCATAAATAGCTTATGCCCGCAGCTCTGCGCATTTCTTGATTTTTATTCATACTTTTTCTAATTCAATGCAAAAAATGGTGAATTTCATCCTTGCCTTATTTTGGGATGTAATGTGATTTTTTCAGTGATGCGAGCAGTTTTTATTACTTAGGTGCTATTTTGAAAAAGGATCAAGCAGGATACCAGGGTGGACTGAAAAAATTCCGACCCAACAAAGGTACACAACATTTTTTCTTCAAAATTATTTTTATTCTACATAGTCTCCTTGTGAGTCTACACACTTCTCCCAGCGATGCTCTCATCTCTTTAACCCAACCAAGTAGTATTCGGCGTCTTTCTCTGCAAAATAATTGTTTACGAAGGTGATGGTCTCCTCAGTTGGCGAAAACCACAACTTTTAGCTTAGGGAACAGAAAAATGTTGCTTGTTCTGGTGGGTAAGGGGGGTGGTGAAGTTGATCAAACTGTAATTCGTGGATTTTCGCTATGGCCACCGCTGAGATGTAAGACGGCGCAGTTCTACATCTAAAGTAATCAATCGGCGCCAACAACTGCGACAACAGAGCGTTGGAAATAACCAAATAACAACCGAAGAAGGAGGAAACCCTATCGGAAGTGACCCAATTGTGGCCAACCCAATAGAGATCTCAAACAAAGGGCAAATGGGGCACATACGTGAGAGATTCCCAGAAGTAATGGAACTGCTACAAGATAGTACAGAACCCCAAATTGAGTTCATCATGCACTCCAGGAGAAGCTCAAAAGAGGAAACAATTAAGAATGATAGGTACTTCTTCACAGTGCCGATCATAAAGCTCGACGAAAATCCGGAGAACGCGGAATTTCTCTTTGAATTGTGTAAACAGATAAGACAAAAATTAATTACTCTAGACAGAAAAAAGGGTAATCGTGAAGGCGAATGGTAAATCTTTCGCAGACCTTCTCAAATCGGTGAAGGAAAATATGGATATAAATAAAGTGGGCGTCTCTATTAAAAATGTCAGTCGAACAGACAAGGGGGACATCATGCTCGAGGTAAACGGAAGCAAGGATAAAAGCCAAGTTCTCAGAGAGGAAATCAAAAAGAGTCACAAGTCATAGTCCAAAAAACCGAGTCCACTATACTGGGTGACACAGGATAACGGGCCACCCCTGTAACTTTTGCATTAGTGAACGGATTTTTCTGAAATTTGGTGCAGTTATATAAGCAACCATTTCGGATTTGATCACATTACAATCCAATATGACGGACTTCCGGTTTTTCTGGAAATGCCAGTAACTTTGTTTTTTCAAATGGAACACCCAATAAAAACAATGCTCGCAACATTGAAATGGCAATCAGTAGATCAAAGACTATATTATATGGCCATGCTATTTGTCTTTAAAATCACAAGGAATATCTTTCCTGATTACTTCAATCAATTTGTTACATACAACAATGAACTCCATAACTATAATACACGGTCCGTACATAATTTTCATATCAATAGGACAAAGCTGAAGAGTTCAATGAAATCTATATTTTTCAAAGGATTGAATGAATATAATCAACTACCAGAGGAAATAAAACAATGTAATACGATATATTGCTTCAAAACGAAATTGTTATCATACATTCTATCAAGATATTGCCAACACTAATATTAGTTGTTTTGTGGCACTTTACATCATTTGTCTGTGGCTATATTTTTATGTTTTTATATTTTTATTTTTATTACTAGCTAATGTCATTTTATTATTTGTCTTTTTATTAATCACATTTTATATTACATCTTATTTTTGATTCTTGATAATACCTATGTATTACAATTATGTTTTAGTAACTGCTTTTTATCAAATTGTGTTTGTAAATTTATAATATGAAATTATGTATGCATATTAGGGTATCCTATTTAAATAAATATCTATCTATAATATTTTGTATGGCAAGATGGCCGGCAATGAGGTTGACTGTGTAAGAGAGCTCTGTTTCTTTGGTAATAGTTCGGCAGTAAACAAAAAAGTTAAGTGTTGTAATTGCCAAGTGGTATTCCACAACAGCTGTGCGAAAAAATCGAGACAAAAAGTGTTGCGATAAACAGTCATTCATAGAAGATGACGCTGACGAAGCAGTATCCAACAAAAACATCAATTTCGTGGACAAATTCCAAGACACCATAGATAAACTTCGAGAAAAAATAGAATACCTGGAGAAAGAAAACTATGAACTGAAAGAAAAAGTGAAGAATGATCATACAATCATAATACCTGAAATGAAATCAATCATTTAGAATCCTAGTGAGAAGGCGCAGAAGGTGAAAAAGGATAATTATCCAAAAAAAGTATTCAAAGAAAAAACCCAAACAATGAGTGATAAAAACATAAACACTGAACAGCTGGCTACTGGGTCTCATATCATACGCTAACGACCTTGCCCTGATAATGCGGGCCGAAGACAAGACTAAGCCGCGAACCTTGCAATTGGTCAAATCCATGAATGGATGTCCGCAAACGGTCTCGAAATTGCCCCTGAAAAACCAGAGGCTCTTAGAGGAACAGGGAAGAAATCATTATCTACCTCTCGAACGTGGAGATTGCGCCCACAAAGCATGTCAAATATCTTGGAGTCTAGCTGAAGCACAAAGAACATATAATAAGGAAGACCTGTGAGAAAGTAGATAGGCAAAGTAAAGCCTTAACCAGGATTCTACCCAATATTCGGGGTCCAGGCACCAACTAGAGGCGAATGCTGTATGGAGTCGTCCAGTCAGTTCTCCTCTATGCAGCTCCGGTCTGGTCGAGTGTAATGAACTTCAAGAAGTACAGTAATATGCTGAGGTCAGCACAAAGAAAGATCTTATTGAGAGTTGCGGCCGACTACAGAACGGTGTAAATGAAAGGGCACGCCTAGATGCCCTCGAAAGTGTTACGTTGGAAGACAAACGAAGAGAAAGGGCTGAGATCATTTCAAGATAGCAATCTAGATGGGAACAACACCACGAGACTGCCCAGTGGACAAAGATACTGGTTCCTGAGCTGAGGGCCTGGCTAGAGTGCAAGTTCGCCGAGACGGATTTCTACGTAACACAAGCCCTGAGTGGCCACGGTTTCTTCAGAACATACACTCGAAGAATACAGAAATCGACGGATCAAATTTGAATATACTGCCAAGAAGTCGATGACCCCAAACATACGGTGTTTGCATGCGACAGATGGCATAGGTACAGGAGCCAACGAGAAACGGAGATCAATAGAGCCATTATGCCAGGTAACATCATCCAAAGTATGACCGACAGCAAAGACAACTATGATAGGATTGCAATATTATCGACACGAGGCTGCGCAATGCGGTACAGAGACAGCATGTTGTCGGCATGGCAGCCTATCCGAACATTTCAAAGCCAGCAGATGGCATTTATTGCGTGACATTGCAGCATTTCTTGCTTTTTTGGTATTTCTGTAACATAAGAAAGTTGTGTTGTAATTATGCCTAGCAAAGTTGTTAGTGAAGGAAATAGAAAAAAATTACTGATGATTGCTTCGTGTTTGTATCTTATCTACTAATAGCTGGACTGACAAGCTGAATAAGTTTTTAAACTGTCTGTCCTCTTTGTCATTCTGTACATGGAGAGAACAATTTCCATCATTTAGAGTCAATTCTTGTGCTGCTACAGACAACCTTCAGTTCATGTTTCTCGTGCCTGTTCCGTGCATATTCAGAATGGTGGTGAGGGCAGCTAAAAAACAGTTCTTTGTTAGAAGAATGGCAAATTCCACGAAGAGAGTTGGAAAATTGTAAATGATTTAAGAGGCAAAAATTGCACATCATCTTTGAGAACTTCTCTCTCTGGTGATAAAATACACAAACTATTATATATTGGTCTGTAGCAGAAAACTTATCCTCAAAAATAACTTCACAATATGATCCAATACGTTATCTGAAGGACATATCTGTTGACACATTCTTTCTTTCTCCGACTAACCCTGAGGAAGTTAGTGAAACACTGAGAAATATGAAAAACAAACATACATCCGGCTGGGATGACATTTCTGCCAAGGTTCTGCCAGATGAGGCTATGAGTGGCTAGCAAAGGCCATTAACAATTCTTTTGAGAATGAAACTTTCCCAAAATGTATGAAGATAGCTATAATAAATCCAGTGCACGAAGGAGGGGAATCTGATGTTATATCAAACCTGAGACCTATTTCACTCTTACATACTATTTCTAAATTAATTAAACAACTTAAAAGGATCCTCTCATTCTTGAACAAGAATAATATACTCGACTCATGTCAATTTGGATTCCAAGAAGCAAAAAGCACTAACGACGCTATGTTTGCTCTACTGGAGAATGTATACATAAGATTCAACGAGGGTGAGTCAGTCACAACTGTATTTTGTGATCACACAAAAGCCTTTGACTGCGTTGTTCACTGCATAAATTAGAAATGTATGGCTTTAGAGATGTTTCACTGAGATGGCTTCACTCGTACTTATTTGAGCGCACCCAAAGAGTCTCACTACACGGTGAGATGTCTCAAGTCACGTCATGTGGGGTCCCCAAGGCTCGGAGCTGGGCCCGCTCCTGTTCCTCTTATATATCAACGATTTAGCCTCAATTAACATCGAACATTCACTCTTTTTGCGGATGATACCACAATGGTATGGTATGGCATGGTAAGAACATTAATTTCGCAAAGATGTGCATCTTTACCTTCAAATGCACTCTCAATGAAATAGTTATTGGTACTTCACCAATAACTAACGAAGCTGTGACTAAATTTCTTGGACTCTATGTGGATGAGGATCTCACCTTCACTACTCATATTTCGCACTTATGCAAAAAACTGGCTTCAGGAGGCTTTGCAACCAGGGTTATACGAGAGTTCATTTTTCTACAGCAAAACCTCATTTTGCCTTTATTGAGTCACATTTGAGATACGTAATATGTTTCTGTGGCTATAGTTCTCAACTTTTACTGAACTCTGTATTTGTTATCCAAAAGAGAGCCGTACGTTATATTTGCAGGGCGAAGTCAAGAAACCCTTGTGAACCTCTGTTTAAAACACAAAATCGTGACATTGTCTTGTGTATTTATTCTGGAAAGTCTATTCCGTCATGAAATTAGTTCAACTTCCCATTATAAAAGTTTTTTAATTTTTCATCACTACTTATAAGTTCACATAGAGTTAAAACTTTTGGCGTATTCACTTGAACTGCACTATCTCTGTAGCTAGGTCCTGGAAGAACAACTTCTGCAGTGTTTTGGGAATTGAGTTAAGCTAATAAAGCCTACGCAGCTTCTATGTCTTGTGCAACTTCAACATACCATCATTCTCACATAAAGGAAACCTTTCACTTGCCTCATTGTTGTTTGGACTTGCCTCATTAGTTGTAGTTGTTTGGATTTGCCTAGTTCTGGGGATTCTAGAAGATGGTCCTGAATCTGCTTCATGTGGAAGTTTTGGCAAATTTTTTGAAGGAACTACCTTAGGCTTCAATGTCCTACGTTTAAGTCTTTCTGCCTCATTAAGTAGTATTATTTTTGGAGAAAACCACTTTTAGCAAATTGTAAAGAACATACTTTTATGTAAATAGATGTTTTTTTCCAATTTTTAACAATCTGATCCACATTTGTCTTCTATCCACAACCAAAGTCAAACAATGGGGAACACGCATGATTTTATTCTATTTTTTCTTTGCATCATTTCGGTCCTCAAACATTACATTTTGTGAAAATAATTCCTTAAATCCCAAAGTTTTGTCGAAATTTTCAAATATAAAGGTGTCCCTCATAGACAAATTAAAAATAAAGAGACTGTTTGAAACATTGGCGATCTTGACCACCAAGTTTTTGGTACGGCCAGTCGCGCATGGAGGCGCTGCCCGCAATCAACAGACGACTGACATGATAATTTTCCAATTTTGACATTTGTCAGAAAATGACAAACCACGTAATAATTTCAGAATAATTCTAATGTTAATTGTCATCGAAAAATTAATTATAGAAATTATACTATGTACTTGAATTATGAACCCAACGTCGAAAATGGAATGTTTTGTTATTCGAGTTGACGCTGAAATTCCTCGAAATATTCTTTCACAAGGTAAAATATAAGCTGCTTTTCACAAACCGATACTTATTTCCATCCATCAGTCGCAGAAATTTTTGCACAAACTGATACTTATTTCCGTCCATCAGTTTCCATTTCCTATCACCATTTGAGGAAATACGAAGATTATCATCAAACTGGAGTATTTGTTAAGTATACCTACTTGTTCTCCTTTGTGCTAATAAATGAACAAAATTATTGAAGGTTTGTTGTAAATGTAATTTGTTTTTATTTTGGTTGATTTGATGATGAGACTGAAGAATATTTTTAATTTTGTTGTTTTTCGGAGTTTTATTATTGTTTTGTCTGTAGTTGTACCTTGTCCTAGATACAATAAAATGTGTTTCTATAGTGTTCAATTTATTATTCTTGTTTTATAAGATCTTTAATTTTGTTCTTGATATTATGAAATAGAGATTTAATTTGAAACTTTATTTTAACCATGAACGAACTAACAGATTCTACGAATCGATTACTGTGTATATTTCATTAGTGATCGGTTTGCCATTCCTGTATTTCATATGATACAACCATTCATATGGAATACAAGAATGGAAAATCGATCACTCATAAATTATATACCATATCAATCATATAAAAGTAACACATTTGAAAAACCCGCCTTATCTCAATCAGTTTTACCAACTGTATTTAGTTCGGCCAGTTGCGAGATATGTCCCCACTGTCTAAACGTGGTGCCAACTTTTACTACAGGTTTGACCACTCTCTTTATTTTTAGTTTCTCTATTTAAACCCGATTTGACCTTCACTTGAATAACTTCCCTCAAACACTAGCGCCAATTGTGGCTGTTTCAAGAATAGTGATGACACTATTTCTTACAACCCAAACATAAATTCAATCTAACTTTTAGGGCGGTTGTTGTTGGTTGTTGGCACAAACTGATAAACGCCATAAAAGCATCATTGTCAGTGTGATCTTTTGGCTAGTAAAAGTGTATTTTTGGTTATTTTCGGAGCTTTCGTGTTAATTAATTAATAATATTCAGGGGGGCACCGATGGCTGGTCAGGTTGACGAGAGTCTTATCGATATCTGAAGTCAAGCAACGTCGGGCGTGGTTAGTACTTGAATGGGTGACCACCGGACAAGGAAGTTCCACGTTAAATGTCCTAACAACTGTAACGTAGTAGCATATTCGCAGCTGCAGGCGTCTTATCAATGAGCACGAGATAAGACGATAGATATGCCGTCCTTCGGAGGGGACGTTAAGATGTCGGTCCCGAGTTCATGGATGTTGAGCTCGTTAAAGAACCCTACCTCTGAAACAACAGAGGTTTCGGCAAAATTTTCCGGTTGGGAGGAGTGTGCTCACCGGCGTCGGTGTTTGCCTTGGTAGCAGAAATAGGCCGACGTTAAATGAAGAAGGAAAAAAAATAAAAAATAATAATATTCAGATGGAGAGTGATTACCTGAAGACACTATTGTTCAAAAGCAGAGGCTTTGGTGAACGGTATGCTCGAAAATACATCCCCATCTTCTGTTTGCATTTTTATCAATGTATTTGTTACAGGTATAAAATGAAGTTGAGGATTGATCAGTGATTTAGATCCTTTTACACTGAATTGTTCAATTGTTGGTGCTCCTCCTGTTATGAATATGGATATTATTTCGTATTTGGTTTTTACTCAGCTTTTGAAGCCCTATACAAGTTTAGAATACATACATATTTTGAATCTGGCTTCGTTGTGAAGGTGAGAACAAAAAGTTAGAATCATTCATATATTTTAGTTCGTCAAGTATGGTTTTTCCTAGACAGCAGTTTTTTTTTTCATGTACATGTACAGTTGCAAATCTTGATTCATCGAAGTGAATTATTATAAATTAGGAATAATACTACATAAGAGGCAATTTATAACTTCTGATCTGATCTATTATGTTTATTGCCACATTTGTTTATTACAAGAGACATTGATTTGATAATTTAAGAATATTACTTTTCAACTTTCATAATAGTTCGTTCTAATCAACATAACTTTTTTTCAGGTCAAGTATTCACAAAAAGCAAATTAAAAACCTTCAGATGTTTGGTACATAATTTAAAAGGATGAAAGCATTTGTACTGCTCACTGTACTTGTATAGTCGGAAACAGTGAAGTAGGTGCTATAATGTTACGCACAGATTTGGAAGCTGTGTGGCCAATGCCAACCAGTCAAAAAATGTATTGGACGACTGGCCTCTTGCTCAGTTCTTTAGTAAAGAATAAAATGTTACAACTAAATATATATAAATAAATGTTTGTTTATTTGTTGTTTTACTGATTCAGTTGATTACTCTTAATTTAATACCAATCGTAAAAAAATGACACAATATTGATATTTGTGTATAGTACAATTCGATAAATATCAGCATAAATCCAATTTTTACTGTTAATAAATTACAACACCCTTTGAAGGTTGTAGACGATGTGGTAACTTGATTACTCCCGTTTCGGACGTCCATCGTCTTAATGTACTTGAAATGGTTTTCCTGATGTTCCGAATGCTTGTATCTGCAATCGTCTGAATACAGTATTCATCTGAAGACGATTGCAGATACAAGCATTCGAAACATGAAAACCTTTTCGAATACATTAAGACAATGGACGTCCAAAACGAGAGTAATCATATACAACACCCTTCACAAGACTTGATCGAGGCTTTCGATAATTGCCTGAAGGTTGAGATTGAAAGAAACATTTCTAAATATTTTTATTTATTGTCACCAGAATCCTAAAGAAAATTTGTATTCCAGTTATTCAATAACAATACCTATAAGAATGTTTTTTGAGGAGGTAGGCACATATATATGAACATTATTTTGAAGTGAAAAATATATATGAACTTTATTTGAAATTGGACTTCCTAATGTACAATAGTTCAGAGATATTCAAGAAGGCAAAATCATACAAGTAATCGTAGGAACAAATCAAATCACAAAAGTCTGAAGTTAAATCATTGTCTGCTGCAGCCTCTCTAATACTTGATTTTCGAAACCGTAAGATCTCGGTTGATTGCAGCTAACCATAGAGCTCTTCTCCTCCTCGATAAATCATTTTTACTGGTCAAAAACTTATGATTTGAAACTGTAGGCACCGAGTGAAAACAGACTCTATCCCTGTCGTGACGGGACCCACAGTTAACTACAATGCAATGCAAGTAAGGGGCATTTTTCTTCAGTTGAAGCACGAATTATAATCCAAAATTGAAAAAACTACTCAAATTCGCATAGAAAATCACAAAATAAAAACACTTTTACCACTATGGTCGCTTATGACGAATTACAATGTGTGCCAACAGCCGCCATATTGCTTTCGTTTTGACAGGTCGATGGATTGCCTATTGCCGTTGAAGAGGCAACATTTTTGAAAGTTTTTTTTAAGTTGGCAACTTGTGCGGAGGAGCGGCAGAAGTTTTTGTCGGTTTTCTTGTGGTCAAATGCGCCAACAGGAAGGAAGGACCATAAATACTATAAACAGAGAGGAAGGTTTTCTTGAAGTTGATGACTTGTGTGGAACTCCCTTATTAGACGCTTTCTTTTTGGGGCTTCGTGCACTGGATCTGTACCGTGTTTGATGCACCTGAGCTGCTCCCAAATAAAACGGATTTTAGTGGTGTTTTCAGGATGAATACTTTGCACATGCGCATAAGATTTAGTAATTAAAATTTGACATATACTGTTTCTTTTCTATTTATTGTTTTCGTTGAAGAGTTTGAATTGATTTGAAGGGTTTTAGAAGCATAACCGAAAATCTAACAATTATATTAGATATGTCAGATTCTGAAAATGAAATGTTGATAATGGTAAGTTAACAGCAATGAAAGATGAGTGGATTCAAATCAGTATTAACTTTTCAAGGCATTAATGGATAGACCAGGTAACCATTTGAGTAGTTCAGACTCTACTATCTCTTTGGACAGTTTGTTTGCTGATTCTGATGAAAGTGGGCCTAGGAGAAAACGTACCAGAATTGAAAATTATATTGAGGAAACTGTGAAGGAAAATGACAACAATGAATTCAAATCCAATTTTCACGTATCATGAAAGACAACTTATAATATCATATACGCTGAAGTTGGAGAAAAAATCAACAGACAATAGCAAGTCTTCAATAAAATGTTTAATTCATGAAGTGTACTCTCTTTTCAAATGTAAATGTTCAATAAAATTCATGAAACATAATATGTTTATTCAATAAATATCCACAAAAAGATTTAAATATCTTAAAAGTGAAAAATAATCATGCCAAACAGATCAAATATTTTGAAGAAAATATCAACACCTCAAAATGGAGAAATAAATTGTTGAAATAGCACAAAAAAACCCTTACTCTAAACAGTCGTTGAACTCAAAATGGATAAATGAAAAACTTAATATTCAATAAGATAAGTTCGAAGAAAAAAATATCTTTTAGAAAACATTAAAATAAATAGTCAAAATATCACAAACATCATTTATTTGCAACTCTTTTTCATTTGCACTATTCATATTGTTTTGATTACTCTTAGATAAAGTTTAATATTAATGTATGGTATTTACTGGGCTACTAAAAAAACAACAAACATTAAACATAACCAAAAAGAGCTTGTTACACCAAATTCCCGGTGAGTGCAAGAGGGGGCAGGGGAAGTTTGTTGGTGTTGCTCCGGAGCTTGAAGCTCTACCTAAAAAGAACGGGTCGGTGCCAGTGTTTCGTGCTCCTGAGTAGCTCCGGTGCTACTCACACGGCCAAAAAGAAAGCTGATATTGAGGAAAATTTCGACAAAACTTTGGGATTTGAGAAATTATTTTCACAAAGTGTAATTTTTGAGGACCGACCTGATGCAAAGAAAAAATAAAATGAAGCTCTGGAAGGGACACCCAAAATAAAATTTTCGCTTTTTCTAAAATTCTGACTTATAACTTGGAATTTTGGAAGTAAAATTCTGAATAAGTCGGAATCTTAGAAATAGCGAAAATTTTATTTTGGGCCTCGTAACAAAGCAAGAATCGCCTTTCGTCTTTTTTGGCGCCAATATTGTATTGACAAACAAGTGATTTAACCTCAATTTCCGGTATTTTTGTTGAAGCATAGTGACAATATAATATGGAAAATAAACAAGAAAAAGCGACAGAAATTACATCACTAGAAACTTTGGAATCCTATTTGAGCGAAAGAGATAACTCAGAAAACGTATTTTATATTTCTAACATTCCCGAAGTCTGTAAAGAATATCCCTCGATTCTTGGCATAGATGAAGCCGGCCGGGGTCCCGTTCTAGGTTTGAATAATGCAGTTTTTCAGTATATTCTCTACTGAAATAATTGTTTCAGGGCCCATGGTATATGGAACAGCATTTTGCCCCATTAATGAACAAATGATCCTCGAAAAATTAGAGTGTGCAGATTCGAAAGCTCTCAATGAAGAAAAACGAGATGTTATATTCAGTAATATATGTAAATCCAGTAAAACCGTTGGCTGGGCTATTGATGTAATTTCTCCAAACTACATTTGTAACAGTATGCTGAGTAGGTCCAAATATTCTTTGAATCAAGTTTCAATGGATGCTGCGATAGGTCTGATACGAGCTGCTATCAAAGGAGGTGTCAAAATTGAGCACATATTTGTTGATACGGTGGGTAAACCAGAAAAATATCAGGAGTATTTGGAGGGAATATTCCCGGATTACAAAATAACTGTGGCCAAGAAAGCTGATTCAACGTACCCCATAGTATCTGCTGCAAGTATTTGTGCAAAAGTTGCTAGGGATCATGCACTGTTGGTATGGAATTTTCAGGAGGGATTGGATGTTACACATAAGGAGTTTGGAAGTGGATATCCAGGAGGTATGAATATTGAAATATAAATATTGATAAATATAAGTAACTAGCTGGTAGCCGTGACTTCGTTCGCGTAGAATTTGTTTTTTTCCTATGATTGTCTTTGTGTTGTTTCATCTAGGTTATGCCTGTGACTTTGCCCGCTTCCTGTTAACCCGTTTCCCGGTCACCTGTTAACCCGTTTCCCGGTCACCTGTTTCCCGGTAACCCGTTTCCCGCTAACCTGTTTCCCGCTAACCTGTTAACCCGTTTCCCGGTAACCTGTTATCTCGTTTCTTGTTATCCCGTTATTCCATTATACAGGGTGTCCCTGGACTTCCTCTCTTCCTCCCGGAAATGTATAGATGGGGTCAAAATATCACCAGTACTTCATATAACTTTTGTTCCTAGAAGCCTTCGTTACCAAGTTACGGGCCCTCAAAGTTACAAAATGAAAAATGTTTTTCTTTGATAACTTTCAAAGTGAATATTCAAAATCATCTGAATTTTGGTGATTGACTAAACAAATGAATTCCTTTGATGAGTCAGGAACGGACTACCCCCGGTGGTCCACACCCCAAAACTTTGAAATGACTGGGATTTGTCAATATGTTTTAACAAAACAAGGTTACCTGGACAATTTCCTGAATATAAGTACTTGTGTGGAAAATCGATCGGAGCAACGATTTTTGATAAAAATGCATTTTTGTTCGACGACATCCAACCTGAGATGTCTACCATTATTCGAAAAGATTAATTTGTAATGAAAATAGAAATGATAGGTACAATGTTCATAACGAATTTTTATCATGCAAACCCGTTTACCTTACAAAAGTCATGGTGTAAATAATCAATCGCAAGCCTCAAGAGCAAACAGAAATGCAAAATCCGCTACAAAAACTGCTCGATATGACCCCCGTCTCTCTTAATACATTTTCTTAGTCGGCGCAAACAACCTCTCTGCACTTGAAATAGGCTTCACAATGAAATGTAATTCTATTCAACAGGCATCTCTGGTGTGAATAGGTGTAGCGTAAACGAGGCTTTTTAGATGCCCCCACAGAAAGAAATCCAATGGATTTAAATCCAGAGACCGCGGTGGCTGTTAAGTCGTCATGCTATTTTTGTTTTGTTACTCATGTTCAATTATATTTTAATGTCAATTTTGATAGTTATGAAAGTAAAGAGTCATATTGTCAGTCAGACTTTAATTTTCATTACACCGATCAATTAGCCGACAAAGTATAGTCAAAATACTTTAACATTGGTCCTTTGAACTATTGAACAAGCCCTGTGAATAAAAGCATTCAACGCTGAAACCAAAAAGTTTGAAAAATATGGACGGCCAGTCAGGTAGAAGTCGTACTCAAAAAGGTATCAACAAAAGTTTGAATCCTGATTTCGAATTTGGGATGTCCTCCAAACCCGGCATGGATTCAATAAGAAATAATATAGAAATAACGGAACCCGCGTTAGAGACGAAGAATACGGGCAAAACCTCCTCGAAAATATCTGGGAACAGTAAGAAAAGTATTTCCGAATATTCTCGAGTTTCTGGTTCTTCAAGTATAGATTTACAGAAGAAAAAACTTGCACTCGAGGCTGAAAAGAAAAAGCACTATCTAGAAACAAAAATAATAGAACAACAAATTAAATTAGTCGAATTAGAAACACAAGTTCGTGAAGCAGAAATAACACAAAATGAAGAAAGGAGATCAATAAGGACAAGAAGTTCAGTTCCAAGACAAGAAAATAGAAATTTATATCCAGAAGTTATTGTATTGCCATCAGCTTCTTGTAGAAATCAGAATATAACATTCGATAATGAAGATAACGATTCACGTTCATCACGAGTCAATTCATTTGTAGCCGATTGGGTTGAGAAAGTGAAATCTTTTAATAATGAAGAATGGGAAGAGAAAACGCACATAAAACACCGCTACCTGATAAATCTGAGGTCAATCAGTTATGTGAAACATTAAATTCTTTGCTCAAAAACGTTAACACAAACAATGCATATTCGTCAAAGAATGAAAAATTTTTCAGAAGACATTCAGTGGAAAAAGATTTTCCAATATTTGATGGACGATGTGAAGATTGGCCTACGTTCATCTATAGTTTCAAGAGAATATCCGAACTATGTGAATATACTGATGAAGAAGCAATGATCAAGCTACAAAAATGTTTGAGGGGCGAGGCAAGGTCAGCAGTTGCTGGGATGCTCATCAGTCCACAGAATTTACATCAAGTGATGGAGACATTGAAGATGAGATTCGGAAAACCTGAACAAATCATCGAAACATTACTAATGAAAGTGAAATCAATTTCTGTTGTCAAAGAAAATGACATGGAAAACCTCATTAGCTTATCCAGTCATATAAGCAATGTAGTCAGTACAATAAAATCTTTGAATTACGAAACACATCTTCAAAATCCAATGATTTTGAAAGAAATCGTTCAAAAATTACCTGATATGCTCAAGCTCAGGTGGGGGGAGGAAGTTCATATTAAAAACGGAGCAGTGAACCTGGAAGATTTAAGCAAGTGGCTCATGAAAATAGCAAATGCTGCTTGTTATGTAACACCATCAAGAAGAGTTACTTTCTATCCGAAGTCTTTTCCAAAGATTAATACACATCGTTATGAAAATGATAGAAAATTCGAAAAATCTTTCATAGTATCTTCGTCAGCTACTAAAGAAGAATGCACCTATTGTAATAAGAAAGGGCATAAGATTGACGATTGTATAGTGTTCAAGAAAGATGATGTAGATACAAGATGGAAAGTCGTAACTGACAGAAAATTGTGCTTTTCATGCTTGAAGAATAACCATCACTTACTAAAATGCAGATTTCGGAGAAGTTGGAATAAATAATTGTCGAAGCCACATAATAAATATCTCCACAAAGAGGAACCAAATAATACCACAATAAATGACACAAAGACTTGTTGAAGATCAGCTTATATTCCATCTGAATCATATAGTACACCAAGTAATCACAGTGTTCTAGCTACAAGCCCTGGCAAGACTCATGTGCTTTTTTGAATGGTTAATGTTAAACTTCATGGTCCAAGAAATACAATTTTCGACATAGTAGCCCTTTGTGACGATGCTCGACAGTAACGCTTAATAGATCAATCGATTGTTGAGAAGCTAAAAATAAGGGGACTGTAGAACCGCTATGCTTGCAGTGGACCAATGATGTCATAAAACTAATGAAAATTCATTACGCTTTGATCTTAGAATATCTGGAAATTTTCAAGGTGCAAAACATTTTTGATGAAAATGTCAGATCTGTAGAAAACCTCTCATTACCCTATCAAGACATCCGATCTGAAAACTGGCAAACATATTCCTATCTGAATGGATTACCTATCGAAGATATTAAATCCAGGCCTATGATTTTGATCGGTCAAGACAATGTCCGATTGACTGTTCCAAGGAGATTAGTACAAGGTCCTGTGAATCTTCCTATTGCGACGAAGACATACCTAGGTTGGATTCTACATGGAAAATTTTGTGAGCAGAATATCAGAAATCACCATACCTTTCATATTTGCGACTATATTAATATTGAAGATGATCTCCATCAACTTGTGAAAAAATCCTTTGCAATCGACGCATTTGGATTATCAGTGACATCGAACCTAGAAAAAGACAAGAAAGAAGAGAGGGCATTATTACTTTTGAATTCAACTATACAAAATTTGGGAAATAGATACCAAATAGGACTTCTTTGGAAAGATGACATAGTGTCCCTTCCTGAAAGTAAATCCGCTGCTTTGCGACGTCTGTACTGTGTAGAAAAACAAATGGAAAAAAATGAGAATTTCAGGAAGAAATACATTGATATTATCAGAAAATATGTTGAAAAAGGGTATGCTAGAAAATTGAGTAGAGAAGAGGCCGCGATTAATGGACCGAGAACGTGGTACCTACTTCATTTTGGAGTAACTAATCCCAACAAACCAGACAAGCTCAGATTCGTGTTTGATGCTGCGGCAAAATCACATGGTATCAGTCTAAATTCATGTCTTCTTTCGGGACCGGATTTTCTTCAACCTATAACGGCAGTTTTACTGAAATTCCGAGAACGAAAAATAGCATTTTCAAGCGACGTCAGAGAAATGTTTCATCAAGTTGTGATACGACCAGAAGACAGGGATTCTCAACGTTTTTTGTGGAGAGATGGAAACCGTGACATAGAGCCAGAAGTCTACCAAATGCAGGTTATGATATTTGGGGCAAGCGTGTTCACCTACCTCGCTCAGTTCGTGAAAAACCTCAATGCAAAACAATTTGGACAGACAAAAAGGGTTATCGATGCTATTACGAAACGTCATTATGTAGGCGACTATTTGGACTCTGTAGATTCTCCTGAAGAAGCTTTCCGATTGATTTGTCAAGTCAGACAAGTACAGCTGTCAGCTGGTTTTGAACTTGTCAATTGGACAACCAATTCCGTAGCTCTACGAGAACTTATGTCACTTGATAATGATTTGAAAAAAGACTTGAATCTCGATTCGGATTCGTCACTACAGCGAGTGTTAGGAATTTTCTGGGACCCTACTGTTGATAAATTTGTGTTTAAAGTAAAAATGGATGAAGACATCATGAAAGATGCCACCAAAAGGAATATTCTGAGGATCGTCATGTCAGTTTTCGATCCTTTAGGTTTAATAGCCAATTTTACAGTTCGAGGTCGTATTTTAATTCAGGACATCTGGAGAACAGGGATTGGTTGGGATGACCACATTGACAATGAGACGCTCAAAACCTGGAAGTCATGGCTAGGTGATCTACAAAGTATCGATAAAATGACTATCTCAAGATGTTACTCACCAAGAATTCCTAAAGCTACAAGAATAGAATTCCATACCTTCTGCGACAGTAGTAAGAAAGCTTTTGCTGCTGTAGTATATATCAGAGTCATTGAGGAGAACGATATCGATGTATCACTTATTTCCGCCAAAGCTAGAGTATCGTCAAATAAACCACTGTCAATTCCACGACTGGAACTTCAGGCTGTGTTGATGGGTAGTAGGTTAACTAAAACTGTGAAGGAACAACTCGACATAAAGATCGATAAAATTTACTACTGGACCGATTCGACTACAGTATTATACTGGATTCAAGGAGATGGAAAGAAACTGGGACAATTTGAAGGTCATCGAGTGGGAGAAATCCAAGAACTTACAGAAACATCAGAATGGCATTGGATACCATCGAAATGGAATGCGGCTGATAAAGCGACGAGGACTTATAATGAAGACGGTAGTAACACGACAAATTTTGAAAACTGGTTTGATGGACCCGAATTCCTGAAACAACTAGATGAGACAACTTGGCCAACAAAAGAAGTAATTGACACAAAAGACTCAAATTTGAAAAAAGATTTTGAAATTATTCAAAGTGTGAACATCACAACCGACAGAAAAGAAACATATTTGCCTGATATTGAAAGATTTTCTGATTGGAATAAATTACTTAGAGTCACAGCTTGGATAATCAAAATAACTAAAGTTTGGATTTCAAAAATACGTCAACAAAACTGTTCAAAAAGACTAAGTATGGAGGACATAAATGAGGCGGAGATTATGTGGATAAAGAAATGTCAGCAAGATAGTTTTCCGTAAGAGATAAATGAGCTCAGAGGAAAAAAACAATAAGTAGACATAGCCGCCTGAGAACAATGACACCGATGCTAGATGAAAGGAGTGTAATAATATTAGGAGGACGAACAGATTTAGCTCAACTATGAGGGAATCAACAAAACGACCGCCAATTCTGCCGAAAAAACATCGATTTACTATACTCTTTCTCAAACATCTTCACGAGAAATTCGGACATCAGGGAGTCGAAACAGTTTTCAATGAATCCAGACAAAAATACTGGATAATAGATGGGAGGTCGGCGGTAAAATCAGTTTTTTCGAATTGCCAATTTTGTAAGTTGAAAAACCCGAAGTCTATGATTCCTCTCATGGGACAAATGCCAGCTGAGAGACTTACGCCGAACGTGAGACCCTTCACGTTTACAGGCATGGATTTCTTTGGACCGTTTCGGTTTCTGTAGGTCGAAGGAAAGAAAAAAGATGGGGCATTCTTTTTACGTGCTTGTCAGTTAGAGCAGTCCACTTAGAAGTAACACACAATATGACGACAGATTCAGCTATTATGGCAATTAGGAGGATGATAGCTAGAAGAGGAAAACCTCATAAAATATTTGCAGACAATGGGACAAATATACGAGGTGCTTCGGAAGAGTTGAAGAAAGCTTTAAGTGAATTGGAACATGAGCAAATAGAGGATGATATGATGAACCGTGGAATTGAATGGAAATTCATACCGCCTGCCAGCCCACACATGGGAGGAGCATGGGAGCGGCTCATACGTTCCGTCAAAAAATCGTTTTATACAATTCTCAGGGAACAACAACTCAAAGACGAACTTATGCTCACCCTATTCGCGGAAGTAGAGAACATGATAAATACGAGACCTATCACGAAGATTTCTACAGATCCGGATGATTTTGAAGCCCTAACACCCAACAATTTTCTAATTGGCTCTCAAAATAAGATGCATCAACTCGGAGCGAATTACGACTTGAGGAAAGAATGGAGGAAAGTTCAGAATCTCACAAATGAATACTGGAAGAGATGGGTAAAAGAGTACCTTCCAACTTTCACAAAAAGAAATCGTTGGACGATAGACAATGAGCCTGTCAAAGAGAATGATGTCGTTATTGTCATGGAAGATAATATGATAAAAAGCTCTTGGAAATTGGGTAGAATATTGAGAGTATTTCCTGGTCCAGATGGGCGAATACGCATCGTTGAGGTTAAAATGAAGAATGGAATTTTTAAAAGACCGGTGTCCAAATTGGGAATAGTTGCTGACTAGATGTCCTATTTTGGAGGGGGAAGAAATGTTAAGTCGTCATGCTATTTTTGTTTTGTTACTGATGTTCAATTATATTTTAATGTCAATTTTGATAGTTATGAAAGTAAAGAGTCATATTGTCAGTCAGACTTTAATTTTCATTACACCGATCAATTAGCCGACAAAGTATAGTCAAAATACTTTAACAGTGGCCATGAATATGGCCCACCTCTACCAATCCATCTATTGGAAAAAATCTGGTTCAGATTGTCCCGCACAATCAAACTAAAATGAGGAGGAGCGCCATCATTCATAAACCACATATCTCTTCGGGTTTGCAATGGAACATGTTCAAAAGTCCATTCAAATCGTTCTGAATGAACTCCAAATAACGTTCTCCATTCATTCGGTCATGTAGAACGAATGGTCCTATAAGATGGTTTCCTATGATACCAGCCCAAACATTCACGTTGAATTTCAAAACAAAATCGCATTCCAGTTGTCAGTTTTTATCCACAATAATTTTATTTCTTTCTACAAGGTGTTTTTGTCAACATCTGTGGAAGAAATGGAACATAAATGTATTCACCAGATATTTTTCACCTATTCATGTGCAGCAGTTTTTGTAGTTTATTCGTTTGCTTTTTATTAGTTATGTCTTCCGATGTGCGTTTTTTCAGCTAAATTTATCGGGTTAAAGATTTTCTCCCATGCAATTATACTTATCAGTGAAACTCCTCAACATTTAAGCTGTGAATACGAATTTGCAACATCCAAATGTTGAGTTTCATGAGATTCAGATAACACAACACGAAACGTGCTTATTCCACGCGTACATACAAAATATGGACTGAATTCGATATTTCATAGTGGAGTAGCTTGTTAGTTCAAAAACACCACGAATCTACATAACTTGATATTTCATTTGAAAAAATATCTACATTGTGAATGAAACTTTCACCTAGGTACTGTACTTTCTGTTTACAACTTTATTTCAGCATATTTTGTATTATCCCTGTTATAAATATTGTTCAATTATCGTTAGCATTAGTATTTCTACTGTGAACATTTTTCATTTCAAATAATGGTGGACGATCGGGGTTGATGTCGTCGAGTCAAACTGCATTTTTATTAAGAATCGTTGCTCTGATCGACTTTCCACACGAGTACTTTTATTCAGAAAATTGTCTACGTAACCTTATTTTGTTGAAAACTATTGAAAAATTATCTATTATTTCAAAGTTTTGGGGTGTGGACCATCGGGGGTAGTCCGTTCCTGACTTTGTAGCAAAACAACTGACTCCTGCATGAAAGCTCATCGAAGGAATTCATTTGTTTAGTCAATCACCAAAATTTAGATGATTTTAAATATTAACTTTGAAAGTTATCAAAGAAAAACATTTTTCATTTTGTAACTTTGAGGGCCTGTAACTTGGTAACGAAGGCTTTTAGGAACAAAAGTTATATGAAGTACTGGTGATATTTTGACCCCATCTATACATACCCGAGAGGAAAAGAGGAAGTACAGGGACACCCTGTATGAGTTATAGCAAATGGATAGCTCAAAAATATTATGCGTTTTCAAATATCTGTGTAACCAATTTTCTTGGTGATCGGTTGAGCGGTATAGAAGTTGATGCACTCCGTCGCCATCTAGTGGCGAGTTAAAGTAAAATGGATAGCATAAAAACCTTCTCCATGAAAAAACACGCAGATGTGCCAACATTTATTTTTATATAAACAGATAATAGTATATTATTCAACGATAGCTATTATTATTAAGGAATTATCCGAGAGAATAATAGCTATCATTACACATGAGTAGATCACTATACTTTCTCTACGACTATACGATAGTCAGAGTTTCAACGCAATCTAAATATTATTTATGAAAATAATAGACACTTCATTCATTCATTTTGAATTTCAGATTTATTTGATGGAATTATATATCTTCCACAATGATGATGACTTATATTTCTCAGAGAGTTTTGTAAAATAAGCAAGAAGGACATTTTCCGAGAATGAATATGCCTGGTTCAAGTTTTGCCAATCCATGAACTCTGCGTATGCCTTCAAATATTGTTTTTTTTATTTTTCAGAGTTGCTGTTTTCGCCGTTTCCAATAAATCCGGTGGTGTACAGATCTCATTATTCTCACTATGCTTCCCCAATCACAATTATTCATTTTATATTTTGATTATGACAGATCAAAGTTAAAACTAAGAAAACAGTCAATCTGACATTCTTGAAAGCCATGCCGTGACACGTCGAAGGAAGCAAAACCTTCTTGAGAAATTTGTTTAATAGATTTGCTGTTTTAAACGTACGAAATCAAAAAGGAGGAGGTTCTCTAGTCGACGCGAATGTATTTTTTTTTTATATATGACCACGCATAATTTTTCACAGAGCAGTTCGATTCCGATGATTCTTTTTTCATTGGATAGGGTGTACTTCGAAGTTGGTCCCATTTGAATTTGAACAAAAAAACCCTTTTCCTTGGAATTTGGGGGTTCTTAGATTTGGATGATTCTTTTTTTATTAGATACAGTATACCTCATAGTTGATCATATTCCAATTTGGAATGAAATGATCCACCCCTATGGGCATAAAAATAGGGGATGATTGATTTTTCACTTGTGAACATTGGCACACATATGTAATTGATATTGACATATTGCTTTGGAGAGGATTCAAAATAAATTTTTAAGATTCTGTTCCTATAAACTACATCAACCAGTTGAAGATCATGAATACTCATCCTTACTTCATGATCTGAATTTATCGAAACTAGTGAAAAGAAGAACTACTTCTGATTTGTGCTTTATCTTTAAGTTAATGAATGGATTGATTGTTTGCAATGAGCTTCTTGAACTTGTTAAATTGAATGTACCTTACAAACAACTAAGAAATCCTAATACATTTCTAGTAAATGTTCACAGTACTAATTATGGTAAAAATACTCCTCTAGATAGATCATTAGATATTATAAACAAGCAGAAAGTCAATGTTTTTGGTGTCAGCCTAGCACAATTTGAATCTTCCATAAACAATATTCACTTTTAATCAATACTGTTTTCTAGTTGTTCGTCTTTTTTCTCTTTTATAAATTCTAACTTTTTTTTTTCTCTTCCTTTTGCTAGTAGGAGCTATGTATTCTTATGTATTTTTACGTTTTTTATGTATTTTTAGTTTTATATTTTTATACTTATATTTTGATTTGTATTATAAATGTAGACCTTATTCATAATGTATATATATAAACCGTAATGGGGTTTTCCCGTATATTAAATAAATAAATAAATAAAATAAATAAATATCCTCCTACATCCGTCAAAATAATAATATTCTATGGAAGGATGGAATACAAAGTGATGAAATCAACTAACCAGAATTTTTAAAAATAATTTATATTATATAACAATAATTAGTTAAAGTAAAAAATTATATTATTTAACAGTTAATAGTGTAGTAAGCTAGGTAAGTAAGTATTTTGGAAGTAATCAAAAATTAAGTAGGTAGTAATTAGTAATTTCAGCCACAAAAAATTGAAAAATAAAAACTTTTTAACAAAAAATTAAACCGACGAAACAATCAACTGAAAAGCAAAAAATAAAATAAACCTTTTTAGTCTTAAAAAACTAGCAATTGGATTAGGTAAAGCGTAAAATGATGGCAGCAAGATGCACGGCAGCGTTTTGATTACATCTTCAACGTATTATAATGATCTTCGATAATTGTTTGTTTGGCGCCGACTCAAAATTAGTTTAGGAGCTCAATTATCATTAAGGTTCATTTTATTTTTTGCTTTACAGTTGATTTTTTCGTCAGTTTGAGTTTTTGTTAAAAAGTTTTTTGTCATTAGTTCAGTTCCCGTGGATCCTGAAAATTCTGAATCAGTGATTGGTCAAGTGCCGTTGAATAATGGGTTAGGATCCAGGATGTCCAGGAATCATCTTCATTCATCAATGTAGAATACGATAGTCGTAGAGCAATATATCAATTTCTAAATTTTTGTCATATAATTATGTGATTTTCCTGTTCAAGACAGCTCATTATTATACCCTGGTACCTACTGTACATTATTCTATCTCCCAATGACATTATTAATTGTGACAAAGAGTTGTATCAGAAATAATGCCCGCCAAGTACAGCACTTTGAGATACCCCAATTTGTACTCTTCTGGAGTTGCTGAAGGTGTCTTTCTTCTAGGTAAAGATATTCAAAACAATATCTTGAACTTCTGTATTCACCAAGCTTTTTTCTTAATTGATATTTGCACTTTCATTACAGACCCGGTAACTAAGAAATTCCTAGTAGACAACTGTGACCCAGTCTTTGGCTTTCCACAGTTGGTCAGATTCAGTTGGTCAACAGCAGAAAATGCCCTCAAAGACACAGCTTATCACGTTGGATGGGAGGACATAGAGGAAACGAAAAAAGCAGATGCGGCATCCAAAACTAATACTATTACCTCTTTTTTCAAAATGACCAACAAACCAGAAGTCAAGAAAGAACAACATGGATTTTTTCTAGAGCGTTGCCTCAGCAGAAAGGTGGAATTTTGAACGGATTTATCAAAATGATGGTGTATGTGTGTTTGTTTTTCATCCAAGTTCTCGAATGACATATTTGAAAGAAATATTTTTCATATAATCGAATATAGTTATAAAAGTGTTTTTTGCTAGTTTTCAGCACTTTGGATTACCAGGAGTCGCTGATGCAGAATTTTTTAGGGTGAAAGGAGCAATTGAGTTTATTCCACTAGCTATCGATGAACTGATCATCGATAGCTTGTTGTTATATTGACAAATAATTTTATTTTTAGCTGTTGGAAATATTAAATATTGAAGTAAATGTGAATTAACTGACATCTGTCAATTTGAAAACCATTATTTGGAAATATAATTTAAATAAAAAATAACAGAACATGAAAGTTTTGGGCTAAAAATCGAGGGTGCTAGTACAATGAAGGGAAGAAATAATATAAAGACTAACATTTCACGGATTCTCAAAAATAACAATCTTAAAAATAGACAAATAATCTGTCCCTTCTCATAGACAACTTGGAGATGTTTTTTCTAATGAAATAAAGAATTTGGAAAAAATGGAAACCATGAAAGTTGCGGAAATTTTTGGAGAAACACTTTCTGAAGAAGGTTTGAGTAATGTTTTATTTCTATAGATCCCATAGACTTGAGAGATAATACTGATAACCTTATCTAGAAAATTCGTATAACAAACTGGAGTTATTAATTATTCTTACTTAATACCCTATTTTTGGGGATCTGAAATGTTAATCTCTTTGGTAGATTATGTAGCACTTCATTGAATGGAATAATTGACTAGCACCCTCGATTTCACCCCAAAAAATTTTTTTTCCATATTTTCAATTATAGTGATACTTCAAAATAATTGATTTGAAGATGTCAGACAAATGTCATTCCATATATCCAAAATATAAAAACAAAATTATTAAACACCCTAGACAAAAAAACAATCACCGCTAGTAAAAGTGAGTTCATACAGCACGTAAAATAAAATAAGAAATAAAATAAAGTAAAATAAGAAATAATAATTTTCAGAGTGTTTATAGAGCTGAGTAAATTAATGTAAAAAGTAAGAGGTATGTTGAGGTTACCTCAATTTCAATGATGTATACTTGTAAAATTGGTCCCTGTTATTGTTTATTAAATAAAAAATAAGCTACTGTTGACAACACTAACAATATTATAAAATTTTCGTCATCTAACGACATTATTGTCTAAAAACGAAATTTAAAAAAATGGCACTAAACATACCATTTTCCAGTTATGAAAACAGAAACATATACCAGGACGGAATAGCTATTATATCATGTCCATCTATCATAAACTTTCGTCAATTTGTCTAAATTATTCAATATGTACATGTGCCTAACAACTAGTCAAAGTAAAATAAAAGATAAAAGTTAACCATCTTTTATTTTACTTCTTATTTTATTACTTCTTATTTTATTTTATTTCTGTATAAACTTGTTATGGATGTTGTGTAGTTTTAACTTTTTAAATTATTTTATTTTACTTGCTGTATAAACTCACTATAAATTGCAACATATAAACCAATACAGATGAAATTATAGATGACAGTTCGAAGCACCTAGCGGATCAGAGGCAGGAGTACGTTTTTCGAATTATGAAAAACATCTCTCTTAAATATTTGAAGAGAATTCACCAATGGATAGTACAGAATAATAAAATATATACTGATATCCAAAAGCTTCAATACACACGGGTCCATTCCACTTGAGTCATTGCACTTAATATATTTAAATATTATTCTTTTTACATTATTAGTTTTAGGATAAGGATTGAAATATAATCTATTTCATGTACAGAACTTAATATAGGATGTAATACTTAATTTTAGTATTAACAAAATTTAGGTGTACACACAAATTGTACAATTTATAGTGGACCACCCCTGCAAATGCAACATGAATAAAAAGTTGAAGTGAGTTTATACAGCACCTAAAATAAAATAAAGTAAAATAAGAAATAATAATTTTTAGAGTGTTTATAGAGCTCAGTAATAGTGAGTTTATACAGCTAGTAAAATAAAATAAGAAATAAAATAAAGTAATTTAAAAAGTTAAACTACACAACATCCATAACAAGTTTATATGGAAATAAAATAAGAAGTAAAATAAAAGATGGTTAACTTTTATCTTTTACTTTACTTTGACTAGTTGTTAGGCACATGTACATACTGAATAATTTAGACAAATTGACGAAAGTTGATGATAGATGACATGATATAATAGCTATCTAGTCCTATTATATGTTTTTGTTTTCATAACTGGAAAATGGTGTGTTCAGTGTCATTTTTAAAAATTTTGTTTTCGGCCAATAATGTCTTTAGATGACGAATATTTTATAATATTGTTAGTGTTGTCAACAGTGGCTTATTTTTCATTCAACAAACAATAACGGGACCAATTTTTAAGTAAACATCATTGAAATTGAGGTAACCTCAACATAAAATCCCAAATTTCGATTGACAGCTTCTTACTTCTCACATTAATTTACTCAGCTCTATAAACACTCTAAAAATTATTATTTCTTATTTAACTTTATTTTATTTTACGTGCTGTATAAACTCACTTTATGTTGCAATAATATTTTATTATATCTTCATTTGTTACTGAAACATTACATCAAAACTTTTGACAAAAGTGAGTTTGAATTTATGTTCGGGTTGTAAGAAATATTGTCTATTAACATTCCTGAAACAACCACAATTGGCGCAAGTGTTTGGGGAAAGGTATTCAAGTGAAGGTCAAATCGAGTTTGAATTGAGAAGCACCTTTAAAATCGAAAATTTCGTCAAAATATTGGCATTTAAGAAATAGTTTTCACAAAATCTAATTTTTGAGGACTGAACTGATCCAAAAAATGTAAAATAAAATCATGCGTGTTCCCTATTGCAATTGTTGGAGAGACAGGAGTTTTGAAGATTTTTTTTAAGTTGGCAACATAAATCATTTATGATAATAAAGATAGCAAATGAAGCATGACGATCACTCGGTCTCTCATTGGCAACGTCCAATTGATGTGCAGGCGCGAAAATGAGGGCGTGGCATGTATTGGTTGATGTGTGGTTGCTCTGAATACGCGCTGCCAATATGACAAGGAAAGACATATAACCCGAAGTCACTTTATAGCCAGTTATCAATATTCGTAGTTAATAAATATATAATGAATACCATATACAGTGCTTCTCAAAAGTCCGCTCCCCCCCTCTTATTTTTGGAACGATTATACATAAACAAGTGAAATTTGGAAACTGAATATTAAAGGTTGTAAACTTCCCTACTAGTGATGATAGATGACGAAATTATCAAAGATGACGTCACAAGGCCATTGTGACCAATAATTTTAAATGGAACCCAGCGGCAAGCGACACCTCTTTTAAAAGGTATCGAAAAAACCTATTCAATGATACTAATTTTGGTTGTGTTTATGGCAGTTTTAATGGCTCATTAGTAAACATTAAAATTTAAATTCCATTTATAATATTAATTACAGATTTAAGAATCAGTATCTACTTGAAGAAATTGCTCGAAGGGACCTCCATTTACTTCCTGACAGTGAAATATCCTATTTTTAAACTCTTCTCGTACTTTTGCAAATGTGTCTGCGGAAACAGCCTCACATTCTGCAACAATACGTTGTTTTAAAACGTCAATATTGTCAGGTTCAGTGGGGTAAACCTTCGATTTAAGGTACCCCCACAGAAAAAAATCCAAAGGTGTAAGGTCCGGTGATCGAGCTGGCCATTCCGTTGAACCTCGTCGTCCAATCCATCTACCACGATACTCCTCATTCAAATACCGTCTTACTGCACCGTAATAGTGTGGAGAAGCACCATCCTGTTGGAATGTTATTTTCAAATTGCCGAATTCCTCTGGATTATCTTCCAACATTTCAGGGATTAACGGTTCTATTGCGTTTTGCAACACCTCCAGATAAACCTCACCAGTTAAATTAGTATTTAAAAAAAGAGGCCCAACGATGTGGTTTCCCAGGATACCTGCTCAAACATTCACTTTCTGGGGAAATTGGGTATGTGTTTCACGAAACAGGTGAGGATTTGCGTCACTCCAATACCTCACATTCTGTGTATTTACATTTCCATTTAGATAGAAAGTACTTTCGTCACTATAACAAATTGTTTTGACATAGTCTGGCTGTTGGTTAATTTTAGTTTCCATATTTTCACAAAATTCTAGTCTTTGGTCTGGGTCGTCGTCCGAGAGTTGATGAACCATTTTTAATTTGTATGGATGAAATTTGTTTTTTTTCAACACCCTGTGTACTGTACTTCGACTGACTTCACAGGTAGATGCAACGTGAGTAAGAAGTAGGATTAACTATTACTTCAGCCAGTATATAAATTTTTTTCTCATCAGAAATTTGTGGTCTGCCAGATCGTTTCGCATCATTAATACTATACCCGTTGTTTCAAACTTACGAAGAAGCTCCCTTAAATCTTAAATAAGTCCTCGAAACGGGGCGATCGGGAAACCTCTCATTAAAAATGCGTTCTGCTGCATGAATATTTTGTCCAGTTTTACCAAGAATAGACCTTTTCATTTAGATGATTTTTAAGGCGCATGCGCTCGTTTTGAGACCCAAAGTCTGATTGGCTATTGGGAAAGTGAATAGCCATTGGTTAGTTTTGAAATAACAATTTGAGATTGGCTTAGTTCAAAATTAGCGGTATTTTCACATGTCAACAGTCAACTTCATGACAAATGCACCTGCATACATTGGCGTTCGCAGGGTTATATATATAATACTGACAGGGTTACGGCAAAACCTTCATTTTGATGACGTCTGATGTGTGCCAGAATAGCCAACTTTATAGAACTTATTTTCAAATTTCGAAGAGTAACAAGGATGAATACAATACAAACCTAAATAATTAGTATATGTTGGCAGCAGTGGCACACTTTCCTCACCTTACGTCTGGTCACCCGAACTCTCCTAAAGATGTTTTATGTCGTAACCATAGAAATGTAATTATAATATACTGACTAGAATGCGTTTCAAGCTGCGCGAAATGTCCCATGCATGGTGGCCGCCATTGTTGTTTATGTCCTCCTCGCAGTAGCGGAACAATTCCAGTGGCATTGCTTGTAATGGAAAATAGGGTATATCATCATAAAACGTTTTTTTTTAAATAGATGATGCATCAAAGGTACAGAGAATTGTGAATATAAATGTTATATACCTGTGTAAAAAATGTTCACTCTTCCACCCATCTATTATATGAAGATATATGAGACATGTTTTACATAACCTTATAATTGACTAGGTATTTCTATCAAGATTTTTCATTGCACTATTACATCAATATTTGAAAAATGAGTAAGTTATAAGGTCACATTTGATGTGGGTGCCATTGTCATTGTATATATCCATTTTTCAGCCGACGAAACCAAAAAGGAGGAGGTTCTCTAGTCGACGCGTATTTTTTTTTTTCATGTATGACCACGCATAACTTTTTACAGAGGAGTCCGATTCCGATTATTCTCTTTTCATTGGATAGGGCATACTCCAAAGTTAGTCCCATTTGAATTCGAAAAAAATCCACTCCTAAGGGTAGCAAAATGGAAAATATTTATCGTTCACCCTCTGAATTTTGATCCGTTAATCGATTCTATCAGGCATAACTTTGTACTGGGTTTTCCGATTTGGATGATTTTTTTTATTACCTAGAATATACCTCATAGTTGATCATATTTGGGTTCGGAAGGAATTAATCCACCCTATGGGTAGAAAAATAGGGGATGATTGATTTTTCACTTGTGAACATTGGCACACATATGTAGTTGACATTGACAGATCGCTATTGTCATTATTTTTGTTCTCCTACATCCGTCACAATAATAACATTCTATGGAAGGATGGAATTATATACAAAGTGATGAAATGAACTCACCAGAACTATCAAAAATAATTTATAATATATAACAATAAATAGTTGAAGTAGATAATCGTATTATTTAACTGTTATTAGTTGAAGTAAGGTGGGTATAAGTAAGTATTTTGGAATTATTCAAAAGTTAAGTAGGTAGTAATTAGTATATTTCAGCCACAAAAATTGAAAATAAAACTTTTACAAAATTAAACCGACGAAAACGGAACTGAAAATCAAAATAAATAAACTTCCTTAGTCTTGATAACTAAGCTCCTAAACTAATGTAAGTAACTAATTTCGAGTCGGCGCCAAACGAATAATCAACGAAGATCATTAAATTACTTCGAAAAATTATCAGAATGCCTACCGTGCATCTCGATGCCATCATTTTACGCTTTACCTAGCTTGTTTGTTTGGCGCCGACTCAAAATTAGTTACTCACATTAGTTTAGATGCTTAGTATTAGGACTAAGGAGGTTTATTTCATTTTTGCTTTTAGTTCCGTTTTCGTCGGTTTAATTTGTTAAAAGTTTTATCTTAGTGATCTTTGCCTCTCGACTATACCGTATATTTTCATTGTTTGATAATATTTTTTGCCATTTGTTTAATTCTGTATTGTTGACGCTTCAAAATGTATCATATTAAAACTGTTTTTTGAAAATGCCTTCATCTGAAAGGGAAAGGATTGAAATTTTAATTATGATTGGTGTTGGCGATATGATGCGGACTCAACAAGAGGTATGCAGATTATTCCATGAAATGCACCCAGATAGTGAACTTATTTCACAATCTACT
The DNA here is from genome assembly GCA_018342105.1 of Gonioctena quinquepunctata. Classification (NCBI taxonomy): domain Eukaryota; kingdom Metazoa; phylum Arthropoda; class Insecta; order Coleoptera; family Chrysomelidae; genus Gonioctena; species Gonioctena quinquepunctata. The sequence continues at coordinate 527,235 of JAFIRS010000100.1, read as the reverse complement.
GTAAGCAGAATAGAGCGAAAATACAGAGAATTAGGACACGTGAGGGGTGCACCAAACCAAGGTAGACCTACAGTTATTGAAAATAATCAACAAGACGAGACGTAATTTTGTCGGCACCTGGATTTCTTACAAAATACATTAATTCCTGATTTGACCCAGCTTTTTCCTGATATTCAAATAGCCAATAATTTAGACCGCAGAAGGCGCACCGCAACATTTTGATGCATCTTTGGTAGTGTATCCAGTAGCTGCATAACTACGTAATTTCATATAATAATTCTTAATACGTTTATTCTTCATTTCGTTTTTTGTGAAATACAGTATTGCATAACTTTCTAATAAAATTTTGAAAACACCTTTTGTATTGTTGTCCACCCTCTACCAATTTGGAATCAGCAAGTTAACTCATAAATAAAAAAAAAGAGGGTGTTCATTTAATAAAACCACCGCTGATGGCGTCATCTCTCGAAGGTAGATCACCCTGTATATTGGATTATTATTCAAAAAAACATTAAATTAAAATAAAAAATCGACCTGTTTCGGGAATTTTCAATGATATTGTTCATTTAGCTAATAATGAATGTATGCGATACTTTTTGGACACACTGAAAAGGCAATATGTGTAAATAAGCATGGCCACATATCATTACCTACTACTACAAACTAATGTAACACTTCATTATATATAACAGTTTTCAATTTATCCACTATAATCACTATAACAAAAAAGACAACAAAGTACAAAGACACATCCAAACCGAACACAAAGGAATTAAAGAAAATTGGAATGATTTGGCAACGCTTATAAGTGCCAACCGACAACGCCGTTATGTTTACAAACAGATGATATAAATACTACCGTCATACGTTCAGTTGATTATCTTCGTCGCACGCATGTAATATGCTCATGAAGTCATACTTTTCTTCATTGCTTGGTGTCCTCCTTGCTATCGCATAAGGGTGCCACGAAATTCGGGGCGCAGTAGACTAAACGCGTTCTAGTCAGTATATTATAATTACATTTCTATGGTCGTAACCCTGTCAGTATATACAGTGATCGGCAGAAAGTACGCATCATAAAGGAAATTCTTTTATTAATAAATTTTGACGAATATCGATATGTGCAATCGCTTCTGCATCAAAAGCAACCCCAAAAGACGTTGTACAGTGCCGTTCGTGTTTGGCTGGAAATTTAAAAATTATGTCTCAAAACACTTATTTGGGAAAATATTGAAAAATGTTACTTGGAAAAGTTGTTTAGAACGACATTTTATAGCTATGTACAAGTTTTGAAAAAAATCTGAGATAAAAAAATAAAAATCAATTTTCAATAAAAAATTTAATTTGGAAAAATACATTTTAGACAAAGAAACTCATTAGTAAGGCCAACAGTAATATTTTGAATGATATTTTGTAAATATTCGCAAGCTACTTCTATTTTATCTAAATGAAAAAGCCTATTAGGATCGCTGCTACTTTATCACCTGAAGCACGTACCATTTCGCTTCTTGAAGCACTCAAACGTTCGGCTCACAACAGTTTAACAAATTATTAAAATGTACAAAAATATTAAAAGTATCAAAAGCTGCTAAAACAGTTAAACGTTCGATCAACAATACACAAATTATTAAATGTACAAAAACTTGGACAATTACAAAAACGTCGAATAGGCTTTTTCATTTAAATGACAAATGACTAACTTTGTTTACCTGTCAGACCCAACGGCATTGACGGCGAATTTTGTTTTTTAAAGGAAATCAAATATTTCCGAGTTTTCCTAGGGATAGTGGACTTGAATTTACATGGAGAAGAAAACTCACCATTAGAAAATATTCGTGTACATTATTTTATCTACGAATGAAAGGTTTTTGGCGGTATAAAATAGGTAATAAGTACTTAACCTACAAAGAAAATTACGAACGCCAATGTAAGCAGGTGCATTTGTCATGAAGTTGACTGTTGACATAATGTGAAAATACCGCTAATTTTGAACTAAGCCAATCTCAATAGCCAATCAGACTCTGGGTCTCAAAACGTGCGCAAGCGCCTTAAAAAATTATCTAAATGAAAAGGCCTATTAGGGAGACTAACAAAAACGTCAGCTTATTTGACAACTATCCAGAGGCGGAGCTTGAATTTGGAATTTCAGTATTAACTGATTTAATTCATCACAGTTTTGCGTTTTTCAAAAGCGAGTTGCCAAAACTGCCATAAACACAAACAAAATTAGTATCATTGAATAGGTTTTTTCCATGCCTTTTAAAAGAGGTGTGTCGCTTGCCGTAGGGTTCCATTTAAAATTATTGGTCACAATGGCCTTGTGACGTCATCTTTGACGATTTCGTCATCTATTATCACTAGTAGGAAAGTTTTCAACCTTTAATATTCAGTTTCCAAATTTCCTTGTTTATGTATAATAGTTCCAAAAATAAGAGGTGGGGAGAGGACTTTTGAGAAGCACTGTATGTATTAAGTACCAATTTCGATAATAAAGACAGCAAATGTGAAGCCAAAACAAATGAAGCATGACCATCGCTCGAACTTTTTCTAATCGGCAACATTGAAATGATGCGCGAATAAGATGTCTAAAAACCCTGGTGCTTGCACTTATACCTGTAGAAGTTTGGGATCGACTTGGCGACACTTGGCCTACTTGATAATAGAGATTACTAGCGTGTCAGATGGCGCCAATTTCGTTTTAGTTTCAATTCAGTAACAGGGTATATTCATTTCCTGAGCTTTTTTTCTGAGACGAACTGTTCGCGGGTTCTAATTTTAGCTTTGCTATTGGTTGAAAAGAGACATCTGTCAAACTTCACCAATAGCGAAGCTAGAATTAGAAGCCCCCGAACACTACACAAAGAAAGCACTGTCGTATTGTATTTTGTACCATTTGAATTTGAGGTTAACTGCATTTTGACAGACGGAGAATTGGAAATGAAATTGTCATTAAATTGCAGAAAATATAAAATTTAATGCATACAATATGATGAACTATGAAAATATCATTATTAGTCAATTCGTCAAGATTTGTACTTGCTTTTGGTGCTGAAGACAGGTGAATATTCGAAACTGCGGCTTCATACTGTCCAAACAAAATACGAATGTGGCCCATTCTACAAAAAGTATCCTTACACACAACACTACCTGAAAATAAACAATTCCTCACGCACTAATGAACGAGTAATTTTTCAAAGAACAAACTCAGGGATAAGCTAAGCAAGATTTCAAATCAAAGAGATGGAAAACGCATAGATACCGACAAAACACTGAAAATAATTCCATATAAGATGCTGTAGATGTCAGAAATTAAGTTCTGACATTAAGCAAGAATATAAACAAACATTTTTGGACGGCGCCATCTACCACAGACTACCACAGAGAGAAGCTCTGTTGAAGTAACAGGTGGTGTCCCCTCGAAAATGTAAACAATATCGAATCAGTTCATTCACCAGGGTTTTTAAACATTTTATGCGCGAGAATGGAGGCGTGACATGTATTGGTTGATATTCGGTTGTCATAACTACGCTCTGCCAATATGACAAGGAAAGACATATATATATATATATATATATATATATATATATATATATATATATATATATATATATATATATATATATATATATATATATATATATATATATATATATATATATATATATATATATATATAAACAGTGGGGAATAACGGGGATCTTCAGTCAGCACAAATGTTGAACTATGAAAAACTCTTTAATACGTTGGACCGAGCTTTCGTTTCAATTTTGAAACTTCTTCAGGATCCTAAAATATGTAAATTACATTATTGAGAAAAAAATACTCAAAATGAAGGAAGTACTTACAGTAATCTGAGTGGTTGATTATATATATATATATATATATAATATATAATATATATATATATATATATATAATAATAATATATATAAAAAAAATAAAATATATACATATATATATATATATATATATATTGACATATGTATTAAGTACCAAAATAGATTATAAAGACAGCAGATGTGAAACCAAAACAAATGAAGCATGACCATCGCTCGGACTCTTTCTAATCGACAACGTTGAATTGATGCCCATGCGCGAAAATGGAGGCGTGACATGTATTGGTTGATGTGCGGTTGCCATAACTACGCTCTGCCAAAATAACAAGGAGAGACATATAACCCGACTTCACTTTCATTGCATTGCTCTTATCAATATTTCTAGTTAATAAATAAGAAGAAGAATATTTGGCGGTTATTTTCCGTTTTTACGAAAAGACAGCTGACAGCAATTCAAATTCCAAACAAAATAAAAATAACTATCAACCTCAGATTAATAGCAAAGAGTTTGTTCATAGTTCCTTATTAATCTGAGATATCAATTATAAATAATGGAAAGTGACGAAACTTTAAAGTAAGAATTAAAATAATATAAAAAGTTTATGAGAACTCATTCTTCGCAATCTTTAATATTTTTCAGGAGATCAGATGAAGAGAATTGTTTTGATATAGAAAAAAGAAATCGCAGATCATCAGTAAGAAAAGTTTTCAATATTGTAGATCAATAGATGTAACATTTCAATCGTTTTAGATCTTGAAAGGAAGAAAAAGCACAAACCGCCCATTAGACGAATCAAACACAGATGTTTTCACATCAGGAAAGTCATCAAGGAGAGTCAGCTTTGCGAACATCAATTTTGTCAAGTATGCAATTTTTCCATTCATATCAGATTCTGTATTTGAGACTCATGAATCACATATTTGTAGTTACTTTTTCCCTGAATTATTTGAAAGAATTAAAAAATTTGGCAAGAAACGAAATGTTTATGCAACATTATCTTATAACTATAACAATAACTAGGAGCTAACAAGTATAACTAAGAATTTTGTGATTATTTTGCTATTCTCAGTTCATTTCTCAGTAGAGAAACTCTTCTCAGAATTACTGACAACATGGTTGTAACTATTGGGACATACCAATTATAGTCTGAATCCGAAAATGGTTCCAAATATATTTTCTTTTCGAGTGGGGCGATAACCCCTCTTCCACTGCGACCATCTCAGATCTATTGTGGCTCGATCCTTAGTCAAGTCCCAATATCACCTGTCCAAACTTTTCTGGAACCTTTATAACTTTGGATTATGGAAAGATGAAATGGAACATATATCGATGAAAACATACACGAAGGCTGCCAGAAATCTCGACTTGGGTTCATTGAGAAAGGGAACTAGACAGAAGTGGACTCAGATTAAGAGTTGGCACACTTCAAATATTTAGCTAGCCGCCAGTTTTTTGTTTTTTTATGAAATATAGAGATTTTACATCAATTTTCTCATACTCCCAATTCAAAGTGAAAATGAGGGAAAACTAAAAATACTAAAACAACCAATGTAAAAAATTGTTTCTTACAAAAATAATATACAGTAAAGTTTCAATAATTTTTATTATATACCCGTGTACCTATACATATTTCAAAATATCTTATACAATACTCTAGATACTAAAAACCAGAATAAGTTTATTATACAGTGTGGCTTTTTATAGTCCCCCCTGTTAACTTTTGAACGGTTCGTCGTAGAACAATGGGACAAAAACCATTTTGAATGATATCAATGATACTACCTTTTTGAAATGATAGACATTGTGTCCTTGCCCCTAGATGGGGGGGGGGGGGCACATTTCAAATAGCATGGGGGCCAAATGACACATTGTTAAAAGATAATTCAATTCTCTTTTCAACCATAGTATTTTTTTTCGAATTTAATTAATACGTTTTTTCACAATATTTACTTGAAGTGTCAAGTGTAAGTGCGGATCTGAATGGTACCCTTACTTCGATAACTTTTGAACATGATGTAAAAAAATGGGACAGAAAATATTTTGGATGGTATTACCGATCCTACGTTCTGAGAGAAGATACATTACAATTACTCGAGGGCACTGGGGGCACATCAACTTGTGAATTTCAAAAGGCATAGAAGCTGCACATCGTTGAAAAGGTAATTCAATTTCAGTTTCAACAATGGTTGTTCTACGGAATCACAACTGCGATTAGTAACACGAAATACGGTCAATAGAAGAAGATTTGTGACTTGAATAATTTTTAATTTTTGAATTAATTTCAAAGCTTAATTAGGTACAGATTTTGAATCCAATTTCTGACCCAAATAATACCCCATTCATGTATGTTTAATGACTATAATTATAATTGGTACCATTTATTCGATTTGGTAAACTGATAATAGGCGAGATCACAAACTCACAAATTGTTCGTAGAAGATATTGTGTAATATTCGAATAAACGCTGATCTAAAACCCTCAAATTCAGTGAGACATTCAAACACAGCGTTATTGCCGCTTCTTTTGGCGTCATAAGTCCATTGATTTGGCATTTTCCCGAGTTGCCAGTGTCACTATTTTGCGGAACTTCTGAGGAAATAATATTCTGTTTCATCCTATGAATAAAACAGATCTTGTGTCAGCATGTGTTATATTGAAATGAAGACTTCTCATTTGATAGCTGTTCCTGATTTAGTTATTCTTGAATAAATGTATGTATGCCAAATGCTATGTCATTATTTTTTCGGCCTGCTAACGTAAAGAAATATTTTGAATTACGCTTGGCAACGCTGTAATTCATTGTTCTGTCGGTGATCGGCGAGTTGCCAGTCTCACTATTTTGAGGAACTTCTGAGGAAATGTTATTCTGTTTCATCATATGAATGAAACAGAACTTGTGTCAGTCAGCATGTGTTATATTGAAATGAAGACTTCTCATTTGATCGCGGTTCTTGATTTAGTTATTCTTGAATAATATTCATGTATATCGAGTGCTATGTCATTCTTTTTTTGGCCTGCTCACATTGTAAAGAAATATTATGAATAACGCTTGGTAACTCTAAAATTATCTTATGCCCTCGGCGATCTGTAATTGTGTTTTTTTTTCCAGAAATTAGTGATTTCGCCTATTATGTAGTTACCTAGAAATGACTAATATGAAGTTGGATTATTTGGTCGATGTTTAAGACCTTCTAATGTATAAATGATTATAACACTACTTACCTGCTCTTCATATTAAAAACGAATTATCGAATTTGTATTTAGTGAAGAGTTTCACCTAGAGTGAATTGGGTATCAAGACAACATAATGGTAGGTAGGGAGGGGAAAACACGAGTGGACACGATTTATATTAATTTTGGTTCATATTCTCAATAAATAAAAATCCTACATAATAGTTTTTTTTTGTTAAACTTGATATTTCAAATGCATACTGTGATGAAATGTATTAACGAAATTCAAAAAAATTAGATAGTTGTAAAGAGAATTGAATTATCTTTTCAACAATGTGCTACTTGACCCCCTATGCTATTTAAAAAAATTAAGTTGATGTACTCCCCTGCGCCATGTACCAAGCAATTACAATGTCTTTTATTTCAAAAAGTAGTATCGTGATATCATTCAAAACAGTTTTCATCCCATTGTTCTACGTTGAACCATTCAAAAGTAAACACTCCTTTCGCTATTGCTTTTATCTAATAAATTCATATTGTAGTGTGAATTCTGATATTAATATAATAGGAAGCAATTAATTTTATTAAATTTGTAAAAAGAGAACTCAAAACACTTTGTTCTCTGAAATGATGAGTTAGCTTATTGAAAACATTTTGATGTATACAGTGATGTAATACTTTTGTAAGTAATGTATCAGGGTTAATGTGTTCTTTTTTGGTAATTGTAAAGGGGTCTCTCCCCCTGCTATCAAACTTTGGCGCCTTTCACTATTCTCGGTTTTCCCTCGGGCGCCACCTTTTGGTTTATAGTGGAAAAGGCCACTTTTGCTCCGGGTAGTCTTAGTGAAGAAAAACACTACGGGGGTCAATATAGTCGTGACAATGTAACAGGGCCAGCGAGGCAGGCTTTAATTGCCTTTAACTGGGTTTCGAACCTGGGTGCCGACTTGCGCACTAGGTGCTTAAATTCTACTCAAGATATTAAATAAAAGAATACTCTAAAAACAGGATAAACAGGTATATTATTCAAAGAAATACAGGAAGGGCGGCTGACGGCGGCCTCAAGTTATCACAACAAATAAACAAAATGGCAAGCACTATATACAGAGAAAGCGGGGAGGGTGTTTTCAAGCAAGCGGGGTAAACTTAGCAACCAAAAAGCTCTTGCGGTGGGGGGGTATCGTACGGACTAGTATGCAGAAATTACCAGCGCAGCATTGAAATGGCTATGGTTCGATCATGCGCACATCACACCTGTGGTACTTACAAATATTTCCTGATGTGTTTCACCTGATATAACATATTTACCCAAACTCCGATCTCACTGCTTCGGCAAGCTGGTCGGACCGGCTCGGGACGGTAGTGGACTGCTTCGGTATTTGGCTCACACTCTGGATACTAGTGTTCGGAAGCGTGACTGCTTCTGCTAGGCTCGGCAAGCTAATGATCCTTTGAAATATTTCCAAATGGAACTACAGTTGGTTTCCCCCTCTTTTGCGAATGCCTCTCGACCGAATTATAGGCGCGCGCCGTTTTGTGGACTCTGTTGATTGAGATACAAATTATATTTTCACAGCATAATTACCTAGCTTGTAAAATTCTTCGTGATGTAACGTCAGCTCGCAGCGTCGCTTTTGTCTCGACTGAACTGTTGTCTCTGGCTTCTATCGGGTCACTGCCTCGTCTCAGCAGCGTTTGTTCATAGCACAGTTGGCTCGATGCAACGTGCTTTCTCGATTCGCTGGCTGGCGCAGGTAATACTCGCGCGTGTTTTATATATACGCGTCGCGGTATTGGCGTGATCTACGGAGGGTGTTTAGTCTATTTATTGGGGTAGGTGTAATCCACGGATTTATCACGAACACGAATGGTATTTCTAGACCTATTATTACCGTCAAGATGAATTTAAATCCTTACAGGGAGCTTTTGGTTGATAAATATAGCGGGAAAATAGTAACTTCGTTACATAATGTTATGCTGTAAAGTTTTTCTGAATATCTGAATTACATCCTCCTAGGGATACGTTAGAGAATTATGTCAGTCTGATATCAGATAATCAGCTCTATCACCAACAAGACCATTAATGCATTATTCACATTTCAAATGTTTTATGATTGTATACACAACAAACCAAGTTTTATATATATTTAATTTTTAAATCTAATAAATTTTTAAATCTAATAAAACTGCAAGACTGGAGTTTATTACATAAATATAATAACCCAAATATAGCTTATTCAACATTTTCTGATATATTCATTGAAAATATATAATCAGACCCTAAATAAAAAAGAACTACCTATCAAATGCTCTAAAAAAATAAAACCTTGGATATCACAGGCCATTATCAATTCTATAAAACACAGGGACAAAATTTAGTTTAAAGCGATCAAGACTAAAAATGAATTACTATTGAATGAATATAAATCATACCGAACTCAACTCAACAAAATAATACATGCAGCAAAAAATAACTTACAAACAAACAGTCAATAAAAATGATATAGAAAACTGTTTAAAGTAGTCTTGGAATTAAGCAATACTGACAGCTGCAAGAAAATAATACAATAGAAATTCATGGTGGGAATGATGTAAGATTTAATAATGATGTTGACATGGCTAACTATTGCAACAAATACAACTACAAAAATAGATACTCAACTATTTCTGAATCTACGTTCCTAATATCCAGCTACTGAAAACAAAATAATCCAACATTAAAGCTAAAAAATAATCTTCCGGAATAGATGGGATTACCACTGAAACATTAAAACTTATACATTCGTATATTATATCCCCACTCTTATATATAATCAACTTAATATTTGAAACGGGCATAGTCCCAGACAAATTTAAAACTTCAATAATAACCCAAATCTATAAAAATGGTTATACGACAGATATATCTAATTACAGACCCATTGGTATAAGTAATTTTTCCAAAATTAAAAAAAATGCTTAAAAATTAGATTATCATCTAAATAAGCATTAAATATTACATAAAAATCAATTTGGATTTAGGGAAAGTAAAAGTACCTCTGACGCAATGTATGAAGTTGTTAACTCAATAAAAGACAGCTTGGAAAAAAATGAAAAATGTATTGCAGTCTTCTTAGATTTAGCAAAAGCTTTTGACACGGTCCCACATAATATAGACTCCTCGAGGTTCTGGAAAATTAAGGGATCCGTGGAACCGTGTCAGATACCTTCAAGAACTATCTCAATAATAGTAAACATACCGTAAAAATTAGAGACTCAGTAAGTGAACCTTTAAATACGCAACTAGGCATCCCTCAGGATTGGGGCCATTACTCTTTATCACATACATAACTTCACTACTAAGCCTCAATATAAGTAAATCTACAATCTCATATGCAGATGATACAGTATTGATCTTCGAAGACGACTCTTGGGATGGTGTAAAAGTAAAAGCGGCAGAAGGTGCCCAAAATGTTAAAGAGTGGCTGGATTTTAATAAACTCTCACTTAATTCAAAAAAATAGAAAATACCATTTTCAATCACAAATTATTATAGATCTAATTACAATAATCTTAAAATTGAGAACTCTACTGATCTCATAACAGAATGAGACATTATCAAGTATTTAGCTGTTACAATCTATAAACATCTTAAATAAGATCTACATGTCGTTGAATTAGTGAAGAAAGTCCGTAGACTCATATACAAAATGTACCATTATCTTTCCGGCGTACCTATAGGTGTTACAAGATCGATGATGGTTTGTTTACGTTGTGTCTCACTTCAGCCAGAGTTCTTTGACTTTTTTGGTTGACTACTCCGCACTGATGAGGGCCAAGAAGCCTGAAACCGGTATGGATTGTTAGGTGAACACTAATTTAAATTAAAACATAATCGAGCTTATCAGAAAGAAACATTTGCATTCAATGTCCATTGATATTTTATGGAAGTATGCATGGATTTTCAGGTGAATATCATTCAACGCTCTTGGTATTTGCCAGGAAAGTAGTTGTTTTTCACCTGAGATCTACCTTCTGGTTCAATTTTATATTGAATCCTTTTATGTGAAGAAAACCGCTTAAATTGATTTTTCTATTCATTCCACTTCACATGGCACTTATCTCTCACTATATGCTAGGACGGGCTTGCCACTCCTACTGAGAAGGAATCTTTATTTAGAAACCTATCGAGGTGGGAGATTTTCGGAGTGTTTCTTTCTGTCACTAGGTACCGCCAGTTAAAGTTTATCTTTTCCGGCACTCTATAGGTGTTACAAGATCGATGATGGTTTGTTTACGTTGTGTCTCACTTCAGCCAGAGTTCTTGGACTTTTGGCTGGTTGACTACCTCGACTGATGAGGGCCAAGAAGCCTGAAACCGGTATGCGATTGTTAGGTGAACACGACTTAAATTAAACATAATCGAGCTTATCAGAAAGAAACATTTGCATTCAATGTCCATTGATATTTTATGGAAGTATGCATGGATTTTCAGGTGAATATCATTCAACGTTCTACGTGGTATTTGCCAGGAAAGTAGTTGTTTTTCACCTGAGATCTACCTTTCTCTGGTTCAATTTTATATTGAATCCTTTATGTGAAGAAAACCGTTTAAATTCGATTTTTCTATTCATTCCACTTCACATGGCACTTATCCTCACTATATGCTAGACGGGCTTGCCACTCTACTGAGAAGGAATCTTTATTTAGAAACCTATCGAGGTGGGAGATTTTCGAGTGTTTCTTTCGTCACTAGGACCGCCAGTTAAAGTTTATCTTTTCCGCTATCCTATAGGTGTTACAAGATCGATGATGGTTTGTTTACGTGTGTCTCACTTCAGCCAGAGTTTTTTGGACTTTGGCTGGTTGACTACTCCGTACTGATGAGGGCCAAGAAGCCTGAAACCGGTATGGGGATTGTTAGGTGAACACGACTTAAATTAAACATAATCGAGCTTATCAGAAAGAAACATTTGCATCAATGTCCATTGATATTTTATGGAAGTATGCATGGATTTTCAGGTGAATATCATTCAACGTCTCTGGTATTTGCCAGAAAGTAGTTGTTTTTCACCTGAGATCTACCTTTCTCTGGTTCAATTTTATATTGAATCCTTTATGTGAAGAAAACCGTTTAAATTCGATTTTTCTATTTATTCAAAGTACATTCACTTAAGATTTTTACAATCCTTATATGACTATAAAATTAACATTACTATTAATATTAATATGTAAGTATCTATAAAATAATTTCATCGGTAAATTATTTAAAATCAAGAAGAATTCACATGAATATAGAACTAAAATTGTCTGCCTCCTAAACAACATTGGGTTGATTTCTGATGTGTTCAATTAATTTGTGTTTAAACATTGTTATTGTCCTTGCATTTTTTATCATTTGTGGAAGTCTATTATAGGATTCTAAACCTTTAAAGAACAGAGAATTCATGGCCATTTTCAGATTTGTTCTATTTATATGGAAATGTACCCTATTTCTAGTGGCATAATTGTGTTCTGATTCAAAATAACAAATTCGTTAAAATACTCAGGTTGACCTCCCTGGGTTATCTTGAAGATGAATGTCTTAGTCATATAATACAATCTGCTAGTAACTGGTAACCATTTCAGTGCATCCAGCATTAAAGCTATATAGGTGTTAATTTATTACATCCCAGAATTATCCTCATCCCTCTGTAGTCTAAAATTACATACTAAAAGTTAAGTTCAATAGAGATAAGCTCTTTTCAACCAGTTTATTATTATTATTATCAAGTAGTTTTTCCAAAAAAAATTCTGTTTGAACACTGCAGAAACCGCGCCAGGATTTGACGTAACAAGTTCAGAACTATCGCCGAGAATTTCAGCGTTGCCAAGCGTTATTCATAATATTTCTTTACAATGAATGCAAGCCTAACTATCAAACCAGCGTGTAGAACTTGTCCTGGATGAATTTTCATACATGAATCTACATCAATACAATGATGTGACCAACAGCACAGGAAAAATTTTAGTTTTCTCTCATGAAATACTGATTAATACAAATCAAGCATCCTCTAGTCTGCTTAGCAACCACCCAACAGATTTATATCATCCTATTTTAGAGTTTGATTTAGATTATACAAACATACAGCTCTCAAATCACAATGTACTAAAGCCGATTACGTCGGATTGAATGACTTTTTTCATGATGTTGATTGGACCTCTATAGCCAAGATTTATTGCATTGAAGAAGCCGTTGCAGCTTTTTATGAATTATTATTATTGGGCATCAAACAGTTCGTCCCACGGAAATTCAAATCTCTATCAAAATATCCCAAATGGTACAGTCGTCACTTAATCAAGCTAATTAAACGCAAAAATAAGTCTCACAAGAAATTCAAGAAGTCTGGGTCTGATGAAGACTACCAAGAATACTCGAACCTTCGAAAAGAGACAAGGTACACATCGACATGTGCTACCTACTTTCTCTTTCTAACACTGAACATATCATGATTTCCAATATTAAATATTTCTGGTCTTATGTAAACTCCCTGAAAAAGGAATAAGGTCTGCCAAAGATAATGGAAATCGATGGCAAATGTTTGGAAACCCCCCAGGACACTGCAAATGCATTTGCTGAACACTTTCAGTCTTGTTTCGAAGAATCAGAGCCTCCAAATATGGAAAATAATTATTTCGGTCAACACGCAAATTTACTTTCTAATCATACCTTTACAGAAAACGAAATTCATAATAAATTAATGAATTTAGACAAAAATAAAAGTGTAGTTCCTGAGGGTTTCCTCCTATTTTTTTGACTAATTGCTGCTACTCTCTATCTCTGCCCTTAAAAATTCTCTTTCAAAAATCCTTCGACCAGGGAATTTTCCCTATGCTTGGAAAAAATCATTTCTCTCTCCAATCTTCAAATCAGGCACTAAGAGTGATATTAAGAATTATAGAGGCATTTCTAATATTTCAAGCATCCCTAAAATTTATGAATCTATACTAACTGACAAACTCTTCAGAAACTTATAAAATAAACATTGTATTTCAGAAAATCAACATGGTTTTTATAAAGGTCGTTCTACGACTAAACTTGGGTGTTTTTCAGAATGACCTGTTCAACAAACTCGAAAAGGGGTTGGTGGATGTCATCTACACGGATCTCGCCAAGGCTTTTGACTCCGTCAATCACAAGCTTCTGTTAGCTAAACTTGAGGGATACGGAGTGGTTGGCAACTTCCTGGCACTCATCGGCTCATACTTGAGTGAAAGAACACAATATGTAAAAATTGCCAAAAGTGTCTCAAATGAAATAAAAGTAACTTCTGGTGTTCCCCAAGGTTCCCACATTGGTCCAATATTATTTCTCTTATTTATTAACGACGTAACCAACATATTTCAAAACACTAAAGTTTCACTTTACGCGGACGATCTTAAATTTTATAGCGAAGTTACTTCCTCACATGATTACCCACTTATTCAAACAGACCTAGTGAATTTCTGCAATTACTGCGAACTTAATCTGTTGGATATCAATGTGGGAAAATGCAAAGTATGCGTTTCTATAAAAAACAAAACCCCATCATATGTGATTATTCTATCGCAGATGTTGATCTGAAATCAGTTGCTAACATATGCGATTTAGGCGTAGTGTTTGACAAAGATCTAAGTTTTATGAAGAAAAGAAACACGAAGTCTTTTCTTCATAAAATTATACCACTCCACTTCGAGATACAATGGACTTCTACCACAGGTTAAAGATCTAAGTTTTACTGATCATATAAATAGTATCTGCAATAAAGCTCTGAGAATGCTTGGTTTCATAAAAAGACAAACCCAAAATATGAGTGATATCGAAGCGATAAAAACTTTATATATACAACAGCATTATTTGGTCCCCAATATATCTTGTGCACAAAGAAAGACTTTCAGGGTAGATTCACTAATTATATAATTTACAAAATGAACCTGTCTTATCATGGATTGAACTCTTACACCAGGCTCTCTATAGTCAACCTCCAAACCCTAAACGATAGACGGAAACTGGCATTGAGTTTCTTTCTTTATAAAATTTTAAATAGCCTGATTGATTGCTCTGAAATTCCAGGGAAGCTGTTCATTCATGCTAATCCACGCAATACTAGAAACAGACAGTTTTTCTACCTGCAAAATAATTGCACTAATTATGGAAGCACTGCGCTTTCCACCAAACTTCAAATGAATTACAACGAAAAATTTCTCTCTTTAGACATCATGAATCTGTCATTCAATCGTTTCAAGCCACTTCGAAATTGAAACAATATACTTGATCTTTTACTATTATTTATTATACCTTACATTATGATTGTATATACTTCTTCCTTCTTTATACTTCTTTTTTTTTTCTCTCTTTTTATTGCTATGTTTAGTTATGTAAGTTATGTACCATTTGAAATTTCATATATTCTGTGGCTTACTACTCAAATAGATAAATAAATAAAAAAAAAATTACATTCTACAAATATGCAAAATTTATTTTAGGGGATAATGCTTAATAAATCTTTTATATCAATCAATCAAAATATACTTTATTGTCCAAAGAATCATAATCTCATTGACAAAGCATGTGTTAGATCACACAGTGTGGAGTTAGCTTTAAAATAACAAAAAGGTCAATAAATAAACAGAAAATGTTAAACACTAATTAAACTTGAAAAACAAAATGGTCAAAAAAATACAAAACAAAAACAAATTAGACAGGTTAAGATTAAATAAAAAGTTGGATATCTTATATCTATCAAATGTAAGATCACAATTTAAAACGCCTAATAAAAACCAATAAGACACGTTAAAATTAAATATAAAGAAGAAAGTTAAAATTATTTAAAAAGTTGAGTTCCCTCTATCTATAAAATAGTACGATCATTGAAAAATTCCTCTAAACTATAATAGAATGAATAACTACAGTAAAAAAAACTCTTTATAGCAGAGACATGGTATATACAGACCATGAAAAACTTAACAGATTTAGTGAGTGAGTGAGTATGAATAAGATGCCTGACTACAATGAAGTTTGTTTTTTCATTGCCTGTATGTAAGGCAGTCAAAATCCAGTTTTTAACTAATCTCGAAACCTATCGAAATTATTCAAAGAAGTTCAAAAACATATTGGTAATTAAATTGAAAATTATTGTTTTTCTTAAACAAAAAATAATTTTTTCTAATTAAAATTAATACATATATATGAAGTCTAGTGTGAATCGGCTTCAATACAAAAATATCTTACCTCACTGGATATGGCATCATTCTTCAAAAGTAACGCAAAAGGCGATTTTTGCAATCATATGCCTCTTTACTGAAGTGTAAGTTACAAACACGAGAGTGTGTAAAAATGTTTTCCTTTTCAAGATTTAATGCAACTCTTCACTGCTATCGCTTTTTTTCATTTCTAAGAAAACTAAAATATAAGTTATTTCAACATTTCAAATAATTTTGAAAACACATTTTAAAATTACAATAATATTATTAGTAAGCCTTCAATAAAAATCCGAAATTCGGCCCTGGTGTAGCCTCCCTCATTTCTTTGGAACCAACATGGCTGCATCATAAATGCGTTTAAATTTTAAAAATTTACTGCGTAGTGAATTACTTTCCTGTCTCACATAAAACATACAGAAGCGAAATATAACAATAATACAGATACAAACATATATATATATATATATATATATATATATATATATAAACAATATTAAAACTATTAAAATAAATGTACAAACATCACAAAGCACTTATACTATCCTGGTTGTATCTCAAATGGGGGAGTAGTGAGGTCTTAGAGATATTAAGGAAATCAATTTCTCCTGTTCTCTCCTGTTAACACTGACTAAGCAGTTGTTAATGGGGGCGCTTAAATTGTGAATTTTGAAGGGGCTATTTCTGATTCTCAGTCTTATGTCTGGTAAGTTGAAGTGAATGTTCATCAGTATATTAGGTACATTGATCAAGTTGTGTAAGATATCAAAGACGAAAAGAATCTGGATCCTTTCACGTCGTTCGCTCAAAGTCATAATTTCAAAATCTCTTCTTTGGTATTCGTAGGATATATGCAATGGGTATATTCCATATTTTTTAAAGTGCATGGATCTTAGAAATTTTTTTTGAATTTTTTCAAGCATATCGGAATATGTTATGGTCTCAGGGTTCCAAATAATACAGCAGTACTCTAACTTAGATCTAACAGGAATTAAATAGTATTATAGATTTTTGGTATTTAAAATCATGGCTTGATCTCAAGATGAAGCCGAGTTTTCTGTAGCACTCAAAGCTAATTCTGCTAATATATTCATTTAACGACAATGTTTTAGTAAAAACAACACCCAGATCCTTGATTCTATCTAGAGATTCCTGCTCAACATCATTGATGGTATAGTTTCCGACTATTACTATTTTTTTTCTAGTGTATGATACTATTTTACATTTCGACTCATTTAGTGATAGGTCATTATCATCGCAGCACCTACAGATTGCATCAATTATGTCTTGGAACTTTTTTGTGTCTTCTACTGATGTTATTTTGAGAAACACTTTCAAGTCATCTGCATATAGAAGAAATTTTGTACCTTCAAGATAGTCATTGATATCATTAATGAACATGACAAAAAGCAACGGTCCCAATATCGAGCCTTGGGGTACACCCGAGGTACTAGTAAAACTCTCGGACTGACAGTTATTATATTTAACAAAGTTAGGACGATTTGTCAGATACGATTTTATAAATGCGACTAATTTTTCATCGAAAGAAAATGATGTTAACTTATTCAGCAAAACATTGTGATTTACCCTATCAAATGCTTTTGCTAGGTCCGTGTAAATGGTATCAATTTGATAGTTGGATATTTCTTTGGAGACATACTCGCTAAAGACGCAAAGGTTTGTTGTGGTTGATTTTTTATTTATGAACCCATGTTGTTCCTCTAAGAGTACTGAAGATATGTGACAATTTATTTTTTATGCATTGTTTTCTCAAATATTTTTGAGGGTGATGGTAAAATAGTGATGGGCCTATAGTTTGTTATTTTATTGGTTTTTGCCAGATTTATGAATTGCAATTATACGTCCCACTTTGAATCTTTCAGGAAACACATTAGACTCCAATGATCTATTGAAAATAATATTGCTTGATTCCGCGCCGGCTGAGCAATTTAGGAGCGCTGGAGGGAGACAAGTGAAATTTTATTTCATTAGCTGGACTCTTAAGGCCCCCACAGACAAAGAGATCGGTATCGCTACATGTTGCATGATACCGTAGTAGCTATACAAATTTAATCGTGTGTGTGGCTGTATCAGTATCACCTCAATCACTGTCGTGAAACGTGATACAACGTGCGTGTGAATGATGTTTTATGATTCCGTCTCAGCTTGTGTGGAGACGTCGATACTTGATACAAATCTCATATACTTGTATCGCGACATGTAGCGATACCGATCTCATCGTCTGTGGGGGCCTTTAGAGTGGGGACTTGGGGAAAAATGGTTAGCCAATGTTCTATCTCCTTATTAATCTAAGGTTATAACTATGAACTTGAACCTTGATTCCCTCCGTTGTAAGGGGCCTGATCAGATCGTCTACGAGAAGTGCCCACAGTAAGGGGGATAATACCCTTCCCTGTGGACAGCCTCTCACAGCCCGGGCCACGATTTTTGCTTGATGGAGGGAGTTTGGGATTATTCCTTATCTTAATATCACCTTGATCCAGTTACAAAATCTGAGCCCTTAGTTCTTAGTTAAAAGTTACTCAACTTTCTGGTCATAATTCTTAGTTCTTATTATTAGTAGTGATCCGAACGGTCTCATTGAAATGCTACTGTTGAACTCGTAGTTAGTAAGTAAGTAAGTAAAAGTAAAAATTTATTGATTTTCAAGGACCACAATAAAGTGATATAAAACACTTCATGGGTTACATATAGTTATAGTCGGCGCGCCGAACAGATAGAGTGATTCACGTGCATAACCATATATAAAATGCTCTATCGGTTCGGCACGCCGACTATAGTTCACATTAAAATTGTCAATTTGAAAAATAGTGTAAATTATGTAATAGAAAATATACATTATAGAATGAAAGTATCTATCTAGCTGGCATAAAATTCTTCGGTACTATAAAACATTTTTGACAACAGAAAAGTTTTAAGATGTTTTCTGAATTTGAAATCAGTAACTACCTTTTTAATTGTCTCCGGGAGCTTATTGTAAATCCTTACACCAATGGAGTTATTAGTCTTGGTCTTAGGCTTAGTTATTTCGTAACGTTGTATAAACCTTTCATTAAATCGAAAGAAAATATTTTGTCATTTCAGAGCACTCTGATATGAAACTATTAGTGGCTGCTACTTTCAAAGAGAAACATTATCATTATCCATATAAAGAAACAACAGTGGTGTGATTAGTTGGTGTTTGAAATGAACAGAAATTTTTCCTAAGCCTGGAAATAGCATGAAAAACTGACTATTTACTGCAATGATACAATGAGTTAGGTTGAATGTTGGATAACCATTATATTTGCAGGATGTACCAGTTAACAAAGTTTTTACTTTTAGACTTTTCATATGATTTTCATTCTCAGAACTTTTTGCCCAATGAAACTACTTAAAAACACTTACGTATTTATTGCAGTACTTGCCGAATAGCTACCCATATCATTTACATAAAGCAATGATGACATATCATCTGGAGCACTAAGTGCGATGTCTCATGATGCACATGTATCATGGGCATCAAATGTGCAAAGGAGTAATGCAATTATAACTGCGTCTATCATTTTTCTAACATGAATACCTTGCTGCTAAACACTATAGTCACTCCCTTTCATCAAGCTGTGCTGTTGAAAATGCAACTTTGAATGACCAATAGTTGAGAATATTATGTCTGTCATATAGGTGTAATGTTTCCAAACACAGCTCATGCTTATATGTAGGAATATGCCCTGTGAGGCGCTAAGAAGTTGTTTACACAAAGTTGTCAACATGACGTGCCCCGTGAGGAAACAAGTGTTAACAAATAATTTTATTGTATTTGTGTGTTGATTTAGATAAAAATTATTGTTTTTCTGTCAGGCTTAAATTTAAATACACAACAGTTGATTTGAAAAGGAAAAAGTGTGAAAATTTGTTTGTCAAAATGTCCGGCGTCTTGGTCCAATAGCTAGTCAAAATGTAAATTTAGACATTTTCTCATATTTGGGAAGATTGGAGCTGTTGTTTTTATGAAATGGAGTAGGGGATGAAAAAAAGATCTGCTTCTCTAAACTTTTATGGGAGGAGAAGCCTATAATGTTACCAAGTACAAAGCCTATAATGTTACCAAGTACCAAGTCAATGTTACCAAGTACAGTACAATGTTACCAAGTACAAAGTCATATAATCTAAAAAGTCCCTCATCAGTCATTATAGCCCAAAAAGGTTAGGTTAGCTATGTACTATTTATATAAAGGTAGTATGGAAGAACTCTTGTATTTCATATATAACTAAATCTAGGAGAATTTCTTTAACAGAAGATCTGAACAGATTATATCTTTCGATATTTTTTATATTTAATGGGAGATGATTGTAAATTTTTGCAGCATTATAAATTAAAGAGTTTTTGATTAAACTAGTTAAGGGAATGGGCAGTTTTATATAGTTTCTTTGGCGAGTGATTCCCTCATTGACACGATGCAGTGATTTGTTTTTGAACACCATCAGGCTGTTTCAACTATGAACAGAGATGGAAGAGTTAGTAGCTTATTGCCCTTGAACAGTGATCATCACGATACTCTTGGTCCTGCTTTAAATAAGTAGCGGATAGCCCGTTTTTGCAGGACAAAGGTTGAGTTTAATTCCCCAGAATGCTATGCCATATCGGATATGAGACTCAATGAGTGCTTGGTAAACTACTTTAGCTGTTGATTTGAATATAAAGTCCAATATAAATGTCAAATCTTGTTAAAAGTCAATTAATTCCTGTTAGTTAGTGCGAATTTACACGATCCGATAAATTGGTCAATTTTGTGACCTTGAATTTTATTGTGTAAACAGAAAATTGTCGTCAATTTGAACTTGACCAATAAATTGATGAGTTAAGAATCGGTTCTAATTTTTCAACAATTTTTAGTGACAATTTGCAGTAACTTTCGGCCATGAATTGGATGCCTGCTAGAACAGAGATTTTCCGGTTATGTTATTTCGCGATTTCACATATCCTACCCTAACCGCGAGAAAAATTGTTTTAAAAAAAACATAATTTACGTTGCATTACATTCGTAGCAATGTGCATTGCTGAACATAAAAGAAAGAGATGTAGAAGATGGTGGATTAGACCTTAGATTGAGAAAAGAAGGAAAGGAAACTTGACATTAGTCCACGAAGAATTTCTGAGTGCAGATCCTGATCAATTCAAACGATATTTACGAATGGATTAGAGTCAATTCAATAAGCTATTGAATAATATTCGGAACTTTTCCTATAGTTGAACCATTTCTTGTCAGTAGGTTGGTAATCCTGAGTAAAAACTGTAAAAATTGACCAATAAATTGTCAGGTGTAAATATAACCCATATTGGTCAATTTTATTGTTCAATTTATTGATCAATTTTATTGGATCGTGTAAATTCGCACTTAGTGTCTGAATGTCAAATGTCAAAACTGAATGATGGTTGGTCAAAAGAAAATATTTTCTCAAACTAAAGGCTTGTTCCGATATTCCCGAACAGTACTGCCCAGTATATTTAATCGTTCCAATGTTACTGAAACTTACTGGCAATGTTTTTGCGCCACTTTTAAAGAAACCTTGTTAGAGGCTAAAAATTTACTGGTGCTACTGTTGCAGAAAAGGTCATGTAGTCACAGTATCCGACTATCCCCTCCCCAAATTGAAAAAAAACATTTTATGTTTAAAATCAAAACACTATCAACAGCAACAGGACATAATCTAAAATCAGTTATTATCAGATTATCACTGCAAAATTAATATTCTCATCTACAAATACAACAGAAAAATGTTTCAAGTTGTATTGGAAGATTTCACCATGAAAGCAATAGGTTATGTTCTGTATTTGTTTTTTCCTTACTGGCCCGAATCGTTCCGAAAATAATTGGTAATTTAAGTTTACTGCCACTGTAAAGCGTTCCGAAATTACTTACTGTTGCCAGTATATCGGAACATGAGTTAAGTAAAAAAGTGTCATTTGTAGCTCAAAAATTAAAAATGATTTCAATATTTTTACAGGGCAACCAGAGATGTGTATTCATTTCAAAATCGAATTGGAATAACCAATTTATTATATAGCTTATAAGATCTATGTATTTTTTTAAAGCAATTGGGCTAGTTTAAGGTTTAAAGTATGGTGTTAGTTCTGCCCCAGGAATCTCTCAAACAGTAATGGCAGGTCTTGAAAATACAAAATGTAACAAACATTCTCAATTGCATATTGAATAGAAAGATTTTTATGTGAATTGAAAACTACATCCCCGGCTAAAGTACATTGAACTACATCTTATAGATATTTTGAAAGGACCCTAACTCAAAGAAAAAATCTGAAAGTCAAAATTTGATATTCTATTCCAGTCTTAATTAAGAACTCATAGATGAATGAGATGAAGAAACATGTTTTCCAAGAGCACTCACCAGAAAAAAATTGTAACATTGATAGCATTCACTGTCTTCAATAAATGTTTGTCGACGAAAATCTATTTCACGCTTTCATGATCATCAGGAAGACTGGAAGAATTGAGAATTACATTTTCTAGAAGCAATCTCACTTTGCAAAAATGGAAAAATGTTAGAAATATTTATTTCGGAGTGACACTTAGAAATCATTGATTCCACATCTGATTTTATGAACACCCTATTCATATTTTTAAACAAATCAACAAAATATTACCTTGATGATATTTTAGTTTTTGGATAATATTTACAATAATGTTATAAACATGTTATATATGTTTTTAAAGGAACAACAGATTTTAATGTTCAAGTAAGTTTTCCAAAATAATGTTGAATTTTTATAACATATTACATTCCACTTTTTGTGGAAAATTGGAAGTTATCACTATCTGTTGTGTGATCATACACCACTTTCCCTAATGTATGTAGATACCATTCAACATTTTTGTATGGTTGTTCTACATCAAAATGATGAATATTTTCTTACGTTTACCAAATGTTTACAGTATTCCATGCAAATTAGTAATTTATTTTGCAATTTCATTTTGGTTCCTAAAAAGTTTCTAAATGGGAATTATAATGTCAATAATAATGCCTATTAAGAATATTTTTTTAAACATTCAAATTATTTAAAAATAAATTTTTACTGGTTTATATCATGTAGACAAAATTTTCTTAATTCACAAATTTATCATATATTTATTTGTATATCAACAGACCATTTGCATCAGACCCAGAAAGGACCACGATATGGGATAATACTTACGAAGAAGAGGTGAACCATAGTGATTCTATCAAGTCTGTAGACGCGTTAGGTCCAGGATTGTTGAACATCACTTCGATCATGTCTCAAGATCAAAAAAATGTAATCACCGGAAATCCATTCAAAATCTGGGAAAATACGAGCACCACTAAATATATTCATTATGAAATTGCGGAGGGTGTTAAGGAATGCGACAAAGAGAATGTTGTTCCTGTTGTAAGGACAATGGAGTTGAAGAATTCAAGTCTGGAAATTCAATCACAAACTATAGGTTGCTATGATGAAACTATATATGATCATACTGATTCGAATATTGAATTAACTGGAAACTATGCTAATATGGATTTTATAGTACCTAAGAGTATTGTGGAATTTGTGAAAAATCGACCATCACAAAATAAAAGTTCTTCTCATGATACAGATTGCAATATGGAAGTCACCTGTTTTTCAAATGTTGCTAGTGTAAATAAAAATGAGAATACTGTCACTTCCCATAAAGAAAAAATCAATAAAATTGAGAATAGAACTATCACATCAGCTGAGGAAATGGACTTCACTCTTGCAACTGAACAGCCTTCGGTGATGATCAATAATGATATGGAGATCACGACTATGCTTAATAATAAACCTTTGTGCAATAATATACCAGATTCTAGACTTGAATCGGTAAACTCGAATCTACTATCTAAATTGCATTCCTTGGATAAAACAAAAGTTTTTTCTACTGAACAGAACGATATGGAGTTAACCTCTATGCTATATGATGGAAAACAGAATATAATAAACGTTGGTGTGATGGATTCTAGTAGAACTGGTGATTCTTCAGATGCTGAAATGGAGTTTACTAGCAACCTGAATGGTTTGAAACCAATTCTGACTGAAAAACAATCTAGAAGTGATACAATTCAGCAGTCGGCTGCAATAAACTCTGAAGAAGTTGATATGGAATTCACCACTAATTTAGGTAGCCTCAAATATTTATCGAATAAATTACAAGCAACAACATGTGAAGCAGTTCTTTCAAACCAAATATTTGTTGAAAACAAGTTTGAAGAACAGATGGAATGTACTACCAACTTGACAAATCCAGCTAATGTTGAAAGTAACTTAGAGGTTGATATGGAATTCACTGCAAATTTAGCTAAATGTTTTTCAGTAGGCTTGCAAGCCTTTACCTCTGAAACACCTCATACCAACCAATCATTGATCAGAAATGAGTCTGAAGATCAAATGGAATTTACAACAAATCGGAGTAATATTAAACCTGTTGTTGGTGGTTTGAAAGTTTCTTTTGATGAAAACATCCACAAACATTCAATTTCAGCAGTTCCACAAGATATTCCAACCAAAATTAATCAAACTGCTGTTGTGAATATACTCAATGATTTTGATATGGAAATTGTTAGTAACACAGCTAAATCTGAACAGTTTTCGAAAGCCATACAAGAAAAAACTGTTTCATCTGTAGGAACTAGGAATGAAAAGACAAACTTTAAACTTTCACATGAAACGATAGCAGATGTTTTTTCTAATGACTGTGAAGTTAATAAAACAAAACAAGCAATTCAATCTAAGAGTGTTCCTCTCAATAAATCATTCATTGAAAACACAGAGATACCAAATATTTTATCAAGAGACATATCACACAGTAAAGCACATGATCGTCTCAAAAAGAACCCCATTGATGTAAAAAATATCAGCAAATCAATTTTAGAACAACTTCCCGATAGTCCGGAAGTGGTGAGAAAAACTCTTTCACCAGTGAAAAAAGGATATAAATCTTCTGATGAAACTACAGCTAGTGCAGTATTTGGAGAACAAGTAATGCCTTCTACATCATCTCTGAACGAAATTCATATTCTCAGCAACAGTTCAGAAATTTCATCTCCAGGCAAAATATTTCAAAGTAATGGAATTAATATTGAAGGACAGCCACAATTAAAATTAAATCCGGAGAACAAAACCACCTTTCAGAATTTTCATTCAGAAACTGCAAACTCATCACCATCGAATACAAAAGACTTTGAAAGAGAACATCAATCTGAAGAAAATAATTCTGAAGCTCATTTTGTAGAAAATAATGATGCATTCAATTTAATCCACGTGGAAAAATTGTCAGATGATCCAAGAGAGACATGCAGCATAGAAAATATTATATATTCAGAACCTGGAAAATTGTTACAAAGCAATGCTGATTTCCTATCTATTCCAAAAATCTATGCAGTTACACCAACCACATCATTCGCCATGAATTTAAGCAATATGAGTCCATGCATTGAAGATACCCAGCAGCTGATTCATGGTACTTTTAATTTTTCTAAACAAGAGACTCTGGGTTTGTTATCGAAAGGTAAGCAACTTCATATAATGCAAATTCAGAATAACTGATATTCCAAAAACGCTTCTTTGACTTTTTCTGTGTGGCTTAAAAATTGTAAAAACATAATTTTACGTAATGTCCATTTTTTTTTATTTGGTCTATTTCTACATGTTCTTGTCTTTGAATTTGTGCCTCTGAAAAAATGATAGTTTTTGGCCTACCAACCTGGCTCCCGGTTCTAGTAGTGAATGACAAGTAATAAATTAAATAGCTACCTTACATGTTATTATACAAGATGTATAGAATAAATCAGTTATCACAATTTCAAAGCAGAGCATAGTAATAAAAAAATAAAAAACAAGAATGTCGCACTTAAATCGACAAATGAAACGTCTAAATGTGACGTAGCAATTAGCAGCACGTAACTATCAAAGTTTAAAGTAAACTGAAATATGTGCTGAGAGCGCAGCAATAGTTAAATGTATTGGTAACAATTTTTTTTAATCCAATTGCAACATGTTCATATATTTCTGTTTTCTTCAATTTTCTTGTTGAGTTATAGTTGATATCTGATGGTTTTATTGATTTCCACGTATATTTTGTATTAATATTGTTACAGAATTCATTTTCAATATATTTCACCTTTGTTTCTCTTCAAGTTTTTTTACAAATGTGTTAGGAGAGTAAGTGGCTTTTTTCTTGTAATGAAATTTATCTCTGAATCAAAGTGTAAATTTCTCCATTAAACCATGGTTTTTTCATCATCAGAAAATCAATTTATTCTTCAAAAACAGTGCCTGTCAGATTTTTTCCATAGTTTATATAAATTTTATCGTTAAGAAAAATAGTTGTGTCAAAAGTCAAAAGCTCATTCTTAATATTTTTTACATTTTAATTCGTGAACACTTTTCATCATCTCATCCTTTTTTTCTGAGACTGAATATCTATTTAGGTTATTTGAATCTTTGGTCACTCAATACTGTATTTAAAATTAATAATTGTTTGTGCCTCAACAACACCTGAGGATGGCAAATGTGATTTTGCCTAAATGTCGCTAATTGAAGACCAATACCGTGATATTTACATTATTGCAAACCTATAGACTAGTGTAAACATCCATAAACAATAGTAGGTACTAGCAAACCTTTAACAATATTAACGGCAGAGTTCACTGTCTGATCTCTCCATCTTTTTGAGGTGATATCTAAGAGGACACTGTCCGGTGAGCAGTCCTTTACCAGTTTCAAAGTCTTTCATGTCCAACTCGAGAAGCTGTTTAGCTTTCTTTGGCGATGGGCTCAGAAGCTTTTTCGCTTGTTTTCGTCCTGGAATCATATTATGGGCTTTGGAGAGACCGCAGAAGGGTTCTGGGCCAGGATATTGAATGTTTGCCCCTTCCTTGGCAATGCCACCTGCTTCCTCATTACCTTTGATTCCTCCCTTGTGTCCTGGCACCCACATCAGAGTGACCAGATTATTCGCAGCCAGTTTGTCTCAAGGAAAATTTGCAGTTCCAAGACAGTCTAGACAGTATGTGACTTTGGGAGCTTTTAGTGCTGCTTGGCTGTCTGATAGGATATAGATTTCTGCCCCCCTGAGGCCTCTTGCAAGGCATCCTTGGGCGCAAATTTCTATAGCATGGATTTTTGCTTGAAAAATTATTGGGGCTTTGCCTAGGGGTTTTGAGAGCCTAAAACTAGGATCGTTACTCCCACTCCAGCGCTTTCGTTCATCTTAGATCCATCAGAATACCAAACTGATGCATTTCTTTCCAGTTGAGGCCCGTACGTTCTGCATATATGATGGTTGTTTGTGATCACTTCATAATGCACTTCGAAGACATGTCTAGCTGACATAATATCTTTGTACCGGGATTCTAGGGGAATATTTTTCAGAATCCTCAGATGTCTAATTAGATTTCCAGCTTTCAAGTTTAATGTCTGGTGTAGTCTGAAGGCACTCATTAGTGATTTTTCTTCGAACTCAACCATACAAACCGGGTTAGCAATAAGTTAACCTGTCAATATTCCTCGAAGTGTATTCCAAACTATGACGTAATAGTTAACCAACCACACAAACCAGCTCACTGAGATAGTTTGACAGAGTAGTTATCTTGTTGGAGGTTAGGTTTTTTGTTTATTCTTAAGGAATGATAAGGATAAAGGTCCTATCTCAGTGTGAAAGTATATTAAAAATATATAATGGATTCATACGAAGTATATGTGAATGAGAGATTATATCAGATTATGTTCATCATCTTCCAGCATTTGCATAATCCAGATATTGATAAAATGTATTCCCGATGAATTGATGGACACTAAAGAAGAATGTGGTGAAATCTGAATATCTTCTATGAATTCCAGTACTAATAAATTTGCCACATTCATTTTCATTGTATTTTCAAGAACTCTAAGACACATAAGTGAAGAGAAGAAAACAAAATATTAATCAATGCCGTAATAAAAAAATTTAACCCTCAACAACAAAAACCAAATCTGTCATCTGTCAACCTTCACAAGTCAAATCGAAGTCTACCGTGACGTCATACAATAGTTAACCTGGTTTGCGTGGTTAAATTCTAAGAAAAATGACTGCTTCCTTCATTACACACAAGTGCAGTGGGGGAAGGTTCCGCATTACCTCTAATGCTGCAATGGGGCATGTGAATATTTCCCCTGTGATTACCACACAGGCTAACTGCTGCACTTTCTGCAGATTGATTTGTGCCGAGTACTGTTGGGTTTTTGGCCAACATACTAATAAGGCATAGATCACCAGGTTAATGATCGTTTGATATTACCAATATATAATTTTCCGCTTCAAACCCCTTTTCTTTCCACCAAATATTTGTTTTCTTTGGAAAACGTTATCTGAGTTCCATTCAGGGTCAGGGCTTTCAGTTCATACTTTGAATGGAACCACCACTGTTTTGGTAGGATTTACATTCAGTCCCTCTTTTGCGCACAAGCTTTTGATTATTTACAACACACGACTATCCATCCATATTCCTCTCCCAACGCCCACATCAGCTCTTACACAAAACTCACTAATCTACAAAAGCAGAAAAATATTCAATCATCTTCCCATCACCATAAAAGAAATACATAAGTGCATTCAATTCAGAAAAGAAGTGAAAAATTTCTAGGTTGTGAAAGCCTATTACGCTCTAGATGAATTCTATCAAGACTCATTCACCTAATCTCAAAAATATATATTACCTAACGAAACTGTGATTTAGTACTATTTAATAGTATTCTTTCTCTTTTTTTTTCTTTTATATTTTTAGGTGTTATTCGTTGAGTCTTCGGATTTTATACATATATACGCATTTACTGACTTAATTCTATTGTTTATGATTGTCAATTTTAAACCATGCTTTGTCAATAAGAATATTATTTCTTCAGACAACAAAGTTCTATTTCGTCTTCTATTTTTAGGCTGCCTGCATGCGGTGGCATATAATCCCATCAGGTTTGCCCCAAATAGTAACGGCCAGGTCATCGGCATAACCTTGAGTCGTAATTTCAGAGTCATGTACTTTACTATCAGATTATCTATGGTCAATGACGATAGAACCCCGCCTTGGGAACAACCTTTTTCCACTATCATTCTGATCGTTTCCTCTCTGAGAGCAGCTACTATGATTCTACTTTTCAACATTGCATGTATCCATGTGATCAGTGAGGTGTTTATATTCCGTTCCTCTAATGATCTGATGATGGAGTCATGTGAGGTGTTATCGAAAGCACTCTCTATATCTATGAGAGCATTTCTTTGGCCAAGTATGTTTTTTGAATGCTTTCAGTAGAGCATTAATTGGCGATTTGCCTGCTTGATAGGTGAACTGTTTTTTGTGAAGTGGTCTGTCCAAAAGGAGTTCTCTTCTTATAACAGTCTATAATTTTCTCCATTGTTTTCAGGAGAAAGGAAGTGGGACTGATGGGGCGATAAGACTTTGGTTCGTCTGCTGGACGTCTCTCAGTCTTTGGTATGAACACCACGGCAGCCTCCCTCCAGGCTTTTGATATGTATTCGAAGATGAAACTGGCCTTTAGCAGCCTTTTCAGGAAGAGCTCTATTATCTTGAGACCATTTTGTAGTAAGGCGGGAAATAGTCCGTCTTTTCCGGGTGATTTAAAAAGTTTTAAGCTTTAGGCCCATTTGATTTTTTGGGTGGTGAAGATTTTTCCTGCTAGGCTCCTGCTGGATCTTCCAGGTAAGCACTTTGCGGTTCGTCATCAGCAACCTTAGATGCAGGAAAGTGTGTACGTATGAGTTCACTTATACTTTTCATCTAGTTTCCTGCATATTCTCCGTTCGGCTTTTTCATTAGACCAATACTGTTGCTATGTTCTCTGGAAAGGATTTTCTGGAGGCGTTGAGCTGGTGCTAGCTCTGTAATCCCCTCGCACATCTGCCTCCATCTTCTCCTTTTGGATTTTCTGAATTCCTTGTACTCAGAAAGAGTTGCTATGTAGTCTTCCCTACCTTCATTGAAGAATTTCCTAACTTTTTTCCTGAGTTTGGCTAACTCTTTATTGTTGATTGCCTTTTGTTTTTCTGGGCAGCTGATTTCATATGCTTTTGATAGCATTTTGAAGCTGCTTGGGCTGTAGCAAGTTCCTCAGCTGAATCATCAACACATTCGGTCTACCAACTGCCTTTTCAGATGTTGTTTATAGACATCCCAATTGGTCAATTTGGATATCCTGTATCCCTCAAAGCGCATTTCAGATGACTCTAGGTCGAATCTGAAGTGTTGGTGGTCTGTCATCGAGAAGTCATCAGTTGTGAATATGGTTTGTTATAATTGAATCTGCAAGCGTTAAATCGAGAACCTCTTTTCTGATCGCATTTATAAAAGTGGGTTTGTTACCTCTATTGTCAATGTCTGTGTTTGTAGCAGACAAATATTCTAAATGGTGCTCCTCTCGTAAGTTTGTGTCTTTGCTCCCTCATGTGAGATGCTGCACATTTGCGCATCACAGAACAGAACTGTTTCCTCTTCGACACCAGCTGATGAGGCTTTGGACTTCCTCTGGTGGAGGGTGTGTCGGTGAGTCTCCTGGGAAATAGGGCGAGGCAATAACAATCTACCTCTTGCCTGTTTCAGTTGGCACTTCCACGATGAACTCAATTTAACGTTGGGTCCGAGCAATATGGCTGCTCGTGGTTTTTCATGAGTTTTACTAAAAAGTAACTAACATGATTTCATTGCGAATCCTTGTATTTCTCCTCCATTGATCCAGGGCTCTTGAAGCAACCCTATGTTGATGATGTCTTCTAAGCAAACTTGTGGCTGCTTTTGAGTGTTGGAGGTTTATTTGAAGCCTTCTTCATCTGGGTAGGGGTGCCACCAAGATCTCATTGCGAGGCATTGTTGCCTGTTCAACGACCCTCAGTTCCACACCATCTCATAATTTTTGGGGAGTTTTTCTCGCCCTATTTTGTTCGCCCATATCAGGAACACGAGAAGCTAAGGAAAGACAGTCAGCTGCAGCAAACCTCCCATGCCGCAGGAAGGCAAGTGATACCGGGGTGCCCCAGGTACCCCGGAGTTCGCATAATCATAACTAGTCCGCCCACTTGTCATGCAGTCTTCGGCTTATGCTGTTCCACCTTGTACTTGGAGAGATTTTGATTGTAGTTCCCGTTCACTCGGCTGGCCGGTTAAGGAAAGCCCCCACGTATATTACTAGCTAAAAGACGTGGACTATATAAGACAGGTTCTCTCCCACACACCGGAGAACAGGATCAATCCTCCATGCTGTGGTTTCAGGTGAAGTTCAGTTAGGAAATAGCAGAACCACGTATGATCGTGCTATTTCCGTATCCAGCGGTGCTACGTGGCAGCAAACACCCGATGACTTATTTTACCATTATTCCATGGCCGGAATCTGCATTCATGCAGTAAGTGACAAGCAGCAAGCTAGAGAGTGAGGCAATGGCCAAAAGCAACCAACCTCGCCGATGAATAACTTAGTGTGAATCATATTGTGTAGATGTTTGAGTATAACATTGAGTTTATTGTAGTACAATAGGTCCCTGTAAAATAAAAATATTGTTTTCTCTTGTATATATACATATATATATATATTCTTCAATTTCTCGGAATAAAGGTCTGATTCAGTCAATTCATATAATTTTTCTTAAAGACGTTTCAACATGTTATTTGTCATCATCAAGTTAAAACAAAATTATTTTATTTGAGTTTTGCGTTCGCATCGTACGAACGTTATTGTGGGAGTCTCCCACAATACGTTCGTACGATGCGAACGCAAAACTCAAATAAAATAATTTTGTTTTAACCTGATGATGACAAATACCATGTCGAAATGTCGTTAAGAAAAATTATATGAATTGACTGAATCAGACCTTTATTCTGAGAAATTGAAGAAAATATATATGTGGTCAAGAAACTAAAGAAAATATATATATATATATATAAATATATATATATATATATATATATATATATATATAAATATATATAAATATATATATATTTAACACATTGAAGGACACAGGGAAATCCGAAATCGTTCGCGCTGTGACACAGACAGATTTTTGTAATCATGGAATTTTTTATTTTATTCATTATAGAAACAAAAAAACAAAATTTGTGTATTTTTAAAGGGTTTTAATTTTGACGCCGATAGACGTTGTGCCATTTTTAAGATAACTAATTACTCAAAATAAGGACAGAACGTCTATTGGCGTTCTAAAAGATACGTAGTCATCTGCAAAAAGATATAGTCAAAATTTGAAACAAAATAAAAAAACATTGAAAATTCCTTTTATTGACAAAATTTATAACTCTAAAAATAAAATATTATTGTGAAAACATTGCACTAAAATAAAATATTCTTTTAAGTATCTAAAAAAAAAATAATTGTAACTCAAAGAATAAAATATTATTCTAAGAATCTTGTAAAAAAAGTAACTCAAAAAATTATACATCGCGTGGCACAGCAAGTACAATAAAACCAATGTAAGAAGGTTTGTAGTATAATAGTGCCCGCCTACAACTGTAGCGCCACCAAAATTGTTTCCATATTAAATTTGTTTCTATATTTAATTGATTTATATTTAGTTTAAGTATGTAATTATATTAAATTTTCATCTGTAAAATGGGGAGAACTCGTTGACCATAAAAAAACAAAAACAAATTTAATCCGGATGTGTGAGGACGCCTTATGACATTAGTGTCCATCAACGTGTTAATCATAGTTACAATTTCATTGAAATAATGTGGTATTCTAGTATTTTAAATACATACTGTGTTGAATAATCAATTGAAAAACTTTTTTAAGTCAATCAACCAATTCAGAACTTTGATCGTTGATATAATTGGGATATATTCGTTACATATCAGTATCGGCATGTGAAATACCTATTGTTGAACAGTAAATCCATATTAATCTATCCTTAAACTGATCCCTGGAAATTCTGCATAAAGTATTCGGTTCATGTCTCAGGTATATAATGGATATTAGGGTAAGTCGTTATTATATTATTTTTTTTATTTCAAAAAGCATGTGGTGGCAAAAGTTGTGTATTGGGATTTAATTTCAATAATACATAATAAATAAATAAAATATATTAAGACCTCTAGAAATAAAAAATATATAAAAATGTAATCCTAAAATGCCTGTGCTGTGACATGTTTTGCAACCATTCATTATTAACATATACAAAATAATTTCTCAATAGAAACTTATTTGGACCTCCTGCCGACCCCTCAAAGAGCGCCAATTTTTTTTATAGTAGTAAAAGCAGCTCTTCGCTTATTTTGTGCAATAATTATTACACAAAATAATCCAATAGCCCAGAACTAACCACGGGGAGGTGCTGCCAATCGTATTCCACCCCTGGCCACCCTTCCACTCGTCCATGTGGGCCTTTCTAACTTTTTGTCCCCTCTACTATATACTCCTTGGTATTGTGTTTCTGGATGTTATTGTTGTTCGTATCCAGCATCCCTATTATTTTCACCACAGATTGCTAATGACTCAACATTTCTCTCAACAGCCTGTGTGTGGCACGGTATTTTCCA
Organism: Gonioctena quinquepunctata; assembly: GCA_018342105.1. NCBI lineage: Eukaryota > Metazoa > Arthropoda > Insecta > Coleoptera > Chrysomelidae > Gonioctena > Gonioctena quinquepunctata. Next base: position 493,443 of record JAFIRS010000100.1, on the reverse strand, counting down.
CAAGTTACACTCAAGCAAATTGTAATTTTCAGTATCTTCATCAGAGGCTCTGTAATTTTGCACTCTTGCCAGTTTATCAAGTCAACGTAAGATTCGGCATCAAAATTGATCATAGGAACTTCAAATTTCCTAATGAATCAGTTTCTACAGATGGAGAATATTTTTCAAGAAAACCAAACCTTTGCAAAAACTTTCAGAATGTACTCTGTTAGAATCTTGATACTTTTGATCACTGCTCAGTTCTGCTAGTTCTGATACATTCATCTTAGGTAACTCGACCTCAATTTTCTTGAAACACACAACAGGTAATTGCTCCATGATTCGAGAAGCTTGCCAACGGGTCCTGAATGTGAGAGAGGACCTGTTGTATTTCCATCCAGATAGCGGAGCTAATGAGGCAGTGGAAGCTCGTTTGCGTGAAATTGGCGGAGCCTCCAATGACAAAATATCTCTACATTAAAACTGGAAATTTGCTTGAGGTTAACTTGTGCAAAATGCCTTACACAGGCTGTTGAGAAAGGTGTTAAGTTAGTGGCAGAAGCGGCATTAGCAGTCTGTGATGGAAAGAACAGGGATGGCTGGATACGAGCAACAATAGCATCCAGAAATACAATACCATGGTTTGAAACTGAGTCAGAGTATATAATAGAGGGGACAAAAAAGTTAAAAAGGCTCATATGGACGAGTGGATGGGTGGGCAGGGGTGAAACTCAATTGGCAGCCACCACTCCATGGTGAGTTATGGGTTATATTGTGTAATAATTATTGCGGAAAATAAGCAAGAAGTTTATTTTACTATTCAAAAAAAATAGAGGAAGTTTGAGGGGTGACAAGGGGTCCAAATAAGGTTTTATTGGAAAAATATTTTTTATATGTGAATAAGGAATGCATTCAAGTTTTATATTTTTAATTTTTAGAGGGTCTTAATATTTTTTTTGTTGAAATTAAATCCTAATACACAACTATTGCCACTACTGAGCATTTGAAATAAAAACTACCCTCCCTATTGCGCATAGTGGGCTAGCGCATAGGCATAGGTTTAATAACGTTTTTAGAGCCTATAGTCGTCTGGCGGGGGCTCTAAACATATTGCAAGTTCAACAATATTTTTATACGTGAATAAGAAATTATTACTGATCATTTTCTGTTACAGGCAAATTTAATTTTTGATTTTGGATTTTTTTTAGGGCTCCGGCGGGGAGAGGGGGGTTTATGTTAAAATTATAATAAAAAAACATCCCTAAGCAAATTTTAACGATGCAGGCCATTTATAATTATTCAATCGACCCACCCTAATGGATTTCTTATTTCTGTCTCACTGTTAAAATCGTTAGTATTCAACGAATGTTTCAAATTTTCCTATAAAATCACTATTTTATCTTATTTATTTCAACGTGAAAAATTGCTACAGAAAATCTACAAATCCTCTATTGAGGAAAGAATGAACAGACTTTTCATTAAAAAAATTGTGTGTAGATACAGTGTTGAACTTTGAAACTCTATAGCTTAATAAAATTCTAACAAAACGTAGATTAATCTTTCATTAGCAATCTCCAGATCTTATGAGATGAAATCTCTGGAACAATATTTAGTGTCACACTTGATTTATAAATTGAAATTGTGAACATGAGGCATGGTTAGAGATAGCGATGATTTTTACACAATTTTGACAGTGCTGTAGAAATTATGGTATTGTTGATTAATATATTTTTTGGTTCAAAATAGGATACTTGAGACAAAAATATTCTTGTAGAAATAATGAACAAATTCACTTTCCTTAATTTATTTAATTTTGATACGATTTTATATTTTATATTATGTTCTTCATATCAGGAGGAAAAGTTCAAGACAAAACAATGGATGAGCACAAAAATGAATCAACAGACTGTATTGATATGAGTCAGGCAGTTAGTATCAATAATGAATCTTATAAATTAGCAATGACAGATCTCAAGGTAATGCCAGTTGAAAGTAATCAAACTGCTTCTGAATCTATGAATCAAGATGAAGATGGACATAAGAGTTGTTGGAGTATTGCAAATGAAATTGAGAATATTATAGACAATACCACCCCATACATTGTTGAGTTTGAAAATAGCATATCTGATGTTAAAGATTCACCAGTAAAAATGAAGCTAGATGAAGAGAAGGCAACTGATTCACTTGATAGTGTGGATTATCAGAATTACACTATGCGGAGTAGTCAAATGGTGAACAACATAAACAAATATCTTGTTCCTAAGGATCATGATCCCTTCTTTGAGGAATCTAAAAAGAGAAGTGAGGCAGCTCGTGAAGAGTATCTGAAGCAAGTATCTTGGATGAAGTCCTTTGTTGAGAATTACCGTCCGCCGAAAATTAAAATTATGGATCCTAGGGAATATTTCAAAGAAGAATCAGAAGATTCTAGTACTAGCCAAATGAGTGATCGTTTGTCTAATGATGAAGCCGAAAACCAGAAGAGGCTTTCTATGCCTGAGCTTACCCTTCCCAAGTCCCTGTATGAGCGTGTGCATGAAGCTGCAAAAAGGTAACCACAATTTGGATCTGTATATTTTTTTGTTCATTTGCTTCAATCTTTGAAAGCCAACATTTTTCTGATATTATTTTTATTACTTAAAAAGGCAACCAAGCTTACAGTGTGGTCTCTAATATTTGCAGAAGTTAATTCAACTGTAGTGGCACTTTAACCCTGATTTATAAGAATTCATTGAAAGCTCTACAATTCACTGATATACATAAATATAATAACATCATAGAAAACAAGCTGTTTGAATTTTCATTCTTTGCAAGTAGAGCTAATCTGTTACAGATCACCTGTACGGATGGTTTCATATTTCTGGAACAATTAGAAACTATCACCAAAGACAACCATTATTTTGGTGGGAGGCCTCTAATTTAACTATGATACAAATTTATTCTTGGCCAAACAACTACAAAATTTACTTGCCTACCAGAGTTTTACAATACTCGGAAAGCAAAATTGATTACATATGCAGCCTGCTCCGTTATTTCAAAAAAAATTGTGAGAAGGTGCATTGTGATTGGTAGGTTATTCAGTCAAACAAATCAGCAAAAATTTTATAAAAAATGTTTTGAATACGAATTGGTATGTGTTGTTGTATTCTAAGGATGTTTTTCTTTCTTTTTATACTCTGCTTTCAGATTGTTTTGAATCACCTTCCCCTATTTAGAAAATAAAACACAATAAACATGTTCTGTTAAATAGGGGAATCCAATGAATCCGAGAAACCTTCATTATATAAGAAAATATAATACTCCATTGCCATTATATAAAAGAAGGAAACTGTGTGTTGTGAATGAATTTTATTGCTCTATATATAGAGACTAATTGACTACTTCACATCCATTTAGATATTGAAGACACATTTGTTTCACATGAGACGAATCTGAATAAGATGGATGCAGTAAAACAAGTGAAAAATAACTCTTCCTGCCTCATTGACAATATTTCTAGATTCCTTTGCTAAAGGATTTGCAACTTTGGACTAATCCCACTCATTCCAATCCTCGAGAAAATAATGTCTAAAAATTGATTTTTGACTTTTGACGGAATATTGAACCCCCAGCAATTCGGTTTTCAAACCCAAAAAAGTACAGGACCCGAAAGGAGTGAGCGCTGCGGTATTTTGTGATTTTTCAAAATCTTCCGACTGTGTTAATCATGAAATACTGCTATTTTAATCAAAACGATAGTCATTCTTTAGTCATGTTGTACCACAGGGCTCTGGTCTTTGACCTGTGGCATAAGAATTTAAGTAACCTCCACTGTAAATTGCTTGGAGTATTTCCATTATGCAATTCTAATTTCTTATCTGCTTCATTAAATATAACAAAAAACTTTGTTTATTTTCCACACTGAAAAGGTTGATATTTCAAGAATAGCTATTTATCTAATCTTCGCCCATTTCAGGGCAAATGAATGAACATTTGTCAAATAACGTCGATTTATTATTATTATTAAAATTATTATCATTCGAGTGTATACAACACTAATACATTTCTAGGATTCATCTACATAGTAATCCTAATTTTCACAATAATATTGATGTGCTGAGAAAAACATGTCCTCAGGATGATATGCTTTAGGTATGGTGTCAAATAAATTCGGAATCGAGAATAGTATACAGTGCTCCTATTTGAGGTATGGCATCCCTTTTTGAGGAACCTGCAATAAACAGCCCTTTAATGTATCTCTTCTATCTATTGTTGGACCAACAGTATCTTGTAAGGAATTACTCAAAGAGCAGGAAATCCTCACTTTAATCTGTTTTTATTCTTGAAACGGTGTGTCTAGTACTAGTAGTATGACATCGCCAAAATAACTCAAAGCTACCCATTCCAACTTCATATAAAAAAACCTCATTTATAATGATTTGTTTAATTCATACAGGAAATCTGTAAAGCAAATGCTCATAGAAGATATATTTTATTTCTTGATTATTTTATGTTTTACAAGACTGTCAATGTGACATAAATATTCAGATTTTTTCGTATTTTTAATGGAAAAGAGCATACTTTATTGAGAGAAAATCATAAAAAAAGTATTGAAATTCGCTATCAACTGAATTGTTTATTTTAAGTTTTGGTTGGTTGTTATTGAAATAAGAGATTGAATGTCAAAATATAATTGAAAAAGTACCTGTCATACTTTTCTCTTCCAATTGATTTATTTCAAAAACTCTGCTATAAAATCTACAAAAGTTAACAGGTTATGGGCCCAGGAATCGCATATTCACTGGCATAAAAACTTTCACCTGTCGAACATAAAAAAAGTTGTGTCGCCGTACCTGCTCTGGGAGAAGAGTTATATTGCAAAATTTAAGTAACAGTTATATAAGTTAAAGCCATTGACAAAATTTGTTTATAATGAATGATCAGCTGAACATAGTTCATTGGCTAAACGGGCAGAACTATAGGTTGTAGTTCCAGATTCAAGCTTGTTTTGATGGGACAAGGTTTACTGATAATTATTGAAAATCCTGTATACCCCAAATGAAAGAAAAGTAAAATTTGTAAGGTGATGGAAAAGCCATTGGATATTGATTAGTTCACTGAGCATCAAGCTCAACTTATATTAACTTGTAACAATGCTTATGAAATTTGGTCGAAATTATCCAGCATTTATGAGAAGAAAAGTGAAGTTAGCGTAATGAACCTATACGAGGAATATTTCGTGATCAAAATTACAGAAGATGAAAGTGTAGCTTCATATGTCGCCAAAGTTTCAAAACTCGCATCTGAAATCGAAAATCAGGGTGAAAAACTATCCGAAAATATAAAAATGGTTCGCATCATAAGTAGTCTCACACCGAAATTAAAGAACTTCAAGACAGTCTGGTACAACATTAAAGAAGGAAGAGACCTCGATAATCTTCTTGCCCGTCTCCAATTAGAAGAAGATCCGATAACTAAAGCAGACGGAGCAGAACCATCAGCTGCTGTTTTTAGTGCCACCACCTACATTAATAAGAACTGTAAACCACTGAGAAATAATCCACCAGAGAAGAAATATATATCCAAAATAAAAAAAGTTACAAGATGCAATTTCTGCAAGAAGTTAGGTATTTGGGAACGAGAATGCAGAAACAAAAAGTCAGTCAGGAATAACTCGCATAAGAAAACAAATAATGAGTTTGCGTTCACCTCCAGTATTGAAGACATAGCTGCTCCATGCAAAGAGATATGGATCGATTCAGGAGCATTTCAACATATGACATTCGAAGAGATTGGTTTACCAGTTTTAGTGATAGTGATTCAGAAAAGTTTGTGAAAGTTGCCAACGACGAGAGACATAAAATTTGTGGTTATGGCACAATTCTGATAGATGTGTTAGTGGAAAATCGATGGGAACCTAGAAGATTGGAAGGTGTTCAGTATGTTCCAGAGTTAACACATCTATTTTCAACCAGTGCTATGACAAAGTAGGAATTCTATATGAAGATTGATAGTATCCATTGCAATGTGTTCGATTCACAAAATAATCTAGTTGAAAGATAGAAATAATCAGTGCCGAATGTGTTTTCAACAACGACATGATGGCATAAATGTCTAGGACATATAAATAGCAGAACAATAAAGAACATGGCGAGCCAATCCATCGTCAAAGGTCTAAATATTTCGGACGGAGAAAGTTTTTATTGTGCGCATTGCCAAATAGGAAAAACGCAGAGAGTGTCCCATCATTCAGCTCAAGAACAGTTCTCACAACCTGGAGAAAATATCCATATTGATATCTGTGGTCCAATGAATGTAATTGGAATTGGCGGTTCCTGTTCAAGGATGAAGCAACAAGTTACAAATACAAATCCGAAAAGGGAAACATTCTCAATCGAATATTGATAGAAAGATTTTTCTGTGAATTGAAAAATCCACGATTAAAATGAAGTTATTTTTTGTGAATGTCTAACAGAAAACAACTACTTCCCCGGCTAAAGCCACGCTGGACATTGAACTACATCTGATAGATATTCTGAAAAAGCCCTAACTCAAAAGAAAAAATCTGAAATTGAAAATTTGCATTTTCATTCAGATAGTTATTTGATTTTCTATTCCAGTCTTAATTAAGAACTCATAAGATGAATGAGGCAAAGAAGAATGTTTTCCAAAAGAGAGTACTCACCAGAAATCATTCGTAACATTGACGCAGGAGAGACATCGATTCACTAGTCTTCATACATTTTTGTCGACGAAAACGATCATCAGGAAGACCGGAAGAAATGGAAAACACATTTTCAAGAAGCAATCTCACTTTGCAAAGATGGAAAAAGTTAGAATCATTTCTTTTGGAGAGACACTTTGAAATTAGTGTTTTCTGACATTAAAACCTGTCATGGGGTATGATAGATTGATTTGTTGAAAATATAAACAGGATGTTCATAAAATCAGATGTGGAATCATCTGCGACTGAAAGATAAACTTTAGTCACTATCTTCCATCGTCAAGATAACCTCTTGTGGGGTATTCATGTTGAAAAGGGAAACATTCTCAATCGAATATTGATAGAAAGATTTTTCTGTGAATTTTCAATTTCAGATTTTTTCTTTTGAGTTAGGGCTTTTTCAGAATATCTATCAGATGTAGTTCAATGTCCAGCGTGGCTTTAGCCGGGGAAGTAGTTGTTTTCTGTTACATTCACAAAAAATAACTTCATTTTAATCGTGGATTTTTCAATTCACAGAAAAATCTTTCTATCAATATTCGATTGAGAATGTTTCCCTTTTCAACATGAATACCCCACAAGAGGTTATCTTGACGATGGAAGATAGTGACTAAAGTTTATCTTTCAGTCGCAGATGATTCCACATCTGATTTTATGAACATCCTGTTTATATTTTCAACAAATCAACAAATCCGAAGTTTTAAAAAATTTTACGTCTGTCATCGAAATCGTTTCTAATACATGTGGTAGACCAGTAAAAGTTGACAGAACATATAATGGATCAGAGTTTACCAATAGGCAGATCGAAAGTTTCATGTCAGGAAAAGGAATTATTCATGAAAAAACTTCACCATATACCCCTGAACAGAATGGAAGGATAGAAAGAGAAAATCGAACAGTCCAAGAAAGTGCCGTTGCATGCTAGCGGACTAAGCAAAAGTTTGTGGCCTGAAGCTGTAAAAACGTCTGTTTACATTATCAACAGATCTACAACTGCTAAAACTCCAACAGTTAGACCTTACGAAATATGGTTTGGAGAAAAACCAAATCTTAGTCATCTCCAGATATTTGGCTGTGAAGGGTTCGTCCATATTCCGAAACAACTCAGTAGATCAAAATGGGATGCAAGGGCTACAAAAACATATATCTTTGGCTACGAACCGACAATCAGGAACTATAGGATGTATGATGTGGAGAAACGAAAAATAATAGTTACCTGTGATGTCAAGATTGACGAAAGTCAGTCATATCAATCGAAAAAATGTCAACAAGAAATTAATTCCAGCGAGATTTTTTATGGAAAACCGCAATGCCATTCTGATTTACAGCCGACGGTAAATGAAACTCATTTCATTCCAAATAGCGTCATAACTCAAACTGAAGAGAGCAAGTAGTTCAGAAACTCAACACCCATATAATCTTCGTAGAAATGTGTATCCCCCGAACCGATATGCAGAAAGTGCTCACTCAGCAGTCATCGTTGAGCCAGAATCATATGAAGAAGCCTTGAATTCTGATTTTAGTGCTGAATGGGTGGAAGCAATCCAAGACGAATTAGATTCCCTCAAAGAAAACAACACCTGGGACTTAGTTGAAAAACCTGTGAATGTAAATATTATAGGGAGCAAATAGATTTTCAAAGTGAAGACAAAACCAGGAAATGCACTTGTCAAACTGAAAGCTCGATTAGTAGCAAAAGGCTATTCACAAAAAGAATTGACTATAAAGAAACATGTTCTCCAGTTGTTCGTTATGATTCTGTACGAACTTTGTTATCCATAGCAGTCATGAAAGATATGAAAATTGCTCAATTCGACATAAAAACGGCATTCCTGAACGGCGATATGACTGAAGTTATTTACCTGGAAATACCGAAAGGACTTGAAGTGACCGAATCGAACATGGTGTTTAAAGTCTTTATGGTTTAAAGCAAACTCCACGTGCTTGGAATTCAAAATTCACAAACTTCCTATCAAAATGTCACTTTGACATTTGTACATCAGACCCGTGTGTGTTTTCGGGAATAATTGAAAAGGTAACCATTCTCCTTTCACTTTATGTTGATGATGGGCTGATTTTGTCACCAAGTAAGAAATCTATTGAATTTTTTTTTAATGAGCTGGCAAAAATTTCAAAATTCCAATTGGTGACGGAGATTACTACGTGGGACTAGAAATCAAAAGGAATAGAGAAGAGAAAACTATTTTTATTCATCGAAGAGATTACTAAAGAAGATTATACAAAAGTTCAATATGATCGATTGTGCACCAATTTCAACACCAGCAGATCCTAATATACTTCTAACAAATAGTGCTCAGGATGAAACTGAAATTCAGTTTCCCTACTGTGAAGCTGTTGGTTCCCTGATGTATGCTGCCATCATATCAAGGCCAGACATTGCATTTGCGGTGGGAGAAGTTAGTCATTTTTTGAACAAACCTAATCAGAGTCACGTAAATGCAGTCAAGCGAATCTTCAGATATCTTCAAGGAACGATGAATCTTGGAATAGTTTATGGGTCAAAAAAAAAAATTAGAAGGGAATATTGATGCAGATTTTGCACGAGATAGTGAAACGAGAAAATCAACTACAGGCTACATATTCATGTTAGGCGGAGGTCCTATCACCTGGAGAAGTCATCGTCAGTCAGTGGTAGCCTTATCCACAAATAAGTCCGAATATATAGCGGCTTGCGAAGGAGCAAAAGAAGTTGTGTGGCTACAAAAGCTTCTCGAAGAAATTTCTACTGCAAATGATTCGGCTGTTCCCGTTTATATAGACAACCATCAAAAATCATGAAGTTCACCATCGTACTAATCATGTGGATGTGAAACATTTCATTAGGGATCTTTATGAAAAAGGAGTCATCGCAGAAGTGAAGACCAGTTTGCTGATCTATTGACAAAGCCTTTATCAAGAGATATATTTCTTAGTAATGTTCAAAAGATTGGATTGAATTCAGTGACTTTCGGGTGGAAGTTTTGAAATTCGCTATCAACTGAATTGTTTATTTTAAGTTTTGTTTGGTTGTTATTGAAATAAGAGATTTAATGTCAAAATATAATTTAAAAAGTACCTGTCATACTTTTCTCTTCCAGGTATACGAGGGGCGTCTATAATGATCTATGATGATTTTCATTTTATTAATTAATAATTTTCCATTAAAAATACGAAAACAGCATGTTCAAGGAGTAGGAAAAGTGAGTTTTCTATCTCATAGAAATTTGATATTTCCACTCAGTTGAAAATTATCACTTTTCTTTACTTATAGAACAATCTACTATTGATTGATTGAATTAATGTCAGACTAATATCCTATTTATCTCTTTTTTAGGTCTACAAAGTACTGGCAGTTTGTTAAGGTGGAGAATGATTTTTACCATTTTACTAGTTTTTTTAAAGCAGTTCCTTTCAAAGTCCATGTGCATCCAGAACTGGGAATCGTCTATAGTATAGAAACCTACAATTTGTTAGCAGGTAATCTTGATTGTATTAGAACTACGGGTTTATAGGTACATTTCGTAGAATGACAGTATGAATCAATGTGACCAAGAAATATAAATACTAAAGAGGTCAAAGTTTGAAGAAGAATGTTTTCCTTCTGTATATTTCAATGTTTTCCACAGGAATGTTGAGCACAAACATCAATATCAATTATGTTACAATCAAGGGGGAGAGGTACATTAAACTCCCATGGTCTGTGATTTCTAGTCTTTCACATTAAATTATTTAATTCATTTAAAAAAAATATAACCAATTCATACCCGAAAGTTTTGCAATAAGATACGTTATTTGAATCAAACACTTCATTAACATAGATCTGTACTGCATTTATTCTGTGCTCATCATCTGATGACAAATTGCTGTAGAAAAATATTTAAAAACCAAATGATGGTTTGAAACACTGAAATAAGTTCTTTCTTTTTCGAAGAAGTAACAGAAGAATTTGTGAATTTCTAGAAAACAATTCACTCAGCTATAACATATTTTGAAGTTTTTTTTCAACTTTTTTTATATATAAAAGTAGGAATTGTAATATAACTTCAAATTACCCATTTGTGATAGTACATATATGTAAAAATCTATGAAGTTTCTAATACTTATTCAGTCCAACATTTTTTATAATCCAATTCCACAGCACAACTATTTTTCAGTAATTGCAACTCCAATTAAAACTTTAATGTTTCTATATAAAATATGTACTTTTTTAAATTCCAGTTATAATCGACTCTTGACAATGTCACTAAAAAAAAACACTATTTCATTGATACAGGATCATCATGAATATTATTTAACACTTAAGCCCTGCGTGGCATTTAACTGATGCCTGACCTCAACCTACCCTTGGGATTGCGAGGTATCGGGGTAATGACACACAACAACATTTAGTTTCAGAACGGATGGGTGTTTTGTGACTACACTCTTCAATGTTAATGTAATGGTAAATAAAAACGCCCGGTACATCGCTGTTTGCAGGTTGGGAAAATTTTAATATACAAAAAAGTTACATCTATTTTTGTGTTTAATTGCATTATTTTAGCAAATAATATCAGAAATTACAATCATTGATTGAATAATACAATCATTGTGATAACTAAATGTTTTTGTAGCATTGTGAGTTTTAGAAAAACAAGAAACACTACCTACATTAGAGAAACGCTGTCCAAGTCGTAATTTTTTGTCCAGATAATAATAATTCTTTATTTCCACTTAGACAAATTTACAATTGTGTGGGAGTTGTCAATACATTATAATAAAGAGAATATAATTAGAGGAAAGGAAAATAAATAAACATTAGAGATCAAGACATTAAGATAACTTAAAAAACAGTTAAAATATTATATCATAGTAAAATAACATTAAGACAGCTTGAAGTCAGTTAAAGTATTCTATCAGCATATGATAACATTTTTCCAATAAGTCCCTTGGATATTCCGGAAGTTTATTGAATATTCTTAGACCAATGTATTCTGGTGCACACACTCTCAGTCAGCAAATGAAAGTGCTGTTTGATTCTTGTCATAGTGATGAAAATATTCAAATTTTTGAATAAATACACAATTCAAATATATAAACAGATGTTGTTAAAATTGTATATTCTTTGAATAATTTTCTACAAGTTTCCCTAGATGAAATGTTTGCAATGCATTGTAGTATGCGCTTTTGTGCAACAAATACATTATGAATGTTGAACCACCCCAAAAACAGATACCATATCTTAATCTGGATTCTACTTGAGCAAAATAGATTTTGATTTAGTTAGTTAAAACTGATTGTAGATTAATGAAAAGAAGCTTCAGAGAGTTGAGTTTCGACAGCAGTTGTCAGTAAGCTTTTCAATTGAGGAACTTGTCAACAAAAATACCCAAGAATCTAACACATTAGTATTTTTTAACATTATGTTGTTATCAGTGAAACACATGTCTTCTATTTGATTTTGAATGTTGTGGATACCAATAACATTCGTTTTGTAAGTATTGAAGAATAGGTCATGCTTGTTAAAAAAAAATATACCTGATTTATTAGTACATTTATTTTCTAAGGTTTTGGTATCTGGTGCTGAGATTATCAATGAAAAATCATCTGCATATGCAGTATAATTACTTTCCTTAATTAAAGAATCTATACTATTCACATAGAGTATAAACAGAATGGGACCCAAATTATGAGCCTTGTGGGACTCCCATACTCATATTTGAGGTCTCTGATTTAATTTTTCAAATTTCATTCTCTTTTCGTACTTGTAGAGATACAAATTGCTTTGGTTTATTAAGAAATGCCTCTAATGCCATATATTTCTAATTTTAATCTAAGTATTTCATGGTTGACCTGCTCTGCTTGAATCACAAAGAACTACTACCAGACATTCACCTGCTTCAACATATTTTATAGTTTTATTTAGTAATGAAAACATAGCTGAATTCGTGGATTTATCAGAGCGAAATCCATGTTGCATATGACTTAGGACAGAAAGTTTATTTAAAAATGATTGGAGACGATCTAAAAACACATATTTGAATATTCGAGTCCACATGGAACTGTAACAGGACGATAATTTTCCATTATGGTTGGTTCCCCATTCTTGAAAATGGCAGTGACATTACCAGTTTTCAGTTGTTCTGGGAAAACACCGGTTAAAAATGATATATTAATCAGGTGTGTTAGTGGAATTATTATTAGCCAGACGATTTTATGCTTTTCAATTTGTTGTTTAACAATAAGAGTAATTCATTTTCTGTGAATGGATTTAAATACATTGTGTGGGAGTTGAAATTATTTCTAGTATTAGTTATATCAACTTTGGCAGGTATCTTTTCCACTAGATCAGTGGGAGCCTGAATGAAAAAGTCATTAAATTTGTAGGCTATCGTCGTCGTCTTCTGGTTAATGGGTTTCGTCCGTAGACATATGCCCAGCTTCTTGTTGAATGTTTAAAATAGGAGGAGAATATACACTGAGGTACGTCTGGGAGATCCTATCTTCTCCTTCCTTGTAGAATCCTAGTGCAAAGGGTTAGTAAATAGAGGGTAAATATATAGAATAAAGAAGAAATAACAAAGGTATAACTTTTCTCGCTCGGGGGCAACGGCCGAGCATTTCACACCAAGAAATGTTGCCTCGGTAGATAGTAAAAGAGCCCAGGTAAATATAGATAGGGATTTGGGGTATTATTATATACTGATATACACAAATATACATGCATGTATACATATTTTTTTTTGTATATAAATTTATATATATTTTTTTTTAACAGTGATTATTAGACTTATAGTGAAATTTAATGTTTATTTAGGAATGTTATAATTATTTGGCTAGTCTTAATTGTTAGATTTTGAAGTAAAGATATGATATTGATGGGTGTTGGTATTTGATTTATCGCCAGGGTTTGATATAGATTTTCCTGTGCATGTAATATGGGGCATTCTAATAATATGTGTTGTAAATCTCCAATTTCTCCGCAATCACACTGAGGGTTTGGTTTGATACCTAGTCTGTGGAGGTGCTGTGGGGTGAGGCAATGTCCTGTTCTTGCCCTAATAAAAGTTGTGAGATGTCGCCTATCTTTAAATGGGAATTTCGAAAACCATGGCTGTTTTGGAAAGGATTGTTCAATTAGTCCATAGAATGTTGGTTTATTTTCTATTGTTTCTCTCCAACTAGTAGTCCAGTTTATCCATATATTTTTTTTTAATGACAGGTAGGAAATTGTCCTTATTTAGTTCTATACTCATGGAGATATTTAAATTTCTGTCTATGTTTGCTAAAATGTCCGCCTTCTGATTACCATGTATGCCCAAATGTCCTGGAACCCACGCTAAATATATCTCCCTTTCTGTCTGTTGCATATCTATAATCATTTGTTTCGTTAGGAAGCTTATGAGTTCTCTTTTCTTGTGGAATATTGATTGGGATATTTTTTGTATAGCTGATTTCGAGTCTGAGAATATGATTATTTTATTTTGTTCTGTTTCCAAACATAATGTTAATCCCTTGTGTATGGCTATGATTTCAGCTGTGCAGATTTGAGTATATGTTGGTAAATTTTTGGAATATGAAATATTTAATTTGGGGATATATACTCCATATCCTGATCTATGAGAGTTTGGATCAACTGATCCATCAGTGAAAACCCACGTGAAATCTGAAAATGTTTCTGTAAATTTGTAATAAGCATTCTTCATTGTTGGCTATATCATTTCGGTCCTTATTCATGTTATATGTGGGTATCTGTATAAGTTGATTTTCTAGACTATAATAATGACAAGGGAGTATATCATGTTGATATAGATTTCCCTGATATTCTTGCAAACTTTCATATGCTTTGACATAATACGGTTGTTCTCTTCTGGACCAAAATCCCCTTCTACTACTGCATTGTTCCGCTAGTTGGGATATTAGGGAAATAATTGGTTGATCGTTATATGGGAGTTTATTCAATATGAATTTACTACTTAACCATTGTCTTCTTATATCAAGGGAGGGTTCTGAACATTCTGCCATAAGAGCTACTATTGGAGTAGATTTCATACCCCCTGTCACTAGGCGTAACTAAGCCTTTGTACAAGAGCATGAGCGTTTGAGGATCTGCCCCCACCAGGTACGACAGACCGACCTCATTACATTTATTGCTTTGGATGCTTTTTTTACGGTATGTTCTATTTGGGGAGCCCAATTCAGGGTGGAAGTAATGATAACCCCCAGATATTTTGTGTGACTATGATATGGAATGATTTGATTGTCAATATGAATAGGTGGATTTATTTGACGAGATTCGCCTTTTCTGAATAAAATTGCTGTTGATTTATTGGTTGCTAGATTAAAATTATATGTATTGAGCCAATTTTTTTATTTGAGTAAGGCCATGTTCATTTCATGTGTTAATGTTGGGATTGAGGGCCCTTGAATTAATAATACTATATCGTCTGCGTACTGTACAACTTGAATGTTATTAATGAAAAGGGAATGTAGTGAATTTGTATAAATGTTAAATAGTGTGGGACTTAATGGAGACCCTTGTTGAAGTCCAAGGGATATGCTTTGTGGGCCGTGTATATTACCCTCTTTATCTTTGACATATATATTTCTATTTATTAAAAACTGTAGAGCTAAATTGCTAAGTTGATTTGGAATTTCTAACTTTGTCATTTCTACGTATAACTGATATATATTCACTGTATCATAAGCTGATTTAAGATCTAGGAACACCGCCAATGTGTAAAGATTTTTACTCAAACCGTTATATATGTAGGTTGTTGTATATATTAGAGCATCCTGACAACCCATGTTTCGTCTGAATCCAAATTGTAATGATGGTAATTTCCTATTATGTTCTAAAGCCCATTCAAATCTGATATTTATTATATTTTCTAGCACTTTACCCAGGCAAGAAGACAATGCTATGGCCCTATAATTTTCCGGAAGAGTAGAGTCCCTACCATGTTTTAATATTGGTAGTATAAGTATATCTTTCCATTGTTCTGGGATTTAGTTTCCTTTCAGATATTTATTATATAATATAATAATTTTTCCCAATGATTCTATCGAGAGATTTTGTATCATACTGTATGATACATTGTCTAATCCTGTTGCTTTATCTTTGTTTTTTAAAGTACATTTTGTAATTCCAATAATGTAATTTTGTCTACTACAGTATTATCCTGTATAGAATGAAAAACTGGCATATTGGATTACTTGTTAGATTATTCATGATGCATCTTGTGATATTTTTATCAGGCAATTTTATTTTTTGAGATGATTGTGTATTGGAGAATTTTTTAATAGTTGACCATATTTGGGTAAGTGGGGTTTCCCTATTCAATGTTGAGCAGTATTCTTTAAATTTAGTTTTTTTTATACTATTCAATTTTTTGTTGTTGAAGCTATAACCTTTTTTATATTTAAATAATTTTCTAAGCTGGGATTATCTCTAAAAATTTTCAGTGCGTCTTTCCTTTTTTTTATTTCCCTAGAGCAAGTTTCATCCCACCAAGGGACTGTTTGTTTATGTGGAGAGTTTGTTGGGGATGAGATTGGAATAGATGCTTCACTGGCTTCTTCTAGAATTTCATATATTTGCAAATATGTTGGGTCTGTCAATTTTCCTATTTGTTGGGTAGTGAATTCATTATATGAAGTCCAATTTGCACTTCTAAAAATCTTTCGAGGTGTTCGAACTATATCCTTTCGGCAACTTACCGAAATTTCACAAATGGTTGGAAAGTGATCACTCATACCACAGTCTTGTATAACATTCCAAGAACATATAGGGGCTATAACGTTTGTGATTAAAGCTATATCAACTGCAGAAATATTTTGTGTAGGGGGAGTTAAACGGGTTGGAGTGTTATTATTCAAAAGCACTAAATCAAATTCATCTATTAACTTCAGGACTGCCCGGAAAACTTAGCGATGCTTTGAACCTGGATAACATCATGTTGTTACTAAAGTTTTTGGACTCAATTAATATCTTAAAACAAATATAATATATACTGTACCACCACCGCTAATAACCTTCGCGGTTAATGAGGTTTTCTTGAATAAAAAAAAAAAATCAACTATTATTAATTTTATAATACGTCCGTTATAATTAGTGCTAGAACTGCCCCACATCGGATGTTGGCCATTAAGGTCTCCCATTATTAGATATGGATTATTTGGTTCTTCACAGATAAATTTCAAAATATCAAAACTAAGATTTAAGTTAGGGGGATTATATATATATTTATAATGGAAACATTGAAATTAGGTAGATAAACACATTGAAATTGGAATCTGTCAGTGAAGTTTGGAATAATTATTTGTTGTTTGGTATATTCTATATTTGATTTGATTATTTTTGCTATTCCACCTTTACCATCTTGACGGTCCATTCGTTCTATATTATAATTAGGTATATTTAAATTGAAATTTGTGGTGAGCCAGGTTTCATTTAGTAGAATGATATCAGGATTTTGGTCATTTATTAGAATTAATAAGTTATATCTATTACTATTCACACTATGGATATTCCATTGAATTACTTTCAATGAAAGATTAGTATTCTTCCATTGATTCTGCATCCTTATTTGCTAATGTATTTATATAAGGATAGTTATGTATTTTTCTTTGTCTTGTTGATTCATATTAGTAAGATACTCGAGTAGAATGTTGAAGGAGTCCGGCATTTCAATTGTTGGGTTATCATTTAAATGGATTGTATTTCAATTATTGGATTTTTACTGGAATGAGATTGTCTGGGTGTATGGGGGTTACGTGATGGACCTTGTTGGTATCTGGTGCTATCATATATAGGTGTATTATCGTTACCTGGAGATTTGGGATGAGAATACAAACATTCATTGTAGGCCCTAATATCGTACCCGGGGGTGAATCTGCTCTACGCTTTCTTATTTCATTGTCTTGTTTAGTTTTTTGGCTATATGATACATAATTTGGATTGTTGTTATATTAATTGAGTCTTATTTGTCTGTTCTGTAGGCTTGGATTATTATTTATATTTGGAAAATCGGTAGTTCTATAATTATATCTTTCTGGTTTTTTGGGTTTTGGTACACGTTCACTTGCATCATAAAATGAGAGATGATCATAGGTCATATAATGTCGTATACGATTTTGACGTTCATGTTCTGGGCATTGTTTACTTACAGATTGATGTTCTCCACTTTGGCAGTGACGGCATTTGGTTGGATTGGGGCACAGGACTGTTGTATCATGAATTTTTGCACAATTCTGACATATTGATTTGCTACGCATTGTTTTTGGTGTGACCATAGAGGAGGCATTGGTAACATTGGATAACTGGCGTTTATACTCTTCGACTGGCGTATATAGAGAATATATTTCTATTTCTGTTGGTAATTTTTTCCCTGTAAAAGTTAAACAAACAGTGCTTGAGGGAACATACGTTGTTACTCCTTCTACAATTTTTTTCCGATTCAATCTCCTGGCGTTGATTACCTTACAATTCACCAGTTTTGTATTTGTGTTATCTATTATTTATTTTTCTGTTACATCTTCATCCATATATCGTATAATGCCTTTGCAGGTAATATTATTTCCCGGAATGAAACATTCCAAGCCTTTGGATTTTATGATTTCGCTATTTAGGAAACTGTTTGCTGCACTAAAGGTTTTGAATTCCACACTCATTCTATTTCGACCCTTGCGTTTGAGTTTTTTCAATTCGCCAATTTTTAGCTTATAGATCATTATGGCTACTGATAATTGGTGTAGATTTCCAATGTTAGATGTTCCGTCTGTATTATCCTTTTGAGTTTGTATATACACCTCATATGGCATGGGTTTGTGTATGAATATAGTAGTTGATGTGAATTACCTTGATTATTTACCGGATATGTATTTGTGTTATCTTTATCAGGGGGGTCCTTCCCCCCCGACTCTTGTGTCATGTTTGACGCTCTGTTTGATTCAATATATTAGGATCTTCACTAAAATATTGTAATTAAATATTATAAAATCTCACCAATGGGGGAAAGGGAATAATTTGGTAAAGGGATGTTAGTATATGCACTGAATATTTTTAGATTTCGCTAGATTTCTTCTTTGAGGTTATAGCTCGCGTCCACCTTCAGCGATCACCACTCTCGAAAAAAAACATTTGTAGGCTATAGTTTTCGGATCTTCGATCAACTGGTCAGCAATTTCAATATTTATATGATTTTTCATTTTCATTTGTTAATTCCATGAGGTACGATTCCTATTGGGAGAGTCAAATATCCTATTCTGATAATACTGTATCTTTTTTCCCTCATTGAGATATGATGATTTCTTTTAGCCTCTTTGTAAATTGGGACAAAATTGGGATATGTATTTTTCAAAACAAATAAATATTTCAGATACATACTAGAATGTTTTACCAAATCATCTACCCACCTTTTGTTATAATTTTTATAGTAAAATCTTTTCTGGGTAAAATTTATGTTAAAATGGTAGAGTAAAATTTCATTGAATTTTCTTTTCATTTCTGTTTTTTGAGAGACTGTGTCATCAATGAAAACATCTAACTCTAAAAGTTGCAGTTCTGTGATCTGAAATCTCATTGTCCAAGTACCTTCATTAGAAAAAATTATTAAAGTTTGATTGATTATTGTACATTTAGTATGTCAGTCGGGTAGGTCAACCTACTACTGGATTTAAATCAACAGAAGATAGTAGACTACAAAAAAAACCTAATTATTTCATAGCCCTCAAGATACAGATATTCTAATGGATCGGATTTGACTCCTATTTCCACCAGACATAGAAAATGTAAGTTCCGGAATTTACAAATTAAATCACAATGATTGATCTCAGCAGCAAATGTTTTGATGATTTCATCACTAATTATCTTCGTATGTAAGAGTCCAAAAACTTGCTATTAGTTGGTCCAGCCTGTTTTACAATTTCACTAGTTTCACAGCAAATAACACGTCACATAATTTTTCAAATGTTCTAGACAACTTTTGTGAAAAAAATTTCCACACACACAGCGAAAATTTTGTTTTACACAATATTTAAATGATTTTTTATTGGCGGCCATCTTGATTAACACGTTGAGTACGGCATGAAACCATGTGGATGCCGCGCTTGTTTCTACACAACATATTTTCACTCAGACGGTGTGTATCTCATCGGAACTCACATTATAATGCTAAATAAATGGTAGGCGATCAAGCGCTGGCCGAGTGATCAACTTATATGAGCCAGATCGAAATTTATTAATTAGGGTGGTTTTTATAGGCATAAAATTGAAAAAATCCGAAAATTATTACAAAGCATTACGAATACAATACAAAGCAATACAAATATAATAGGCTAACATATTTAGGCCTTAGTAGTATTAGCTTGTTTTTTCCCATAATCGCCCATTTTCAATAAATAATACAACTTCTTCACTCGAATTACTGCATCAACTGAGCTTGAAATCGGCACCCGCCAGAAACCACGTGTTTGGGTTGTACATAGCCACAACAATACATTGTTTCTAGACAATCAGATGACCACGACACCTACTGCATCATGTGACATTACATTGGTACCATGCTGGCTCAATAATACAAGTACTTCTAGTCAGACGGCGTGAGAACCAATTTAAATTCAAAAAAAATATATATAAATATAAAAAGTCATATTTGAATAAAAGTGAGCAAAGAAATGAAAAAAAAAAATTGCCGGCTGAGTGTTTTTTTTTCTTTGTACAGCCCTTCTCAAAGTGACATCCATGTAATGCCTATTTTTTTTTCAAAAATCAGCTGCCCAAATTGGTTTTTTGCTCAAATTCAATGGGATTGCTTTTAAGAAAAAAAAAACTCCGGTCTCCACAGTACGATTTTTTCTTGCTCATACCGGGGCTTAACGAGTTAACAAACATTTATCAAACTGGAAAAATGAAACAGTTTTTTCTACTTTTAATTTTTTGTGATATCTAAGAACCATATTTTTTATTTTCAGAAGAATCTCGACCCCTTTCCCATTATGTAACAAAAGTTTTTGAGCTCAAATTGAAACTAGAAAACTTACTAGCAGCCTTAGGTCCAAAATTTGATATTTTGGCTTTGCTCGATTATGTCTGCTTATGCATGGGTGAAGCAGTCAGTTTTCGTAAAGAGTTCCACGAATTATTGAAGAAATATGGTACTTCTCACAAACTTAAAATGCATCGTGATGGCAGGTAAGAAGTTTGAGACAGGTCGTTTTCTGATAGGATATATAGGCTAATAACAAAAAGGAAGAACTCATCAAATACTTCCCAAGTACTTCAAATCATTTAAATGTCACTTCCACAACACTCGATCAGTAGTGATGTAATGTTTTACTTAATGAAGTTATCATTTGTCAGAAATAGCTAGTGGAGAATGGACTGAAGTTGAATTTGTATAAACAATTGATACAGTATATGAAAATACTCTAATTTTTCAAATTCGATTTTCAAAAAAATATTGATTGAACCATTAATTGGTTTTTGAAAAAAATTGGGGCATTGTTTCGATTTTCTTACAGTTGTATAATGAAACAGAATCATTAATTACTTTTATAATCAACTAGTATTGTATCTTCTCAAAAAAAATATAATTTGCCATTTTTTTTCAAAAAACGTTTTCCTTGGATTCATATGATTTTAATAGATTACTTAGTAAGTGGGTTTATTATATTATATACAATTTGAGTGTTACAAACATTGTGTATATGATTCCACTTCAGAAAAGACAAGTGAACCACCTAAGCAATTGGTATGCTTGTGTTGTGGCATCACCTGTTCTCCGAGTGGACTTGAGTGAAAGCTAAATTTGCAGAAGAGTTTAGGGGAAGTGTTCCTAAAAAATGTTTTGATTTGAGTGTTATATGATCATGTTTTGGAGATGCAGATGGTCTAAAAAATCATTTTGAATAACTGCTGGATCCTTGCTGCCACTGGACTGTGTTCCCAATTTTAATTCACGAATAGTTCCTTATCATCACGAATAGTTCCTTAATATGGATCTATTTAAGGTTTTTTCAAACTATCCCCATTGTTTACGTAGTTACTACGCCTTATTATAGTGTTGCAATCGAAGTTGTTAAATTTTTTAAGGTATGTTTTCTTGAGCAGTAGATTATTTGGTTGATGTTTATGTCACATCTGCAGGGTGATAACATTCGTGTTTTTGTTCCAGAGATAAAAGTTTCTAGAAAGTGTGTTTTTGTATTGTTTTGCCAAAATAACAAAATATAATTTTTGTTTAGTTTTTGTGCATTGGAGATAGCTGTTGGAGTCAATTCCTCAGCATGGGCACCTGATTCCGTATAGAATTTTCATAACAAGAAAACGCAGAAGAAAAATTAAAAAAATTATATATATATATATACATACATACATACAATATATATACAGTGTCCGCCAAAAACTTGGAACCATATGGGAATTTTGTTCATTATCAATTGTACTGTAATATAACAATTGTAGAGTTCCTGAAGAAGAGCCAATAAAGACTCGAAAGCTTGAACAACAAGAATTCACTTTACTTCAGCCCTATTGACTGCATACCCGAATATTACCCAGATTTTTACTTAAAGACAGTCGTCTAACCTTCACAAATCTATATATATATATATATATATATATATATATATATATATATATATATATGTAAAGGAGAAAGATATGATCGTCGATTGTAATTTAGTTGATAAGATGATGTATTGCAGAATGTACGTTAGGTATTCATGGGGGGTGATAACAGTTAATCTTTTTATGGCATATTCTTACACGATTTCTAGGTCTTCTGGTTTGCCGAAGAATTTTTGATTCAGGTATCGTACACGTTCATCTATTAGGCATTGGGTAGGTTGTGGATAGGGTTTCATATTTTATAATTTTTTGATATATCCGACTTGCTGTGTTGATGTTTATTCTAAAAGTGAGATTCCAGAAGTCTTTAGCCCTTGCAATGGTGTTTTTTTTTCTCGAGTAGGGTATGTGCATTGGAATTTAGTTTATGATCGAATTTTATGTCTAAATAATCAATTGTTGTTTCCGCTTGAAATATTATTTTGATACATTCTGGGAGTGGGGAAAGTATCTTTTAATTTAATGATTTATTTCTCATAGGCAAAGATCATAATACAAGTTACTGAAAAATTGAATATTTATCCATTGATGAAAAAATAATTTGGTGTACTTGCCAATGAAAATACTACTACCAATTTGAATTTTCAAAGTGTGTGAATCAGTTATTTTCCAAGCAAAATACTTCTTTTCCCATTAATAGAAAAAGATCAAAAACTGTAGATTAATTGCCATAATTTTTAACATTTTAGGGTAACCTTTGAAATTTTACACATTAAACTGATCATATGGTGGACAATCACCATTGAAATGTCCCTCAACAACTTAGGTTACAAGGAAAATATTACGGCAAAATATGAACTCAAGGAGAAGGTTAATGACAAAGATGTGAAACTTATGGCAGAAAATTGTCCCAAAGGAGTGAATTTCCTGAGAAGTTACATTGAAAAAGTTAACGAATATGTAGAGAGGGTCGGTAAGAAGATTGCGTGGCAGAGAGAATCCAGACTGAAATATATGAATTGAAAGGAGTAATATTGGAACTTGTTTCTATTGGAGACAGAGAGATGGAAACCTAGTGTCATAAAATGTGTAAAAAAAACTGTATATTATTGAATATAGGGATGCGCCAGGTAATTAATTTTATCATAGCCGGGTACCGGGTTTCACCTAAAATTTACACAACTGAAAATGATGAAGCAATTTTTAATGTTATATTACATGTTGATTTTCAATGTTTTTATAATCAACATTGATTTTTTTAATATGTTTATTTTAGGATTAATGTGTTTAAATTTTTAATTTATAAATAAAACTTGAAAAAATTCTTTATATTATGTCAATGTACTCAGACTAATCGGCCAGGTATGGTACCCAGTGGAACCGGGTTTACCCCAGTTTCTTTATTATGTGGCCTAGTACCCGGCATACCAGGTAATGACCAAGTATCTGGTGCATCCCTATTGTATATGAACATTTTTAGTTATTTTATTGAATAAATTGTAAAACTTCCTTGACAACCACTACTTTATTGCTAATCAATATTACAATATTAAGTTATTACTTCACAAAACAGAAGAATTTAAATTCTCTGTTGAACATGTCAAGTCAATAAACCTATTGCCCCATCTAATATTTCAACCTTTAGTTTTTGAGCAAGCAATTACTTCCCTTTAATTGCTAAAAAAATTTAAATTGAGATTTTAATAGAACATTTATAGAGCTTTTGAAAATGAAAACAAAAAATGTCTGTGTTTCTGGAACTACAGGCTGTATTTTAACGTGTTGCACTAGAGTTGATAGTTCATTGAAAAACAAAAAAGTTTTTCATAGGAAAATATTATGAAAAGTTAAAAATAAGTGAGAGAAAAAAACTTCACTTTTGATACTGCTGTAACGTTTGAGATGGGGAGCCACCACACTCAGTCTCCCAGAATATATTTGATTTTATACCAATACGGGAAAGTCCCATTATTATTAGAAATTGTTTACAACAAAGTATCAAAGTTGGTATACTAGTAACACTAAGACTTAAATTATGGATTAACTAAATATACGATAGTATTTACATAAATCAATATAGCAATAATGAAGTAAACAAATGTTTTAGCTATGAAGCTGAATTGGTTATCAGTGAGATAGGCCTGATATTCATACCAAATACTAAAGGATGATATTAGATATATGTATTGTGCCACAGTAATCAAGATTTGTAGAAGACATATTTACATTAAGGCTAGTTTCAGTGAATTCTTTAGCTTCTGGACAGAACCGCCAAATATGTTCGAATTCAATTAATTAATCCTTTTTAATGTTCTGTCTAACGGAGAATTACTACCATAATTGGTTGAATGGTGTGGTATGTGAAACGTGTAAGAATGTCTTATAATATTAGGTTATTTCGACTGCAGCGAAGTGTAGCACTTGGTCAAAAGTGAATCTATCTCTTTTTTCAACACAATGAAGCATATACTTTCACATTTGTTCATGCTACACTGTCACACTAAATGAACCTATTGCTGAGCAAGGTTAAAGTGTCAGTGATTTGTACATTGTTTTATTTCTCAATGTAAACCTAAATGGTATTTTCTTGCAAAGACTTTGTTTTTATGTAGGTGGATAGTACTTTAAAATTGGGTTTGTGATTTCATCTTGGATAATAACGTATAAGGTATATCAGAGGTTGATGGTGGATAGTACTTTAAAATTGGGTTTGTGATTTCATCTTGGATAATAACGTATAAGGTATATCAGAGGTTTGATATATTTATTGATTACCTGTAAGAACTATATTAGTTATCCTACTAGACGTCATCTTTGACGGGCGTTATTTAACCCTTTCAGTGCGCCTGGCATACATGCGCGACCCAGCGATTCCTCGCACCGTGCGACTGGCACTCATGTATGCCGCGGGTCTACGTTAAGATGTCTAAAAACCCTGGTGAATGAACTGATTTGATATTGTTTAGATTTTCGAGGGGACACCACCTGTTACTTCAACAGAGCTTCTCTTTGTGGTAGTCAGTGGTAGATGGCGCCGTCCAAAAATGTTTGTTTATATTCTTGCTTAATGTCAGAACTTAATTTCTGACATCTGCAGCATCTTATATGAAATTATTTTCAGTGTTTTGTCGGCATCTATGCGTTTTCCATTTCTTTGATTTGAAATCTTGCTTAGCTTATTCCTGAGTTTGTTCTTTAAAAAATAACTGGTTCATCACTGCGTGAGGAATTGTTTATTTTCAGGTAGTGTAGTGTGTAAGGATACTTTTTGTAGAATGGGCCATATTTGTATTTTGTGTGGACAGTGTAAAGCCTCAGATTCGAATATTCACCTGTATTCAGTACCAAAAGCAAGTACAAATCTTGACGAATTGACTAATAATGATATTTTCATAGTTCATCATATTGTATGCAGTAAATTTTATATTTTCTGGAATTTTATGACAATTTCATTTCCAATTCTCCGTCTGTCAAAATGCAGTTAACCTCAAATTCAAATGGTACAAAATACGAAAACAACACGACAGTGCTTTCTTTGTGCAATATTCGGGTGCTTCTAATTCTAGCTTTGCTATTGGTGAAGTTTGACAGATGTCTCTTTTCAACCAATAGCAAAGCTAGAATTAGAACCCAGGAACAGTTCGCTTCAAAAAGCAATTTGAGAAAATAAATATACCTTGTTACTGAATTGAAACTAAAACTAAATTGGCGCCATCTGACACGCTAGTAATCTCTATTATCAAGTAGGCCGTAGGCCAAGTGTCGCCAAGTCGATCCCAAACTTCTACAGGTATAAGTGCAAGCACCAGGGTTTTTAGACATCTTAGTCTATGTGAAAACAAATGGCCAGATGTCGCTAGCAGCCTTACAGAGAGGTGTGTTATCGTTGGTAGCGTGTTGTGAAGACCATATAAGACATAAGATGTCGGGTTTGTTCCCAGGGTAATAAACCTCAGATGACCCTGTATCACTGCACTAGATGTCCTGGAGAGCCTGGTCTTTGTGTTGAGTGTTTTCCGGTTTTTCATGCCGCGTGAAAAATACACAAACTTCACGAATATTTTTTCGTGAAAGTTGTTTTCGTTTGTTTTGCTTAGAATTGTATTTTTTTTATTATTTTTGTTTATTTTAAAAATCTGATTTTATTTTCTGTTTTATCGAAAATAAATATTTATGTTCTGATTATTTTGTTATTTTTCACACAAAAAACCAAACAAATGTTTATGACACACATGCGTGCCAGGGCGCACTGGGCAACAAATTGTGTGCTGGGTGCTGCTGGCACGCATGTATGTGGAGGAAACAAAACCCTAAAATCGTGTTTCTATTAGTGAAACTTTAGCAAATACTGAAATATTAAAAATAAAAAAACAATTTTTATTGAAAAAACAAGTGCAGCTCCGGACGAGTTACTCACTATGTCGTTCCGGAGTGAAAGGGATAAGAGATATTAACTTTTGAACGGTTCGACATAGAACAATGGGACAAAAACCGTTTTGAATGATATCACTGATACTACTTTTTGAAATTAAAGACATTGTGATTGCTCGATAGATGGCTCCTGCGCCATCTATCACACATCACAACTTAAAAATTCGTTGAACATATAATTCAATTTTCTTTTCAACCATCCTATTTTTGTCGAATTTTGTTTAAAAGTGTTTTCACAATATGCATTTGAAATGTCAAGTAGAAATGCGGATCTAAAGGGTACCCTTACCTCGATAACTTTTGAACGGTTTGATGTGAAACAATGAGACATGAAATATATTGAATGGTATTACCGGTCCTACTTTTTGAGAGAAGATACATTTCAATTACTAGACAGAGGGCGCTGGGGGCACATCAACTTGAAAATTTGGAAAAGCATAGAGGTTGAGTTGCACATCGTTGAAAAGGTAATTAAATTTTTCTTTTTAACTATGGTTGTTCTACGGAATCACAATTGCGAGTGCGGCTTTTTATAGCCCCCCTCCCCCACCCTGTTAAGTTTTGAACGGTTCGACATAGGACAACGGAACAGAAACTATTTTGAATGATATCACCTATACCATTGTCTAAAGATACACTTTAGACAATGCCTATACTACTCTTTGAAATAGAAGAAATCGTGATTGCTCTATATGCTCTATAGATGGCGCGGGGAGGGGCACATCAACTTGAAAATTTCAAATAGTATAGAGGGTCAAGTGGCACATCGTTGAAAAGATAATCCCATTCTCTTTTCAACCAATTTTGTCAATTCTTTTTTTCACAATATGCATCTTAAATTTTGTTGTACTTGACATTTCAAATGCATATTGTGAAAAAACGTATTGTTGAAATTCAAAAAAAAACTAGATTGTTGAAAAGAGAATTGAGTTATCTTTTCAACGATGTTCCCCTTGACCCCTCATACTATTTGAAATTTTTAAGTTGATGTGCCCCTCTGCGCTATCTATTGAGCAATAACAATATCTTTATATCTTTAGACAATGGTAGTGAATGTAGTGATATCATTCAAAATAGTTTTTGTCCCATTGTTCTACGTCGAACTGTTCAAAAGTTAACTGGAGGGGGCTATAAAAAGCTGCACTGTATAAGGAGGCGATGCTTATCAGAGAAGGTTGACATTTTGTGATTTTGTGGCTAATAAATAGTCAAACTTGATCATGTTCACCAATAAAAGTATGTGTGTTCACATAACAGCTTAATCAATCATAATAATACAAAAATCAAAATTCAATAAAAGAAATGATCAACAGAATTTTGGTGTTAATGTTTGGGTAGATATTATTGGAAATATAATAATTAGACCAATTCTGTTTTAAGACATTTTGAACAAACACCAATATTTAGAATTTCTATACAACCAAATACTGAATCTATTGGAAGCGTTCACTTTGTATACACAACTTTTTGTATTTTTTGGCTGAACCTCATAAGATAATAGCTGTTCGTCATTGCCTGACAAAAAGCTTTGAAAATAGAGTGATATCAAATAACAGCCCGGTTGAATAGAATATAATTTATTGATCTTATAATATCGAATAATGATATAAGACAGGTCAAATATGAACAAATTAAAATTAAAAGGTCTAGCTAAACTAGAACATTTACCTTAAAATATTGATGGAGCAGTAATTTAGGTTAACAAATACACTAACGTAATATACAGAAATTATTACAAAACTAGAAACACATAGTCAAAAATTAAGATCAAACAAAGTATATGTTGTAGTTTGGATATATTTCAACGAGTATTTTCAAGATATTCTTCAAACGAATATGGACACATGTCAATGATATAGTTTTTAGTTTTCTCTTTAAATTTATGTACTAAGGCAATATCTTTAAAACATTGTGGGAGACTGTTATGAAGTTTAATTCCCATTACTGTAGGTGATTTCTTACAGATTTCTATTCGCTGGTAAGGTATAGAGAAGTCTGATTTATGTCTTGTGTCATGAGCATGAATCTATTCCGTAAATAATCGTTTTTATTTCTATGAACTGATGTGATTAAATCCAATATATAAACGCACAGTTAAAATTCTCAAGTTAATAAAAATAGGTCGACAGGAGGCTACAAATGAGATGTTTGAAATACACCTTAGAATTATTTTCTGTGACTAGAAAACATTTTTAGCATGAGATCTCCCCCAAATACAAATTCCATAACTATCCTAGACTGTATTTCATTATGAAAACTTTTAACGAAAAATTAAACCGACGAAATACGGAACTGAAAAGTAAAAAATAAACCTTAGTCTCGATAACTAAATACCTAAACTAATGTAAGTAACTCATTTTGAGTCGGCGCCAAACAAACAAGCAAATTAATTAGGTAAGGCGTAAAATGATGGCATCGAGTTGCGCGGTGACATTCTGATAATTTTTTTTGAAGTAATTTAATGATCTTCGTTGATTGTTTGTTTGGCGCCGATTCAAAATTAGTTACTTACATTAGGATCTTAGTTATTGAAACTAAGAAGGTTTATTTTTTACTTTTCAGTTCCGTATTTCGTCGATTTAATTTTTTTTTTTAATTTTTTTATTTTTCAATTTTTTGTGGCGGAAATCTACTAATTACTATCTACTTGTTTTTTTATTACTTCCAAAATACTTACCCCCTTCTTCAACTATTACCCGTTAAATAATATAATTATCTACTTTTAGTATTTGTTGTAATATTAATTATTTTTGTTGTTCTGGTTAGTTTATTTCATTACTTTGTATATCATTCCAGCCTCTCATAGAATATAATTATTGTGACGGATGTAGGAGAACAAAAATAATGACAATAGCGATCTGTCATTGTCAACTACATATGTGTGCCAATGTTCACAAGTGAAAAATCAATTATCCCCTATTTTTCTACCCGTAAGGGTGGATAATTCCATTCGAAATCCAAATATGATCAACTATGAGGTATACCCTATCTAAATAAAAAAGAATCATCGAAATCGAAGAACCCAGTACAAAGTTATGCCTGATAGAATCAGTTAACGGACCAGAATTCAGAGGGTGAGTGATCAATATCCTTCATTTTGCTACCCTTAGGGGTCGATTTCATCTTTTAAATTCAAATGGGACCAACTTCGAAGTACACCCTATCTAATGAAAAAAGAATTATCAGAATCGGACGTCTCAGTAAAAAGTTATGCGTGGTCATACATAAAAAAAAAATATACGCGTCGACTTGAGAACCTCCTCCTTTTTGGTTTTGTCAGTTAAAAATAAAGTAAACGAATGTGATTTACATTAAGTGTTTTCCTTAAATTTCTAATTTGAAAACATTTAGAATTCAACATTTTTGATAGATTTAAACAGTGAGTTCTAAAGGACAAATCTGAATCAAATAACACTCCCAGAAATTTAACATTTTCTGTTTTTAACCAACGAAACCAAAAAGGAGGAGGTTCTCTAGTCGACGCGTATATATATATTTTTTTTATGTATGATCATGCATAACTTTTCACAAGCCGTTCGATTCCGATGATTCTTTTTTCATTGGATAGGGTGTACTTCGAAGTTGGTCCCATTTAAATTTGAACAAATAACTCCATCCCTAAGGGTAGCAAAATGGAGGATATGGATCGTTCACCCTCTGAATTTTGGTCCGTTAACCAATTCTTTCAGGCATAACTTTGTAGTGGGTTTTCCGATTCTTTTTTTATTAGATAGGGCATACCTCATAGATATTTCAATTTGGAATGGAATAATCCACCCCTATGGGTAGTAAAATAGGGGATGATTGATTTTTCACCTGTAAACATTGGCAATCATATGTAGTTGACATTGATAGATCCTCCTGCATCCGTCACAATAATTACATTCTATGAAAGGATGGATTGACCTATATATAAAGTGATAAAATCGGCCAACCAGAACTTTCAATAATAATTTATATTATATAACAATAAATAGTTGAAGTAGATAATCATATTATTTAACAGTTGATAGTTGAAGTAAGCTAGGTAAGTAAGTATTTTGGAAGTAATAAAAAATTAAGTAGGTAGTAATTAGTAGATTTCAGCCACAAAAAATTCAAAAATAAAAACTTTTCAACAAAAAATTGAACCGACGAAAAAATTAACTGAAAAGCAAAAAATAAAATAAACCTTCTTTGTCTTAATGATAATTGAGCTCCTAAACTAATGTGAGTAACTAATTTTGAGTCGGCGCCAAACAAACTAGCAATTGAATTAGGTAAAGCGTAAAATGATGGAAGCGAGATGCATAGCGGCGTTTTATTTACTTCTTCAAAGTAATATAATATGATCTTTGATAATTGTTTGTTTGGCGCCGAATCAAAATTAGTTACTCACATTAGTTTAGGAGCTCAATTAAACATTTATTCACACTTCTTGAAGATGAATCGTGGTTGACAGTTTATGATGCCCGATTGGTTGATGAAATGTACAATAGCTTTATTTTCTCCCTTTTGGTTTTTTTCAATATCGCATTTCCTTTAAAAAGGGTCCGGGTATCCAAAAACTCGAGACCAAAATGGATCACACAAAATATTTTAGAAGCTAAAAATACTTTAAACCTTTGCTCAGAACTTTATCAGCACAATCAAATATCAAAACAAGTTTTCACTGACCATAAACAATCCTATTCCAATCTACTTCTGAATGAGAAAAAAAAAATACTATGGTGAGAAGATTTCACAATCAGACAATAAAACCAAAACTGTCTGGAATATTGTTACTACAGAAACGGGCAAAAAAAAATCCAAATCAAGTTTTAACGGCATACAAAATCAAAATGATGAGTTAGTAACATCACCAGAACAGGCTAGCAATCTTTTCAATCAATTTTTCACGACAGTGGCATCTCAATTGGTTGGAGATGGCCCAAAAAATAGTCATGTACATCAAAGTAATATAAGAGAAAATCCAAATTCCATTTATTTGTCAGAAGTCACACAAGAAGAAGTTTTAGAGATCATATCCTGCATGAAAAACAAGTACTCTTCAGGTGAGGATAATATAAGTAATGATCTTTTAAAAAAAAAATTTGGAAATTCATAATGGAGCCTATTACTTACATAATTAATGAATCATCGAGTCTTGGTGTATTCCCCTCTAGGCTGAAAGCTGCAATCGTTAAACCCCTTTTCAAAAAAGGTGACCCCCCACCTAATTGAAAACCATCGTCCCATAAGCATGCTATCTAGTTTTTCGAAATTGTAATGTGCAGACGAATTATCCCCTTCTTAAGTATGAACAATGTAATTGCTAGTTGTCAACACGGTTTCCAGGCAGGTAAATCTACCACAACAGCTATCTTTTCTTTTACTGAAAAAGTACTCAGTTTTTTAGACCAGGGTTTGATAGTACATGGTATTTTTTTGGACCTATCGAAGGCCTTCGACTGTGTGAATCATGAGCTACTTTTGAGTAAAATGGAAAAAATTGGTATTCGTGGACAAGCAAATAAATGGTTCGAATCATATTGTAACGTAAATAAACTTAACTTGGTTTTACTAATTTATTTCACACTTAAATTGACAACTAATTTATATTACTGCTACGCCACTGTATAGCTCGATGTTATCGACTCGCCGAAAAACTCCACTCCCTCTTGAGGGCGGCCTATTTATCTCCGATACAGCATTCTCGATGTTTCCAATTCTGGCGGTTGGTGCCCAGCATGTTCCAGTTATTTCCAATATCGACCGTTGTTATCTGCCGCGGCGTGACTGGATTGTTCTCGAATATCTCCGGGGATGACATCATCGCTGTCGATGGCAACGCGTGAGGCGACAGGTCCGGCCTAGGTTCGTTACATTGCCCCCTTCTTAAAGACATTTTGTCCCGAAATGTCATCCTTGGAGTGTGACGAATATCTGCATGACTCCCCATAGTTGCACCGTGAAGTTCGATGGAAGTAACACTCCACGGTCTTCATGACTGGTCGTGGAAGAGGGTTACAGCAAACCAAAATCTTGACGCCGCTGGATCTGAATATCGCCTCCAGCATACTTCTTATGACTCTCCAGTCCAACCCATCAATACCACAGGACAATTTTGGAATTGCTAGATCCACCAGATTCTGGTCCACCATAGTGTCTCTTAGTTTGGTGAGACTCTTCCAGACATCTCCGTAGGACGGTTTATCTTGGGAATGCCTCTTGGTAACTAGGTAGTAGATGTTTCTCTGGCCTTTCTTCAACTGTAGCACCCCACCAACCTCTGGATTCTGCTCCCGCAGTGTTTGGAGTTGACCAAATTTCTTGGAAAACACTACGGCGATGCCCCTGGACATTTGAAGATCTTCTGCCACACAGTGCGCTAGAGCGTAGTCAGCAGGCACCTCGAAAAGGTCTCGTGACTCCTCTCTAGTAACCCCATGTAGAACTTTCTGCCCGTTTGAATGCAAGGACATAAACTTCTCGAACGTCATATCATGCTCCGGTGGCTTGAGGGTGCGAACTTGGTCATGGTTTCCAGCGTAAGGGGCCAACCTGTTGAAATGGACGACCCTTGGTTTCCCTCGGGGTGGCTTATGGATTCGGTACACAAGGTCGTTTATCCTTTTCACGATCTTATACGGGACTTCCCACGAGTTCCGCAACTTTGGTGATAGTCCACGACGACGTTTGGGGTTGTACAGCCAAACCAGGTCATCAACCTTAAATCCTCCAGCGTCGGCCTTGATGTCATAGGTCTTCTTCATTTTATCGCTGGCACTCTGGATGTTCAACCGGACTCGTTCGTGGATGTCGTCCATTCTCTGCCGAAGTTTGCTGACGTAGTCCTCTCCCGCAGTGTCTTGTCCTGGCGGTATCCCAAACTTCAGGTCACAAGGCAGTCGCAGTTCTCGGCCCATTATAATACTAGCAGGAGTTTGACCGGTTGACTCGTGTACTGCGGATCGATAGGCCATCAGGAACAAATGAAGATACTGGTCCCAGTCTCTTTGATGGTCAGAGACAACCTTGGACAAGTGGCGGTTGATCGTCCTGTTCATCCGTTCCACCATTCCATCGGACTGCGGATGTAGGGCCGTGGTTCTTGTCTTGCGGATGTTCAGCAGTAGACATATTTCTTGGAACAGGTTGGATTCGAAATTTCTGCCTTGATCCGAGTGGAGCTCCATTGGAATACCGAATCGACATATCCACTCTTTCACCAAGACGTCGGCGACGGTGATGGCTTCCTGGTTGGGCAGGGCATAGGCTTCTGCCCACTTACTGAAGTAGTCCATTGCCACAAGGATGTATTTATTCCCGTGGTCGGATACGGGAAACGGGCCGGCGATGTCAATGGCGATTCTCTCGAACGGGCTGCCTACGTTGTACTGACGCATCGGGGCCTTGGGTCGTATTCGAGGTCCATTGCTAGCAGCGCATACAGCGCACTTTCTGCACCAGTCCTGGACGTCAGCTTGACAATTGGCCCAGTAAAACCGTTGCCTCACTTTCTGCAGGGTCTTCGTCACTCCCAGATGTCCTCCAGCGACTCCATCATGGATTTCCCGCAGCACTTCCTCTCTTCTGTTCCTGGGAACAATTATTTGGCGTCTGTCTTCCCCACCAATCTCGGCCTCCAACACACGTTTCAGGGTCCCATTGTCCAGAATAAGAGAGTTCCATTGTGCCCAATAGGACTTAACAGCCGGCGAGTAACCTGCGACTTCCTGCCATGATGGTCTTCGATTGCCCTTCTTCCAGCTGACGAGTAAGCCAAGGTCGGGGTCTTTCTCTTGGTCTTTCTGGATCTTGCTGTCATTCCAGTTGTCATCCATTGCCGTGGTTCGACAAAGTGTTGCTTCTTTCTCTTCTGCTCGTCGGCAATGTGAGCAATCATCTGGACATGGTCTTCGCGACAAGGCATCTGCGTTCTTATGGCTAGTTCCGGCTCGATGTTCGATTTCGAAATCGAATTCTTGGAGTCTCTCGATCCAACGTGCTACTTGACCCTCAGGATTTTTGAACTGTAAGAGCCATTTGAGAGCTGCATGGTCAGTTCTCAACAGGAATCTTCTTCCATACACGAACTTGTAGAAGTGCTCCACTCCCTTTACAACAGCTAACAGCTCTCGCCTGGTGACACAGTAATTGCGCTCTGGTTTGCTAAGCGTCTTGCTGAAATAACCAATGACCTTCTCCTGTCCCTCCTGGATCTGAGATAGGACAGCTCCAAGTCCCACGTTGCTGGCATCCGTATCCAAAATGAATTTCCCTTTGGGTAGGGGATAGCTCAGTATAGGTGCGTTGATCAAAGCTCCTTTCAGCTTCCTGAATGAGTCTTGACATTCTTCGGACCACTGGAACTTTGTTTGGCCTTCCGTGAGCCTGGTCAGTGGTTTAGCGATGTTGGCGAATCCCAGCCATACGGCGATAGATGTGCATAAACCAAGGAAACTTCGAAGTTGGTGAATGTCTTTTGGGAGGGCCCGTGAGCCTGGTCAGTGGTTTAGCGATGTTGGCGAATCCCAGCACATATCGGCGATATACGGCATAAACCAAGGGTACTTCGTTTTGGAACAGATGGCATTTCTTAGGGCTCAGCTTCAATCCGGAGTTCCTCAGTCGCAGGAATACTTCCTCCAAGTTTTTCACGTGGTCCTCGAACGATCTGCCGACCACAATTATGTCGTCGAGATACACTAGACACGTGTTCCATGAGAGTCCCTTCAGCACTGTCTCCATCAATCTTTCGAATGTGGCGGGAGCATTACAGAGCCCGAATGGCATAACGGTGAACTGCCACAATCCCGAGCCGATGGTAAAAGCAGTCTTTTCTCGATCTTCCTGAGCGAGTTCTACTTGCCAGTATCCACTCTTCAGATCAAGGGTCGAGAAAATCGTGGAACCAGCCAACGTGTCTAGGGTGTCATCTATTCTCGGGAGAGGGTAACTGTCCTTCTTCGTGACATTATTAAGTTGGCGATAGTCTACACAAAAGCGTGTCGATCCATCCTTTTTCTTCACCAGTACGACTGGAGAGGACCAGGGACTGTCAGATGGTTCGATAACTCCTTCTTTTCCCATATCTCTGACTATTTTGTCAGCCTCTTCCTTCTTGGCAAGAGGAAGTCTTCTTGCTGATTGCCGGATCGGTCGGGCACCCCCAGTATCAATCTCGTGCTGGACCACATTAGTTCGACCCCCTTTTCCTTGTCCGGTATCGAACTTTTTGACTAAATCTCTTAGTTTGGGCTGTTGAGCTGGTTTTATGTCTTTGGAAGAGATGGCAACTAATTTCTCTAGTTCTGTGGGCAAGTTGTTGGGTTGGCTAATCGTACCTCGTACGCCCCGGATCACAGATGAAACCGACGAGCAGTGCCCCAAAATTG
The DNA here is from genome assembly GCA_018342105.1 of Gonioctena quinquepunctata. Taxonomy (NCBI): domain Eukaryota; kingdom Metazoa; phylum Arthropoda; class Insecta; order Coleoptera; family Chrysomelidae; genus Gonioctena; species Gonioctena quinquepunctata. The sequence goes on along the minus strand of JAFIRS010000100.1, from coordinate 457,424 downwards.
TTCCTTTCTTCAAGGTCACTGGGAAATAATTGACATTCATGACCCTTACCGGCACAAATTTGTCAGCACGCAACAAGGTCTTCCCTAGTGCAATCCCTCGTCCAATTTTCTCATCATGAAGTTTGGGCTCGAACATCACCACGTCTCCACTGCTCGCACTCCCGTCCAGGCGAGCCTCCAGAATGGTTTCAGCCCTCTCAGGTACGCTTACATCTTCAGCCAACAGCACACGGATCAACTCCTCACTTCTCCCATGAAGCACCAGCTCTTCTCCGTTGACACGTAGGACGCCGTCTTTGAAATCCAATTCAAACCCTCTGGAATTCATGATGTCCATTCCGATGATTGCATCGTCTTCGATGTCCGCTACAAGTGCCTGATGTTTCACTTTAGTGCTGCCCAAAATTATTTCAATCGGTAGCTCGCCATATACAGTAGCTGGCTCCCTGTTGCTGTGCGTAGCTTCCAAGTTGTCGGTTCAATCCGTTCCGGTGTTCTGGCAAAGGAAGGCCGAGAATTGTCCTAGTCGCACCTGTATCTAGCAGCATGGTGCAAGGCTCGTTATTGATGAGACCGTCTACGAAGACACCTTTGTTCTGTCGTTGAAGGATAGCGACATATGCGTTGTTAACCGGGGCTTGCCGGACACATGCCGACGATTGCCCCTTCTCGTCGACCTTCTTTAGTTTTCCTGCATCGGAGTCGATGACTGTTGGACATTTGCTACGCACATGTCCAATTTTGCCACAATTCCAGCATCTTAACTGTCTTTTCTCAGGCAAAACTTCCTTCATCACTTTTCTTATGGCAGCTTCCAAGTCAGCATGCTCCTGTGAGTCTTCTTCAATACTTCGAACTTTACTTTGGTTTTTACAGGATTGTTTTGCTGCCTCGAATTCCAAAGCGCGTGCCAGTGCGTCTACGAGATGTGTTGGACGAGCTAGTGTCAACGCTTGTCTGGTTTCTTGGTCACGGAGTCCATCCAAGAATGCCTGAACCGCTAATCGCTCCATTACATTTTCCGGTGTGGCTGGAAATGCGAGACGAACCAAGCGTGCAATGTCAGCTTCGAATTCTTGTAAGGATTCGCCCGATTTCTGGCAGCGATTTTTCAGTTGGGAGTGGTATACGTGTTCCAAATGGGCGTGGCCATATCGTAATTCTAGATGTTTAATCAGCTGATCATAGTCCTCCTGTTCTTGGGCGGTGAGAGTTTGTAGAATATTTGTCGCTTCTCCACGTAATGCAAGTGTCAGTGCTACAGCTCTTTCCCCTGCATTCCATCCGTTTGCTTTGGCCGCTGCTTCAAACTGCCGGCGGTAATTTGCCCATGGAGTTTTTCCGTCGAACTGAGGCGGCTTCATGGAAAGCTTCCCCATTTCTGAAATGACCTTGACATCTTTTATACCCTCTTGAACTTTATCCAAGTCCAAACTCAAGTCCAGCATTGCATTTTCGTAATACCATCTTTGTGGAGGGCGCACTATTAATTCGTTTTTCCAGCTTACTGATCGTTTCCTTTATTTTGTCCATTTCTGCCTCGACCCCATCTTTGATTTTATCTACCTCCGTGTTCATTTGCTCCCTAATTTTATCTATCTCTGTCTCAACGGTTCCCATTCTTTCTTCTAGAAAATTAGCCACACCACACAATTCTTTTTTTAGGCCTTCTGTGTTTTCCAGGAACTTCTCTTCCAGGTTCTTGCATTTTCTTCCAGGCTTCTTGAATTTTCTAGAAGCTTCTCTTCCAGATTTCTAGAATTTTCTTGAAGCTTCTCTTCCAGGCTTCTTGAATTTTCTTCAAGCTTCTCTTCCAGATTTCTAGCATTTTCTTCCAAGCTTCTTGAATTTTCTAGAAGCTTCTCTTCCAGATTTCTAGAATTTTCTTCAAGCTTCTCTTCCAGATTTCTAGCATTTTCTTCCAGGCTTCTTGAATTTTCTAGAAGCTTCTCTTCCAGATTTCTAGAATTTTCTTCCAAAGTCCTCGAATTTTGTTGCAGCTCTTCTTTCAAGGATTCTATTATCGGACTCAAATCACCTCCGGGAACTTCGAATAAAAATGTTTCGGGGTCCTCACCTTCTTGTATAAGTCCTTCTGCAAGTCTTTCCTGGAGTACTTGCTTTTTACCCGTTGTTTCCAGTTCCCTTTCCTCCAATTCCTGTTTCAATTCCGCTACCTTCAAGTCCGCAAGGCACACTTTTCTTGAACACATTTTGTCTTTGACGAGGTATCAGTCTGTTTCACACGAAAAAGTTTATCAGTTTGTTAAAAATTCACTTCGCGAATTCTTTTCCACGGGCCACCAGTCTATTTTCTGTTTCACGCGAACAGTGTATCAGTTTATATTCCCACGCACATTTGTCCACTTCGCGAAAACCGGGCCACTGTCTATTTTGGGCGTACAAAAAGGTCTATCAATTTATTTTTCTGACTATCCACTCCACGATCACTTGTTTATTTTCAAAATCTCACTTCCGACACCAATTGTTACGTAAATAAACTTAACTTGGTTTTACTAATTTATTTCACACTTAAATTGACAACTAATTTATATTACTGCTATGCCACTGTATAGCTCGATGTTATCGACTCGCCGAAAAACTCCACTCCCTCTTGAGGGCGGCCTATTTATCTCCGATACAGCATTCTCGATGTTTCCAATTCTGGCGGTTGGTGCCCAGCATGTTCCAGTTATTTCCAATATCGACCGTTGTTATCTGCCGCGGCGTGACTGGATTGTTCTCGAATATCTCCGGGATGACATCATCGCTGTCGATGGCAACGCGTGAGGCGACAGGTCCGGCCTAGGTTCGTTACAATATCTTACTGACAGGACACAAAAAGTTGTTATACAAAATGGTCACACTGAGTACTTTTCTGATGATGCAACAATAAACTTAGGAGTACCCCAGGTCCAATCCTATCCATTTTGTATGTCAATGATATGCCAAACTTGGTAAATGACCCTCAAATCATATTAACAAACTATGCTGACGATACAAACATACTAATAGCAGAAAAGCAATACGAGGATTTATGTGAAAAAACTATTGATATTACAAATAACATTGCTCACTGGTTTGAAGACAACACCCTTTTATTGAACACAAAAAAAAACTAATGCTATTTTGTTTAGACATAGTCGAAATACCAATGATTTTCCCTCACATGTCCTCATAAATGATACAGAAATAACATATAATGCTAGCACAAAGTTCCTTGGAATCACCATTGATCAACATATGAATTGGATAAATCATGTACAACTGCTATGTGGCAAACTGAGTAGATCTTGTTATTCTCACAGAGAACTGAAAAAAGTTACTGATAGCTCTGCTCTACTAACACCATACTTTGGTCATTTCTATTCCTCAATGAGCTATGGACTATTATTTTGGGGGGTTCACATTATTAAGAGGTATCCATTTTACAAAAGAGAGCAATAAGAATATTATGTGGTCTGAAAATTGGTACTTTTGTAGAGGGCATTTTAGAAACTTATATCTTTTAACATTACCCGCACTGTATGTTTTTGAATGTCTAAATTTTGTCTATAAAAACAAGCACTTGTTCAATAATTATGTTAATGTAAATACCTATAGAACTAGAAATAAATACATGTTTTGTTACCCTACCCATACAACCTCTCTCATAGAAAAAGGATGTCTCTATAAGTGCCTAGAATTTTATAATTTATTGTCGAACAACATAAAGGAAATAAAAACTTTTTTTAGTTTTAAGAAAGTAATTAAGAAACTATTAATGTCTGCAGAGCCCTATAGATTGGAAGATATAAATCAAATGACCTGTAAGAAATGTTTTTTAGAATATGGCATGGTTCCATGGGTTTTATCGGGTTTTCCTGCGGATGTAAAGCAAATGCACCATGATTCAGTCAGCTCAATTAAAGGCGCCCCGGTGCGCATCGCCATACCTTACATATTCTAAAACATTTTTCTTTTTTTTAGTGCTGTTCCCCATAACCTGTGATTTCTTAATGGAAAATATCAAACTCTTTGCCTAAAACAACGGCCACTATCTCAATTACACACCAAAACGCACAATGCATCAGTAACTGTAATGAAGTAATCCTAACTACTGATAATTCTATGAGTGAATCAATAACTACTCAATTACCCATAATTAATTCACCATTGCCCTCAAATGATGATGTAGGAAGTACTCAAACTGGTACTCATTCCTTCTCACATACTGTCAATACAAACACACTGTCCTGTTACTATCAAAATATAAGGGGAAATTGGATGATTTCAACAGGGCTCTACAGGTATGTGATTATGACATAATAATAATAACGGAATCCTGGTTAAATACAAACATCTCTGATACAGAATTAAGTGATTCTAAATATTCAATCTTCAGACAAGATCGGAACTATAAGGAAACTAATTGTACACGTGGAGGAGGCGTCATGATATGTGTTAGGTCCAACCTATTAGCAAAAAAAGTTGTTTCTACGGAAAGTTTAATCTTTGAGGATCTCTGGGTAGAGTTAAAAGTCTCAAATAGGAAAATAATGCTCTGTGCTGTGTATATCTGCCCTGGTTCAAGTGCCGAAACATATCAGTCTTTTGCTACTAAAGTTCATGCGAACTTCATTATTGATGGGGATTTCAACCTGCCTCAAATCTCATGGAGTTACGATGAACATATTCTCGTACCTAATTACCGCTATGAGCTACGTATTGAAGTTCTCCTGGACGAATTTGCCGTCATGGATTTCCAACAGTTCAATGATGTCACAAACTGCTCAGGAAAGATTTTGGACTTAGTTTTTTCTGATGATTTGTCTGTGGGTGTCGAACATGCCCAATTATGCCTACTCAGTAATCATTCATCTGATCCCTATCACCCTGCTGTAGAATTTAAATTCGATTATAAGGACGTGATTCTCTCATCCCATTATGCTAAAGAAAAGGTATTTTTGTTCACAAGGCTGATTATGGGACTCAATAATCTTTTCTAATATTGACTGGTCATTTTATATTACTCAATACTAATTGACGAAGCAGTTTCAGCTTTTTATAAAGTTTTATCTGATGGATTCAAACAATACGTGCCACAAAAATTCAAATCTACTGCCAAATATCCTAAATGGTACAGCAATCATCTTATTGAATTGCTGAAACTGAAAAACAAACTTCACAAAAATTCAAAATAAGTGGTTTAGAACGAGACTATGATGAATACTGATATACTAAAGGAAACTAAATACCACATTGATATGTGTTATATTTTGTACCTGTCAAACACTGAACTTATGATACATGACGACATTCAATATTTTTGGTCATTTGTGAATTCCCATAGAAAAGACAGTGGCCTTCCTTAAATAATGGAGTATAGAGGGAAAACTTTAGAAACTCTAAAAGAAATAGCTAACGCATTTGCTGACCATTTTCAGTCGTGTTTCTCCAAATTGGTTGATGTTACAAATATTCCAACATTGGACACGTCTCAGTCTACTTCAGTGCTAACATCTCACACGTTCAGCAACGAGGAAATTGAAAATAAGTTAATTAACTTGGACAAAAACAAAAGTGCTGGCCCCGATGGAATTCCTCCGTTACTTCTCAAACAGTGCAGCAGAGTATTATCCACTCCACTTAAAATTATTTTACAAAAATCGTTCGATGATGGAATATTTCCAACCATATGGAAATCATCACTGTTATCACCAATATTTAAGTCAGATAGTAAAAACAATATTGAAAATTACAGAGGTATATCTAAAATTTCATGTATTCCGAAAGTTTTTGAGTCAATATTAACAGACGAGCTTTTTTCCAATTTTAAGCATATTATTGTTAATGAACGACATGGCTTTTTTAAAAATCGCTCTACAGCTACCAATTTAGGAATTATACAAAACTTTTTATGTAATAAACTAGAACAAGGTTTTCAGGTTGATGTGATTTACACTGACCTCGCCAAGGCTTTCGATTCCATTAATCATAGTCTCCTTATTTCTAAAATGAAAGCACTTGGTGTGGATGGCAGTTTTTTTAAGTTTATTATTTCTTATCTGGACAAGCGTAATCAGAAAGTGAAAATAGGAGATTCTATTTCTAAATCAATAAATGTTACCTCTGGAGTTCCTCAGGGATCCCACATTGGTCCCATTCTGTTTTTATGCTTCATTAATGATGTTATTTGCACTTTTAAACATTTTACTTTACGCTGATGATCTCAAATTCTATAGAGTTGTATCATCTGAAGATGACTGTCATTTGATTCAGAATGATTTAATCAATTTCACCAATTACTGTGAACAAAATTTTTTGAAAATCAATATTGATAAGTGTAAAATCATGCGTTTTTATAAAATACTCAACTATTTTCAACTATAGTATACATGGGGTTGATTTGCAAGCTGTAACTAGTATCAGTGATTTAGGGATAATATTTGATAAAGAACTCAATTTCAACGATTATATCAACAATATTTGTAATAAATCTCTCAGGATGGTGGGTTTTATAAAGAGGCAAGCTAGAAATATTTCTGATCAGAACGCAATTAAGACGTTGTATATTTCACTTGTTCGAAGCATTCTGGAATATAATAGTATAATTTGGTCACCAATTTACAATTGCCAGAAGGACCGTTTAGAGAGAGTACAAGGTCGGTTCACAAGTTTTCTTGTTTGGAAACTTGGACTCTCCTTCCACGGTCTCAACTCTCTAACAAGAATTTCATTGTTGAATCTAGAAACTTTAGAACAGAGACGAATTAATGCCATGTCATATTTTTTATTCAAAATTGTAAATGGCGTCATAAATTGTACAGAGATATTAGGAAAATTATCATTTCATGCCAACTCTAGAACCACCAGAACCTGCAACACTTTCTATGTACAAACACATCGTACTAATTATGGTCGCACCGCTTTCTGTTGTAGGCTTCAAGAAAACTACAATATCCATCATTCATCAATAAACATATTTAATATCCCTTTTTACGTATTTAAGAAACAACTGAAATTCTCTGTCACTCCTACCTGAAAACTTGCAATGTTATTCAATTCAAGTAATTTATTTTTACCGTATCCTTTACTTATATTTTTATATACATGTACCTAAGTTCACTATTGTCTTTTTATATACACATAAATTTCTGTTTATTGTTATTGTTTGTTTGTCGTTAAATGTATTAGTTTAGTTCTATCGTTTAGATTAGTTGTACCATTTGGAATCTGTATCGAATTCTGTAGAGTACTTGATTGAATAAATAAAAAAATTAAGTGGCCTTCAGTTATTTCTAGATTCATCCAAAGCTTGGTTTTTTATCAGATAGGGTATACCTCATAGTTGATCATATTTGGATTTCGAATGGAATTATCCACCCTTACGGGTAGAAAAATAGGGGATAATTGATTTTTCACTTGTGAACATTGGCACACATATGTAGTTGACAATGACAGATCGCTAGTATCATTATCACAATTATATTCTATGAGAGGATGGAATGATATACAAAGTAATGAAATAAACTAACCAGAACAACAAAAATAATTTATATTACAGCAAATAGTAAAAGTAGATAATCATATTATTTAACTGGTAATAGTTGAAGTAAGGTGTGTAAGTAAGTATTTTGGAAGTGATAAAAAAACAAGCAGTTAGTAATTAGTAGATTTCAGCCACAAAAAATTGAAAAATAAAAACTTTTTAACAAAAAATTAAACCGACAAAATACAGAACTAAAAAGTAAAAAATAAAATAAACCTTCTTAGTCTCAATAACTAAGCTCCTAAACTAACGTAAGTAACTAATTTTGAGTCGGCGCCAAACAAACAATCAACGAAGATCATTAAAGATTAAAGATCAACTCGATGCCATCATTTTACGCCTTACCTAATTCATTTGCTTGTTTGTTTGGCGCCGACTCAAAGTTAGTTACTTACATTAGTTTAGGAGCTTAGTTATTAAGACTAAGAAGATTTATTTTATTTTTTACTTTTCAGTTCCGTATTTTGTCGGTTTAATTTTTTGTTAAAAAGTTTTTATCTGCTTTCATTTTAAAATTCCCGCCATATTACAATTAGGCCATTCAATGTGGTAAACCTGATAAACCTTGCAGAACAACACTGGACTGTATGGCAAGGAATACTGTAAAGCGTTGGTTGAAGTTTTTTTTAAATAATTTTCAACTGAGAAATACTTCAAACACTCATCGTTTGAAGTGTAGTGAACATTACCAATTATATAATAGATATTTTTTATATCACTGAATGAGTAAATAAAGTAAGTATTACATGAATTAAATGTATTAGCATAATCCAGAAATCAATCAATCAAAAGTATGCTTTATTGTCGGAAGAACAAGAATTCTTATAGACAAAGCTATAATATCATACTCATACAAAGTTGCTAGATTTCACAGATAATTATAAAAATATATATATAAAACATTGAATAGATATAAAACATTGAATAGAGTTGTGTTATAATTGTATAATTACATGTACATACACACTAAAATTAAGATAGAACTATATAAATGGTAATAGGCATCACAGTATAAGTTAGAAAAAAAAAAAAATAAAAAAAAAAAGGAATAAACTAATGTCATTAGGTGTGCTTATATCAAGGTAGTATGGAAAAACTCCTCTATTTCATAAATTACTAATTCTAGGAGAATTTTTTTAACAGCAGATCTGAATAGGTTATAGTTTTCGATGTTTTTTATGTTCAGTGGGAGTTTGTTGTATATTTTGGCAGCATTGTAGATCAGAGAGTTTACGATTAACCTACTTGAGGGAATAGGGAGTTTCAAGTGGTTTCTTTGTGGTGATTCCCTCATTGACTTGATACAATGATTTGTGTTTGAGCACCAAACAGGCAGTTTCAAGAATGTACAAAGAGGGGAGAGTTAGCAGTTTATTGTCCTTGAACAGTGACCTACATGATACTCTTGATCCTACTTTAGATAAATAGCGGATAGCCCGTTTTTGCAGGACGAAGATTGAATTAAAATTTTCTTTATTACAAGTGCCCCAGAACGATATTCCATATTGAATATGCGACTCAATTAGTGCATGGTAAACCACCTTAGCTGTTGCTACATCCAATTCCCTGGCTACTATCAGCATTGCATAACAACCGGAAGCAAGTTTTTTTTTCAACTGCTTGACATGATGCTGAAAATTCAATTGTTTGTCAATGTAGACACCGAGAAATTTAGTCATACTTAAATTGGTTATCGTGTCCTGTCCTAGAGGGATATCAGGAATTGTACATTGATAAGATAAACAGTTAGTTTTATTAATATTGGAGATAGTAAATTGGCATCACACCATTCTTTGATCTTTGATATTGTCTCGTGTCATTTTGGGCGTAGATTATCAACATTTTCATCATTCCATAGAATGGTAGTATCATCTGCAAATATTGTGAATGATCCATCGGATGTAATGGTAGCCAGGTCGTTGAAATATAGCAGAAATAAAATGGGACCAAGCACTGAGCCTTGAGGAACTCCACATCGAATGGCACAAGTGTCAGATAATTTGTGTGTTCTAACAATTTGGGTTCGTTGGCGTAAATACGATTCCACCCACTTGAGGCTCTGATTTCTGAAACCATAGAGCTGTAGCTTACGCAGCAAAATTTCATGATTTACGCAGTCAAAAGCTTTTGACAAATCACAAAATATTGCTGCGCAAGCTTTTCTCTGATTCATTTCCGTGTAGAGTTTATTGAGAAATGTAAAGATAGCATCGCTTGTGCTTTTACGTTGTTGAAACCCAAATTGTTCAGTGTTTAGAATGCTGCAGTTTTTCAAGAAGTTCATTAGTCTCACTTTTACCAGTTTCTCTATGATTTTACCTAGAACTGATAAAAGTGAAATTGGCCTATAATTAGATGGATCATGATTGTCACCACCTTTGTGTATAGAAACCACAATGGCTGTTTTTAGGAAATCTGGAAAGGTGCCTGAAGCGAAAGATTTGTTTATAAGGTGGACAAGTAATTCCAGTATGAATATAGGTACATTCTCAAGTATTTTTATTGAGAGATTGTCACTCCCACATGAACTTTTGTTTTTCATGTTTTTGATAGTTTTTATCACTTCACATTTAGTCTCAGATATTATGAAATTTTGAGAGATATTTATATTGTGCATATAACAAGTGGGTCAGGTGCATCAGGAATATTATTTGATAACTTTTCCGCTATTGAACAGTAGTATTCGTTAAGTAGGTTTGGGTCTAGGTTTTCTACATTAGTCTTGAACGTGTTTTTCCCACAAATATCATTTACGACTCGCCAGGTCTCTCTGCTTGCATTATTACTTTGTGAAATTCTATTATGAAAGTAGTTTTTCTTTGCCACTTCAATTGTTTTTCTGTAGATCCTTTTATAGGTGTAGTAATATTGATGAAAAAGTATGTCATTCGTTGTTTTTTTAATTTGGTGTAGGCATCTTAAATTTTTAGAGGATGTACGAATCCCCTTTGTTAGCCATAATTTTTTATTCTTACTTTTTACTTTTATTTTTTGTATGGGAAATGCGTGATTGAAGCAATCAATCATGAGGTTATAAAAGGAGTGGAAAGGGTCATCTGTTACAAGGCAGGAGTTCCAGTCCTTCTGAATGCAAATATTATAAAAGTTTTCATAATTGGTTTTACTGAATAGTCTTCCCCATTTCAGTCCTTCTGAAATGTTAGCGGTATTACAGAACATAACACATCCTCTTGTTGTAAGTTACTACAAATATAATCAATTTTACTATATGAATGTTGCGTGATTCTAGTGGGGCCATTTGTGTGCATTGTCATATTGAAGGAAACAAATAGGTTGTTAAGTTGTTGAGTTAATTGCGAATGATTGTCGTCATAGTCAATGTTGAAATCACCCGCCATGATTATTGTAGATTTGTATGGTAGATAATTTAACAGCTGTTCTAATTTTTCTAGGAATATAAATCCATTTGCACTAGGAGACCTATATATGCATATTAGGTAGAGATCTGCCTTGGCAGAGAACGCTATTGAAAATTCAAATTCTTTCTCGCCTATAAACAGAAACAGAATATAACCTCGGAAGCATACAATGTGTATATTTTGATAGGGTGTTCGAATCTGTAAACATATGGTTAAACTGCATCGTTGAATATTCTTGAAAAAAACGACCTGTTTTCTTTATATATTATTCCATTAGGAACTTTATACATTATTCCATTAGGAAGTTTGTTAGTTTCAGATTATGGGGAGTTGGAAAATAAAAAACAATGTTTTATGCGAACTGAAATATATTGACTCTTCAAATAGAATTCGGTTTGTGATAAAACTGAAGCATCCCTGTGAAAATGAATATTTTTCTAAATATAATTTCAACTGAATCTTCCTTATTCCTAGAGATAAAATTTTAACAGTCCCCTCGATATTACTCTCTTTATATATATATATATATATATATATATATATATAGTTATAAGTTTTAAAAGGAAAAAACCCACAAAAAGAATAATTACTAAATAGTTATTAGTTTCAAGAGATTGTTTTGACATAATTTTGGAAGTTCTATTTATTTATAAGCCTATGTATAATATGGATAAAAATGTCAAAATACTATAACACAATCAATTTCATACACTGTCATAATGATTATAACCCATAATTGGTAAAAAGACAACAAAAAGTCTAGATTTACAAAATTTTCATGAATAAAAAGTGATCAACACATTTATAAATTTGAAACATACAGTATATGAAATTGTAGCTAACTAAAAGTAGCCAATGGTAGAACAGCAAACTTCTTGATGAGAATAGCCAATCAGGGAATAGATGGTCATATGGAAAATTGGAAATTGTGAGAGAATAACAACGGGGTGATGTCATAAGCAATTATTATTGAAATTTGTACATAGTAATAAGAATGGGAAAATAGTTGTATATATAAATTATATAAGATGAACCCAAACAGTGAAATGTGACAATTTGGTGCGCGAATTCAAACATTCAAATGAAAAAGAAGAGGGAAAATTGGTATCCAAGGAAGCAACAAACAAAGCCAAAAAAAAAAAAATTTGGGAATTTTGGGAAAAAAAAAAAAACTTAATTAGTGCGCAATATTACCTTAATTATACAACATATCCAAGTGTCCAAAGCTGATTTCTGCATATGTATGGTTCCTGATTTATGGTATTGGAGTTCCTGATAGAGTTTGGAGTGAGAAAGGATCCAGTTTCAGGGCATATCTTGAACACCGACATTTCCAGCCAGGTATAAAAACTTTAATAGTGCACATCCGGTCCTGAACAATTTCACAAATAACGTATTTCACATCTGAAGAACTTTATTTCACTTTATTTTGAACTATAACAGAAAACTTCAGTCTCAAGGAAAAAGTGAGGTTCTGTCTATCCATGATTTGATTTTAATGATTATCCGTGAATATTTGTAGATTCACATTAGTATAAGTTATTTCTCGTTGGCCAGGTAAAATTAAGTCTTCCTGAATAAAGGAAATAATTGCTTTTTGATACTTTGTTGTTTGTTTTCTTACAATGATCAACAATCATAACAATGACCATTGAATAAACTGAAATTAGACAGCAGTGGCTAGTGGCTATATTGCCTGAACCGGCTATCTGAGGTAAGAGGCGTACCAACTGTTGCTTAGCCGTGGTGAGAAAAGTGATAACAATTGGCAGCAGCGTGACGAGAGAACAGTGACGTTCGCTAGCAATTATTATTACAGCATACAATACATATACAGGGCGAAAATATCTATCTATATAATATCAATTTGGCTCACAAAGAATAGCATAAAAATATAAGCAATCTTCATTATATAACAACAACTATTGTTATTCAATTTATCAATACATAACAAATTGGCACCCAAAGTGTGGGGTGAAATAATAACATAATAATTTGTTATATTAACACAATATAACAAGATATATCTATATATATATATATATATATATATATAAGAAACTATCTAATCATATTGCAATTATCTTCAAAATTGGTTGTTAGTATATTTCACATCGAATCTGTTTCATGAGATGAAATCTTAATTTCAGTACCCTAAGAAATATAAACCATTCTAAATGGGGCCTGAGTGGGGCACAGTATAATAATGTTATGGCAAATATATCTTTGAAGTCAACAGTGCTTCTTTTGATAAAACCTAGTATTTTGAGGGATGTTGACTGGACTGATGACGTCGGGATTATAGGTCAGGTGGGTATCAAGTATAACTCCCAGACCTCTAATCTAAGATACTGAGTCATTTAATTGGTAGTTGAATACAATTGGTTACTTACGTCTAATGTAACATTTGGAAACATTTAAAATTTATTCGATTATTCTCACACCAAATGCCCACATTGCAAATTTAAAGCATCATTTATATTAAGAAATGAAATGCATAAAGCACACAAAGTCGTCTTCACAAAAGGTTCAATATAAATTGAAACACAATTGGTAGACCGACAGGCGAAAAACAACTACTTTCCTAGCAAATACCATGCAGAACGTTGAATGATATTCACCTGACAATCCATGCAAACTTCCATATAAATGGATATTGTTCGCAAATGTTTCTTTCTGATAGGCTCGATTATGTTTAAATTCATGTCGTGTCCGCCTAACAATCCGCATACCGGTTTCAGGCTTTGGCCCTCGTCAGTACGGAGTAGTCACCAGCTAGAGATCCGGAGAGCTCTGGCCGAAGCGTGACACAACATAAATAAAATCATCATTGAGGTTAAAACATCTTTAGGTGCGTCGGAAAAGATAACTTTTAACCAGCGACACCTAGTGACAGAAAGAAACACTCCATACAATTCTCCTACCTCGATAGGGTTCTAAATAAAAGATTCCTTCTCAGTAGGAGTGGCTCAATTGCCCGACTGGCATATTTAATGAAAGAAAAAGCCATATGAAGGGGGTAAAATAAGAAATGAAATGCATAAAGCACACAAAGTCGTCTTCACAAAAGGTTCAATATAAATTGAAACACAATTGGTAGACCGACAGGCGAAAAACAACTACTTTCCTAGCAAATACATTTGCGAACAATATCCATTTATATGGAAGTTTGCATGGATTGTCAGGTGAATATCATTCAACGTTCTGCGTGGTATTTGCTAGGAAAGTAGTTGTTTTTCACCTGTCGGTCCACCAATTGTGTTTCAATTTATATTGAATCTTTTGTGAAGATGACTTTGTGTGCTTTATGCATTTCATTTCTTATTTTCTCTCCCTTCATATGGCTTTTTCTTTCATCATTTATATTGATGATTCTGAGAAAAAATTTGAAGTCATCTGCAAATAAGAGTGTAACCGAACCCACCCCGGTCTTATATGATTGGTAAATTTTCTGGTTGACTTTCATTTTTTCTTTTAACCTTTTTTTTGTTGTGATCGTCTAGACAGTCAGCGTCACTTCTCAGATAGCAGGATCTACAATCCATCTACTCTCAGAAGCCAGCTTGTTTGTTTTTCGGCACACGGCCTAGTATAGCAATTTTTTTTTTGTCGGCACACAGCCTTATATAGATCCTTGACAGGATAGACTCTCAATTTCCCCACGTTGTGTATATATATTGTTTTTTTTTTTCTTTAGGATACAAAGTTCTGTTCAGCTGAAGAGAAATAAAAGGGTAAATAAATACATTTATTAAAGCCAAGAGTTACAAGCTCAACTTGTATGAAAACAATTCAACGATTAAAGACTTTACATGTTTCACGAGACAATATTGAGTTATAAGAATTCAGCTTATTAGGAAATCGTCTCTTGTTTCGAATCTAATTTGATACAATAATGTAAAGTGCTTCTTAAGTGATGAAATTTGGACTAGATGGACGAGGGACAGGAATATATCTGTCTTTCTAAAATTGTTTGATCCCCAAAATATATTGCCGGTATATTACGCGGGTACATTCATAGATCTGTCATCGCCAATTGAGAGAATGAAGACAATAGTACATTTCCAGTACCCAACCAAGGAGTTGCTAGACTCAATTGGACCTAGTGACCGGTCGGAGATTGTTTTGTGTGCATACATACTAGACAACCCGTTACCATCCTCGGCCACTCTTTACAGTACGTTCTATTTATATATAGAGTTTTATATATGCGTAAAGCCGGGATCCATGACTTTGCAGAGAGTAACATTGTAGCACTACAAACCTACTCATTTCAAACATTTCTCAATTTAGCTATAGTATAGTGACATCGTGATACGATCTATTAATTTCTACAACTTCGAACAACTATATCTTGGCGATTTCTAGTTTATAATGACGTGATTCCATTTACTAGCTAAGATATACGTTCCTCAAGTCTATCGTCCAATTTCTGTTTATTAAGAGACGATTTTAATAACTAATTTCTTCCTAACTTACTTTATTCTTCAAATTTCATGATAAGAGTTTTTTTTCTTAAATTTACAACATTTAATGAGAGAGACTGTGTAATACTTAATTAGTCTTAGACCTTAACCAAATTCCTATAGAATTTTCTCCCGACAACGTGTGATAATAATCCACTAGTATGTTTAAATTGCCACAACCATGGGTTTGTTCTGACATAAGCCTAGTGACCAGCTTGGAATCGTTCTGGATGCACCCATAAAACAAACCGTACTTTCCGATCACTTTTAAGTTTAAGGTTTTGGCAAGTGGTAAAACCGGATAAATTTATTTATGGCAAGAAGTAACATTGGGACCAGATAAACATACTCAGTTCCACTATTTCACCATTGTGTATAAAAGGTTTATAAAACCAAGACTTTACTCGAAGTTGCGGTTAGATCCAGACCAATTCAACTAAAGAAAGCTGACTCCATCAATTCTAATTGTACTGATTTGAGAGTGATATGAAACGAATTATTATGTCTTTGTTCTTAGAACTTTCATCCAACTGATATGAACAACAGAACGCATACTTAAGACTCAAGGCATATTTGATTTAAATAGTTACGGACTCGGACTCTCGAGAGGTAAGGAGATTGGTATCGTTGATTCCATCTTGAAAGAGGGACTCCATTTTTGTGTCGCCAGTACCTAAATGTAATTCCATAGCAGGAGATGTTGTCAGGACCAGGACCCAAGCTGAAGTGATTTCTGATCGATTTGGTGCTCGCTTTTATAGGAAAAGGATCGTATCCAGGGAAGAATTCCCAATTTTCCGACTGGAACTTGCCAATTTTCGAATTTACCGAATGGATTTGCAATCTGAAACTTGTATGAAAGTGGTCTAAGATATCTATTCTACAATTGGGACCAGGTTTCTCTCCTGAATAAATACGGCATTTACCAAATTTTAGCCATAAACTTTCGTCTTTGACGTCTTGTTGATAACTCAAGCTACAGGACAAATTTTACTTTGGAACTCTATTTTCAACTCTCAAGCTCAGTAAGGTGGGTAGAAAGTATATCAGCTTGATGAGAAAAGTGCATTCTTTCATTTGATATATTGGATTAGTAGAGAAATATTCTAGGAAGACGCCAGGGTAGTGTAGAAGTTGAAATGTCATCCTACATGTTCATAATATTTCCTAGATTTGATTTTAATATTTCCTAGATTTGGTTTTACTAACTCTAAAGATACTATTCTTTCTATCAGCTTTATCGAGAAAGTATCTTCTTCCATTTGAGGGGTGAAATAAGTAGATAGACATTATTGAAAATTTGCAGGGTAACGTAGAAGTTGACAGACACTCCTACATGCTTATAAAGTTCCAAGATTCGTTTTTTCTACCTGAAAAGTTATCATTATATTGATCAGCTTGATTAATAAAGTGTATTCTATGATTTAGGAAGTCATTTCAGCAGAGAAATATTATTGGAACCATACAGGGTATCGTTGAAGTTGAGTTGAATATCCTCATCTCTATAATGTTCCCAAATTTGTCCTTTCTGTTCCTAAGATTGATATTTGTAGCTCAGATTCATCAATGGAGTGTGTATTTCAATTCTAGATGACAAATTGTTAGGAAAATGTGATTGGGAGATGGCAGCGTAGTGCTGAAGTTGCATCGTAGGAAGTACCTACAACGTTACCTAAGAAGTGTATGGACCTCATACCTATATAGTGATTCATACTCACCTTGCTCTCTTCATACAATCTTAGACTTGTTATCAGTTGTCGTTCAATTCCATAACTTCAGTTGCAGGAGATGGAAAGAAATCATCGAAGGAAATTTACTTACTCCCTGCTAGATTCTTGTCTTTGGAAACGCTTTTCTTGTAAGTACAGATGATGCTAACCACCTGCTTGAGATGTGCTCCTTCTCCTGAATGATATACCATCCTCAGACGAGGCTCTGATGTTTTCCATAGTCGACTAGTTTATTTTTTTGTTTATGAAAAGAACACTCCCCCTACCCACTGAGATCTAGGGATTTATGTAATCTAACAAGACCCGGGGTCACACCGTCTCAAGAGGGAGGTATTTGAGGAGAAATGGGTTGTTATATCATTACTGAATAGGTTGAAGAGCAGGGTTCTCAAGTGGGACCCCTGTGGTACTCTTGACGTTACTGCAATTTCTTTGGAAATGAAGTGGTTTACTCTAATTATTTGCTTCCTGCCAGTTAGATAGCTATGGATCCGGCATAAGAGTAAATCACAAAAACAAAATTCTTCAAGTTTGGTTATTAGAAGAGACTGGTCTACTTTGTCAAAAGCCATAGAGAAGTTAGTTGTTGATTGTATCCACCTGTGAACCCTCATCCAAGGCCTTTGACAGTAAGTTAGTATCACCAAGTTCAATTTGGTAGATTATCCAGCAGACAAGCCAAACTGTTCAGAAATTAGAATGATAGCGAAATCAAAGTATAATAAATCTGTTATCATAGCTTCCAAAATTAATTACAATAATTATCACCACTCAACACATTTTTATTCCCTTCTGTTTGGCATACTTTTTGGTTGATTTTCTTTTGGTAAATTGACTTTTGTGGATAAAACAATTTTTGGATAGCTCATCCATTGTTAAGTGAATTCCATTCTGGAGTAAAGGACCAATGCAGTAACTAATATATTTATTCATGTAACAAAAGTAAATAAACTTTGTTCTTACAAATTGTCTCTAGAACCCTGGGTCCCAGTCGCATTTCTGTGCAACCTTTTTAGTTTCAAAACATATAATTGTATCGCCTTGTTCAAAATCCATTTCTTTTTCATTAAACTGCAGTCCACATTCTGTGTCACTTTTGATTACATCTACTTCATTTTTGACGTGCCTCATGGAAGATAGGGTACCTAGAATGAAATAGTAGGTATAAAACTTACTGGGTTAGCAAATGCTTCATTAAAGCAATGCATAATGAATGAGAAGAAACACAATGGACGAGATCACAAATTTGCTTC
This sequence comes from Gonioctena quinquepunctata, assembly GCA_018342105.1. Lineage (NCBI taxonomy): Eukaryota > Metazoa > Arthropoda > Insecta > Coleoptera > Chrysomelidae > Gonioctena > Gonioctena quinquepunctata. The sequence goes on along the minus strand of JAFIRS010000100.1, from coordinate 439,064 downwards.
ATATCTGCTTGACGTTGAAATATAGTAAAGAAATATTATGTATGCATAGTTTTTCCTAGAAGATATTGTGTAATATTCGAAAAAACGCCGCTCTAAAACCCTCAAATTCAAACACAGCATTATTGCAGCTTCTTTGGTCCGTTAATTCTGTAATAGGCGAGCTCACACACTCACAAATTTGCTTCATATGTGCTTGAAGTTGAAATATAGTGATGAAATATTATGTATGCACAGTTTTTCCTAGAAGATATTGTGTAATATTCGAATAAACGCTGCTCTAAAACCCTCAAATTCAGTGAGACATTCAAACACAGTGTTATTGCCGCATCTTTTGGCGTCATAAGTCCATTGATTTGGCATTTTCCCGAGTTGCCAGTGTCACTATTTTGCGGATCTTCTGAGTAAATGTTATTCTGTTTCATCCTATGAAAAAAACAGATCTTGTGTCAGCATTTGTTATATTGAAATGAACACTTCGTATTTGATAGCTGTTTTTGATTTAGTAATTCTTGAATAATATGTATGTATACTGAGTGCTATGTCATTATTTTTTCGGCCTGCTCACATTGTAAAGAAATATTATGAATAACACTTGGCAACGCTGTAAATCCTGGCACTCTCTGTGATCGGCTAGTTGCCAGTGTCATTATTTTGCGGATCTTCTGAGTAAATGTTATTCTGTTTCATCCTACGAATAAAACAGATCTTGTGTCAGCATTTGTTATATTGAAATGAACACTTCGTATTTGATAGCTGTTCTTGATTTAGTTATTCTTGAATATACCGAGTGCTGCCATTATTTTTTCGGCCTGCTCACATTGTAATAGTCTGAGAAACGAAATGCATGAGGTAGAGGAAGTAGTGTTAGTGTGTACTTTGAAGGTATGCATACCTGCTACCTTGGTAGGACGGCCAAAATACGGGTACCAGGTGCTAAAGGTACGTAAAAATGTAAATAACTTTTTTTAATTCAGAGTGCTAATTTTTATGTATGTTCCATATAATGTTATTAAAAATTCATATTCAACACTGCCAGACTCTTCTCGTCGGCGGTATCTTCCGTCAGACGTTTTAAAGCTCCCAAAAAAATTACTTAACTTTACTTACAGTCTGAGTATTGATTTTTATATATGATGCTCAGGAAACTATTTCAAGACTTTTTGTGAGCAGCCAGACCAATCCTAGAGGCCAAACATCCCCCAGACACATTTAAAGTGTTGCTGTGAATATGAGCGCGTGGATGATAATTTGATGGCTTTATAAGACAGCTAGCTTCATTAAACTTATGTTGTTAACGGTCTAATGAAAGCTTTCGATAATAATTAAATTACACTGTAACACATATTTAAAAGGATAATCATAGTAAAACAAAAAATGGCTTGCACAAACTGCTGCAGAAGCCCGGACTTACATGGTGGTAAGTTGCTCGCGTCGAAGTTTCTAACATTTTTCCGATTGAACTCTTCATTTATGTCAGACACAGTCCCGGCCACGTTGTTAAATTGTTCTTTTGATCATCCTGATATTTTGCACAGTGCCTTCTTGGTTATTATATACATATTCAGAATCCCTCTTGACTATGTTAGGTTTGTGTTTTTGGCAAATAAAGTGTTCCTTTTTTTGTTATTCAACTATTACTATCTGTAGCTACCCCCACCCCCACAACGAATTAACGGGATCCTCAATCCCGGAGTTGCGACATATGGTGGAGGTGCCAGGCATTACAGAAGACCAAAACTAAGAACGTTGAATCGTAGCTTCCGTGACCCTGTGCCGACTTTTCAGCTACTTTCACCTGCCAGTATCCGCTGAACATATCCAACGCAGAAAAATACTTGGCTCCGCCTAAATATGTGAGAATGTCATCTATGTTTGGGATTGGGTATGCAGATTTCCTGGTAACGCTATTCAATTTTCGGTAATCCACACAAAACCGAATGCTTCCATCTTTCTTTTTCACCAGTACCACTGGGCTTGCCCATGGCGAGTGACAGGGCCTTATGATGTTGTGCATCAGCATCTCGTTGATTTGTTCATCAATAACGGCTCGTTCTTTCTGAGAAACCTTATATGGCCTACATTTGATAGGTTTCGCATCCCCCACATCGATGATGTGTTCAGTTAGGTCGGTTAAGCCCATGCAGCGTGTGGACTTTGAAAAGACATCCCTATATTCTATAAGGAGTGACTCCAGTTCTTTCTTGAAACTCCCTTCTTTTATACTCGCGATGTCGTGATCTTGCAATGTTACTTCTTCTGTTTCCTCCACATTGCATAAGACCAGTACTTCCTCCAAGGGCATGTCTGTTCTATACAGCCATCCCACTGTGGATCCCTCCAAGATTTTCGTTCCATGGTTATTTCTATTCATTATTGTCATTGTATTAATCATTCCATCATCTAGGTCCTTGACACAAATCAGTCCTTTATTGCAGAAGTACTGTTCGTTTATTTCAAAGTCCCATTCCTTATCCTCTTTCTCCAAATTCACCGCAACGTCCACCGTTCCTCCTGCTTCGATGATTGTATCTTCCCGTATTGTCACTTTTTTCCTTTCAACCACCCATCTTGGTTCTGCCGCTTTGTCCGATCTTCTCATTGCTTCCTTTTCGCCCGTGTGGATGATTGCTTGTGTTGTGTTTTTATGTTTTTCGGCCAACGAAGAGCTTTTTAGTCCTTCTGCCGATTCTTGGTCCAATTCTTCTGTTTTATCTGCCGCGCTTTTGTGGTGTACCCTGGTTGAAAGTATGAAGGCCATGATTGTATATATAGCGGTTAGAAGTTTCACTAGGTCATTTATGGATAATGTCCAGTTCGAGCACACCAGATTTGTTGATTGTTTTGTTTCCTTGTAATCTTCCGCTTGTGCTTCCCTTTTTGCCGATTGTTCTTTTTCCACTTCCAACTCCGTCTCCTGATAATTGACAAAAAATTCTTGTATTTCCTTGCTCTGATCCCTCGTGTCGTGAGCCTTTATTTCCTGTGCTATAGCTCCTTCCAGTCTCCTTATTTCATTTAATGTATTAATGATATCACTGATGGCTTTCTTTCTGTATTCCTTGTTTGCAAGTGGTTCTCTTGGTGGTCCTTTCGTGTTCCTTCGGTAATGGCCTTCTAATTGATTTATGCTGGGTTGTTCTGATTTTGACTGCTCTCCCCTGAACAGCGCTACCGGGAATACCATTTCTCCTTGTTTGAAAACCACTTTTTGTAGATGTAAATCAATTACGGTTCTACTTTCAGACAGAAATTGCATCCCCAGTATGAGTGGGTATGGTAACTTCTCCACAACTACACAAAGGGTGTGGAATTCGCCTATTTCTACGTCCAATTTCGTTGTGCCATTTGTCAGAACTCTAGTGTTTCCCGCTGCAATTAGGTATTTGGGATTCTGTCGAAATTAATTTGGGCAATGTCTTTCCGTACTATGTTTTGTTCGCCCCTGTATCCAGAATTATTTCCATCTCTTTTCCATTAATTACAGCAGGGACAATCAGGATGTTGTGCTTCCTGGAGTGAGGTGCCCCTGTGGTAGACAAGAACGATACCGGGGGCTATTGGCGGCGTCCGTTGGCGTTTGGGTGATTGCCATTATCTCGGCACGCTGCGGCATAGTGTCCCACCCGATTGCATTGATAGCATCTCGGTCTTCCATCGTTGGTTCTCGTGTTTGGGTGAACGGTTATATGATGTGCAGGTCTTTCCTTTTCCCTTGGACTCTGATAATCGTTGCTCTGGCGTAGATTTGTTGCTCTGTAGTTGGAGCTGTAATCTCTGTTGTTCCTAGGCGATTGGTAACCGCTTGGTCCTTGTTGCCCCCCATACTCTTGTCTCTGCTGTGTTTTCCATGGGGTGTTCTGGTTTGTTCTTGCCTGTTACCCCATGGGAAGGGGTTTGTGTATGTTCCATGTTTGGTAATATCTTCCAACCTGAAAACGATGTCTTTGAACTTGTCCATGTCCATTGTTTTTTCCCTCAGCATCCTGTAGGCCCCATATAGTTCTTGACTTATACCAATTTCGAAGAACTTCCTGAATTCTTCAGGGTCCATTGAAGGGTCGTATTCATAGAACAAGGCTTGAAGATCGTAGAAGTATTCCCGAATATTTTCGTTCCATTTTTGTTTCCTTTGGAGCAGCCCCATTTCCAAGTCCCTTTTACTCCCCGCTATTATATTCCTCAGGAAGTCATTTGTCGTGTCTTTTCAAGTTTTCTTATGGTTATCCTCGTTTTCTATGAACCTATTGTACCATATGTTTGCTGCTCCTTCTAGAAAAGTTCCAAAGTAACTAATTTTCAGGGAGTTGTCCCAACCATTTGCAATAGCCGTTCTCTCGTAGGTTCTCAGGAATACACTTGCATTGTCTGTTCCAGGGTTGAATGTTGGGGGCGGGATGAATTTTGGTGTTGCTGGTTGGAGAGTTCTTTGTAGTGTCTCTTCTATTGTTGTGTTTGCCATTTTTTCTTTATAGGATTCGCCTAAAATTTTCTCCAGAGTCTGTTTTGAATTTTTTTGGGGGGTCCTTTCTTGGCCTGCTTCTCGGAAGACTTCGTCTTCTTCTACTTCCTGGGTTTTCAGTTCTTGTTCCGGGTGCTCCGACAATTTATCCTCTATCCCTGATGTGCTTCCTATCGGTTTTTTAACTGTTGCGCTCTTTGTTTGAATGGGACTGAGTGATCGAATAGGGGATCTATTTACTCTTGGTCTGCCTTCAAATGGGCTTTGCTGTGTTGTTGGTATGTCTGTGCTGCGATGACGTGGCTTGAACTCTTCCGGTATCTCCGTCAGTTTCACTTTCACTGTGTTACTCCTTAGTAACCGTTTTTCCTCCGACATTAAATGGATCCCGGACACCACATACAACCCTTTTCCTTATTACCTTATAAGTAGTCGGATAATTTTACCAAAAAATATTTTGTTTTTTGGACTACTGAAATTTCCCACGTACAGATGTATTTTCGTAGATAGTTTTGATACCATATATATTTTTAAATGTAAAAAATAAATGATTGCACAATATTTAGCCACCAAAGTTTATTTTATGAGCCGAAATAAATCACAACATCGAAAATGTCAAATTTTTTGAAAGGGGGAGAAATAATTATGAAATTATTCTCTGGGTATCAAGGCTGGCGCCTCCACCATATGTCACAACTCCGGGATTGAGGATCCCGTTAATTCGTTGTGTTACAGATAGTAATAGTTGAACAACAAAAAAAGGAACACTTTATTTACCAAAAACACAAACCTAACATAGTCAAGAGGGATTCTGAATAATGGCAGCGAAATATATATGTATATAATAACCAAGAAGGCACTGTGCAAAATATCAGGATGATCAAAAGAACAATTTAACAAATTTGTACAATAAAAGTAGTGCCTTACACAATTGGAAACATCTTCCACTTCCAGCTTTGATCTTGTAGAGGAGGGCACTTCACCGACTAAAAAAACCTTGTGACACACACCAGGACCAGACAACTACTAACTCCCCTATCTTTCCTGCTTACCTCGAAACCTAATTGTTTTTATTCATCAACTGGATCGAGGTTAGCAATTCTGCTTTGTTATATTTTAATTTGGGATTTCTAGGTCGCTAAAACTGTCCACAAATGTTTTGGATTGTCGGCCTAGTTTTTGTTATTGAATGTTTTGATTTGGATGTTATGGAAAGGTGATATGATTTATTAATTTTGAATAATGAACTGGTAATTTGGGAAAGTAAAATGATTTTCCCTAACTTGTGACAATATCACAAATACATTTCTGAATTGTGTTGAATACATCTTGTTCGAGGGCTACATCACTCAATAACTCAAGCTCACCAAATCTCTAAATGCTTTCTGATATTCTTCGTTTTTTTTTCAGTATATTGAATGGCCTTTGTTTGCCTTTCTTAAAAAAACGCAGGGTTATAATCACATCCAGTGATCGCATGAAAGCTTGTTAAGCTTCGACATAAGGACGGTCCTAACTGTTCGTAAATCTTAGATACATCAATGTATCTTAGCTTGTTTCCAGTGCCAGCCATTATCCACACGTGAGAGTCATCATTTTTCAAATGATGGATATGCATGATCGTTGCATTATCAGTGTCAGAACATCGAATCACAAAATTAACCTGAGACAGACACAACTGAATTGTTAGTAAAGGTAAAAGAGTGACATTTCCCGAAATTAATGAAAATTCGTTTATTGCCAATGAATGGTGACATCTCGTCGGTAGCCCAGTGTAGTATAAAAAAATCAACAAGAGCCTGTTTTAAGCGTATATTTTTCAACTCTTTCGCAAAATCAGACGGGGTTGAACTTGATCGGGTCCAGTAATGTTAACACGTTCGCGACGTCGTGACCCACCGGTGGTCATCCTGGTCTTTACTAATGAACGTGGGTGTCCACTGGTGGGTCATGGTCTCTTCTATTTTATATATTCACTGAACTTCTACGGTTACTGCGGGAACTTTAATATTGCAAGAACGGCTACATAAAAGGTGTAAGTTTCCAAGTGCAAAGTGGTTTTTCGATTGGGTGGTAATAAATGTATGTAAACAACATATGAATATCAAAGTAAATTTTTACTCGAAAACCTGATAAATGAAACGTAATTAACATTCTGTTTCAACATGAATTGTTCTGTTCAACAAAAACTGGAAATTAAAATACATTATCATAATGGCGAACACCTAATCGTGAACATTCCTGAAGCACTTAAGACACATCGTTGGTTTTTTCTGCAATCTTCGCAGAATGTTAGAACTTTCGGGTTTTGGCTCTTGCCTCTTTGGAACCATTTTCCTGCTGAATCCTTCTGTAGCATTCAACACATCTTTTTCTACTGGTCCTTGCAGTCCCTTCAGATTTCCTATTCTGTGACTGCTTTTACCTCGCTTTTGCTTTTCTTGCTTCACGCTCTTGTCGGTTGCTCTCTCCCCAGCTCCACTATCTGTGTCTTCTATATCCAAATTGTTTTCTTCAGCTTCTACTTGCAGTAATCCTTGTATTATTTCTTCCCGCATGTAAGCATATTTTTCTTTGTACCCATACTGTGTTTGTTATGAACTGCCCATGCATTTACTACGCCTAGTTCCCAGAATAACCTCAAAAATTACCTTCTTATACCATTTGAGGGTTTTTCTTAGGCTCGTATAATAAGAGGACATCTGATCAGATACATCAACACCTTTTTTTGCTGCATTATAATGAATTATGGCCGGGGGTTTTACGATATCAACACCTTGGCGATTTTTTCTGCCCGTTGGAATAAGTTGATCAGTATGACTTGGAACAGAACTAATCATAAGAACTGGACGTTTATCTTGCCATTTCATCACCCGAATTCCATCTTCATTTTGCTCTCCATATATTTCACCTTTTTTCAAATTTTTGCTAGTGACATTTTGTGGATTTCCCTTTCTATTGGCTCTCAGTGTTCCACAGACATATGTTTGAGATTGTAGAAGATCTTTACATAGTTTCACACTGGTGTAAAAATTATCTATATAGAGAGTTCGGCCGCAATTTTTAGATCTTTCAGCAACTCCATACAAATTTTGTAAGTTTGTCCTTCACCTTCAGGATTGGTTCCAATGGGAGAATTTTTTCCAGCGAAACTCTCAGATCATAATGTAACCCTCGGCTGCATATTTTATACAATTTTACACCATATTTATGCACTTGAAGGAAGGTATTGTCTGAAGACAAGGCCCCTCCAAGGAACCATACTCTCATCAATAATAATGTTCTCGCCTGGAACTTGTGTTTTTGGAAATTCTTGCAGCATAGATTTAAAACTCTCTTTATTTTGAAGAGTCTGTCATTTCCTGCCACAGGATCTTCATTATCAGCAAAATGCAAACACATCAGTATCATGTCAATCTGTTATGGTCATTATTTTCTGTATACTGCTTCTGTACATATCGTATGAGACCAATAAAGCCTCATCTTTGGTAACTTGTTTAGCCCATAATTAGCAATATAGCAAGAAATTTTTTGATTTCGATTCTATTAGTGTCCTTCCACTGATGTAGGAGAGATCGAATTTAAGTGGTTTTGACCGAATAAGTTGGGACGATATCGATTTGTTTCTTCCACTATGATGTCTAAGATTTCATCGGTTATAAACAGTCTGTAGATTTGATAAGGTTTGATAAATCCAGATCATGTACCTGTAGACCACCTTGCCCATTATACAGGAAAGTGACAGGAGAAATTGTGCATGGTCCCCATTTATCAGTGCTGACGGTGGTGGTATGTCCACATCGCCAGCTTCCAACCAATTAGATCGTATTCCTTACCGCTATTACTGTTTTCAATAACACTTTCAGCTTCACTATCTGAGGGCCTGAAAGAGTCTTCGAGTCCTGAAATGGTTCAGATTCAGAGGATGAAGAGTATGTGTATGATTGAGGTTTCTTTCCGTAATGACATGTTTTTATGATATTCTGATTCCTGTGGAGAAAGTAATGATGATTTCTGAAGCGGTGAATGATGTGAAATATGTGATGATGATGTGGGTTCTTGTGTATCATGTGGAGAAGATAATGATGTCGTCTGAAGCGTGGAACGAGGTGGGTCTAATGACTGTTGTGGTTCGGGAATTATTGGTGGCGGTGGTGAGTTTTGAGCTAGCTTTGCTAGAATTTTTCTACTTCTAGCAGACATTTCCGTTTTCTAGTCACAATCTATCTGGAACAAAAGTAATATGTAGTTTTCTTTGGATAGATTGATTATTTGATGCCCACCGTGGACCACAATGGCTCTAGGAAAAAAATATTACCAAGGGGTCATGACCCACCGGTGGTACACCCTAAGAATCCTCAATAACAAAAAAAAAACAAGTTTAACTGTGATAATTCTTTATTATAAGTTGAAAAATGAACCAGAAAAAAAGAATACATAAAAATAAAAAATACATCAATTTGCGTGTTTGGTGGATCTCATGACGTCGCGAACGTGTTAAACTCCAGTTGTGTAGATTCATGTCGTAGAGATCTTTCATAATCTTCAATCGATTGGAATTATTTTAATATGTTTGCATCTTGGGAATGTACCCTCTTATTATTTTACATTTCTTAATTTTTTTAATTATACAAATTTTAATCAGTCTGTACTTGTACCTTGTCGTTTTTATTATTTTTAATGTTTTACTTTTCTGTTTAAATATATATTTCTTTAACGTCTTTGTCGATAAGACTATTTTCTTCTGACAATAAAGCATATTTTGACTGATTGAAGGAGAAAACTATTGATCAAAAATGATGTCGAATCTTATCTCTTTTGTGTTACCATTTGCATAATTTTTTTTGAGATACTTCCAAAAGTTTTAGGGACATTTTTCATCATGTGAAGTAAGAAAAAACTTACAATGATTGCAATATCTATGTAAGAAGGTGGATCATGTTCTATACCTTTTTTTAAAGATTTCATTACCATAGATTTTTGGTTTTACAAATGTCAGCATCAAAATGGCACATGGATTATAGCAAAGCACCTCACACATTTTGTTTCTCAGAAAATAAGTAAGTCTGGGGGCCCTGGGATCTTGCTTGATAAAGAAATATTATGAATAGCAAACACCACCTCCTTGGACTTTTTTTGGGCCCCGCACAGTTCAAGTCTACTCTCAAGTCTTCTCTCAGTAAAGATGCTTTAAAATGTTTTATTAAACCACTTGGCATTGTGTATTTTTCTTCTCTTTTCTTTCTTTCTCTACTTCTGTAACAGGAATTTTACACTGCACACTTGCTCTCACTCAAATGTTCCTACTGCAATTATTCCTAAGATTTTATTTTTAATTCAAGTTTTATGTTTACTTTTAGATTTAGATTATGTTCGTCCTAGATTTAATAGTTTTATTAATTTTAATCGTATACTTATCATTTGTTAACAATACCTGTAATACTTAATGAGCATTCTCTCGTAAATAAATAAATAAATGAATAACGCTTGGCAATGTAATTCCTGGTACTCTCAGCGATCGGCGAGTTGCCAGTGTCACTATTTTGAGGAACTTCTGAGGAAATGTTATTCTGTTTCATCATATGAATGAAACAGAACTTGTGTCAGCATGTGTTATATTGAAACGAAGACTTGAATGATATGTATGTATACCGAGTGCTATGTCATTATGAATAACGTGAAAAACAGTTGGCAGCGTGCAGACAAGAATTTTTTAATTCTAGAAGATATATTTTTCTAGAATTTAAAAATTCTTGTCTGCACGCCGCCAACTCTCTTTCACATTATATATTACAGACACAAAAATTTCCCTTCTTAAATTATGAATAACGCTTGGCAACTCTGTAATTATTTTCGGCGATCGGCGATAGATCTGAACTTGTTACGTCACATCCTGGCGCTGTTTCCGCAGTGTTCAAACAGGAACATTTCTTTGGGATTATTTTTGGAAAGACTATTTCCAAAAAAAAAAATTGAAACAAATCCAACCGATTTTTTCATCTTTCTGGACATTGTGGTATTTTTTCCAGAAATTAGTGATCTCGCCTATTGGAAACAATTTGTACCACACTGCTGAAAAGCCATTTCATTTGTCATTTATATGAAGATTAAAGCAAAATGTTATATTGATATGGGTTGAAGGTTATTTTTTATGGCAAAACAATGATTCTAGTCATAAAATTAAATGAGTTTAATTAAATCAAGATTAGGAAAATATTTTTCAAAGTATTGTTATATTAGAAAATAAAAATCGAATTAAACGGTTTTCTTCACATAAAGGATTCAATAAAAAATTGAACCAGAAAATGGTAGATCTCAGGTGAAAAAACAACTACTTTCCTGGCAAATACCACGCAGAACGTTGAATGATATTCACCTGAAAATCCATGCATACTTCCAAATATTATCAATGGACATTGAATGCAAATGTTTCTTTCTGATAAGCTCGATTATGTTTGATTTATGTCGTGTTCACCTAACAATCCGCATACCGGTTTCAGGCTTCTTGGCCCTCATCAGTACGGAATAGTCAACCAGCCAAAGGTCCAAAGAACTCTGGCTGAAGTGAGACACAACGTAAACAAACCATCATCGAGCTTGTAACACCTATAGGTACGCCGGAAAAGATAAACTTTAACTGGCGGTACCTAGTGACAGAAAGAAACACTCCGAAAATCTCCCACCTCGATAGGTTTCTAAATGAAAGATTCCTTCTCAGTAGGAGTGGCAAGCCCGTCTAGCATATAGTGAAAGATAAGGCCATGTGAAGTGGAATGAATAGAAAAATCGAATTAAACGGTTTTCTTCACATAAAGGATTCAATATAAAATTGAACCAGAAAATGGTAGATCTCAGGTGATTTTTCTATTCATTCCACTTCACATGGCACTTATCTTTCACTATTGTTATATTGTTGACCACAGGAAGAATTGTTCAGACAGCTTATGCAGAGCTTCATTTGCATGTATTTTGAAAACGTTCTTGATTTTCAAGCACATAAAATTTTACCAGAGAGAATCTCTGGTGCAACTTTCAAATGTTATTTGCAACTTCCAAGTTTTTTCAAAATATGTATTTTTTATCATATTATCTGATAATTTTTGTCTATCTCCTTTATAAAATGGATGAAGGGGAATTTTCCATGCCTTAGTAAAACAATGTTTTTGGTACCAATGTTCAATTCATCCTGATATTCAGTTCACTAATTATTGAGACAGTAACAAAAAAACTGTGAGGTGCTGCGTTCATGGGATAAAGACTTTGAAGTTGATGGGCATTTTAGAGTTCAAAGGGCTATGAGGGAAAAACTGAGAAGTTGAATTTTTTTGATTTTTTTCAAGTTATATAATCATGAATTTTGTTATTATATTCCTTTTCTTATTCTTGTGTCCTCCATCTTTTCAGACCACTCCTGTTGGTTTATTGTTTATGGCTATTTAAGTGATGGTTCCGCTCTCTTCTTTCGTGTCAATCATCTAATGTCATATATAGTTGATAAATCTTGAATTTGGTTATTGGCAATATATGCAAGTAAATAAAACTCACCATTCTTCTTCAAAAAATTGCCAACTTATTAAAAAAACTTCATGAATTTTTGTAATTATTGCGAACTCAATCTTCTGGATATAAATGTTAATAAGTGTCAAGTGATGTTTTTATAAATAAATAATTGTTTAAAAAAACTAAAAAACACGCTGTTATAGAAAACCAGACTAAAAAAATAGAAAATAAGAAAAAAATGTATTTTATTTAAAAAAAAGCGTGGGTGCACGGTATCGCCTTGGCCAACAATTACCTGTGATCTGAGACATTTCCTACTTTACTGCCCTAGGTGTGTAATGTACTATATAATTATTGATACCATGCACCCCATGCTTTTTTTTAAATAAAATAATTTTTTTTCTTATTTTCTATTTTTTTAGTCTGGTTTTCTATAAAAGCGTGTTTTTTAGTTTTTTTAAACTATTATTTATTTCCTACTTTTTAGTGTGGTTTATTTATAAAAGCGTGTTTTTTTATTATTTTTTTGCAAATTAAAAAATGGATTAATCTTATCAAATTAGGTAATCATAATCTCCGACCCCAAAAACCCCCACATACCAAATTTGAATAGAATCAGACCATAATCACAAAACTCGGCCGCCATTTTAAAGCCGCCATCTTGAATTTTTCAATTTTTACAAAAGAATCATAATATTCGACCCCAAAGACCCCCACATACCAATTTTGAATAGAATCAGACCATAATCACAAAACTCGTCCACCATTTTGGAGCCGCCATCTTGAATTTTTCAATCTTGACAAAAGAATCATAATCTCCGATCTCGCAAACCCTCAGATACCAATTTTGAAGCGAATCGGACCATAATCACAAAACTCGTACGCCATATTGGAGCCGCCATTTTGTTTTTTTTTCACACAAAAATTTCTTAATGCATTGTCACCGGAATTATGTACACCTGCCAAATTTCAAATCATTCGGACGTCTGGAAGTGGGTCAAAATCGCGCCCAAAGGAGTCGGTTACAAACAAACAAACATACAAGTAAAGCTAATATAAAGCGTGTAAAAACGAAATATTTTTGACAGTGATTACTTTATTGATAATGTCATTCCAAAATCTGTTGAAAATATATGTGATTTGGGTGTAGTGCTTGACAAAGATCCGAGTTTAAATAGTATTTGCAATAAGTAATACTGAGAGAAACTTTCTATCTATCACTGGTCCGTAGTATTCTTGGGTAAACAGAGTTATTTGGTAACAGGGAAAGACTAGAAAGAGTAAAGGCTCATTTCACAAAATTTATTATTTATAAAATGGAAATGTCTCTTCATTGATTCACTGCTCATACAAGGCTATGTGAACCTCCAAACTCTCGAGGATACATGCAAACTTTCTTCAATTTCCTTCTTACACGAAGTTTTAAATAACATAATTGACTGCTCTGAAATTGTAGGTAATTATTTATTCACGTTAATCTCCGGAATTCAAGAAACGGACAGTTTTTTTATTTGCAAAGTCACCGAACTATTTATATCACAAGCAACTTCGAAACTGCAGTACAATTCCTGATCTAATTTCAATACTGTAATGCTCATTTATATACCTTGGTGATCTATTTTTATAAATATGTATATATATATATATATACATATATATACATATATATATATATACATATATATATATATATATAAATCTGCAATAGTTTTGACTAATGACAATTTATGTGTTGTTGTTATAGCGTTGTACATCGACCCACAGAAAAATTCGTAACTTTGGAACCATTCAAGATAACTCAACAAACTCTTTTCCAGTCGATTACTTAAGCTTTAGCTCATCTTTTGAGATGCAGGCAACCAGTGAGTCGATGTTTCATCGCCTACTACAATTTTTGAAAATGCCAAATTACAAATGGCAATAAACTCAACTTTTTCAAATTTAACACTCTATATTTTGGGTTATGGAAGTAGTCCATTACAGGTGGAGTTTTAATTAATTAGTAGAAACAAAATTTAAGTCTGCTCCACAGTAAAAAGCATTTATTTCTAGGAAAGAAAATTAGCAATGCATTTCGGCAAAATATTTTGCCATCTTCAGGCTCTCACAAAAATAAACATTGAAGTTACAATGTCAACTAATAAATGCTTTTTACTGTGGAGCAGACTTAGATTTTTTTTTCTACTAACTCTATATTTTATTATTTATAAAGAGTGTTTTGCCAAATTAGAGTTTGTGGGGTCTCCTTTGTAAAATTTGCGATATTTGCTGCAAAATAAGAAAAGATGAAGATTTTTTTGAAAAAAAAAAGAAAAATCGAGAAGGCCGCTGTTGTAAAATTTGACACATCCTTACAATTCAGAAAAGAATGAAATTGTAATAGAAACACGAGTATATCACAAAGGAAACAATTCTAGTAATCTTTACAAGAACAGGAAAGGACACAATGTAAAAATTTTGAGAAATGCTCAAATAGGTCACCATTATGTTCCACACAAGCTGCTAGTCTTCTAGTAAATGAGCCTCGAACTCTAGCTAGCATTGCTCCATCAGTTTAACCTAAGGCTTTCGTGATGCCGTTTTTCATATCATCTGCAGTTGTTGGACTATCTCTGAAAACCCTTTCCTTCATGTACCCCCAAAGAATCTATAAGAATAAGAATTGTGCAGGCCAAGGAATCCTTTGCCTATCCAACGATTAGGATAGGATTGATCTAAAAACTCTCGCACTATCCTATGGTTATGCACTGCAGCACCATCGTGTTGCAACCACATGGTCCTTCTGGCAACCATCGCTTCTGGTGATCAATAGTCCTTCGGTTGCATATTATGTCTGTTGACCGACCCATTTTTCTTAAACATCGCTTCATCAGAAAACAGAATTTTGTTTAAAGTATTATAATCCTCGTCAATCTTGCATTTATTATACCTATTTCAATATCAGTTTTCAATATTCATGCTTTTTATTGCTTTTATAGACATTGTGTGTTATAGGAGCATTTTTGTGACTTACCAGTATAAATAACATTTCCATTCCTTGAAAGTTTATACTGCGCCACCCTCTTCAACGAACCCTTTATACACCTACACCCTGCTACAGGAACCTTCTTCTTGCCCGCACTTATCTCGAATTTTTGCAAAACTGTGGCTTCACCCAAGATTTCTTCTTCCAACTTTTCAGGCAGTCTGGCATCGATCTCTCCTTTTATATCATCAATTAATTTGTAGATAACATTATGGTGTTTTATGGATACATTTTCGGCATTCTGCTTCAAACTGGATGGCAGTTCTACATTGAATGCGTAAATAACTCCTAAAGTTTGGAAAAAAAAACAAATTATGATAGGAAATAGTACAACTCAAAAATATATAAAAATTTCTCTTTAAAAAATGAAAATAATTTGAAAAGTTACATCGTTGAAATATTATTGATTCTCTTTCCAACTGTTATATATTAAGTGCATAGAGGTGTACATAACAATGATTTACAACTTACTTAGTTAAAATTAATGCAACTACTTTATTTACATTATTTCAATAGAATGAAAGATTTCATCCTTTCTTCGCTATAATGATCAATTGACATAATGTCAGCTACAAGATACATCCAAGATAAATTTCAGTCATTATTCAAGATTGTCATATATTCAGTAATTATATTTTAGAAAATGTCACTAGTTTCAGTTTGATTTCTTGCCATATGTTATCGCAAAAATATCAAAATATTTCAATTAAATTGTAGCATCTAAATGACTGAAATTGAAACGAAAAACAATACCTTTGAAAGTTTGTGCTAATTCTATATCGTTTTCTGTTATGGAACCAACACCATAGTGTACTAGATCCATTTTGCAGTCTTCTGATTCATATGTGTCTATTGCATCCAAGATTGCTTCGAGAGTACCATCAACGTCAGCTTTTAAAATTATATTTAGAGCTGGAACACCATCGTCTGTAATTAAAATTAATACCAATTCAATTTTGCATAATTTAATCCAGTCAAATTCTTTGACTATTGGCGACTCTTGGAGGAATGGCCCCGATCCCTTCACTTTCTCCCCAATGGTTCAATTTACAAAAAAAAAATATTTCAAAACCATCAGAAATACCCATCATAAACAATTGCTTGGTTACAAAAAGTATTTTATTAATAATCAGACTTTATAAAATTTGTCTTATCTACATGAATTCAGTTCTGAGCATTTGCAAAATGAAGTAGGTGAAACCATTTCAATCTATAACAAAGATACCAAACTTGGCAGAATCCTAGAGAAACGCGATATAAAGACAATCTTCATGACAACTAATAAATTTCCAATTTTCTCAGATCACCCAAAGACACTATAGCTAACGAGTCTCAAGGAATTCACGAAATACCATGTTTTGAATGCCCTAGGACAAACTAACAGACGAGTGACAAGCCGAATTTACAAACATCAACTTGCTGTTCGACACTTAGATCCTTCCTCGGCACTCTCCAGGTGAGAGTCATTCGAGAAGCTCTTGAGATAGAAAAACGCCCGAATTGCCTCAATAAACGGGATGACGGACGTCGCTTACTCAATACCTGGAAAACTCTAATCTGCCGTCTATCCCTCCCCCCCTCTACACCAAGCCCCACTCTCCGTTCCGCTTCATTGACATCACGCGGTATAAATATGGCTGAACTCCAGTCAGATCCTCAGTTTTCTCGAAGGAGTAGGCAGATTGAGACCTTAGAAAGCACCAGTGTCGAGACCTGGGGAGTAGGCAGGTTGAGACAGCGGCATCAAGTCACAAAATCCTAAGTGAGTACCTTTCCTTAACGTTAATATTATTTTTAATTTTTTTAGCTTTCTTGAAAATAGCTCCAAAATGGGAGCCGAAATGTTGAAATAATCAAATTTCCAGACGCGGTTCAACATGAAATTTACATATTCCAAATATATATATATATATATATATATATATATATATATATATATGTATAGAGAATAAGATAAATCTGTTACGAATCCAAGAGAGCCCACCATCCGTCTACAGCCTGTTTCATGGTTTCCCAATCATCAGGACGGATGGTGGGCTCTCTTGGATTCGCAACAGATTTCTCTTATTCTCGTTATTTGTTTTGCGTTACTCTGAACGCACTAGGAGTACGACTATTGGTGTCGTGGGTTGGCCAATGCTGACATCTGTTGGTGACCTGTTAATGTGCACAAAATTCCACGATATTAGATCTAAGCTTATTATAGGAGTTACTATCTATAATTTGAAGCTTTTCATATATATATATATATATATATATATATATTAACAGAATGTAGAACTCGTCAAATTAGATATTTTTACAGAAAATCCCCTATATAAAATTCGTAAAATAATATACAGCACAGCACAAAGAAGTGCACGAGAAAAGCTCAACAAACTACAGTGACAAGCCTGTTCAATCATCATATATATCATATTCCCCACTGCATATTTGCTTGTACAGAACAGCCAGAATTTAACCTTAGCGTGAACCTGGGACAGTACGCCACAATATTTCAGGCAGAAGTACATTCAATCAAACTCTGCCTACAAGAACAGAAACAGTAAATAACTATCAATCAAAATCATGTCAGCACTGAAAACCGAAAACCTTGGTATCAAGTCGGATATAATCCAGATAAATATGGAACTGCGTGATGGCACTTCAAAGCCTAGATAGGGACCATTTCAGTGCAGGTTCACCCTGATGTGGTTTAATTCGGCATCTAGTGACTCCTTGTTGTTGCATATGTGCATTACTCTTTCCATCAATGTTCTTATGATCCCTCTCTTTGTCAAACTCGGATGATTGCATAGTGAAGAACTACATGCACCATTGCACCAACAGACATATAAAATAGTAAGTAGCACCTAGGCTTGTCAGTATTCACCTGAAGACGATTGCAGATACAAGCAATCGAAACGTCGAGGAAAAACTTTCAAATCCATTGAAACGATAGACGTTTTTTTGGGGGGTGTAGAAAATCCTTTATGGACACCTTACAGGTAGTGTGGGACTCGCACTTTGAGTTTTCGGGCCCCTTTGTCCCCTTTCCTCCGGGTTACCCACTAAAAACTCCACCTAGTTGGCTCGTCTGGTCATGACCTCCGACAACACTTGGGCCTTCTGGCCCATTGTATCTTGCCTGTTGTTCCCTTCCAGTAATTTCGTGCCTCGCACAAGTTTGTACAGGTCCTTTGCTGGATGTGTGCTGTACAGTTCACCAATTGGTTGCGCGATAACTGCACAGTATGTGTTCCCTGTTTAAGGTTAACAGGTCTGCTGTTTTCTTCCGGTCTGTTTCCTGGAATGTCATTCCAGTATTGTTTATGTTTTTCCTGGATCCAGTCTTCTACTGACGCTCGTGCGTGAGCATCGGTACCCCGAGGGTCTGTGTTGGACCTGGTTCGTTTTTCGATCCTCTTCTGGCAAGTTCGTCGGCTTTTTCATCCTCTGCAAATCCCTGATGTCCTGGCACCCAAATCAGCTTGATGCGGTTTTGTTCTGCTAGAATTGTCAGTTCCTCTTTGCAGGTCCATACTAGTTGGGACGTCACTTTCTGGCTACTTAGAGCCTTCAGTGCCGCCTGACAGTCCGATAATGTAGATCTGTTCCTCTACTATTGCTCTCCTATTGTTTTCCTTCACACATTGAAGGATTGCGTAGACCTCTGCTTAAAATACAGAGGTGTGAGTAGCTAAACTCGGTCCTTGGGTTTCTGGAATACACTCCTGCTCCCGCACCATTCTCCATCTTTGATCCGTCTGTGTACTAGATCTTGCCCTGTAGAATGGTGTTGATACCCTGTATGACTTGTCAAATGAGAATCGTTTCACGATGTGGTCTGATCTCATGTCTAGTACGTCTCTGGTTACGATGCTAACGATACCCATGTGTCCTATGCATGGCTGCAGTGGGCGTTGATTTCATTGCCCCTGTAATGCCTACCCAGGCAAGTCTTTGCCCTTGCCCAGTTTAGCTTTGTCACTCCTTTGCTGTGTCTTTGTCCACCACACCAGGGAGGCATACGTTACGGCCAGTTTTACCACCATGTTGTACAGCCAGTGTACCATGTATGGTTTTAGTAATGAAGTTACCACATCATCTACAACCTTCAAACAAACATAGTTTGCAGTGCCTACCAGAACCAATCAATCAATCAAAATATACTTTATTGTCGAAAGAATCATAATCTCATTGACAAAGCATGTGTTAGATCATAACTACCATCATTATAATTATTACAGAGGAGACAGTGTGGAGTCAGCTTTAAAATAACAAAAAGGTCAATAAATAAACAGTACACACACACCTAATATAATAATGTAAAAGAATAAAATGTTAAAATGGTTAAATCACTAATCTGTAAAAAACACAAATCGTCAAAAAAATACAAAACAAAAACAAATTAGACAGGTTAAAATTAAATAAAAAGTTGGATATCTTATATCTATCAAATGTAAGATCACAATTTAAAACGCCTAATAAAAACCAATAAGACACGTTAAAATTAAATATAAAGTAGGAAGTTAAAATTATATAAAAAGTTGAGTTCCCTCTATCTATAAAATAGTACGATCGTTGAAAAATTCCACTAAACTATAATAGGGTCTATCAGAAAGCAATGCCTTGCTTTCTTTTCTAAAAATAACACCAGATACCACTCCTTTTATATTTTCTGGCAAGTGGTTGAATATCTTGCATCCATTATATATTAATGAATCTTTCACAAGAGAAGATGAAGGAATTGGTAGTTTCAAATGCTGATCTTGTCGGGTAGAATAAGTGTTTACTCTATTAAAATTAGATTTGTGTTTGTGAATAAGGCATACTGTTTCCATTATATATATGGATATGACAGTCAGTATTTTGTGATTTTTAAAGTGAAGTCTGCATGAGTCTCGAAGTCTTAGTTTGCATAGGCTTCTCAGAGCACGTTTTTGTTGAACAAAGACACTTTGTAGAGAGGAACTATTACATGCTCCCCAAAATGGAATGCCATACCTTAGTTGAGAGTCTATTAAAGTATAATAAACTGCTTTTGCAGCTGAATATCCCAACTCATTTGATGCCATTTTGACGGCATAGCAACCAGAGGATAATTTTTTATTGAGGTTGTTTATATGAGCATTGAATTTTAGTCCACAATCAATGAATAGCACCAAAAATTTGGAATTTGTTTTTTTTTCAATCGTTTTAGTATCTAGGGATATGTCTCCTATTGTGCATCTGAATGAAACAATATTGGTTTTGGATGTGTTAAATGTGAGTAGATTTGAGTCACACCACTTTTTCACCATTTGTATGTCATTGCTGATGATTCGATGTAGATCAGTTTCATCGTTGTTGTGCCACAAAATAGTAGTGTCATCTGCGAATAGAGTGAATTTTCCTGATATGTCAAGGGCTGTTAAATCGTTTATATATAGCAAAAACAGAATGGGGCCAAGGATCGAGCCTTGAGGCACCCCACAATGTATATTTGCTATACTGGAGGTTGATTTTGTTTTTACTATCTGCGTTCGATCTGATAAATATGATTCAAACCATCTATGAGCACTATATCTGATTCCGTAGCAGTGCAGTTTTTGCAACAGTATTTCGTGATTCACACATCAAATGCCTTAGACAAATCACAAAATACTGCCGCAGCCACCTCGCCACTATTGATTTCGTTGTACAGTTCATATAGAAGAGAAAAAATTGCATCATTAGTGCTTTTATTATTTTGGAATCCAAACTGTTGGATACTCAAAATATTGTGGCTGCATAAGAAGTTGTTCAATCTGTTTTTGACAAGTTTTTCAATAATTTTTGACAGTGTTGGAATGAGAGAAATGGGTCTAAAATTTGAGGGAGAGTTCTTATCACCACCTTTATGCAGAGGTATCACCAAAGATGTTTTTAGGAAAGACGGGAAAATGCCCTGGCGAAAAGACTCATTTATCAGAGCTGCTAAGCAACTGAGTGCGTTTAGAGGAAGTTTTTCGAAAATTCTTATGGATATTTCATTTATTCCAGATGTGGTTTTGTTCTTCATACTGCATATAATTTCTACCAACTCATCGACGTTGGTATCGTACAACACAAAGTTTTGATTCACGGTAATATGGCTCAAATTAATCAGTGGATCATAGGGAATTGTTATATTATTTTTCAGAGTGTCTGCAATCGAACAATAGTAACCTTAGTGATGTTCCTTCTAGTAGAAATGTCAACCACAGCAAAATGGTTAAAGACTTGGTGATAGATCAGAGAAGATCCATAGATAGTTGTTATTGTTTTAGGCAACAGAGGGCACAACAGTTGAAGTTTTTGCAATGGATGGAAATATTTTGAACTTTTTTCAATAGTTCAGGGGTTTCTTTCTAACTAACTAGAACTTGAATGCATTTTGAAACAAATGAACTAATTCAAATGATTTTCCCAATACAATTTTCTAATGAATTTTTCATGAAACTCTAAAAATAATGAAAATTTCAAAACCCAGGACAGAAAATATGTATGTACAGTTGAAGAAAAATAATTATTGAAATTTGAATGTGAGCAGTATGCTTGTTCTAGATCATTGTGACAGTCACATTTCATTCAATACAAAATGGAGTTGGTATCAAAATATTGGAACTTTTCGAAATAAACTGTAACTTCTGTATTTAAAAAAAAACATATATTATTGTGTTGAGCCATAATTTGGGAAAATAATTTCTAGTGGAATACTCATTATTATTGAATAAAACCTCTAATCGCTTTCTAAATTTTTTTGAAAACTCATTACTTTTTTGTATTTTTGTTTACAAACACCTCTCAAAATATCTGAAACATATTTTTTAATAAGCCTACTATAAATCGATATCAGCAATAAAATTTCGTTTTGTTTCCATTGAACAAAAATTTTATAATTGAGTTAATATTAGATAAGATATTTTCGAAAAACATAATTACCTTTAGAAATCTCAGGTTTTCGCTGTCCTACTGCTCTAACTTTGAACCGTCCTAATCTTCTTTTCATATCAAGTTTCTGTCTATATTCCCTCTCATGTTGATCTTCTTTCTGTGCTATGGCTTCAGAATCTATTTGTAGTTTCTCTTTCGATTTCTCGTCTTCTCTGAATTTCAGGACTTCTCGTGCTCTCTTTTCAGATTCTACCTAAAAAAAAAAAATTACATCTTTTTGCCCTAGTATTACTACTATTTTTACCTGAAGAACTTGCTCGCCTGCCGAAGGTAATTCTTTCCAGCCTTCTATCTCTGCTGGATACCCTGGGGTGACTTTCTCAAGAAGTCTACCCTCTGCATCTTTGAGAGCTCTGACTTTGGCCATAGAGGTGCCGGCTACCAATATATCTCCTTTTTTGAGAGTCCCTAAAAAAGTACTGTGAATAATTGATAAAAAAAAAGTTATGTTGGTGAAATAAAAAATGTGAATTTAGAATATTTTCAATAATTCTAAAAATGTATATTTTCAGAATATACACAAATGATTATGAGAAACAAAACAAAAATTCATCGAACAACATATAACTGTATGTACCAAGCCTCCAAATATAGTTCATATTTTTGCTAGCGCAATATTATTTGTTTAATGCAAAAAAATAATTTCTGTAAATGACGCGCTGTTAACACTAGTGACTCTTCAATAAAAAATGAAAAAATGTATGTATGTAATTTAAAAAAATTCCATGAGTTGTGATACTGCGGAACGATAACACTATATTTCAATATGTAAGAATGTAAGGTTATGTCGCAACTAGGTAATCCAAACCAAGTGAACATCATTGTCAGTGTGCTCTTTTGGCTAGTAAAAGTGTATTTTTGGTTATTTTCGGAGCTTTTGGGTTGTTAATAATATTCAGATGGAGAGTGATTACCTGAAGACACTATTGTTGAAAAGCAGAGGCTTTAATGAACAGTATGCTTGAAAATACATCCCCATCCATAAATGTTGTTGAATTAACGTTAGCATTAGTATTTCTACTGTGAAAATTTTTCATTTCAAATAATGGTGGACGATCGGGTTTGATGTCGTCGAGTAAAACTTCATTTTTATTAAGAATCGTTGTTCCGATCGATTTTCTACACGAGTACTTTTATTCAGTTATTGTCCAGGTAACCTTGTTTTGATAAAACATATTGACAAATCCCAGTCATTTCAAAATTTTGGGGTGTGGACCATCGGGGGTAGTCCGTTCCTGACTTTGTAGCAAAACAACTGACTCCTGCATGAAAGCTCATCGAAGGAATTCATTTGTTTAGTCAATCACCAAAACTTAGATGATTTTGAATATTCACTTTGAAAATTATCAAAGAAAAACATTTTTCATTTTGTAACTTTGAGGGCCCGTAACTTGGTAACGAAGGCTTTTAGGAACAAAAGTTATATGAAGTACCGGTGATATTTTGACCCCATCTATACATTCCCGAGAGGAAAAGAGGGAGTCCATATATATATATATATATATATATATATATATAGTGATTCTCGAAAGCTTGAACAAAAAAAAGAGCAATCTTTTTATATATATATATATATATATATATATAGGTATATACTGTTTGTGTTTGATAAAAATACCATTTCTATTTAATTTTAGAATTGATTTCATGACAACTTCATCTCTTACTATGCAGTTTTAGTTGTTTTTGTCAATAAATAAATGTTGTTTATTCGTTGTTTTACTGACTCTTAATTTAATACCAATCACAAAAAAAGATATACAATATATATCAATATTTTTATATAGTACAATTTCGATCAATATGACGATATTTACGATTTTTACTTTTAAGGTATCTCTGTATGTACACGTATCAGCCAAAAGTTTCGGCCGCATCGTGCAGTAAAATCCAATGCTTATATGATGCTGCTGGTCTCAATCTTTTGACAAAGCTTGTACTCTGAATGACACATTTTGCATGGGTAGGTTCAGACACGTATAGAAAGCTGCGCTATAATCATGACAATGTAGATGTAGAATGAATAAATATCTATCTATCTATCTATATGATACAGGCTGGAGTAAGCGGGGCAATGGAAAGATTTATAATAGTTTGAATGGCTATGGTACGATTGTTGGTTTTCTGAGTGGAAAAGTGCTTGACTTTGCAGCTCGAAATCGAAAATGTAAACTTTGTACGAACGGCCATAGCAAATCCGATCACGATTGCAGGCAGAATTTTTCTGGTAGTGCAAAGGCGATGGAGCCTGACGTTCTGCTTTAGTCAACGAAAGTTCCATTCTCAAAGAAGCCAGGCTGAACGAAAGAGTTCTGATAGGTGACGAAAATAGTTCAACGATTGCAGCAGTACAACAGATAAATATCGAAACAATCTTCAAGTTGGCAGATAGCAATCATTTAAAGAATAATTTTACGACTACTTTGTATGATTTGCGAAAAGACTACAAAGAAATGAGGGAAAAGGAAGTTATTCCTCACTTAAAAAAATGTTTTTCCTACGCACTCGGTCAAAATAAAGTGTTGAGCTAGCTAACAATATTCGCAATATTCCTGCACACGTATTTGGCAAGCATGAAAATTGTGGAGTTTGGTGTAAAGGTACACATAAAATCGAACTGAAAAATCAATAACTATACAATAAGCTTTTTCGAGATATTTGGAAAATATGGTGATAATGCTCCAAAATTTTCTTTTGTTGCCTCGAGTCAAGCAAATGAAAGCAAAAACAACTTAATGCTCACAAAGCACCCAAGAATTGCTGCTATAGCCTCAGTGAATCTGCAGGCTACAGGTTAGCTGGTACTGTATGCGCTAAAAACGAAGGGGAAAAATATATTTTGGATGTAAACTTGAAATTGAATGTATCACCAGGGAAACATACTGCATCTTTCGCTAAGCTATTAGATAAAGAAAAAAACAAGCGATCAAGTCAAAATTGCCACCGACTGAAGCACGTAGAAATTTACTAGCACGAAGGAAAGAAGCCTCCAGGAAATCGATGGAGCAATCTGAAGGGATTCAGTACGAAACCAACTGTAGCATAAACTCTGGTGTAGAACACACAGAAGTTGTTGATTTCCGACTTCTTTCAAATATATTGCCAAACATTTCGTCATCGGTAGATAGCTGCAATATCATATTTTTCGATTTGGAAACTTCTGGGTTTTCGGATGACTTTACAAATAGCAGGGAGAGATTTGGGAGAACGTTGCCCCATATTTTGTTGGCCCAGGGTTAAGCACACTTCGTTGTTTATCAGGTTTGATTCGTTCGAATGTTATCGAACCCAAAGTTGTTTGAGAATGGGTCAGATTCATCAGTTAGGTATAATTTATAATAAGTGCTGCCACAATACAAAGAAGTGGTCGATATTTGCACTAAAATCAAGTGAAGTCGGAGAATGTTTTCTCCACTACTGAGATGTATTTCTGGCAGTGTCGTATGGATAGTTACAGGTGTAAGTATAGTTGTATTTATGTATTGTGTGATTAAATATTGTATGTTTATGTTGATGCCAAGTTCATAATCTAGTTATCTAAGAGCTACCAACCCCCATTAGGCGTTTATGGCCACATATTTATGACATATGTTAGTGGCTAACCCTCTCATTTATGATATATGTGCAAATGATATGTTCATCTATTCTTCTCAGACTGTCGAAATTACTTAACAGTATGACAAATATGATTTTCTCAACCTTATTATTATTATTATTTCTATATCTGATTTGTTCGAAATTATGAACAAGATGTTCATAAAATCAGATGTGGAATCGTCTGCGACTGAAAGATAAACTTTAGTCACTATATTCCATCGTTCAAGATAACCTCTGGGGGGATATTCATGTTGAAAAGGGAAACATTCTCAATTGAAAATTTAATAGAAGGATTTTTTTGGACAATTTAAAAATCCACGAGAATAATGAAGTATTTTTTTTGTAATATCTAACAGAAAACAACTACTTTCCCGACTAGAGCCACGCTGGACATTGAATTACATCTGACAGATATTTAGACAAGACCCTAACTCAAAAGAAAAAACATCTGAAAGTGAAAATTTGCATTTCATTCAGATAGTCATTTGATTTTCTATTCCAGTCTTAATTAAGAACTCATTTAGATGAATGAGGCAAAGAAGAATGTTGAGATTGGTTCTAGAAAATGTGTTTCCCAATTCTTCCGGTCTTCCTGAGGATCGTGGAAGTGGGAAATAGATTTTCGTCGACAAAAATGTATTGAAGACCAAGTGAATGCGATGCTTTTCTTGCATCAATGTTATAAATAATTTCTGGTGAATACTCCTTTTTGGAAAACATTCTTCTTTGCCTCATTCATCTAAATAAGTTCTTAATTAAGACTGGAATAGAAAATCAAATAACTATCTGAATTAAAATTCATCTATATGAGTTCTTAATTTAGGGTCCTTTCTCAATATCTATCAGATGTAATTCAATGTCCAGCGTGGCTTTAGCAGGGAAAATAGATATTTTCTGTTAGTTATTACAAAAACAAACAACTTCATTATTGTCGTGAATTTTTTAATTTTCAAAAAAATCCCATTTAATTTTCAATTGAGAATGTTTTCCTTTTCAACATTTTATATCTTGTTCACGGACTCTCCAGGACTTCATAATATGACAAACTTGATTTTCTCAACCTTATTATTATTTTTCTAACAATTTATTTCCAAAGAAACGTACAAGTTTATGGAAGTAAAAAATATAAATATTAAACAACTATATCTCGTTCATGGTCTCTCCTGGACTTCAATGAACAAAAAATCCATATTCTAATAGATATTTTCCGCTATTCACAATCATAGACTACCTTGTAGAAGTCTCTTCAATCTACTGCCTCCATAACCATAATATTTGCCTGCCATCTTCAATTATAACAACTTAAATAAAAAGATGACATCAGACATTCCATGAAGGGTTGCTGGTTGGCTAGACCAGCACCTCCCGGTGTTTGGCTAGTCCACCTTTTGGGGATATGATCCAAGCATTCACTAAATATCTTGAGAAACACTTGCAGACTTGCTTTCCTGCATTTTTCTCGAAATCATTATATCTCTCATCACAAATATATCACGAGACTTCAAAAACTATACAAAACATATTTTTCATTAGACTTTTATCATTATTACTTATACACAATAATATATTCCTAAAGGTAGACTTTCATGTCACTTCACTGACACTTCTTAAGCCTCCCTTCAGTTCGTGTATTCACCTCGTAGATTGTATGATATGGCTCTTTAACCTCTCTGTACCACGACCTATAAGACATTACCCTTCATCTATTCAAGACCCAAGATTCCGAGGAACTTGAGCCTTCGACAAAACAGCGCTTGGCAGATTCAGCGGAGTTCTCGCAGTAACGGCACAATTCACTGATCACACATCTTTTTGAGGAGATATCTCAGAGGACACTGTCCATTGAGCAGTCTCGTTACCAGTTTCAAGTCTTTCTTGTCCAACTTGAGAAGCTGTTTAGTTTTCTTTGGAAATGGGCTCAGAAGAATTTTCGCTTGTCTTTCTCCTGGAACCTTATTCAAGTGGGTTTTGATTTGGTCAACTTTCTAGCGCCAAAACTCTTCCTTAATTTAGAGATACCACATAAGGGTTCTGGGTCAAGAAATTGAATGTTTGCTCCTTTGATTCCCTAGTGACCTGGCACCCACATCAGAGTAACCATATTATTTGCAGCCTTGTTTCAGGGAAAGTAGTCCTAAGTCAGTCTAGACTCACAAGTATGTGACTTTAGACTTTTAGTGCTGCTTAGCTGTCTGATAGGATATAGATATTTACCCCCCTGGAGCTTCTTGCCAGGCATTCTTGGGCAGAAATTTCCGCTTGAAAAATTGTTGGGGGTTTGCCTAGGGATTTTGAGAGCCTGAATCTTGGACCCGTTACTCCCTCTCCAGCCCTTTCGTCCATCTTGGATCAATCAGTTATACCAAACTGATGCATCCCTTTCCAGTTGAGGCCCGTTCGTTGTGCATATATGGTGGTTTTTTATTGCCACTTCATAAGCACTTCGAAATCGTGCCTAACTAGCATGATTCAAGGGGAATATTTTCCAGAATCTTCAGATGTCCAATCAGATTTCCAGCTATCTGGTGCAGTCTGAAGCCACTCATTGTCGCGTCCTTCATTACACACAAATGCAGTATCGGAAGGTTCAGCATTACCTCTAATGCTGCAGTGGGGCATGTGAATATTACCCCTGTGATTCCCAGACAGGCTAACCACTGCACTTTTTGCAGCTCGACGGGAACGGAACTACTGCACAGAAGGCTCTGTGAAATACTAAGAGGCAGACTGGCTCTTGGATACATAATAAAGCCATGGAGGAACATTAGGGTAATTTTCATACCAAAACCTGGGAAAACTGGCAGGAAATGGTGAAGTCCCTAAGACTGATAAGTCTTATGTCCTTTGGACTGAAGACCCTGGAGAAGCTGGTGGATGGCATATAGGGGACAGTGCACTGGTAGAAAGACCACTGCATATAACAATATGCGTACAGGACTGGCTGCTCAACAGAAACAGCACTCCACAAACTGATAGAGAAAGTGGAAAACAAAGAGGTATTAATAGCGGCATTTCTAGATATATAATGAGCTTTTTTGGAAGGATATGTTTGCCCCTAATAGTAAAGAACAGGTCATCGGTGTAACCTTGAGTCTTATTCCATTCAGGTTATCCATGGTCAATGACCATAGCAAAGGCGATAGAAACCCGCCTCTCTGAGAGCAGCTACTATGATTCTACTTTTCAGTATTGCATATATCCATCTGCTCAGTGAGGTGTTTATATTCCTCTCCTGTAGAGATCTGATGGGAGTCACATGAGGTGTTATTGAAAGCACCCTCTATACCTATGAAGGTCATTTCTTTGGCCAAGTATGTCTTTTCAATGCTTTCAACCAGGCATTGTAGAGCATTAATTGTCGATTTGCCTGCATGTTTTTTGTGAAGCAGTCTGTCCAAGAGGAGTTCACTTCTTATATAACAGTCTTTAATTTTCTCCATTGTTTTCAGAAGAAAAGAGGTGAGACTGATGGGGCAATAAGACTGAATGGGCCTCGAACAGCCTTTTCATGAAAAAGGCTCTATTATTTCAATACCATTTTAGCAAGGCGGGAAATATTCTGTCCTTTCCAGGATATTCAAAACGTGTATATCACTTTGTACCCCATAATATCCTGTATTTTATGAGATAATTCCCAATAATTGAGTGAGATAATATCTATCATATGTCATAAATGTGTGCCCATAAAGGCCTAAAGAGGGTTGGTAGCTCTTAGATATCCTGATGATGAGTATCAACAAAACAAACATACAACATTGATAACTATCTATACATTGCTGCCAGAAAGGCAACTCAGTAATTGAGACTACATTCTCTTCTGACTTCACTTTTTCTTGTAGCAACATTTATTATATATTGTATTGTAGCAACATTTATTATATATCATACTTAATTATTGAATCTGACCCATTCTCAAATAATTTAGGGTTCAATAATTTGAACAATTCAAATTTGATAAACAAAGAAGTGTGATTAACAGAGGGATAATAAAATATGGAGCAATGTTCTCCTAAATCTCTGATACCTGACAATATTACATGTATAAAATCATGACAAAAATAACCTGACCAAGTATTTTACGGAAAACCTAAAGTTTCGATATTTAAATACAATTGTATTTTATGGATTGTTCCACTCCCTAAGCGGAGTTAAAAATAATGAATATATTTCATTCAAACCCTAAAAAACACCATTTTATTTTCATGTATATCGGCCGATTGGTCTTTTTTATTATTATTATTTAATAGGAAGTCAATAAGAAAGAAATATCCATATTAGTAGTGTTCTATTTATGAGGCGAGTCCATATAGCTTTTGTTAAAACATTATGGTAAATCTCAATGTGGGTACATAAAAGATACAGAAATTAAAAAATATTCTCACCTCTTTGTACAACTACTGTAGATAACTTCCCCCTGTAAAGATGTGCTTTACTCTCAACCACAATAGCTTCAACTGGGCCTGTGGGATCTCCCCCAACCTCGAGGATATCTGCTTGTAAGACAAGTGCTTCTGTGAGCTGTTCAAGATTTTGCTTTTTCAACGCAGATATGGGTATAGCTTGAACATCACCACCAAGGTTCTCCACTTGAATGCCAACCTCCACCAGCATTTTTTCAGTTCTCGCTACATCTGCTTTGGGCGAGTCGATTTTGTTGATGGCAACCAAAATAGGAACTACAACAGAACTGAATAAGACGTGAGAAACTTTATTGTGTTGGAGCTGCATTATTAGCATCATCTACCACCCAAAAAGAAAAAATCAATGTTTAATTCTGCAAGTAACTGGAAAATACTTAATTTATGGACATGCCAATTCATAGAACATTGAGATATGTAGAGAATTACAACAAATCAATGTATCTTATTTGTATTCTAAAATAATAAGTAGATGAATCGAATAAATATATTGCTTTAAAGTTTGTGTAATTCAACTATTATTGTAATTGGTTCGTTCTACTGGGATTTACAATTAGACTGATGAGTTCCATTCCATTTGGACAGCTTACAGTCCCATTTATCATGCAAAAATATCAAATCAATTTCAAAATGTCAGAATACTCATATTATCTGATAGCCAAATTTGTGAGTACATGTC
Source organism: Gonioctena quinquepunctata (assembly GCA_018342105.1). NCBI lineage: Eukaryota > Metazoa > Arthropoda > Insecta > Coleoptera > Chrysomelidae > Gonioctena > Gonioctena quinquepunctata. Next base: position 408,450 of record JAFIRS010000100.1, on the reverse strand, counting down.
TTTAACCATTTATTTTGCAAACTTTCAATTGGGAATTCAAAATTAGATGCCAGCGCCAGAGTGGCCAAAGTTCAAACTAGGCACATGTACATTGTCTGTTTTTTTCAGAGGTTATACACTTGTGTTCTGAGTTTTTCTTAAAATATTTCCATTTTGTATTCGTTTTTTTTGTGTAGTGTTATTCGTTTAAATATTCTTGTGAATTGGTGTATTCAAATATTAAGACAATAATTATCATTTGCGAAAACTCACTTTGAAGTAGACAAAGTATGTTCTAATTATTTTTCGAAGTTTCTGGACAGTTTCACACTTAGTGAAGTCATCTGGAATTTCGTTAACAGGAGGTTTATATTAATTTATTCGTTGCTCAACAGGAATCCTGAATTGTATCACTAGCAATTCTACTGTTTCATATTGGATTTGAGGTGAAAAGTGTAGAAAAATATCTTTATTAATATTTGCATGTGTCAGATTATTTCTCTACAACAAATAATGGCTGGAATTGAGTATGATGGAATATATGGATTATGTAAATAGCAATGGGAATTTAAGATGTGTTCATGAAGGAGTAGAAGTAGTGAATGCTGGCCATATAATTCTAAATGGAAAAACAGCATCCTTTTAAATATCTTTGATCTCTTCTCAACTCTCTTTGAAGGTTCTCTTCTTCACTTTTTTCTTGGTCACAGACGATAAAGGAAGATTTTGTGAAGGAACTGATCTTTCATCTGAATTCCCTTAGAATCATGATCAATGAAGTAGGATATAACATCAAAAGGTGCAATGGTTTAAACTTACTGGAAATTAAATAGTCTTCTTTGATAAAATGGAGAGAACAAACTTTCATGACACAGATTTTCCGATTTTCAGGACATTAATCCAGGACCCATCATCTGTCTATAGACTCACTCAATCCTAGATTTGTCTGCACCAGAACGTTTTCTCATGGCAAATGTTGAAAACTTATGGATAGATAGATACTTTATTAATCTCTTCGGGTCTTATTACAAAAAACATGAGACAAGTCAGTAAAAGGGGTACATAAATGCTAAAAACTACAATTACAGGTAAAATACATACACTAACAAGTGAAAATACATTTACAAGTAAAAATACGTTTTTATGTGATATTCAGGATAGAAGTTTATGTAATTATGCAGTTAAGAGCATGTAATCAAAAAACAGTCATAGTTTTTGCTGTATATACTCATCAAGCGAATAGGATGCTAGGTGGAGTAAAACATTTTTAATGCTAGATTTAAAAGTTCTGTGGTTTGAGATTGACTTTATACTCTCCAGCAGCAGGTTGAAGAGGTAGCTGCCAGCATAGATAGGCGATTTCTTATGCATCATCCTATGGCACTGTTGTAGGTGGAAGTCATTTTTTGTTCTTGTGTTGTGTGCATGGTACTCGTTGTTTTTTTCTAGCTTTTCCCTATTGCAGTGAATGTGTATTAATAGTTTGTAGAGGTAGATGGATGTAAGTGTCAGAATTCCATTTTCAACAAACGTATTCCTGCATGACTCTCTATAGCTCAGGTCAAAGAGTAGTCTTATGAACCTCTTTTGTATGATGAAAACTCTAGATATTTCCGTGGCTCTGCCCCACACAATTATGTTGAAGCTAATGGCGGAGTAAACTAAAGCATAGTACATGTTTATCAGATAGTGTCTGTGGACATTTGATTTCAAAGTGTTGAACGCAAAATATAGTCTGCAGATGGCGTCAATGTGACTGTTGAAGAAGAGTTTATCATCGATTTCTTGTGTGTCGCAGATATTGAATGTGAGAGTATTTGTTGGTTTAAGGGGGCTGGTGAATTCAATCAGTTCTGTTTTTTTCAAGTTAATCATAAGGTTGTTACTGTCACACCAATGTTTGAAGTTTTCTGCAGTTAGCTCAATGTTGTGTTGCAGTTCAGCAGCAGTATCAGCTGTAATGACAATCGTATCATCTGCATAGATGAAAGTATGCCCATGGTTGATATGATTCGGGAGATCATTCACGTAGAGTAGGAAAAGTAGGGGCCTTAGAACTCCTCCCTGTGGTGTTCCTATGTCTATTTCGTAGTTGTCAGACTGTTCACACCAATCTGCACCTTTAGAGTTCTGTTAGACATATATGACTCAATCCAATGTTGTATAGGGCCAAGGGTGCACATTGCTTCTCGCTTCATTTTCAAGTATTTTGGGTTAATTGTGTCAAAGGCACGAGTGAGGTCGAAGAATATTCCTACAACACGTTTATTTTGGTTGATGATGTCATAAACATATTGGATCATTTCAGCCGAGGCTGACTCGGTTGAGTGATTATGGCGAAAGCCATGCTGGCTAGGAGTTATTATATTATGTCTATCTAGGTAATCAACAAGTTTATTATAAACCGCAGTTTCTATCACTTTTGAGAAGCAGCTCAAAAGGCATAACATCCTGTAGTTCTCCACGCATAGGGGATCACCTTTTTTAAGCACCGGGACTATTTTTGTGATTTTTAGTTGACTTGGGAATTGTCCCTCGGATACAGAGCAGTTCACTATCATGGATAAATAGGTTGATATATCATGAACGCATTCTTTCAGAATTACAGCTGGAATCTCATCTATGCCTGTTGAGTATTTCTTCTTCTGGCTCAATATCATGTGTTTGATGTCCTGTTCAGTGACATGAGTAAAAAACATGGAGTTAGGGCCTTTGACCTCATTTTTCGTACACATGTCACGCGGTAGATCGAGTGATTTGATTTTATCGATAATAGAGTATGTGAAGTGCTTCCCGGAAGTGTTTGCGACTTTCCTATTGTCAATTATGTGATTACCATTGAAATTCAGTGTTATGGCATGGCTCTTTTTTGTTCGGTGTATTTTGTTGTTTACCAAACTCCATAGTGATCTCGATTTGTTATTTGAGTTATTAATTATGTTGGAATAGTAAGTCTTTTTTTCTAGAGATATTTGTGTCTAGTTGCTTTTTCCTCTGTTTGTACCATTCATTTAACATTGGATTGTTGTTATTTTTCTTTAACCAGTTCAGTTGTTTAAGGTATCAAGCTCTTTATGGAGTTCGCTTGAGAAGGGAACTTTTTCTATTATATTAGAGTTTTTTTAGTTTTGATTTTTGTTTGGGGAATGCTATGTTGAAGCACCACTGAAAGTGCGAAAAAAAATCATTGAACATATCATTGACAGTTTTCTCCTGAGCCTTACAGGTCTGGTTCGTTATGAGCTTAAATTCTTTTATCGAGTGGTCATTAATATGTCTCGTGATGATGTATTCGTTGTTTTTATTTTTTGATGCTTGACTGTCATAGGCTGAGTGGTCAGAAGCTCCTAGGTCATGGACCTCACAGGTGTTAATTTATACATTGCTGACTAGATAGTCAAGACCACTGGAAGTTATCCGATTTCCATACTTAGCTACAAGTGTTGGCTCACTACAACGGGATCGTTTTGCCCAAGAGTCACATTGAGGTACACAACAATAATGATGAATGAATCACTCATTTTTTCACTCGAGGACGTTAATAGTCAACAGAACATTCACCAGGTAAACCAGAATTTGATTGAATGTCAACAATCACAAGATATTCGAAAGTTTTAAGTATACTGTTACGGAAATCACGAAAATACCCTGGATGTCGTCAGGCAGTCAGAAGATATACTCGTGAATATTGTTGAGCATTGTAATTGTGCACAAGTATTGTTAGATTATTATTGTGTTGTATTTAAAAGTGGAATAAACGGACGAATTCATTGGAATATTCTTTGAACCCCAGTTTCGTAACAATACAATGGCAAAAATCATATAAATAATGTACATATGTATAGTTTCAAAAATCGACACCAGGAGTACCGTTATTTTGAATATACTGCTCAAGTGGTGACATCAGACACGATGGGTTTACGAACCTTTTATCGAAAATGCAAACGCATGTTGATTAAATGCCAAGGAATTTTTATTTTTTAGTTTATTCGTAATTATGTTATAAATAAGGGTGGAAATATTAATATTTTGTTATAGTGAGGCTAAAGTTAGGATTTCTCATAGAGAAGTAAGGGTTATAATATATTTATTGCTTATTAAAGATAGTTGAGGTTATGTCATTGTTTTATTCTAATTCAAAAATAATTAAATTCAAGACTAAGCTTCTTTTATTGGCATTTTGTTTTGGAGCATTCTATGTACACTCTTTAACTGTAACGGATATGTTGTAATGTCCAAACAGAGCCAGTGTACAATAAGGTGACATTTTATCCTCCTGGGGCAAGAACAAGTGGCAGAGGTAATATCAGCTGATTTACTCAGTGTGATCTACAATATAAACATGTTCATTATATGTTTTTATCTTTCATGCTCATGTATTTCTCCTCTGATAATCATTAGCATCAAATTGCATTGTTTTGCAGTGGTTGGATTGCAATGCATTTTCTCCTTTTTTAATCATTTTATTGCTTTAAAGTGTTTTGGGGTCATTCTAAGCTAGAATTCTGGAAAAAAAACGAAATATTTGAGCAAAAAATACAGAAAAACAAATCAATACCTACCTAACCTCAATTCTTTTAAATAAGCCATAAATATGTTATAATCCTTACCTCTCTACAAAATATTTTAGAAATTCCTAAATTTGGCCTTACTTTAACAAAATATTAGTATATCCACACTTATTTATAGCCCAATCACGAATAAACTAAAAAATAAAAATTCCTTAGGGGCATTTAACATGCATTTGCATTTTCCATGGAAAGGTTTGTAAGCTCCTCCCTTTTGTGACGTCAGACTCGGGTAGTCCATTCCCAATTCAAGAGCAATACAATATTTTAGAAATATAAACAGAAGTTGTACAATTTGAATGATTTGGAAACAATCTTATCAATATGTGCCTGGACACTATTAGTCACTAAAAAATTACATTTTCCATTTAGTAAATTTTCCAGTTAGATTCACAATTCTTGAAAATGTAATTTGATAATTATTTATATTCAGATGATGTATATTTATATTGCACCAATGGGATAAATTACTCAAATCCAATTTCAATAGTTACGTTGTTAATGGCCCTTTAGAGTTTGACATCATCTACAAACATGCAACAAGAATCCTGCAAAAATCTCTTGAAATAAAAAAATCTTTTTTTTTCAACACAGCTATTTATTTATTTTTCAATATTATTTTTGAAATGAAATGTGTAGATCATTTGTAAAAGTTGTATAATGGACAAAAAATATTTCGGGAGTTTCTTATTATATTTCTATTTTATTATTAAATATTTTCTTTTGAAAGTATTTTTGTATTGTTGTTCATATAAATAAAAGCTATTATATATCATTCAGGCACATAGTTATTATATGCTTCTCATATAAGATGTAGGAAATAATTTAAAGATTTACTAATGAGTCCCATTATTTTGTACACAGCACATATTCCATGGACCAGACTTGAATCCAATTTTTAAAAGATAAAATATTATGTTCTTTATATGCACAATTGAAATTGATTTTGGTAAAATTTCTATGGAGATATGAGATCAACGGAAATTTATGGCTTTGTGACAAATTGATTTTCATATTATGTACATTTTTTCAAAATTATATATTTAACAGTTACCTTTTGCTTGTCGAGCCATTCTTATGGACTCTACTGTTTGTTCCATAACCCCATCATCAGCAGCAACAACTAATACTACAATATCAGTCAAATGAGCTCCCCTAGATCTCATAGCACTGAATGCTGCATGTCCAGGTGTATCAAGGAAAGTAATACATGCCCCAGAATCAAGTATAACTGAAAATGCTCCAATATGTTGTGTAATTCCACCAAACTCCATATCAACCACCTTGGAATTACGAAGTGCATCAAGTAGAGTTGTTTTTCCGTGATCGATATGTCCCATGACAGTAACAACTGGAGGACGGGGTTTCAATTCTGCCTTTAAAGGTGGTGGTCGAGGAAAAACATCTTTCTTTATTTCTTCGTCAATGTTATTTTCTGGCTTGGCAATTATTTTCATTCGTTTCCCACTTCTACGTATCGCTTGCTGAAGGATTTTTATATCAGTGATAGCTGTATTGGGACTTTGATATTGGTTCAAGAATAAATCATAAATATATTTGATATCCTTGTTGTAGATTTTTGCTAGTTCTCCTAAGGTTATATTTCTCCATATATCTATGATGTCTCCTTTTGCTTTTGGTGAATATTCAATTATCCTGGTAGATTTCTATGAAATGAATACAATAGTTATGACCCAACCATCACAATTGCCTAGAGCTAAAGATTAGAGATTCTACTCGGTAAAAATGCAGTTTAGGAAGAATTTGTGTATCGCCAGGATTTTTGGTTTATGTGATAGTTTATTTCTCTAGAAACTTAAAATTAAAAAAAAAAATGTGGCCACGTATTTTGAAGAGCTTATTCAATTTTAAAATGTCTCCTTTTGATTTGAATGTATGTGCCTGTGGAAGAAGAAACAGTCAATCATGAGTTTTCAATTAGTTGGCTAAGGTGTTTTTTATTGGTCGACGTCTGTGATGTAGTGTGTTCTTGCATCTAGGACTGATTGTCAGTATTGTGCCTCAATAATAATTCGGAAAAAACGAGAAAAGTTACTGCTAACGAAGTGTCTGCGAACGGACATTATGGAACGTTCTGTATGACGGGGTCCTGAGATTAGAACTGCCGGCAGAATGCTATACCGTAGCATACACAGACGACTTGGCTGTCATTGTCAAAGCCGTGAATAAACAGGAACTGATAAGGAGAGCGAACAGCTCCATGGAACGCATGGGCCAGTTGATATTAACGAACTGAAACTCGCGCCGCATTAGACTGAAGCTATCATACTAAAAGGCCCGAGAAAGAGGGAGGACGTATCCTTCCGCTGGAGGGAACACAAAAAATACTTCAAATACCTTGGTGTCTGGCTGGACAACAAGACCAAATGGAACGAACACATCCGAAAAACATCTGAGAAAGCCAATAGACAAACAGCTGCACTAACCAAACTACTACCGAACATTAGGGGGCCAAGTATTGAAAAAAGGAGGGTACTATACGGCATGGTGCAGTCAGAACTGCTGTATGTGGCCCCGATCTGGGGCAAAGCAATGAGAGTAGAAAGATCTAGATCGCTGATAACCGCAACGCAAAGGAGGATGCTACTAAGAGTAGCAATGGCATACAGGAAGGTATGTTTCCATTGACCTATTCAATATCATCTTCGATGATCTTACTGAATAAATTATATTATCATTATTATTATTATTATTATTATCCGCAGACGCTATAAATGTCATTACGTCGATCCCACCTATTGACCTCCTGGTGAAGGATTAGATTAGATGCTAGACCCAAAGTTGATGAAAATGCAAAAAAAGAGGAGAGGCAGAGAACAATAGAAGAGTGGCAGGAAAGAGGGAACATCAACACAAGTAAGGCACAATGGACAAAGTGCTTGATTCCAAATATCGAAAACTGGGTACAATGCGATTTTAAAATATCAAACTACTTCATAACCAAGGCACTCAGTGGGCATGGTTCCTTTAAATCGTATATGCTGAGGATAGGGAAGTCACAATACAGCAAATGCCCATACTGCCTGGAAATAAATGATGATCCAGAGCAAACTGGGTTGGTGGTCGTGAGCGTAGAGTCACTGGTTGATGTCCAGAAGGTCCAAGTTCGAATCTCGGCACGGCTACTGATTTTTTTTTAAAACTCGATATCATTTATTTAATTTTCAAAAAAATACATGTATTTATAGAGCATTTGTTCCTAATCAGCAACATGCTGGTGACGGAACATTACAATCTTCGTGTTGTGGTACATTTTTAATTCTACATACAATATAACATTATTATAGTATAACAATAATTGCTGTATTACAACAGTATGGCATACCTTACCGCAGCTATAACATTAATATGATACAACAATAATTTCTGTAGTACAACATAATGTCAGTATCAATATCCACCGTATTCATAATACAGTATTTCGTTGATTTATATGCTGTATCAGGCAAATTTTGAATGAGGAATAACTATCTTTGTTTTTCACAGGATTTGACAATGAATTGAAGGTTTCTAGACCTTTTTAGAAGGATTATTGAGTGCTAGATTTGTTCTTACATTTGATAAGTAAAAGTTATTTTGATTTCTAGTCTCATATGTGTGGGTTCCACCAACTAAATTGATTATAGTGTTACATGTTTGTTGATTTTTTTTGATTTTGTATGTATATTTGCATTGTTCTATTTGTAATATTTGTTTATTCCTGTTTCCTTGTATATTGTCTCTGTATGTGTTCTGTAGTTATATCCAAATAACGATTTCACTACCTTATTTTGAAGAATCGGTATTTTCTTAAATTGTGAGGGTCTACATATACCCCAGGCTGTTATAAGATAGCGAAGAATTGACAGAAAGTATGCATTCTTTCTGTCAAATCATAAGTCTATTTTGTGCATTCAGATAATTGCTACATCTATAAAAGCACCAATCATGGGGACTACCTTTTTTGAGATGTGATTTGATTGTTCCTGCCAGTTCAGCTTGTCATCTATGACCAGCCCTAGATATTTGGTATATTCAACTCTTTGAATTACCTGGGAACCAATTTTTATGAAAAGATCATGGGTTTCCATTTTTCTGTTAATAAACAACATAAAATAGTTTTGTTAACATTTATTTTGAGCTTATTACTGAGGAGCTATTCAGCATACACTTTTAAATCATTATTCACTCAGCTATCTGGAACAGGACAAAGGAAGGATGTCCAGTCCTATTAATGGAAAGAGACAGCACCCCGCCAGTTCTGGATTTTAGAAAAGGACCCAATATAACCATCCCCACAAGTGAGGAATGGAAAGACAATGCGCCTGACAGACCCCCAAACCTGAGGAAGTTGCTGAATTTTGTCAAAGAAATCGGCATGCCCAGCTGATTTTCTCAGAACAAGTGGGCGCACAAAGGGCCCAAATAGAGAGGCCTACGTGTACGGGGTTCTTCGGAACCAGTCCACCTTGTGCGAAGAAGAAGAGTACAATATAGGTCCCAAGACTGACCCTTGCGGGACTCCACAGGTTACATTTGTTAGTGCACTATTTACTCTGTCTAGTGATACATATTGTTGTCGGTTTCTTAAATATGTTTCTAGTAGATCAGATTATTCCTAGTAAGTTGAGCTTATTTATCAACATTACGTGGTCAACTACATCAAATGCCTTTTGTAAATCAACAAATATCGTTATGACGTATTTTTTATTGTCTAGATTAGTTATAACGTGATTTAAAAAGTCTCTTGTGTCGCTCTGCGTGTTTGATTGTTTCTGGAAGCCGTACTGAAATCTATCTGGTTCAACATATTTAGTTAGGAAGAAACTGACCCTATCTTTTATGATAATTTCTAAGAATTTCGACAATGCACATACTACAGTTATGGGACGATAATTTTCTATTTTATTTTTTGACCCTGCCTTAAGAATAGGGGTGATTTTACCAATTTTCAACGCATTGCGGAAGATTCCAGTTGTAAACATTTTATTGACAACAAGGGTAACAGGTACAAGTGTTTCTATAATAGACCATATATTTGCAAATTTCGATACAAGCGAATGAGCCGTAGTAATCGATAATGAAATCTCTGACCATCGAACTATTTTATCAAATTTAAATTTGAATTCCACCAGTATTTCCAAAAAAAAAAACACTCTGGAGAATTTTCAGCAAGAATGCTTTAGAGGAATTTAAACAAACTCTGGCGACTCTCAGCTGGGATTTTCTTTATCACATGGAATCTACAATGAAGCTTTCATTCTTTTCAACAACACGTTCTCTCACTATTTCAATAGTATCTTTCCTCCCAAAAAATGTTCTTCAGGGACATACAATAGCTATACTATGGCTAAATGATGAAATTCGTGAATCCAGTCGGAATCTTAAAGATTTTTTCAGGCTAGCAAAATCTTTTCCTGAACTACAAGAACATTACCGTGATAAAAAGAAAATACATAACTTGATTAAAGCAACTAAGAAAACATTCTACCAAAATAAAATATCTGAATCAGATAATCCTATTGGAATGGCCTGGAGGGTTATTTCCGAACTATCAAATAAGACCAAGTCTCAGAATGATATGACTATCACTAAGGATGACTGTGAAATTGACGATCCACAAGTTATTGTCTCGTTGTTTAATGACTTTTTTATAGAAGCTCCTCTTGACATTGTGAATAAAATTCAGGGCAAAAATTATAAGATTCCTAAGGAAAAACCACTGAGAGATTCAAAGTTTTTGACCCCTTTTACTAGTATTGAAATGTATGAGTTGTTACAGGCTAAACTCAAAAATAAAAAATATTTTGGATCTGATGATATCCCTGACTTTTTAATAAAAGCAGTACTTGATGTGATTGTTGAACCGCTAACAAAAATTGTCAACCTTTCTTTTAAAGAAGGTGTTTTTCCCGAAATATTAAAATTGGGTAAAATTATCCCAGTTTATAAAAAAGGTGACCGAAATCTCTTATGTAATTATAGGATCTCTTTCTCTAAGGTATTTGAATACAGTTTTTTAGATCGCCTTCTGAAATACGTTGAATCCCTCCACATTTTTTTCTAAAATCAACATGGTTTTAGAGCCACTAAGTCCACAAGCAGTGCAAGTCATCAATTTTATGAACAGTTATTGAAATATCTAGATGCAGGTGAGTGTCCGATTGGGATATTTTGCGATCTCAGTCAGGCATTTGATTGTGTCAATCACAATATTCTTGTAATTTTTTTTTCTGAATATGGAATTAGAGGTAATCCTCTGCATTAGATAGAAAACTTTCTCAGTAATAGGAAACAGTATGTAACCCTAAAATTCACTGACAAAGGCATGATAAAAGAAGCTACATCAGAATGTTCTGATATAATAATGGGTGTTCCACAGGGCTCAATATTGGGCCCTGTGCTCTTCATTTTATATGTCAACGAAAAAGATAAGGTTTTCAAAAGAGGACATTTTGTTAACTATGCTGATGATACATCATTACTAATATCAAAGAAATGTGAAGATGACCTGCGAAATGAATGTAATTTAGCTTTGAGTAATTTATTTGATTGGTATAGTTCAAATTCACTATATTTCAATACTGAGAAAACCAATATTGTGAGGTTCAAAACTCATCAAAGTAAATGCGAAGATCTCAACAACATCAAAATCAACAATGAATCAGCAAATAGCATGGTAGTTAAATTTCTAGGTATCATGCTAGATCAACATCTGACTTGGAAGGGACACTGTGAAAACCTCGTATCTAAGATGTCCTCTCTTTCATTCTTATTTTTTAATCTAAGATCAATTTTAATTCTAAAACAACTGACTGCCCTATATTACTGTCAGGCAGAGTCAGACTGCGTTACGGAGTCTGCCTCTGGGGAAGTTCGACAACATCAGATGATGTATTTCTCTCACAAAAACGAATTATTCGTAGAATGACTGGGAAATCAAATAACTACTCCTGTAGAGAATTATCAACAGTACCCAGCCTTTACATATTTGAGTTGGCTCTATACATTTACAAAAATCAAAACAAATTCCTTATAGTATTTCTAATCCCAATTGGACCGACATAAAAAGTTTCGAAAAGGAATTATCTTTCCAGTTGCCGCCTTGACATCTGATTGTACCAGGAACGCTTTGAAAGTAAAAACACTGGTAGTATATAAATTTCCTATTTGCCGGGAAATGCATATGAACACTCCTCGTAGTGCTTTTATTTTTATTGCCGTTCCAATTGGGATTAGAATAACTATACCAATATGAACTTTCATGGCGATGGTCTCAAAGAATCTAGGCCTCCCGCAGATCCAGTACGAAATGACTTCACTGCATTCAAAACTTCAATTTCGTTAACTTTTAATGTGATAAAGATTTCATTTCCTGTATATATGAACTCCATGCCAGCTGGATGTTCTGATTGGAGCTCTAAAAAGGTTGTTTCGTCAAATTTAGCTATTGTGTCAGTAGACGACAAAATACGAATAGCACAGATGAGATCATCATCAGAAACTGTTTAGATAGATTATATTTCGATGTTCAATGATTAGTAATTGTTGTACTTTGCAGAAGATTGGGACTCTCGATGTTTTCTCTTCATGATTAATTGGTGGAAGACAGAAGGACTTGTGTGCGAAACAAAATAGATTTTCCAATGCTTCTATAGAGTTGGAAATGATACAATTGTCAATTGATCCACTTAAAGATTCAGCAGCACTCACTCTGGCCGATTTGGGTATCCTTTGGGCAATGTACAGATTGAGTGTGATGGGCCAAACGATTATGCAGTCGACTAGAAGAAGACTCATTGTCAATTCCATTCAAATCCATAGAGCCTCAGGTGTCTTAGAAAGAAAATAAACATGTAGGTACTAGAAGAAAAGTGCATTTTCCTTTTGTGGATGTTCAAACCTCTTTTTGTGTTGAAACTTCTGTTGCAAAATTCACAATGGAAATCCAGTTGAAGTTTTGGATCATCTGGATAAAGCTTCTCCATTATATCTTCTTTCTTTGAAGTTGAACTTGACACTTATTGGTAGTTTTGGTAAATTGATTTTTATATATTTTCTGAATAGTATAACTGAATACTAATTAAAAAAGATTGCGAGTGTAAAATTTAAAAAAAATTAACGAAAAATGTAAAATATAAATTTTCAGTCTGTCAAAATTGAGTGCAAGTTTGACATTAGAAAGTTGATGTTGCGAATTGAACCAACCTCTCAATAGATTCAGGTAAGCCTTGGACTGATTGTAATCCTTTATCCTTTAGAATAATTAAAAGTATGATTTTCAGGAATGCTGGGTGAATTGGTTGCAAAAAGAACAAAAACTAGACTGCTGAAGTGAAAGATTTCTGGATGTCGAATGGAAATCACAGGAAGAAGATGGAGTTGGTGCATATACAGTGTGCGGCACCGAAAACGAAACAGATCAAATATCTTCAAGTCACATGTGTTGGGAAAAAAATGCAAAAACACGTTGATTTGTAAGCCAAGGGGGCATTGTCTCACACAGAAATCTATTGGCAAAGCTCTATAAACTGGAATACGTGGACCAGCTCTTCGTCTCATCGAAACATTTTTGACAGATAGACAACAATATATATATATATATATATATATATATATATATATCACAATAACGTAGTCTCTAATACAACACAAATTAAACATGGTGTACCTCAGGGTTCAGTACTGGGGCCCCTGTTGTTCATAATTTATCTAAATGACTTGCCAACATTCCTAGATACTGCAGATGTCATTTTTAGTTAGAGAGACAAAAACTTAGAAGAAATAGAATGTCAGGTGAGACACTGTCATGAGCTGAAACCTATTTCAACGCAAACATATTATCCTTAAACAAAAGTAAAACCAAAGAAATAACTTTCACAAAACACAGAGATACTGTAGGTGAGTCGTCAGTAAAGATACTAGGTTTTCAGATAGATCCGGACTTAAACTCGAAAGAACATATTCAGAAACTGCAGAAAAAGTTACCAAAAAGCCAATTTTTATTAAGAAATCTCAGAGAGATGGTATCAGTAGAGGTACTGAAGACGGTACAGTTCACTGTCATTTAATTTATGGCGTGTTACTATGGTGCACACGCTCAACATGCCAACAACTACTGATAAGCCAAAAAAAATTGTTAGAACTATGGCTAAGGCGGGTCCGAGGGAACATGCAAAACCCATATTTATTCAAATGCAAATCTTGACAATTCCATGTGTATATATATATATATATATATATATATATCAGTCAGTGATGTAATTTGCTTTCCTCTTTCTCATGTTATTAATCTATCATTCAGAAGACTTGAAATTATCAAAGTCAGTCCCAATATTTAAAAACCAAGGATCTAGGAAAGAAGTAAGTAACTATCGTAATATTTGCCTTCAATCACAGTTTGCAAAGGTCATTGACTATACATATAATATACGCCTAAAAGATTTCCTAGAAAAAAAAAAGCTCATGGCAGTTTGTCAACATGGCTTCAGAAGTAAAAGGTCGACTGAATCTGCAATAACAGAACTATGCCAAGTCTATGAATATCTGAATTAGAAAAAAATACCTATAGCGCTCTACTTTGATTTAAGTCGAGCATTCAATACAGTCAATCACAACTTACTTCTCGAAAAACTTTATCGCAGCGGTGTTAGAGGTGTAGCCAATGACTGGGCATCATCTTACTTACAAAATCGGTCGCAGATAGTTATGCTGGATTCTGTCAAATCCAATCCTCTGCAAGTTGCAATGGGAATTCCTCAAGGATCAATCCTAGGTCCCCTGTTTTTTGTTATTTTCATGAACGATATTATATACTCTTGTACTTCTCCAAACAAAATGGTAATATATGCTGATGACACAAATCAACTCATAGCGGAAAATGATTTGGAAACATCTGTTAACAAATCAAATGATTGTGCACAAGAATTCCATCATTGGTGATAAGAACGGCTTATTGGTAAATACATCTAAAACACAGTATATGTTATTTTTACCAAAGACTATAGTCCTTTGATCAAAATAGATCACATATCTATCAAGAGAGTGCTTGAAACTAAATTCTTAGGTGTCACTGTGGATCAAAAACTAACATGGGAACCACATGTAGATAATTTCCCAATTTGAGCAAAATCCCAGAAAAACTGATTCATAAACGACTGATGAACTTTTTAGAAAAATATAAAGTTATAACGGAATGTCAAAACGGCTTTAGAAAGGGACGAACAACGGCATTGGCAATTTATAAAGCTCTGGAAAAAATTATTGATGCTCAAAATGATGGCAAGTGCACTTTAGCAGTGTGCTTAGATCTCTCGAAAGCCTTCGATAGTGTGGAATATGAGATATTACTGGACAAAATGGAAAAATATGGAATTCGTGGATGGTATAGACTGCTTGCATCTTATCTATGTAACAGACAACAATTTGTGGTAGAAAGGATGAAAGCGGGAACCTCATTAAATCAGAAATGGCTATAATTAAAAGAGGGGTACCACAGGGTTCAATTTTAGGCCCACTTTTGTACATTTTATACACAAACGAACTTCCAGAAATAGTTAAGCAAGCTGTTATATTGTATGCAGATGATACATCCTTGATCATCAATGAAGATAACTCATTGTCGGCTGTTGCAACGGTCAATGAAAATTTACAAAAGTTAAATGGATGGTTCTTAGACAAAAATCTTTTGTTAAATGTAAATAAAACCCAAATTATGCATTTTGATAGAAAAACCAACGCATTAAACATAGTAATCGACAATGCAGTTGTTGAAACATCCAGCAATATGTCTTTTTTGGGGGTGATAATAGATCATCGTCTAGATTGGAAATATCATATAGATCAGTTGACTCGTGATCTATCAAAATATACATATGCCTTATATGTACTCTCTGAAAATATTAATGTGAATGCTGCTCTAATGTCAGTATCGCATATGTACAGTCCAAACTCCGTTATGGAATAATATTTTGGGAAACTCTTCCCACATACAGAGAGTACTTATTCTTCAGAAAAAATGTGTGAGGAAAATTTTTAAAGTTGCCCGTCGCGAAAGTTGCAAACCCCTATTTAGAGAAAATAATATATTAACAGTTATCTCTTTATATATATATGAATCAATTAATTTTGTTTTAAATAATAAATACTTGTTTAATGACAGGGTAGTATCTCATAAGCACAATACGCGGAGTAAATGTGATTTACGAAATGATAAAGTTAAATATACGTATATCCAAAAAAATGTGCAGTATAGTTTGGTGAAAATATGGAATAAGCTACCAAATAACATTAGGTTAATGGAAAATGGAATTATTAAAAAAAGACTCAAAGTTTTTTTGAGTAAAAATGTATTTTATAACATTGAAGAGTATTTTCAACATAATATGGAAAGTCTATGATACAAAAAATTGATTAGTAGTAGTAAACATGTCAGAGGGAACACATGCCCAGTGCTCTCAGGGAACAAATTATAAATGCTGTAAAAACAAACCGTTTGTGCACTATGTATGCACTGAGTGCTGCAGTGTTTTTCATAGGAGCTGTTTGTTGGCAAATTATAAGAAAAAAAGTTGTCTTTGTGAAAGACAACAAAATAAAATGCTGTGAACAAGAAGCAACGAGCTACCAAGAAGAAGAGACGAACTTGTTGGAAAAAACAATAAGTGAACTAATCCAAGACAGTGAAATAAAAACCAATTACATGCAGAAACTGAATGAGGAGAAAAACAGGTATTTACAACAAGCATTAGATTTGGAAAGTGAAATGAACAATCTCATAGAGAGTCAAAACAATGTAACACAAGAAATGGAAGAAGATTAAAGAACTACAAAAAAGAACTCCAAGAAAAAGGAATGATACAAAACAAATAGTACACAAACGCTGCTATACCTATGACTCACAAATCCACAGAAACCGAAGTGTATTCCAGTGGCGTAGATATTATGCTGAGGAAAAATCGGACACAAATGAGCTACTAGAAGATATAGATAAAATTAAGGTGAAAGAACAAAGGGACACAGTGGCCAAGTTGAATGAAAACATTATTGGACTAGACAACACAAAGCATTACTCAGTTTGAAGTTACAACAAAGCAATGAAAAACTTTGAAAGAAAGTACAGGAATTGGTGATATCAGTGAGAGTATGGTAGAAACAATAAAAGCACTGAAAAGATAATGAGGCCTATTGCCAAGAAATAAAGGACTTGAGAGCTGAAGTAAGAAGACTGAAGATTGTAGGTTATCATAACTACTGAAAATCAAAGGAGGATGATGGAGAAAAAAGACGAAGCATTGAAGACAAGAAAAAGAAAAATATGATGCATAAAATATTGGTGCTCAGCATGAAGGTGGACGTAATCTGGGTAAATTTATAGAAAACCGACTTGACAATACATTTTATGTTCAGACTATAATCAAACCAGGAGCTGGTATGAATGATATTATATCTGATATAGTTAATTTAACGAAATATTTTACTATGAATGATTTCGTAATTATACAAGGTGGGTTAAATGATATTATGAGGAACAGCTACCCTTCAGTTAAGTTATTAAATAGTAAATTGAAACAATGTCATTACACAAATATTTTGGTAAATACTATTCCTTTGCATTCTAAGTCACGTTATCTTTCTTCTATACTGAAATTCAATCAAATGCTTGAAAATTATATGGCACGACTGGACAGTTATTCTGAAGGTAGGGCTGTAGTAATTAATATTAATAATGGAAATAAATGTACACTATCAAGAAACCAAATAACCATAAAATTAACAAATGAAATAAGGGCTGTAGTAATTAATATTAATAATGGAAATAAATGTACACTATCATGAACAAAATTACATGAGAAAATATTGATTCTTGTGAGATGTACTGGGGCACAAGACCATTTTAGATGTTTGTCTAATACTCTGAAACAATATAATAAATGATTCAAGAGGGACGTCAAATAACCAAATTTCTGGGGCAATTTAGCAATAATAGATTCTTCAATAGGTATAGGATCATGATAGATAACACTCAATGATAACCAATAAGACAAACCGTATTGAATTGATACTCAAATATAAAAAACCGGACATTTTATGCTTGTCTGAAACTTGTGTAAACGAACCCAGTATTGGTGCAATTTGTTTTGATGGCTACAAAATCCTTCTTGTTTCAATAGATCTATTAAGATTCATGGAGGAGTGATGATTCTTGTTAAGAATACCATGGATTTTAAGATTCCACTTAGGAATGGATTAAATGAAGAACTACATTTTGAGTGCTGTTGTATTTCGTTTGTATCACAACAAAATAAATATTGTCTTTTAAATATGTATAGATCACCTAATGGCGATTTAAAGTTATTTATGAAGAAATTGTTTACAATAGAACTATTGCACAAATCGTTTTGACTATGTTATTCTTAAGTGGCGATCTCAATATTGATTTTTTAACTGACTCAGTGATAAATCTTCATTAACTAACTTTATGGATAGTTTTGGGTTGAAATGTCAAAACTTTGAACCTACTCGAATTTTAGAGATAAGAATGGAAAAGTGACAAAATCCAAACTGGATTATTTTCTAACAAATTATTTACAGATTATACAGAGAATGTAATAGACTTGGTTCTTGGTGACCATTTGGGTCTTGATATTGTTTTGAGGAATATTAAAATAAATGTCTTGAATTCTAGTATTAAAAATGATGTTAATTTCAGGAACTTATCTGTACAAAATTTGTTTAACTTACAACATTGGCTAGGTAACGAAGACTTTCAGTGTGTTTTAGCAGTACGATGTTGATGTGGCGTTTAATATTTTTTATTGGTACTATAATATATTATGTAGATTTGACTTGTCCTCTAACAAAGAAAAAACTAAATAATGTATCCACCCGGATGGATCAGTAATGACATTATCAAGATGGGAGTTGAACTGAAAAATCTGTTCTGGTTAAGAACAATTCATTGCAAGATAAATTTTTCGTGAAGTATAAAAGTTTAAAAAAAAATTATATAGGCAGAATAGCTGAAGCGAAAAACTTATTATCAAAATAATCTTGAGAATAAAAATTTTCAACAAAACAGAAATATATTTGGAGAACAGTTAGAAAAAAAACAAGTAAAACGAAAATTAGCTCGATAAATGAGATTGAAGTTCAAGAAATATTATTAACAATAAGCAGAATAACCCGCATTTGCTGAATTTTTTCATCTGCAGCAAAAAATGCCGTAATCTCGCATTTTAACAGCACTTATTTCAATAACTTTACTTCTATGAACATTGATAATACATTTTACTTTGCCCCGTGGATGGTCGGAAGTGTCAAATGTGATTAGTTCTTTAAAGAGCGTTACATCTGTGGGCATTGACTGTCTCTCAACAAAAATTATAAAACTATAGGACTCATTATTGCAAGTCCTCTTTCAGATTTGATTAACATGAGTGTTGAATATGGCGAATTTCCTATGGATTTAAAGACTGGTATTGTACTCCATTATATAAAAAAGGCGAACATTGCTAGAAAATTTTAGGCCGATTACTGTACCAACTGTCATATGTAGATTTTTTGAGAGATGTATACATACCAGGATGCTTGGTTTTCTCGATAAACATAATGTTATAAGCAGGCATCAACATGGATTTGCCCTGGAAGAGTGAGAGTGCCTCGGTGGTTTTTCCGATTACGTCCATACTCGTTGGACCCTGGAAGGTTTGTTGGGGTACTCTTCTTTGACCTTTCTAAAGCATTTGACTCTATCAATATTAATGTTGCCTGGGAAAATTATCTGGACTGGGTTTCGGGGCATGTTTTGTCTGGCTCGCATCTTATCTTAGTATCGAAAAATTTTAAAAGTGGATATTTGAGATCCAACTTTTGATGTTGATTTAGAGTTCCTCAAATCCTTTTAGGTCCCTTGATTTTCCTTCTTACCCATTTACCAAATTATTTGAGCACTGAACACATTTTTTTTTTTTATGCAGATGTACGAAACGCCACTGATGCTGAAACCCAGAAGAACTTGTGCAGAAAATGAATAATTTTCGAAAAATTTACTGATTGGTGTAGTAACAACTCCTTAATTGTCAATCCTGACAAAACAGTATGTCTACAGTTTTATTCTCGTCAAAATCTCAAATGATTATTTTGTTGGTAAACAAAAAAAATATTTTGGACCAAAAAATTTCTGGGCACATATTTAGATGCAAATTTGAAGTGGAATACCATGTTGATAGGTGTGTAAGGGCCAATAGTAGTTATTATGCAATTTTGCAGCTGAAAATATATTCACCTAGAGCAATTAATAAATGTGTTATGCCTCTCTATTCATATTTTATAACTTGTCCTTTGGGAAGTAAATGCTTAAGTTTTTATCAGTCAAAAAAGACTAATTCCCCAATCTTTGCTTAGATTCCGACCGGTAGGGGAAAACATTTTAAAAAGTATAACTTACTGGGTACCATCGTTTACATTTATAAAACTGTAAAATGTTAAACTCAACATCAAAGCTTCTCAAAATTTGACTCCATGACTTGCTACAGGCATGATGATTTTTTAAATACAAAGACCGTTTCACTTCAAAACAGTCCAAGTATAATGGAATACGATTTTTCAATCCCCCCTCCCCAGTGATATCAAAAACGAAAAAATATTAATAAATTCAAAATAAGATTGAAAAATATTTAGTGGAATCCTGCTTTTATGACATTAGTGAATATTTTTTCTAATTCATAATTTTTTTTTTTTTAAATTTGATTATTTGCTTGTTTGTATGGACGATATGTTTGAAGTAATATAGTTATTTGTTTGCTGTATATATATGTATATGTGTACCTATGTATGTCTGTGTATATACATTTTATGACTTGTCCTATATCATGTATGATCTTAAAGGATAAATAAAGATTATTATTATTATTATTATTATTATTATAATATGTGTTTTAATCTTAATGTATTCATCCTGCAATTTATTCTGGATAACTGGAATTAATTTGCGGGTGAATCTCATAATAATTTTTTAAATGTATAAAATGTATTATTATGTATATAAATACTTACTTAAGTCATTTTACCCTAATGTAATATTTAAGATTATTTATTTGACATGTTCTACACCTCTATGAGGTATATTATTCGACAGAACGAATAAAGACAACTTACTTACTATGTATGTGTATATACAAAGGTGTCTGTGTAAGTGTATATCGGTACCTATTAGAGTATGTTTATTTAAATACCCATTATTTCGTTTTTAACGCTATTCGACAAGTCTGGTAGTTGGGATTTGATTACTTTCCCTTTTAATATCTGCAAGTTTTCAATTTTATACATTTTCAATGATTTTATTATGACAGGCAGTATGAAACGACATATATGTAAATATTTTACCGTAATCATTGTAATTGTAATTATATTTAAGAATATTTATTTGACATGTTCTACACTTCTATGAGGTATGTAAATTAACAGAACGAATAAAGATATCTATCTATCTATCTATCTATCTATCTAATGTTGTATCAAGACTGAGCAGCGTTTGCTTTGTTATCAGGCAACTGAGGAATACAGTATCTTTGAATGTGCTCGAACTTGCATATCATGGGCTAGTGCAATCCGTTTTAACTTATGGTCTGATTTTTTGGGGAAACTCAGGTCATGCCTGTAGGGTTTTTATAATGCAGAAAAAAATAATCAGATGCCTGGTGGGTGCGCACCCTCGTGAAAGCTGTCGACAAATCTTCGTCAAACTATCACTCCTCACCCTACCATATCTGTACATATTTTTATTAACAATAAATATGAAAAAAGATGAGTCAAACTTCATACGAAACAATATGATTCATAATTATGATACCCGTCGAAGAGATGATCTCCGCGTGCCATTCTCACGACTTGGTGTAGCACAAAACTCACATTCTCATCAAGGTGTAATCTGTTATAACCGTGTGGTTAGTATCCTAGGAAATATCAAGAACTTCAATGAGTTTAAATTAAAACTATTCAATTATTTGAGTGCTAATGCTTTTTACTCGATGAAAGAATTTTTAGAATGTTAGTGATATAAGAGTATTCAAACTATGAATGTATTTAAACATAAATTTTTTAAATAATTGATTAATGAATGTTTTTATTATAATTTTTTCTACCGTTAAAATTCAATTAATAAATTATCTATCTATTATTATATATATATATATATATATATATATATATATATATATATATCATAGAAGCGATCCTATGGTTACACAAAAACAAAAATAAGAATATTACTACAGAGCTTGAAACCCACCAGTACAATACTCGAAACAAAGATCTATATAGACTGTCTCGAGTGAACTTCACCAAAACAATGAAGCAGACAGAATATTTGCCAATCAAATTGTATAACCGTATTCCAGTGGACTGGAAGACCTACTCTACTAAAAAATTGAAACACTATTTGAAAAAATCGCTGCTTGTACACCCACTCTATAATATCGAAGATGGTTTTTCTCATGAATGGATATAATATGCCTGTTCTATCAGCTTACTTCATAGTTTAGTTTTAGTTAAAATATACATGCTCTTTTTTACTTTTTATATATACAATATGCTAGCTTACATAAAATCTTTTAGTTTCTAAATACTATATACACATGTACATATATACACTATTTTGGGTGCTAGTATTATTCTCTTTTAGCTATAGTTTTGACGTACCTACACAATCATGTTGTGAACTTGTCTCATAGACTTTGAAGGTCAATAAAAATCTTATCTTATCATCTTTCTATCATAACTTCAACTGCCATACCCTTGGTCACGATCACCCATATAATTTAAATAGGGAAAGTACTAAGTGTGACACATCATTGAAAAGGTAATTTGATAAAGGATTCAGCCATGTCAGTGTTCGGTACGTAACTTTTTATTTTATTTATATTATATTTACTACGCCTATGTTTTGGTAAAATAAAAAACCTTTTGTTTCAGTGCTTATTTGTGCCAGTTTATTGTAAGTAGTAGTTCAGGTCTATTAACGAGTAAAACATAAAAATAGTTTATTATATTCAGGATAGGGTAGAAATAATTGAATATTATTTGAAAAATAATGAATGTGCCAACACAGCCAGTAGAATGTTCAATGAGCAACACCCAAACAAAAACGTTAATCGTAAATACGTTTTGGAACTAATTTCAAAATTTCTAAAAACGGGATCTGTGGCAAATAAGAAACGTCAGCTTGAAAACCCAGTAAGAAACGAAGCAGTAGATGTAGCCGTTTTATGACAGGTTGTTGCAGATCCAACTCTTAGTACACGAAAGCTTGCCGAATTATCGGGAGTAAGTCAACATACCGTGGGGCGAATTTTGAAAGCTCACAGATTTCATCCCTATAAAATTAAACTGGTTCAGGAACTTAACGAAGACGATTTTGATCGTCGCTTACAATTTTGTGAAATCATGAGTGATCCAAATTTTCTTTTCAACATTTGTTTTTCGGATGAATGCAGTTTTTATCGCAACGGGACTGTCAATCGTAATAATTGTCGGTACTGGTCAGATTCCAATCCAAAAGTGTTTCATCAAGTACATAGATAGATAGATATAGCTTTATTCAAAGAACTGTACGTATACTTCATACAATATATAAATACAATTAGATGAAACGGCGTCAAAAGTGGTGATGTTTAGTGTAAAGAGAACTAACATCAGAGACAATCCTAAAAAACAAAAAAATGCAAAATAAGTATTTGACAAGAAACAACTACAAAAACTCGCTAAAAACAGATATGTTAAGATTGTAGAAATAAAAACAAAAAAAAAGAAGAATTTGGTTTACATTGAAATCACAATAAACTGGAGTCTAGAAATTCATCAACACTGTACGGTTCTAGCTTAATTGACAATTCCTGTATGCAATGTTTGAATTTTTTAAGGCAGGGTTGGGTTTTCAGGTCCGTTGGGAGTCAATTATAAAACTTAATGCATGAATACATAGGGGTTTTTTCTGTCAAAACACCCAGAAAAGTTAAACGTTTGGGCTGGAATATTTGGCGATCGTGTTATGTTACATTTTTTTTGTCAGGTAATTTGACTGGGGACATGTATTTGGAATTACTCGAAGATACCGTTGATCCACCGTTAACAGACATAATAGAAAACGTTAACCGATACCTTGAAGATCACCTAATATTCCAACAGGACAGAGTCCTCCACATTTTACTGCAGCAGTTCGTCAGTACCTGAATGAAAGATTTCCTAGATACCGGATTGGAAGATGATTCATTGAATTGCCCCCCCCCGATCTCCCGATTTATCCCGCAGCCAGGTTCTTTAGAAGAGTTACGTCAACGTATTATTACCGAATGTCATCAAATAACTCCAGAAATGCTCTAAAACTTCAGAGAACGTTTCGAGACTAACTTATACTCATGTATGGCAGTTAATGGAGAACACTTTGAGCAGCTACTGTGAATTAAGGTAGTTTGGAATGATTGGAGTTAAATGTATGCAAGGTTTTCCAATTTTTAAGTTGGAATAGTGACCAATGGGTGGGGAGGGAGGTATGACAGTTGAGGTTATGATAGAAAGATGTCCCCCTTGGCTTACAAATCGACGTGTTTTTGCATTTTTTTCACAACACATGTGTCTTGAAGATATTCGATCTGTTTCGTTTTCGGTGCCGCACCCTGTATGTGATCATGATAATAATGATGGTTTCTTTTATTTATCAGATTCTGGAGCCGTTCTCGATTTGTTTAGGACATTTGAACTCTCTCACCAGAATCATCTGTTTCATTCTTCCTTGGAAGAATAGTTGGTATAAAAATAATGTTTTCTCAGAAGATTCAGAACCGTACCATACCCCGTAACTGTTGAACAGCAAATTTTACAGGAAACAGAAAAAACTACATTGAAAGAGCAATAGCAATTTTAATGAAAACAATTGTACATATAATTGTTTGTTGGGCCCCAAGAACGTATTGACTTCAAAATTTATACAAAAAAACAAATTTATATCTTATTGCAGATAAGTGGTAGATTGCAATATATGACCCTGGCTTGGAAGTTACGTTATTAGGATAATATTTAATTTAATTTAAATTTAAAATAAAATTTTTTATAATGGGAAAAAAAATAAGAATTAATTTGATTCTGCTTGGAACTTCAATTTTTTCATTTTTATTTTTTTATTTTCAGCTTTCCTTATATAAGGGGGGTACTGCAAATCTCTTAGATATTCAACAGTTCCGACTGGTACTGGTTGAAGGTCATCAAAATTAATTTTGTATAAAATATTCCTTTCTGTGGGACTATAGTGCAGACATCTAAGATCTGTAATTGTAGGATCTTTGTTTTTTTTGCCAGGTTGTATGGATTTGTAGCTCCATGTTTGTGGCTTCGCATAATTCAAAAAAAAAAAACGTGTGTTAAGTAGTAACTATCCAATGGGAAAGGTTTTCATCGGACTTCTCGTGTGATATTAACGTGGTTACTAGGCAAATGGATAAAACTATTTTTTAGGTTTCTTAAAATCATCGCATGGATCGAATCGTATTCCATTTGAGTATGCCCCTTTTCCAGATTTTTTTTTTCGATTACAATGTTATGTTTCAAGCAATATTGAAACAATGCATTGGACATACTCACATTTTGGTAACAGCAACCGTCAGAATAGATCACAATTGGAAGTAAGGGATTAGCACACTTGTCTTTTATGTGATGGAGCCAACAATTTGCCAATGTAGATACACATAAATCAGCCTCAGTTTCGTTCCACCAGTAGCAGGTGCTTTGGTGTGTCCAAGTTATAAACTGTAAAATTATGACATTAATTTGTTTTCATTGCACTGGCATTAATCACAGGGCAAATTTTCACAGTGTACATCTATTGTCATTTTTTTATAATATTTTTGTCATATTTTTCGATTCACTTATCTTTTTTTTGGTGTGTAAACAGGCGCGGATACAGGTGGGGAGGCAATGGGTGCAATTCCCCCCTCTGACGCACGACCGAAGCACTTTTTTTGAACAATTTCAAAACTATGATAAGAGCGTTGCTTCTCTTCTCCTAAAAGATGAATTGATACAATGGCGAGAGAAATTGATTCACAAAAAGGAACGGCATAATGAGCTCTCTATAACTGCTCTGGATATATTGGCTGGGTACGATAAGGATGTATTTCCTTTAAAGGTCTTTATTCACGATGGCCCATCACAATGGGCCATCGTGTGGAGGGCATAGTAGCGTTGGATGTCTTATGGCGCGATGGGATGGTCTAGAAATGGCTTAGCTGTCGGTTTTCGTCCGCACATCAAAAGATACTGGGCCAGTGATGGCGTTATACGTTTACACGTGGCCCATCGCTCAGTTTGAACGTGGTCGAGAGTAGACATTTTTGTTTTGAAATTGAAGTATAACCAACAATGCTGTTACTTGGACCACTGACGAAACATTGAATTAATTTGAGCCAAAGATATAATATGGAATTAAAACTGTCCATCTGATAGTCCATCGTGAGAACTGAATGCCGCAAACGTGTAGATGCGGTACAACCATCGCTGCGCCATCTGATGGGCCATCGTGTATAAAGACCTTAATATATGAATTTGTACTAGTCCCTGCAACGCTTCCGGTGACAGATGCATCTGCTAAGAGGTCATTATCATCGTTGGGGTGTCTTAAAACATATTTAAGATCAACCATGACGGAAATTCGCCTTCTCGGTTTTGCCCTTATCACATCCATAGGCATATTCCTATTGATACCGAGAAAGTTATTACAAGATTTGCAAAGACTGGCCGTAAGAAGAGATTGTAGTTTGATATTTAAGTTAAGAATAACTATTATTATAATATTAATATATCTAACTACCTACATTACTTTAAAGTAAATTATTTTTTAATGTCTACACCCATGCATTTTTATTTCATATTTCTAAAGGGTAAATTTATAGTTAGTCCACTCATGCTTCCTGAAAATAGCTGAAAGACTTTTCTTACATGTTTTTGCCTGCTAAACACAAATCTGAAAGAAAAACGTGGCGGTCTCATAATGTTTCGGTGTTACAGCACCTTCTTTGTTCTAGAACGTAACTTTCAAGCACCGTTTTCTCACGCATAAATCACTCAAAATGTCTCCTTCTTCCAAACAGCATGAACTACAAACGCTAAATCATTCATTTTCGGCAAAATTTGGCACAAAATACAGCCGGTTCTACCAAAAAAATCCTTCTTAAACACATACATCCTAACCTCTAACATCTCAGATGGAGGTTAGGTTGTTGCTTGTTGATGATGCGGGGAGAGGTTAGAATGTACGTGTTGAAGCAGGAGGATTTTTTCATTTAACGGGCTGTATTTTGTGCCAAGTTTTGTCGAAAATGAGTGATTTAGTGTTCGTAATTGTGTTCAGGAGGCAACAACATGTAAGAAAAGTCTTTCAGCTATTTTCAGGGAGCATGAGTGGACTTACTATACATTTACTTCTGAAGACAGCATTATTCAAATTTATTGACAGCAACTGCACTATTAATTTCTATGTTTTTTAGAAAAAAAAATCTGAAACAAGTTATTACAAAAAAAATGCCCCCCCGGAACGAAATCCTGGATCCACGCCTGTGTGTAAATGGATTCATTTCCATGAATATTTTATCAAAAAGTGGAAAACTGACAATACATTTTTTTTCTCCTTTTCTTTAAAGAAATCTTGATAAACACAGTAGAGATCCATTTTTGAACGAAATATTTGCTCAAGATATAATTTATTTGAATCTTTTCTACAGTAGTGTGAGTTTGGGTAAATTTATTCTTTTAATTAACTTTACCTGAGTATCTTTAAGCCTTCTTGAGGACCTAGCTTCCTGTAGAGTACTAGTATTCAATCCATGCTGTCTTTGATATCCAGTCGTGTACCATGTTCCTTCTTCAATCCTAAAGTTCCCAAAAACATCTTCTTACACACCCTTTTTCGTTAATTCACTTTGATTCCCAAATAATTATATTAATAAGTTCCCTTGCTACAAGATACACCTTCAGTAGATTGTCTTTTTTTTGGTACATATTCTATACTTCATTTTACATGCACCTTTTTTCTTCCCATAATTCCATGTTGGACTAAAACTTATTGAAAATAGAAAGTATTTCCTCGTCAGAAAATATTTGGCAGAAGTGTTTTGATTTCAAACAAGCGCTTGAACTGCATGTGTCTGCAATTTTTTTCTTGGGGCAAGAGATGTCTTGGGTAATTACTCCATTTTTATTCCTTTTATAACCTTTATGGCTTTTGCCAATTAGTCTCAGTTTTTTATTTTATTACTAGGCCTCTGCTTCCTCTGGTATTCTTTCCTTTTTTTTCTCTCTTGGGATCCAATGGAGATCAGCTGTAACATGGGCATCCAAAACTTTTGTTCCTGACTCACTCTGAGCATATCTGATGTCTCTGCCGGAGAAATATAATCGGGATCACTATTTGTGGTTATAGCCTTTTCCAATTCTTATTATTCGAATGCTTGACTTATAAACAAAGTTTCGGTTTTGGACAGCTCAGAGAACTGTGCAGCAGCCCCACTACGACTTTAGAATTCTCAGGATAAGTTCCAATCATTTCAAGTTGATTGCATATTGACGTACAACTACATTCCTCAGTGGTAGAAACCTCTAAGCAATTATCATATGGAACAATCTTTAAATCAACAAATAATGTGATTACTCTCGTTTCGGACGTCCATCGTCTTAATGGATTTGGAAGGTTTCCACGGCGTTTCGAATGCTTGTATCTGCAATCGTCTTCAGGTGAATACTGACAAGTTAAGGTGCTACTTACCAATTTATATGACTGCCGGTGCAATGATGCGTGTAATCCCGCCATGTGCAGTGGTGCGTGCAATTGTGCGCGGTGTGGTGGTGCTTGAAGTTTCGCGCCTCTGCAGCCCGCCAGAAAGAGCAAGTAGTGGTTTCCATACGTTCTTGATCTCAACGCTTGGTTGACTAAAGGCGTTATTGGCTTCGATGTTATCGGCCTCTTTGAACTTTCGTTTGAACCAATGCTCCACTCTATGTAGATCACTTGCGTCGTCCCATAGAACTCGATGGTGCTCAGTCCAGGCGTGGTCAGCGATTCCCAATTTTGACGTTTCTCCACGTTGAGTCCATTTCTTGTGCTCATCCAATCTTACCGATAACGGCCTCTTTGTCTCTCCAATGTAGGAATCTCCGCATTCACATGGAACTTCATAAATGCAATTCTTACTGATTTCATTTTTGTTGTCAGGTTTGGTCTTTGTCAGGAAACTCCGTAAAGTACTGCCGGATTGAAAGCAGCTCTTGATGTTGAACTTGTTTCCAATCCTTCTGATCTTCTCGGAGACATCTCTGATGTACGGAAGGCAGATCACTGTGCTTTGTTGTTGCTCTTCAGATGTCTTCGTTCTCTGGAGTTGTTTCAATACTTCTAGGAGTTTCTTGGGATATCCATTCCGGTGAAGGTCTTCTCTGATGTGGTCTAATTCGGCATCTAGTGACTCCTCGTCGTAGCATATGTGCGTCGCTCTCTCCACCAATGTTCTCACGATCCCTCTCTTTGTCGAACTTGGATGGTTGGAGCTGTAACTGAGGTACTGCCCTGTATGTGTCTTCTTTCTGTAGACAGAGGTGCGGATTTCATTGCCTATTCTCTCAACGTTCACATCGAGAAGAGAGAAGAAAAGAGAGTAAGATTGGATGAGCACAAGAAATGGACTCAACGTGGAGAAACTTCACGCACCACCACACCGCGCAAAATTTCACGCACCACTGCACAAGGCGGGATTACACGCATCATTGCACCGGCAGTCATATAAATTGGTAAGTAGCACCTTAACTTGTCAGTATTCACCTGAAGACGATTGCAGATACAAGCATTCGAAACGTCGTGGAAACCTTCCAAATCAATTAAGACAATGGACGTCCGAAACGAGAGTAATCAAGTTACCACATCGTCTACAACCTTCAAACAAACAAATAATGTAGTAGAACTCTCAGACTGATCTGTTTTGTTATGCAGAATACTTTCAACAGTAATGCACTGGTCTGTCTTATCTAATACATCGTCACAATAGGATTGCAGCTCTTCATCAGGCAAGTCTGGGAAGATGCATCATTTGGAATAATTTCTATATTGCCTTCATAATTTTCTTGAGGTAATTTCTTCTGACTATGAATATTATCAGTTATAGTAAACTTTTCCAACGAGAAAGCTACCATTCTCTTACTAGGAGACAAATTGGGAATCTATAAAAAAAAAATACCTGGTATTGTGAAATTATATTTAAAAAATAAGTAATAACCCGTATTGTAAAAAATTCCAACATGGGTTGACTATGCAGAATCCTTCAGTAAACATTATTATTTAAGGTATTTTGAACTACAAAAATTAAGATTTATAATGGAAACATTGAATACTCACTGAATTTTCACGTAATTATCTCATTAATGACGACATTTTCTGGAGCACGTTATATAACCTGTTGAATCATAACTTGAACTGAGGATATTCGCAAAGAGTTGTTGGACATTGCGATACTGGGTATTACAGGAAGCAAAATTAAAACTATTATTGTCTTATAAACGCGAAACTGGGAATTCGCAGGACTGTGAGAAACTCTGCTGGGGACCTTTATCAACAAAAAAACAAAATTTCCGATTTTTTGCAGATAAGTATTAGCATTAAGCCATCGTACTGTAGCATTTAACCTTTTACGTCGAGTTAAGGCAATCAACATCATAAATATAAGAATTACTATGCTTCTGGTGGGTTAAAGTAGGAATCAATCAATCAATATGTACTTTATTGTCTGAAGAAATAAAATTCTCATTGACAAAGCATAGTTTACAATTTACAATAATGAACAATGCAATAAATAAGTATATGTATAAAAATAGTATCAAATCAGTTTAGAGAGAGATAGAGAGAAAAAAAATATAAATGATTGTCGTCAAGAAGAAAATAAAGTCATATGGACAAAGCACTTACATAAATCTAAAATGATATCTATATATAACATGGTCATGACACTAAAAAGATCGAAAGAACATGAGTATGATGTTGGTATATGAGATAATTGATAAGATTAAAGGTAGAAGAGTAAGGGGTTAAAAAGTGTCAGAATAAAATGCATCCAAGCTATAATAAGGTCGATTATTATGTTTTATTAGTAATTTCAGGGAAGGAATTCATTTGACTTTTGAATATTTATTGACACTGTCAGATATTTTTGATGTACAGGGTCTAATCATTATTCTAATATATAACAGTTTTTCCGTCGCTTAAAATCGACTGTAAATAACAATAAAAATATGGAAATCTTTAAATGAAATCAAAATTCATAAATCTAAGCGTTCAACAGGTTTTCTTATTCTTGTAGAACGTCTAATTCAGGAACGGCAGGAAGTCGTCCAGGTCCAATATTCGTCGATGAGCTTGGTATTTCGTTTAGTATATCTGTCCTTGGTAGTTCGAATGGTGTATTGTTCATTTGTGAAACTAATTCTCCACAATTTGAATTTTCCGCTTTATTGGTATCAAGATTAGTTTCATGTAGATTGCTTGGAGAGGGCTCTGCATATAATACTCTCCTATATTGATGGGTGTTGATCATCTGCTGTTGTGGTAGGTTATCATTGGCAGGTAATGGGTGTTGTGATAGGTCAGTGGCAGGTAATGGGCTATCTAGTGTCCTCTCTTTGGGAACTTGACATAATTTCAATTGATTGAAATGGCGCTTGATAACATAACCGTCATCTAACTTGATCAAATAATGTAGTCTTCAAGTTTCTCAATAACGATGCCATACTTCCACAATTTTGATCCAGAATAATTCCGAGACTGAATTCTATCTCCTGGCCTATAAAACTTATCGAATTTGGGTTGTTGTTCGTCTCTAGTTTCTTTTGACGGTCCTCGAATCAGGTCTAGCTTGGTTCTCAAGTTTCTGTTGAACAAAATTTCAGCAGGTGATTTCCCACAAGATAAAGGTGTCACCCAATATCTGAATAGAAATGAGTGCAATTTCTCATGTAATGTTCCAGATTCTTGTAACATACACTTCAATTTTGTTTTCAAAGTCTGACAGTAACGTTCAGCCTGGCCGTTGGTTGCTGGATGTCCGGGTGCAATCAAACGTTGCACGATTCCTTGACGTGCACAGAATTCTCGAAATTCAAATGATTTGAAAATGGAAGCATTATCACTGACCAAAATTTCTGGTAACCCATGACGACTGAACATTTCTCTCAATGTATTTATTGTACCGGTGGTTGTTGGTTATTGTGTTGACATAAGAATTTCTGGCCACTTGGATTTAGCATCTACGACAATAAAGAAGTAATGATTTAGAAATGGTCTGGCATAATCCATATGTACTCGTTGCCAATTTTTTGTTGGCGTTTCCCATTTATGGATAGGTGCTTTCACAGGATCTTTTTTAATATCGCAACAAGGTTGACAACTTCTCACAATATTTTCTATATCAGAATCAATACCTTTCCAGTAGCAATAATTTCGTGCGAGTGCTTTCATTTTCACAATACCAATATGTGTGGCATGAAGTTCTTTGAGTATTTCTGGTTGGAGTTTCTTTGGAATATTTACTCTATGACCTCGAAATAAAATTCCATCTTGAAGAGAAAACTCCGAGTCTCGAATGGTACCATCATAAATGGATTTTTTTATTTTGTAAAGTTCAGAATCCGCATCAGTTTCAATATCAATTTCTCGACTGTTATTGTATCTGTTGAAATTTCTTTCACAGTTATATGATTTACTCTATGAACGTAATCAAACCTCCCTTTCTGGCTAATTTTGAGAAGATTTCTGCAAAAATAGTCTGCATTTATGTGTTCTGATGATCTTTGATATTTTATCTCATAATCGAATCCAGAGAGGAATTGAGCATAACGAAGCATCCTGGTAGCTGTAATTGTTGGCAATTGTTTGGACTGATTGAAAATAGTTGTCAATGGTTTGTTGTCTACAATGAGTATGAATTTTCTGCCATAAATATATTGAAATAATTTTTTGAAAGACCAGTATATAGCTGTAGCTTCCTTATTGAGTTGACTATAATTTCGTTCAGCTTTTGTAAGCGATCTGGAAATAAAAACTACAGGGCGTTCCGTTCCATCAATTAAACGGTGAGATAATACACCAGAGAGTCCAAATGGACTAGCGTCAGTAGCAAGAATTACTGGTAGTTCGGGTGTGATAGGCATTAGAACTTGATCACTAGCTATCTCAACCTTGGCCCTCGTGAAGGCTGTTTCACATTCGGTTGACCATTTGAATTTGTTATCTTTTCGGAGAAGTCTATTCAATGGATGAAGAATGTCTGATATATTTTGGATGAATTTCGTAATACATGACCAATCCCAAAACTGTTGAACCTCTTCGACATTTTTGGCCTAGGTGCTTCTAAAATTGCTTTTACTTTGTCGCCGGATTTTTTATTCCTTTTTCTGATATGATGTGACCCAAATATTTTATTTCTTTTTCGAAGAATCTACATTTGTTTTATTTAAGTGTAAATTGTATTTCCGTAGTCTTTCTAAAACTTTGCGAGTCTAAACTTACATTCTTCAATGGATTTGGACCAATATGTCGTCGAAATAGACAGTGGTACCTTCAGATCTTGGACAATCTGATCAATGCCTTTATGAAATTCATTTGGTGCCGTCTTTATACCAAAAAATAGTCTTTTAGCAAAGTATGTTCCACGATGAGTAGATATGGTTTGTACCTTGGCACTTTCTTCATCTACTGGAAGATGAAGGTATGCTTTATATATATCGAGTGTACAGAAAAATTTACCATTTTTCATCTTGTTGAAAATGTCTTCGATTCTTGGAATAGGATATCTATTGTTCTGAAGTTGATTATTGACAGTTATTTTATAGTCTGCACATATTCTTATTTTCCCATCACTTTTCGGAACGATTACTAGAGGGGTACCCCATTCTGAATGATCTACTTTTTCAATAATTCCTTGTTCTTCTAAACAATCCAATTCTGAATCAACTTTTTCTTGCAAAGCTTAAGGTACTCGTCTGGGTTTGATAAAAACAGGTTTCTGAGTTTCATTTGTAGTGAACATTTATAATCAGGTATCTTGCCTACTACAGGTTGAAAAACATCTTGAAATTCGTTCAGCACATCTTCTATCGATGATTGTGGTCGATTCATACCTCCAAATTGACATTGATTGAGATTTTGACATTGATAATTACGTTGATGTGGAATAGAATCCACGTCCTCGATATTGATGTTCAGTGCTCGAATCCACCTCCTTCCCAATATAGCACTGCCATAATCAGGAACAACATATAAATCTCCCATAAAGTGTTTAGAATTATATGAAACTTTCACTTGAATAACACCCAATGGTTCGAATAGATATGTATATGTATATGATCGAAACGAAACATCTGTTTTCTGCAGTTGTATCCTCAGATTTAGTTTTTCGAAATCTTTCTGTGATATTATAGTGACTGGACTACCTGTGTCATATTCGAACTTCCATGGTTTACCATTAATATTGAGTTGGAGTAACATCTTCGGTTCATATAGGCTGATAGAAGTTTCCGTGAAAATGTCAATGATTTGGTTTATAGAAAAGTCTTCTGATGAATCAGATTCACACTCTAAATTATGAATATTCGATTTTCTCTTCAATAAACTGGAAATACATACTGATGCAACGTGTCCTTTCTTTTTACAAAGATTGCAGTTAAGCTTATTTCCAATTGTACAATCTTGTGTTTTATGATTTGTCCGCCCACATCGTAAACATTTACCGAATAAGCCTAATTCTTGTATATTAACATTATGAAATAATTTCCTGTGACCGCTGTTAGACTGAGTCTCGTTTAGAGAACTGTTGGTTATACTTTTGAATCGATTTCTCTTCGAGTTTGTTGAATTTGTGCTCACTTTGCGAATTGAAGATGTTGATGGACTTTTATATTCTTCTCTGTTCTGGATCTTAGGCGCTGATGGCTAGGGCAGTTTCTAATGTTTTTCGAAAGTTATGTTGGCTTGCTGTAAAATCTTCTCTGAATTTCGGTATCGTTTAACCCACGGATGAACTGAGCTCTCAGCAGTAGGTTTATAACTGATTTTGAACAATTATTATCGTTGCATTCTGATTTAAAATCGCAGGTTTTACATGTTCCTTCAAAACCGCAACATATGTTGATATTGATTCCCTGGACATTGCGTTCTTGAAAAGAATCTATGTTGTTCAGTCAACACATTACGTTTAGGTGCAAGATGATTTTTAAAAGTGTTATGAGTCCTGGATAGGATTTGAGGCTGGTAAATCCGGAGAAGTTAAACTTGAGAGTAGTTTATAATGTTTACTTCCTAAGCAGTTTATCAATATCATAACTTTTGCATCATTCGTCTCCTCATCGTTGTTATATAGTCTTTCAATTTGAAAAAATTATCTAGTCTTTGACAATAGCTATCAAAGTTTTCAGTGCATTCATCAAAAGATTCGAAAGTTAATACTTGGGTTTGAAGAATTTCTTTAACCGTATTTGTATTTGTACATTGTTGTTGTAGATTGTCAACTAGCCCGCTTAGGGCAGCTATGAGGGCTGCTAAATCTTGCCATTTCCTGTACTTGCAGAATGTATCACTGGTTCGTCTTTTTCTTGAAAATAACTTTCTCTTTTCTCTTCGTCGCCAAATTATTATGTTTTATTAGTAATTTCAGGGAAGGAATTCATTTGACTTTTGAATATTTATTGACACTGTCAGATATTTTTGATGTACAGGGTCTAATCATTATTCTAATATATAACATCGATCACGTAGTAATACATGCACAGCCTTTTTGAAATAATCATTGTTGGTAATATCCCTTATATAATCTGGTAAATGGTTGAACATCTTGCAACCATTGTAGATAAATGAGTCCTTCACTAAGGACGAATTTGGTCTTGGTAAATTGACACTGTTATGCTTGCGAATAGAGTAATGGGAAGGAGTAGTATTAAAATTATACAAATGTTTTTTAATTAAGCCTACTGTTTCAAGGATGAAAATGGCGAAAACAGTATGTATTTTAAGGGATACAAATAATAGTTTACAGGGATCACGTGCCTTTGCCTTAAATAAATATCTAATTGCCCATTTTTGTAGTATCATGGTGCTTTGTATCTTAGGAATTCCGTATCTTAGGTGGGACTCAATCAAGGCATAGTAACTTGTTTTTGCTACTGAGAGTCCGAGCTCATTTGTTACAAGTCTCACTCAAAACATCCAGACGCAAATTTCTTATTTAAATTGAAAACTTGTTCAAATTTATTGTCGATGAATATTCCCAGAAATTTGGTGTTATCGCGGCTCTCGATATAACTATTATCCAATTTAATATTGCTTAGTTCACACCTGAAGATATAATGTTGGTTTTCGTTACATTCAAAATAAGACGGTTAGAATTACACCATTGTTTAAATAATTTTATGTCAGTAAGGATTTTTTCTTGCAGAGAGTTAGCATTTTTGTCTTGCCATAAAATGGTAGTGTCATCGGCAAAAGCTGTGAATTTTCCTGATATGTTTATGCTAAGGAGATCATTAATATATAACAAAAAAAGGGTGGGGCCCAATATAGATCCTTGGGGTACACCACAAATAACAGGTGCACTATCTGACAGGGTAGTGGTTTTTACTATTTGGTAGCGATCGGTTAAATAAGACTTCATCCAGTCGTTTACTACACCTCTAAAGCCGTAGTGGTGAAGCATAGCTAACAGTATCTCGTGATCAACACAGTCAAATGCCTTTGAGAAATCATCAAAATACTGCCGCAACAGCTTCACCACTATTGACATTTGTGTATACTCCCTGAAGGAAAGAGAAAATGGCATCACTGGTATTTTTTTTTCCTGAAAACCGTACTGATTTGGAGAAATTATGGAATATTTTTCAGAGAATTTTGTTATTATATTTTCAACTAACTTATCAATGATTTTAGCTAGAGTAGATAAAAGAGAAATTGGTCGGAAGTTTGCTGGCTCGTCATAATTACCTCCTTTATGTATAGGTATGACAATGTTTTTAGGAAATCAGGGAAAATCCCTCTGCGAAATGAATCATTAATCAGTGTGGCCAATACATCAAGAGCTTGATCTGGCAGATTTTCAAATTTTTGTAAGATATTTCCTCATTTTTATGTTTTTTTTTATTTTAAATTGATTTTATAAGTTTTTTCAGTTCCCCAGTATCAGTATCATAAAGTAAGAATTTATGATATTCCTGCTAGATTTGTTATCAGATGATTCGTTTATTTTATTTTTATAATGGTTTTCCTTTGCAGTTTTAATCAAAGTTCTATAAATCCTTCGATAGTTACTAAAAAAATTATGAAAAAAAGTTGCATTTGTGTATTTTCTGATGTAATGCAAACATCTAAGATTTTTAGAAGACATTTTTATTCCAATGTCAACCAAGGTTTTTTTTTCTTTTATTCTTGAGTTTATGTGCAGGAAAGGATTTACAGTGTTACAAGATGTTCATAAAAAGTTTCGAAAGGTTTTTCTAAATCAAGGATGGATTTCCAATCAGAGAGAGTTGAATCGTTGTATGTATTTACATTCTGAAGAAAAGTGGATATTTTTGAATTATTTTTGTACGAAAAAGTACTAAAAACACGTTAATAAGGGTGTGTGTGTGTGTGTATGGTGTTTTTGTTAAAAGAAGAGCGAATGGTGAGTTTTTTCAGTGGCCGAAAATAGCGCTAAAAAATAAATCTGTGGATTCTCCCTAAACTGCATTTTTTTCTTCTACTTTTTGCTAGTGATCTTACCCGCTCTTCCGCAGTTTTCCTCCTTTTGAAATTGAAGCAACTTGTGTGAATATTCTCACTTTGATATACATAAAATAAGGAACTCATTTTATATCTGGATTTTTTACTGCCACACTAAAAATCCTAAAAAAATTCCCGTGAATGTTTATTTTCTTCAAGATATATTTTTTTACCTGGCATTGTTGATATGTCCAAGATTTCGAATATTATCGAATAAACTATGGAACACTACATTCCTGATATACATTGCCATTTAAATATCCAAAGCACAACTCGAAAGTCTACTGTTAACTAAAAACATTCGAAAAACTAAAATTACTTAACCTATTTATTACCAATAACCTAACTATCCTCTTCTTAATTTCAGTACGAATGGAAATCTTGGAGTTGACGACATCTATGTTCGACAACCCAAACCTCTCGATCAATGAACAACAAATAGTGTCTGTATGTTTGATAAATGGACACTGTAATTGAATCAAATCGGGTTTGGTGATGAAAATAAATGGAACATGTATATTCCTGTAGAACGAAACAGTGTTCCTTGAAGAATAAAAAATACAGAGGAGTTTGAATGACGGTTCAATACTATCAAGAAGAATGTGCTCTGTCCCTCAGTGTATGATAATACTATATTGGAGTTTAGAGATATTTTGTTTTCCCTAGAAGAGGTAGGGTATGGAGAAAAATTTTGAAGATAGAACTTATTTCAAAATATATGCTGGTTGGCGCAGTGAATATTTCAGTGACGAAAATTTGTTAATAACTGGTACTATGAAAAATTTGTATTCCTACTCTTATAGACATTTGAAAGCTGAAGAGGAAGTTGATACAAAAATACATTATTCACGTGAAACGTATATGAATTTTTCATTTTTTAATTATTCATAATTAATTACGAAATAGGCACAAAATGTTCTATGTTTGGGATCACCGGCAACAACGATAAAACTGTGATCCTGTCTGAGTTTATGTGTTCATCTCATTGAAATATGACCTATAACGGGAACGCTAGAACAAGCATTTTCAGGCCAACTATGGGGCGGAAAAGTAAGAATGGGCGTTGGCGCAGTGAATGTGAAGGCAAAATCATACCACAGACCTCATTAAAATTATTTTATGAGGTCTGTGAATCATACTAATCCGACTGTCACAATTTTTATGCGAACAAAATGGCTGCCAGACATGCCGCAATAAAGTTTTATTTTTCATTTATTCGTCAGCCTGATTCTGCGACTAGACTTAATACCGACGCCGGTGAGCACACTTCCCTCAACCGGAAATTTTACCGAATCCTCTGGTGTTTCCAACCAGAAGTAGAATCTTTAACGAGCTCACCATCCATGAACTCGGACCACCATCTTAACGTCCCCTCTGAAGGACAGCATATCTCCCAATTTATCTCGTGCTCATTGATATATCACCTGCAGCTGCGAATGTGCTACTGAGCTGCAGTTATACGCGACTCAATAACGCGAACGTTCCTTGACAGGCAGTGGTCACCCACCCAAGTACCTACTGGGGGTAATTCTTGAAATCGATCGTTCCCGGAGCGTACACTTTCGCGAACATCTGTTTCATTTTGTTACATGTCAATCATGTAGTTCCTTCACTTTTCGTTCGCAAACGTATACGCTCCGGAAATTGATCGATCGCGCCAGTCATGCTTGGCTTCAGTTATCGATAAGACTCTCGTCAACCTGACCAGCCAGCCGGTTCCCCGCCGCAATAAAGTTCAAATATTTCAACTTTTTGCGAAAGAGGTCGTATTCGATAAAATCCATAAACGAATTACCGGATCTCCTTCCGAATCCATGTTACACTGATTGGAATATTTTCAAATGGAAAAATTACAAACATCAACACCGAATATCGAAAAATTACAAATATCATGATTCATAGTTTATCGCAATTTTTTGTTGTATGATTATGAACGTTCATGCGGCCGTTTTTTTCCGATTTGCGAATTGCACAAAAATTTAGTTTATTCGGGTGAGTATGGACGAGCCTTAATATATGGTGAACAGCCTGAAAGTACTTTATTCAGACTATGCGGAGTCCGAAAATATCAAATTCAAGTGTTTGAATCAATCTTAACATTTTAAATATTTGATGGTGTGTTGTCATTGGCTTTAAAATTCCAATTTGACATTCCCACATACTCTGAAAGCACTCAGAGTTGTCAGCACCGACATAACCTTAATCTAGACTGCTGATCCCGTATGATGAGAATTCATCCAATTACAAGATATCAAAGAGCTTTTAAAGCATGCGCATTTTGTGCCTGTGACGATTCAAAATCACATAATGGCTCCTCGTTAGATGACAATGTCTGAAATGACATTATTTGTGCTTTCTGCGCTTTGCGCAGACACGTTCACGTAAATTCTATTTGGATGAATTTTTCGAGTGGTGGGGATATGACCTCTAGCAGTCTAGATTAAGGTTATGTCGGTGGTTGTCAGTGACAGCAGTGTCACCAACGTAGAGTGATCCAGGGTTCACCATTCAGTATATTTCAATGTGTTTCACGAGATTGGTTTGGGTCTCAGATCATTAAGAGAGTTTATTTATTGATCTGAGGTTTGGGTGCTCTGGATTCTGTCTATAAACATCGAATCAGTAGGGTTAAAGGTGTCCACCTCAAACCCAATAAAACGTCTATTTTCTTTCATTGGCGGCACTGAGGTTTACGAAAAAAGCGCAGATTTTGAATGGAAGATCTTGAAGGGGCAAGGGGTCACCATATTAAAGAGTTTTTGCAACGTCCGTTCTATAGTTCTTTTAATAAAGTTTCTTTTATTTTGACATATACGCAAGCGCATTGTGTCAGACTTTGAATATATCCCCAATCTAAAATACAGGCCAAGAACCTTTTATTAAAAGTTCCTTTATTTTGACAGATTTGTTTTTATCTGTCATATATCTGTCACCAGTTAAAAATCTAAAATTTGTTAAGCACTGCTCGTCTATTTTTTTTTCAAAATCAAACAAAGCAGATTTATTTGGTGGTGGTATATTTTCTACCCCAACAAAAATGTGAAAAATTAATTCGTCCAAGTGTCACTTATGCGGCCAACTAACAAACAATAGTGTTATTCTTTTCATAAGTTTATTTTTTGGTGAAATGACTGAAGAAAAATGGAAAAAAAGATTGAGATTCACATATATAATTTTATTACGTGAAGTTGTTTCACATAATTTGACGTACGTCAAAATAAAGCTTGAACATAAACATCTTGGAAGAAGTTTGTTGCACACCCTTCTGAAATCGCGTTAGAGGATACTTGAGTAGCGGATCTTTTAATAATGTTAGCGCTTATTTGTAAGTTGCAATAATTTGCAAAGTTAATAAAGTTGCAAATGTTCAGCCAAAACAAATGAAGCATGACGATCACTCGATCTCTCTCTCATTGGCGACATGCGCAGGCACGAAAATGGAGGGACATGTATTGGTTGATGTTCGGTTGCTCTAACTACGCGTCGCAAATAGGACAAGGAAATACATATATAACCCGCCTTCACTTTCATTGCATTGCTTGGCCCGTTATCAATATTCGTGGTTAATAAATATATGGGGGCCACAGGCACAGAACACTCTAACTACACAGAAGCGTAAGTCCGCCATCCCTCCCAAACTTTATTCAAGAGTGCTTGTGCTATGCTAAGTGGTACATTTGTCAAAACTTCCCGCTGATTTGATTCGCATTTGAAGTGTACATTTTGATTTCGCTCTTTGCAAGTGATTGTTAAGAAATCAAGTGACTCTGTATGCTGTGCTTTTTAAATTTCTATCATTCTTGTATTATATATTGATGTATTTTCAGTTGCTTTGTAAAATTAGTTATTAATGCAGTTTGTTGAATAAAAAAAAAAAAAAAAAAAAAAAAAAAAAAAAAAAAAAAAAAAACGGACTGGAACATGAAGATCACTCGATCTCTCTTCATTACGTACATGCGTCCGGCCAATCGAAAATGAAGGGACATGATAATTGGTT
Organism: Gonioctena quinquepunctata; assembly: GCA_018342105.1. Classification (NCBI taxonomy): domain Eukaryota; kingdom Metazoa; phylum Arthropoda; class Insecta; order Coleoptera; family Chrysomelidae; genus Gonioctena; species Gonioctena quinquepunctata. The sequence goes on along the minus strand of JAFIRS010000100.1, from coordinate 367,076 downwards.
CGATGTTCGAGTTGCTCTTACTACGCGTCAAAGAATGACGGATCAAGGATATACATAATTATAACGCTTCTCACTTTCATTGCGATTTATGGCCCGTTTCAATATCGTGTTAGTCAAATTATGTCTACAGGACGAACACTTCTAACTACCACGAAGCGTAAGTCCGCATCCACTCCAAACTTCTTATTCAAAGTCCTTGTGACACGTAATGTAATTGCACAGAAACTGAAGCATTTGATGCATTTGAAGTGTACATTCTTGATTTCGCTCTTTGCAAGTGATTGTATAAGAAATCAAGGCTTGTATGAATGTGCTTTAATTTACCATCAAATTCTTCGTCATTTATATATTGATGTATTTTCATGTTTGTTTGTAAAATTAGTTTAAGTCGAGTTATTTGAATAAGTAAATATTCTCTTTCTTAGGCTAAGAATATTTTATTGTTTAATATTTGCTAATAGAGAAATGAAAACTACGAAGAGAAAAAAGAAGGACATAAAAATATTCATTCTTACTCATTTGTGATTTTTTCCATATATTTCATTCTTTTTATTACAGTTTGTTTTCTTATATTTGTGGGTTCTCTGTATAACTCATTTTATAATGTATTACAACTGAGAAGGAAAACCAGAATATATTTTCCAATCGAATCGATAACCAAACTGAAAAGTATGCTGAAATTAGGTGCGCCTAGAACTCCATTTAATTCAAATTTGCCACAGGTTCTAACCTCTAAATCTTTGCCTTTGATATGCGGGGTATTTTCTTTGTGATTGGAACACAGAACTTAAACTTAAGTTCTGTGGATTGGAACTGTTCTGTGTGCTGACAACTGACACTTCGCTATCCACTTTTGCAATTTTGCATTTGTAATGGTTTTGGTGTTTTCAATTTCATGGTGATTTTTCTAATCTAAGATTTAAAAACATTTGTGTTATAAAGTTTTACCATAATGTCCGATCAAGCGGAAAAATTATCCCAGTTTACTGCTATAACAGGGGCAAATGAAGATCGAGCAAAATTTTATCTGGATTCTTCGGCTTGGCAAGTAGAGGTTAGGACTGATTCATCACTATCAATAATGTCTTTATCAAAATTTGTAATCATTGATTTTTAATTTTATCAACAATTTCCATACATATCCTTTCTAGAAATTTGGGTGATGCTGTCAGTTAAAAAAAAGTTATCTGTTAATGATTTGTAGCTCAATTAATTGAAAAAGTTATTCCATTACAGGTTGCCATAGCTAGATATTATGAAAATGATGGGGATGATGTGGAATTAGTTGAGCAAGTACCGCAGAATACAACTACCGAATCTAGTTCACCTGCTGAAGTCAAAGCACCCAAACCTAAACCAAGACCTTCCACTTTTGCCACAATTAACACAATCACTACTTCTAGTGATGAGGAGGAAGAAGGACAAGCTTATTATGCTGGGGGGTCAGAACACAGCGGACAACAAGTTTTGGGACCACCAAAGAAACGAGACATTGTTGCGGACATGTTCAAATCTGTCCATGAGTATGAATTATTTTACTTTATTACAGTACTATCTAACTTACAGTACTCGATATTAAAATCCAATTTCACCCAATGTCCCATAAACACAAAGACTACTACTTGGCGTGCAAAAAAGAGCTGTGTGAATTGTTTTAGCTTAGAATATAGACAAGAAGAGCTTAATAATTCTCGCATTAACATCAATGTGTCTACTTAACCTTTTCACTGCGGATAGCTTTTTATGTCTCCAATACGGCTGTTGGGAGCTGGGGCTGATCAACACGGTTCCCGCAGTTAGGTGAAAGAATATTCTTGCTTACTCATAAGGTTCCCTCAGTGAAACCATATATTTATCCAGAGCCATACTTACAATTATCTAGGGGCGACTATAATCTTGACTGGCTACTATTTTCGCCTTGAATAAGTGGAAAATTACTAACTATACCCAATTTGAAAATAAGGAAACGGTAAATTCCACGAAATTTTTAGGGATCAAAACAAACTTTTGACTTGTCAAAACGATCAATACAAATTTCTTAGAATTAAGATTCTCAATTTCCAAGTGAAATATACACTCAAGAATATATAACAAATATATTTCAATTTGATAACAAATATAAATATGAAAAAAATAAGCCAAATTCACTACAATAATACTTGGAATTCACTCTTTCCGATTAACTTAGCTCAAATTCATCCTCTTGTCACTTTTTAAATATTTATTTTTGCGAGCCATGTTTTTTTATGTTAGTAAAAATTATCTAACCTGCATTTGATTCTTCACTAGTTCAACGGGCATTTATTTTTTTTAAAAAGGAAAACAAAAATAATAAGTCGAAACCTTTTTTCCCAAAACCAAAATACTTGCAGGCTCAGGTTACATCGAAACTTTACTGTTGCAGCAAAGCCTATCTAATAGAAGAATATATAAATTCTGGAAACAATGCCCTGGGGTTCGTGCCTGATAAATAATGCTGATTAATATGGCTCCTGCAGTAAAGCACCAGAGTTACGAATGTTTTTGTAAATGTATCGGCCAGAAACAAACTTCCATCTATTGGCAACGCAAAGTACATTCAAAATCATGTATTTGACTGGTACCCGCAGTTAACACCCAAAAACGAACGATCACGAAATTATTTTACGTAGATATCCGGTTCCTGCAGTGAAAAGGTTAAATGCTTGATACATGTTGAAACTAGTATCCATAATTACACTACCCATAAATCCATACACACTTTCATATGTAAAAAATATAATATATTTAGTCAAGAACACGCTCAGTTATTTTGGACTGAAACCGTTAAAATTTTGAATTGATGCGGCTGATAGTTGATGAAAATCAATTTCAAGCAAACAAAAGACACCCACTCTACTAAATTATTTTCACTATACTGGGTTTACAAAACCACGACACGTGATTCGCTATACAATAGCTTTCTAGTATTATCACCACCTGAAGAAGCTATTGTATTAGTGAAATACATGTTGTTTTATAAACCTAGTTTAGTGAAAATCATCTAGTGAGGTGGGTTTACATGCTTTGAAACCGTTTAATTTTACTTTATAAGTAATGTAGAAAAAATAGACAAACTTCTATTGAATTCAAATCAAAATATACTTTATTGTCTGAAGAAACTTAGATCTTATTGACAAAGCTTAAATTTAAGTACTAAAATGCACATGATCAGTGGGCAAGGTCTCAAAAAGTAAAGTAAACGAAGCTCGCAAGGAAAACAGACTCTTGGAGAGTAATTAACTATAACTATGTACGCATTTAGGAGGTAATTATAACTAAAGATAATCATGTAAGCAACTGTACAGACACACTAAAATTCGGGTGTTACAAGGAGTAAATAATAACAAACAAACGAGCATATTAGTAAACAAGTAGGGAAATAGAAGCAATGGGGTACAAAAAACAGGTTAAAATGGTTTACATGATTAAATTCAACTCTACTATATTAAATCAAATGAAAGCAGTTCACTACCAAATTATTGAAGGCTCACTGCGTGAGAATTGAAAGCTCATTTCAACCTTATTGGTGCATTTGAAATAGAGCATATATTTGTATTAAACATTTATTTACTTTTGGTTCCAAATTATTAGTCAAGTTGATTTGGAATCATTATAAAACATCCCTCTCTCTGTATTTTTGTTGAAATAAAGATTCACCTTTCAGGCACGGAGTGGAAATTCTTGAGCCTGGCACGGGCGCCTCTGGTTCCAGGGCATTCAGAGGTACAGGTTATAAATTGGGTCAGGATAGCAACGATTCAGAGGTGGTACCTGGAGCCTCTGAGCCACCTGCTCCTAGCGAAGTTACTTTGAGATTGTGGCAAGATGGTTTCAGTGTTAATGAGGGTGAGTTGAGGCCGTATACAGACCCTTCCAATAGAGATTTCCTCGATAGCATTCGAAGAGGAGAAATACCACAAGAGTTGAGACAAGGCAGTTCGGAGGTAAGTTTAGAATAATTCTGATTATAAATTCCAAATTAGCTATAACACCAGAAATATAAATTATAATTATCCTGTACATAGATTGACCGTAACCGAAAAAAAAATATTTGTATAATTCCATCCAATTTTTCAATAAGCTACCAGAAAGAATAAAATCACTCTCTTCTCCAAATGGTTTTGAAAAAGAAATTTGGAAACTCCTAATGAACCTGGAGTCTTACTTCATAAAGGATTAATTAGAAGCGCACCTAGAATAGCTTTTGTAGTCTGTTTGTTTTTGTGTCCCTACATACTGTTTCTATATGTTTTGTGATGGTCTTAGTGACCTTCAATGTATTTCTTTGACACCCGTTTGTTTCTACCACCTTTTACAGGTGTAACTTCTTGTACTTGGTTGTTTTTTCAAATAAAGATTATTATAATAATTGAAGTTTGCGTGAGTATTTCTATTAGTTTTCTTGGAAATTGCATTGGTAATTTTGTTGGGTGTATACTTTATAATGGTTTCTTTGATTTTTGATCTGCAATCTGAAAAATTGAAATTGAGAAAATCTATGCAATTATAAAAGTATAAGAGAATAGTGTCTTGTAGATGGGTTTATATTTTTTTTGGATTATGTTGAAAACCTTTATGGAAACCATATGGGTCCATGCCCTCTAGGTAGTGTGTCTGACCCTAAACCCAGGTATAGGCAACCAAACACTCTACACCTCCAATATGTTCCATATATATCTGAAGTAACCACACAGTTATCCACTCTTTTGACATCGGTTTCAACATGCTATTTGAAACAAATATAGTTCAAAGCGGGACACAATATAACCAGTCAAAGTTACCAGTGGAACATATGACTTATTTATAAGGTTGGTTGATCGTAGTTTCCAATGACACTTAATGCATGTTGGTCCATTGTATCTATCATACCTATTATGTTTTTTCTCGCAGTGCTACTCCAGTAATTTCGTGCTTTCAACAAGTTTGTACAAATCTTTACTGGGTTTAAACTGCATTGTTCTGGTTTGCCAATTGGTTGCCCAAAAATTGTCTGCCACCTGCTGCCCAAAGCCTCCCATCTTGTTGAGGTGTTGTTTCACTGATCAGTTATGAGACCCATTATCAAGTTTGTCAGCTTTCTCATTGCCTTTGCAATCCCTTGATGGTCTGGTTCAGGCCTGCCAGGGTTCTCAGTTCCTCTTTGCGTGCCCATTTCAGTCACTTTTTGGCTTCTAAGTTACTCAATTAGACAGTAATCTTTTTGGGTAAATTTATTTATTTAATGCATTTACGAATTTAGTACAGAGTATAGTTAGTGTGAGAAATAATCAATAATAATAATAACAAAATAGTAAGAATAACATATGAAGTAATAATAATCATACTCAAGTTATTTTAGATCAAATGAAAAAAAAAACAAGAAAAACAAAACAATGGTTAAGTGAGAATAACGAATGGAGAAACAATATTCCAACTTAAGCTATTAACAAAGAGAGATAAAAGCTAGAAAAAAGAAATAAAAAGATATAGAAAAAAAAAAATAGTTCCTTCAATTAATCTTGATATCATGAAAAAAAGTTCAGAAACAACAAAATAAAAGCGGCAAAATAATATAATATTTTACAATAAAAATCTATTGTATTCCAATCTATATGTGTCATTTTTTCGAAAGAAGAGGATACCAGCAAAGGAGCAGGTCCCTCAGTCTCTAATGATACCTCAATGTAAAACATGCCACTATTTTATGTAACTTTTCTTTATTTTAATTTTTTGAAGAAAAAACTAAATTCTAAAGAAAAACTATTTTGCCGATAATTCTCAATATTTTTCCTAACGAAAAATATATCGAAAGATTTGATAACATAATGGAATTTCCCATACTTACTTATATTATCTCAACTCCTCGTGTAAAGAATAGTCACACTCTCTTTGTCCAAAAATGTTTCTACATATAATATTTACATATTATAAGGGCAGCTTTGTCACCAGGGTGTATGTAGAAAAATTTATTTTTCTACACACAATACCAATTTTTATAGAGTGTTTCTTTACTATAATGTAAGGTACTGATATTTTGTTTTACCACTAGTCCGTCGGACTTGGATTCATGCCCTCGGCTTAGTATGCGAAGGTCTTGCTTTTGCATAACTTCTTTATATAAAGATTAGTACTTTTTGTCTTTCGTCTCAAGGGACTTCTATTCAAGTGATAATATAACCTAATATTTGACTTTTGCCTCTCAATTAGAATAATCTGATTGAATACAATTTCCCTTTCCTCAACTTCGGTTGAGAAAATAATACACAAAAATTAACTTCAATACATCTATTAACAAAAAAGGTAAAACTATAGTACAGCTCGACGCTTGTCGAATTAAAAAAAAATTGGTTAATCATAAGATAAAATGTAAACAAAAAAACTCAATCTCCTTTAGATAATAAAAGAACAACAACGAATAGTTTGAAAATATTACATATCTGTTCTAAAATAAAAGGGAGCTCATATTTCCGATATATATAGTGGTTTCCTATTATCGAAATATAGAACCAGTTTCTTCCCGTGGCTCTCATAGTTTATTGTTACCCGCGAAACTGACTTCCGTTTTTCCCCAATTAATAAAAATTGTGATCGTCTTCGGTTAGTCTCAAATTCAATAGACGAACTCCCAATATAACCTGTTATGTATACCCCCAATCTGGTATTAATTGTGCATGAGGTTCACTCCGTGAATCAATAGTTAAAAGCTATGCATCAAGTTAGATTTTCTACTTGAGCCAGCGACTTACCCCTGTAATTCCCATGTTTCTCCTAGTCTCGAATATAATTCCCATTTCCTCTGAGCGCTCTGTGGACACTTTCGAATCAGATTTCGAATTTAAACACACTCTGCTTCCGAACTGACGATTAAAATAAACCCGACATCCCCCGCGATAGTTCCTGCCGTGGAAACCATTATATATCGAAGGACAAATTTCTTCGATAAAGTTTCTGGTAAAACCAAAACTCGCCCGAATCCGAAGGACTTATGCCCGGCGGAACCCAATCCTCGAGGTTCGGAACAGACTCCTTAGACCTGTTGATATTTTTCCATTCTCAAACAGAAGCACGCAAGTGGCAGTCTGATTGGCCAAGTCCAATTTGTCGTGCAGCTAATATATTTCGACCGTGTATATTGCCAATTCGACAGTTTGCCGGCTGTTTTTCAAACAATGAGGCTCTGTTGAATATTTCTAGACTAAACAACAGTTACAATGTTGCATATCTGTGACTGGCAATGACTCCCAAAATGAATGAACTCGTCTGCTTGACAGAAATATATTTTTTTATATCCGCGACGACCCATCAATGTATTGTTCTCAGTATGAGCTCCCTGTTTCATATTAATTCCATCCAAGAAACTGGAATAATGAATTATGAATCAAAAATTGAAACTAACTTACCCTGGGACCAATAAAAAAACAAAGCAATAACACCTACAGGGTGTTACAATACTTCCTCCTTTAAAAAAAATAGTGGCTACATTTGCCAGTATTTTTTCCAAAATACAAAAAAAATATTGACCAAGACCGGTATATTTCAAATCAAACTTAAAAAAAACTTACTAGTAGCCAACGATTTGGGCCCTTCCCTTAGTACGGTCCTGTTCAATTTCTAGGGGGTCACGTTTTTCATCAATCTTAATTCTAAATACAACCTACAATCTAAATTCACCCAATTTTTAATATTGCGGACCCGTTTATTTCGTTTAAAAAAAATGCCTTTCTGTTTCACTACACTCCCGATTGTTCGGCGGCACTGTCACTAACGTAGCGATGAGTGATGCTGGATGGTAACTTTCAAGGCCCAAAAACAAAGTACATGTGGACGGATCACTGGCTAATTTCGATCTCGTACTAGCTGTAGGATCGAATCGACTGGAACAATTTCGGCTTCAGTAACATACGTGGCCAGACTGCTCTGCTACAAACTTCTTCCAATAGTGGCTTCCATGGTTCACTCCATTCCTTAGTAAACCCCGTTTATTCGGCCGGACCGCCTCTGCTTACTTGGTTCATACGAGGGCTTACTTTCGTGTAGTCTGTATGGCTTACTCAGTTCGTCCAACCTACTGTAACCCCGTCGTAACCGTATCGTATCATTGTCTGTCCTCGGAGCCGAGCTCTAGCTCATGCAAGGACCCTGTTTTATAGTTTCCCCGCTTTACTTCGGTCAGGAGGGCAAGTTCCTCACTCCTGGACCTATTATATGAATGTTGTGTCAATATTTCCACTGCGGACACGCTCTCTGCTTTCTCTATCTGGCTGCTACCCTCAATGTTCAAGGTCTGACATTCGCCTTGTGATTCTCTGCACCCCCTCGAGTACTATATCCGTTTTTGCTTTGGCCTAAATACATAGGAGAGAAAAGTTACCGTGTGCTTCGCCTTCCATCTCTGGAACTGAAACAATACCATGAATCAATAAAAACAATTTCATAGCAATAAAATCCCAAACCCAAAATATCAAATAATCAAAACGAAGAAATAGTAAAATACATTCAATATTCATAAATAATTTCCAAAAAAGTTTTTGCAAACATGTCGACATTATGTAATAAAATTATTGCCTAATCTAGTGCCTATCTGTGGTCCAGTCAGATAGCCAATAGAGTTTATCAAGGAAGCTTAAAGGTGCTTCCTACCTCCGAATTTACTCATTACTTTCATGAATCAAATCAAACAAAACAAAATGAAAATCTCGGTAGTTATCGAACTTCCCCGGTAACTTTAAGAAAAAAACTTACCAACCACCCCTTATTTTAAATATGTTGTATTCAATTCAAAATAAATGCTGAACAACCCTCGTCATTAAATTGTATTTCTTATTTTAGAATTACTCAAAATTATTGGCCCACCCTGGTATTTCAAATATTATTTCTTTCACTTTCCAAAAATTATTAAATTACCCCATAAGTAATACAAATTACTTTGTTCGGCAAATCTGTACCAATCTGTACTCTTCACAAACACGGTGAAATTATGAACATATCCAATTTCAACAATTGTCGTACGCCCTACAACTCAATAAAAAAATAACTTTGTTTCTGTCTGAATTACTCAACCCCTTAGTAACGTGGTGAATTTCCCTGACGACCGTTTCTCCCCGGTCCCGCGGCTGAAAAATTCCCAATAAAAAAATTTCCATATTCCATTTTGAAATACCCCTTTTAGGCCGTGGCCAGGGTACAATGTACCCAGTGAAATTGTAGTATCCATCAACCTAAAACGGTTACTACCACGTTGGACAAGGTCTGCCTCGACCTGCCCTATCACTTCTAGCTATTCAAAATTCAAATTACTAAGTGTCTCCCTATTCTGTCTAACAACAAAAATCTTGATTTTCCTTCGTCCATTCTCCTACTAACACCTATTCGAAACCTTGCACCCAAAGCATGCATTCTTAAAATACTATTTATATATTTCCAATACAATTCCTAATCTAATAGATTACACTCCAATAATATATGTAGGACTCCCGAGTTGCGGGACTTTTACTCCGCCAGCTGGTGTCCTTCCCCCTGGTAGAAGAATTCTGCGGCCCCTCCTACAGAGCAAAACGCATAAATCGCATCCTATGACACGAATCTGACCCATCAGCTAGTAAGAACTATCGCCCTACTCTCAAGTGCATAAAACCCTTCGCACAACGCGACCAAATCGCCTCAGTTGTAGGAAATACCATCCTACCAATGTCTGTGGACATAAAGCTCATCGCAACGACCAAATCGCCTCTCAGTTATAGGAACTACCGTCCTACCAACTTCTGTGGGCAAAAAGCTCATCGCACAATGCGACCAAATCGCCTCAGTTGTAAGAATTATCATCCTACCAACTCCGAACCTCTCCCTGGGTAGCGCATTCTCAAGCCCCCTCTGCAGAGCCATAAGGAAAGAAAAAGGACAGACAAAGAAAAGAACAAGACTTCCATTTTGTGGTTTTTACTCACCAGTTGGAGTCCAATCAACCCTGGTAGAAGTATTCTTAAGCCCCCCCTACAGAGCAAGAAAGAAAGAAGAAGAAAATAAAGAATAAGACTACCAAGTTGTGAGACTTTTACTCACCAGCTGGAGTCTAATCAACCCTGGTAGGAGTATTCTGCGGCCCCTCCTACAGAGCCAAACGCATAAATTGCTTGGAAAAATATACGTCAAAGGCGCTCAAAAATCGCCCGACTACGACGTAAATAACGCCTATTCGCTGTAGGAACTGCCGTCCCACAAAATCGCATCGTAGGGTCTATCATCAGACCTCCTTCCACCTGCACTCAGCCAGTTCTGCCCTCTTTTTAGGACATCTCTTCTTTTCCTACAAAACCTCCAATTTGGTCCTTTCTCGACCTGCGTATCCTCTTGATACCTGTTCCTCTTCCACAGAACATTTCGGTGCCCACCCTCTCTGGGTGCCCACTTCAGCTGCAAAATGCAACTTACTTCCTCTGCAGACTAACATCGCTATGACCAAAAATCATATTTGACAACAAACAACTATTTTCCGGGCACACACTCCGACGAACGTTGAATTACAATCAACAAATATTCCTTTTCTACTAGCCTTCGGCATCCAATCGCCTTTTCATTCTCCAATTGTCTCTCCTGACATCCTTCGAAGCCATTTGCTCCCAAATTTCCCTAAAACATCTCCGATACGGTCCTGCCTCGACCTCCTCTTCACCATTTTTCTGTGGTCCTACCTCGACCTCCTAAAACAACGTCTTCTCTCCTCTGGTCCTTCGCTCAACCTCCTAATTCTCACAATCTTTGGTCTTTTTCAGCAGAACATCTCCCAAGGCCACCCTTTTGCGGCGCCCACTTCAACTTCTAAAAGGCAACTTGTTCCATCTGCAGACTTCCATCGTTGTAACAACAATCGAATTGTGACCAACAAATACTTTCCGGGCACCTACCCCGACGAACATTGAATTACAATCAGCGCATACTCATATTGTTCCTCCAACTTCATGTCTGCAATCGCCTTTTTCTTCTTCAACTGTCTATCCTGACAATTACCACTTTTTCATCTTCTGAAGCCATTTGCTCCTTTCTCAGCTGCTTCCGTCTAGCAACCTACAACGACGAAACTTTCCTCAAGGGGCATTAATTTTCCTAAGTACGCCCCTGCTACTTCCAACTGCTTCTCGCTGCAGCTCACAAAATTTACCTCCAACCTGGGTCTGAAATTCTCCCAATATTTAAAAAAAAATTCCACAAAACTTTCAAAAAAAAAACTGCCCCATTCTCCGGACTAACGAGTGTCGCAACATTATTTTCCCAAAATAAATCCTTAACTCAATCTTAAAAAAACCATTTTTTTTCCCACAAAACTACAAAAGTGTAAATCTCCAATATACGTTTCTATTTCCAAAATCTCCTGTAAACATCAAAATCCTGTAACAAAAATTACTCCTCAAGACCTGAAAAAAATTACAATACTCTGCTTCAAATCATATTTCCGTAAAATATCAATTCCTGAAATATAAAATCCCTAGTACTTCTGTATTAAAATTTGCTTGATTATTTCTTTTATTTAAAATCAAATCTCGAGGTATCGAAAAAAAAATCAATTTCAATTATTCATCTATGGCTGTGTACTTGTGTGTAACAACCTGATATTTAAACCTTTTTCATTTTCTATTTTATTTTTCTTTCTTTGACTTCCATTCGAAGTATCAAAATGTACTTCAAAAAAATTTATATCTTTCAAGATTACCTGAAAAAAAAATTTCAACATTTTTTCGACAATAACTTCTACCAAAAAAATTCTTCAATATTTTTTTCTTCATTTCCTATAATTTCTGAGCTTCCAGCTTCCATCGATGACTCGTTCAATATCATTACAAAATGTCTTGGGTTAGTAAATAAGGGTGAACTCAACATGCACATAAAAAACTCTAGTTAAAAATCATAACCAAAAACCTTTTTATGGCTTCTCCGTCGATCCTACTCTGAAAATCCCTAATTGGTTACCAAATCGATTTCTTAATGACTATCAATATCAACGTTTTGCCTTGAATTCAACTATTAGGCGGCAAACACCTTATTCTTCTCCCCTTTCAATAGTAAAAAAATATTCTAACATTCAGTTTACTTTTCAAGCTTAACCTGTAAGAAAATACAATTAAAAAAAATTCCTAGTTCATCGCTTTCCCGATTTAGTCTGAAAACAAAATCAACTATTTTTCTCACAACAATTCAGAAAATAAATGGGGACTTGTAATATGTTAGAAAATACGCGGTAAAATCGATTTTGGCACCTCCTACTTTTTCTGGAAAACAATTTTATGTGAATTTTTCCCAAAATAATTTCCTATCTCTCTAGCTCTTTAATTCAACAGCCCAATGTATTTGTGGTTGAAGGAAAGTCATCAACGCTATGTACCTACTTTGTGGAACACCAATCAGTTTTCCCAAACATTTTTTTCAAATATCCCACCTTTTTTCCTCTAAAAGTTATTCAAAAATCCCCAACCGCTGGTCATCATTGTAGATCACAAATCAGTTTCCTAAACAGTTTCTCTAAAAATTTTAAAAACCCCCTTTTTTTTCTTTAAAAGTTATTCATATATCCTACCTTTTTCTCTTTGGAAGTTATTCAAATATCACACCGCTCAGTCACCATTGTAAAACAGAAAACACTTTCCCATACATTTTTTTTTCTCTGAAAAGTTATTCAAATATCCCACCGCTCAGTCACCAATGTAAAACATGCCACTATTTTATGTGACTTGTCTTTATTTTAATTTTTTGAAGAAAAAACTAAATTCTAAAGAAAAACTATTTTGCCGATAATTCTCAATATTTTTCCTAACGAAAAATATATCGAAAGATTTGATAACATAATGGAATTTCCCATACTTACTTATATTATCTCAACTCTTCGTGTAAAGAATAGTCACACTCTCTTTGTCCAAAAATGTTTCTACATATAATATTTACATATTATAAGGGCAGCTTTGTCACCAGGGTGTATGTAGAAAAATGGATTTTTCTACACACAATACCAATTTTTATAGAGTGTTTCTTTACTATAATGTAAGGTACTGATATTTTGTTTTACCACTAGTCCGTCGGACTTGGATTCATGCCCTCGGCTTAGTATGCGAAGGTCTTGCTTTTGCATAACTTCTTTATATAAAGATTAGTACTTTTTGTCTTTCGTCTCAAGGGACTTCTATTCAAGTGATAATATAACCTAATATTTGACTTTTGCCTCTCAATTAGAATAATCTGATTGAATACAATTTCCCTTTCCTCAACTTCGGTTGAGAAAATAATACACAAAAATTAACTTCAATACATCTATTAACAAAAAAGGTAAAACTATAGTACAGCTCGACGCTTGTCGAATTAAAAAAAAATTGGTTAATCATAAGATAAAATGTAAACAAAAAAACTCAATCTCCTTTAGATAATAAAAGAACAACAACGAATAGTTTGAAAATATTACATATCTGTTCTAAAATAAAAGGGAGCTCATATTTCCGATATATATAGTGGTTTCCTATTATCGAAATATAGAACCAGTTTCTTCCCGTGGCTCTCATAGTTTATTGTTACCCGCGAAACTGACTTCCGTTTTTCCCCAATTAATAAAAATTGTGATCGTCTTCGGTTAGTCTCAAATTCAATAGACGAACTCCCAATATAACCTGTTATGTATACCCCCAATCTGGTATTAATTGTGCATGAGGTTCACCCCGTGAATCAATAGTTAAAAGCTATGCATCAAGTTAGATTTTCTACTTGAGCCAGCGACTTACCCCTGTAATTCCCATGTTTCTCCTAGTCTCGAATATAATTCCCATTTCCCTCGTAGCCGTCTGTGGACACTCGAATCAGATTTCTAATTTAAACACACTCGTCTTCCGAACTGACGATTAAAATAAACCCGACATCCCCCCCGCGATAGTTCCTGCCGTGGAACCATTATATATCGAAGGGCGAATTTCTTCGATAAAGTTTCTGGTAAAACCAAAAACTCGGCCCGAATCCCGAAGGACTTACGCCCGCGGCGGAACCCAATCCCCTCGAGGTTCGCGAACAGACTCCCCTTAGACCTGTTGATATTTTTCCATTCTCAAACAGAAGCGAAGCGCCAAGTGGCAGTCTGATTGGCCAAGTCCAATTTGTCTTTGCAGCAAATATATTTCGCGACCCGTGTATATTGCCAATTCGACAGTTTGCCGGCTGTTTTGAAACAATGAGGCTCTGTTGAATATTTCTAGACTAAACAACAGTTACAATGTTGCATATCTGTGACTGGCAATGACTCCCAAAATGAATGAACTCGTCTGCTTGACAGAAATATATTTTTTTATATCCGCGACGACCCATCAATGTATTGTTCTCAGTATGAGCTCCCTGTTTCATATTAATTCCATCCAAGAAACTGGAATAATGAATTATGAATCAAAAATTGAAACTAACTTACCCTGGGACCAATAAAAAAACAAATCAATAACACCTACAGGGTGTTACATCAAATCGAATCCCGAACCTGAACTTCACAAATCATATGATCACTCCATACTACCAAAAACACTCTGTAAACTCTAATTTTAATAATGTTAATATTTTAAACACTCTTTATACACCAAAAAAAAAAAAGAAGAAATTAGTCCAAATGGTAATGTTCTAACCAATTCTCCTAATAGGCCAGTAGAGATAGACATGATTTTCCCCAAATTTAATAATAATTACAAAAGTTTTAAAACTCCAGTAGGGTGAAGAGTACGTTCGAGTGATATTCAGCCTCATTTTGCAACCCTTTTTTCTGAACGGAAGATGTTGAAAATCAGGATTTAATAAATTTTCACATTATTAGCACGAAAATTTTGCAAAAGTTCTGCATACTTTCGAAGTTTTGAAAAATAGCAATATACATGCTCTGATAGATTTGCAACCATTCAAACAAAACGGAAATGTTTGAAAAAAAAAAAAACAAGAATAATGTTCTTGAGAATGTTTTGAATTGCAACCTCTTGGTCAAACGGAAAATATTTTTTTTCATGAATTAAATTTTTTTTATTACAATAAGTATCGAAATTATTACAAAAGTTTCAAATAATGGTTGCAAATAGAGAGTTCCTGACGTACAATGTTTTCATTAATTTGCAGCCTCGTCTGCAATACGGAAATGAGGGTAAAATAAAAATAAAAAATATTTTCGAATTTGTACTCTCCCAAAAAAAGCAAAAGTTCTGCAAATCGGACAGACAACTCATTGTACCAACTGGTGGCTGTATAATAATTTGCAAACTATGTTACAATGCGGAACATTAGAAATTAACAAAGTAGTTATTTTTGCAACACCTGTGTTATCGGAATGATGAAAATTTTTATATACATAGTTAATGACATTCATCAGTTAATTATCGACAAGGAGGTGAAATTACTCAATGTTGAAAGTTTTCGATATGAATTCATTACATCATATGACAATTAGGAATTTGCATAAAAAAAATCCTCTGTACGTTTGATGGAGGATCGAGAATCTCCCGAAACGTTTTCATAATTTTCTTGACGTCATACAGTTGTAAATTAGTTCGATTAACCTACAACTGTGTTATGTCACAATGTTTTTCCCCTCGTTATTTTTAAAATTTTTACGTGTCGATTACATTTCCGTCCTCTATTCAGATTCAATGGAATTTTTCATACGAAACCGCAGTTGGAGTAAGAAAGTTGAGTGGAAAAGTAAATTATAATTTTATTTAATTCAATAAAAACATACCTATTGTCACTTATTTGAAAAATATCGCCTAGTAGAACTGTAAGAATTTAAAATATTTTTTTGGACACCTAAAAACTTCATGGCATTGTGCTAGATATGTTTTATTTTGGTTCCACTGTCATATAATCAAAGCATAATGCTTCCCGCCAAAAATATATATTTAGCATCAGGTCTATCTAGGGTTCCTTATTGATCTGAGAATCAACTAAAATCTCATGAAATTAATTCATTATATCATTGATATTACTGTATTACTGTATTGAGACAGGCATACAACCTTGAAAACAATACACTCTTTGAGTTGAAGTCATTAATTGAAATTAAACATGGTATGGATCCTCAGTGCGTGAGGCAAACTCGTACTTTTTATATACAGTAAGATGGGGTGAAATTGTTTTTGGGGGGTGAATTTGATAATCCAACGGAACTTGCTTGAAATATTCAAATTAGGCGCCAAAAGTAATCTACGAACATCTGGCAATCGGTCAGTGGAAAGTGAAACCATCGAATAATCAACAAGGAATATTTAAAAAATTTGAAAAGTAGCATTGAAAATATCTTCAACTATGATGAAACCAACATGGCAGACGATCCGGGAAGAAAGCGCTGGTTATATCAAAGGGGAAAAACATACCCAGAAAATATTATTAAGCATTCAAAATCGGCAATCTCAATTATGTTTTGTGGCTCTGCTTCGGGTACTTTATTATCGCCTTATGTTATTTATAAATCAGAGCACATGTGGGATAGATGGACAGAAAATTGTCCCAAGGGTGCTCCTTGTTGTACCGAACGATGTTGTAGTTCCGGTTCTCGCTAAAACAGGACTAAGAGCAGATGGAAGAAGCAAGTTGTTTTACAGACTGGTTCAAGAGCACTTTTTTACCACATGCTATCAGGTTGTCGGGTAAAAAAGTGCTCATTGTCTACCGCCTAATTCTACACATTTGACACAACCGTTAGAAGTTGCATTTTTCGGGCCCTTAAAAACCGCTTGGAGATCAATATTGTTGAAATGGAAAATCCAAAATTTTCATTACTGAGGAAAGAAATGTTTCCAATGTTGTAAAAAATACTCTAGAAAAAATGAATCAATCAGGCAATAATGCAGGGACTGCTTTGGAGCACGATTTGAAAAGCGGTTTCGAAGCGACAGCTTGATACCCATGCAACCCAGATGAAAATAAAGAAAATGAACAATTTTCTCGTGATTATGAAAGCAATTTGTTCTCATTTTTTTTTTAAAGGAAAAATATATAATAGCATCCCCATCCGAGGCCCGGCGTGAAAAAAGGAAAAGTTGAATGTCATAGCTGGAAGAAGTGTTTCTTGCCAGAAGAATCAGAAGAGATACACCACAGCATGAAGAAGTCGAATATATCTCCGTTGTACTGGAGAATATTAACCCTTTCGATCCGAGCGCCATATGTATACGCATTACGGTTTCGTGCCGAGCGCCGAAAATATTTTCAAAGTCATGTTTCTTAAGCCGAGTGCCATACGAATCTGGCGCTGAAATATAAATCTGCAAAACTTCAGTGCGACGCTGACCTGGGTTATAAGAAAAGAGGAGGTAAAGAGCGCATGAACTGAGAAGATGACATGTTTACATTAGACTCCCATCTGATCTGTCCTATTTATACATTTTTCTTCGAAATGCAGGATATTCGGTGTTGGGTTGTGTGTGTGTTTATTATTATAAGTAGATTTAGTTAGTTCGAGAATAGGTCTATAAGCAAACGAATTTTGACTGCGAAAGAACTTCAAGAAATGGCAAATATGATTATGAAGGGTGCCATCTATTCGGACAGCAAAGCTGCTATTATGGCGTTAGGCGGAAATAGGATTGTATCCAAACTGGTGTCCGAGTGTAGAAACGCCATAGAAAGTTTATCGAAAACAAGCAAAGTCAGCCTCATATGGGTCCCGGGACACTCAGGTGTCCCTGGGAACGAGGATGCAGACAGATTAGCCAAGATAGGATCGGGAAAGACCCCAGTTGGACTTAAACCCATCTTGGGAATACCCAGCAGCCTGGCAATCTCAAACATGGAGGAACTGCTACAAAAGCAGTTCCTTAAAACATGGCAAGAGGCGCCAGGCATGAGGCAATCAAAGCTCCACATAAAGGAGCCAAGGAAAAAAATGTCTAAAGAGATCCTGTCACTTAACAGACGGGACATCAAGACTGTGACTGGGCTCCTAACGGGACATAATCACCTGAACAGGCACATGGAGCTCATAGGGATCACAGATGATCCCCTATGTAGATGGTGCCTGGAAGATGATGAGACATCGTCGCACATCCTCACTGAGTGCCCAGGCACATCCTCACTGAGTGCCCAGCTTTGGTGCACCAGAGGGAGATCAACTTTAGGAGCATAATTCTGAACCCAGAGGACGTCAAGGAGATTCAGCTGAGGAAGTTGCTGAATTTTGTCAAAGAAATCGGCATGCCCAGCTGATTTTCTCAGAACAAGTGGGCGCACAATGGGCCCAAGTAGAGAGGCCTACGTGTACGAGGTTCTTCGGAACCAGCCCACCTTGTGCGAAGAAGAAGAAGAAGAAGGGTCAGGAAGACGATTTTCTTGTTTATTCAAGTGGAGAGAGTGATGAGGATATTGATGAATCAGAGAACGATGATTTCATTTCAAGAAAAGAGGGTATTGGCGAAAATTATGATGTTTCTAAACATTTAGAATCATCCAGACCTGTAGTCAGAAGATGATTGTTCCAAAAATAAAATACGGAGCCATAGCAGATACCACTGTGAAACATGTAATGTTGGCCTATGTGTTACTCCGTGCTTCGAAATATATCATACCAAGAAATTAGAAATTATATTAATGAATAATAATATGAATAATTCCTTTTTATTTTATTCTTTTCTTCCTGAAGTACAAGCGCCTTATAGTTCTTAGTACCCAAAATACGAGCTCCGTATATAGATAGATAGATAGTTTATTCATAAAAAATTTCAAAAATTTTCACAATCGTCAGGTACATAATACTTATTTAAAATTAATATATAAAATACAAGGTACATAGGTATGTGCATGAGATAAAGAAAAGAAACAGAAAATAAAATCAAAAGGTCATATCTAACTCGCATGCACAGGAGGGCATGTGCAGGAGGAACTCCTCAGCTGTATAGAAGCAATGCTTCATTAGCATATCGTGAATGGTTTTCTTAAAGTTATTGTAGGTTAGCCCTTTGTAGCTATGTGGTAATGCATTATAAAGCTTAACTCTAATATATTTGTAGGAATCTTGGGTTTTCTTAATTCTACAAAGAGGTATGCAAATATTATTACTGTTTCTAGTTGAATGTGTATGTATATTATTGTGCCGTGTAACGTCATCAGTCAATCATTTTTTATGAATAGATAAAAGGCACTCCTTGATATAGCAGCATGGTAATGGAAGAATATTTAGTTTTTTGAATATATAGTTCTTAGTACCCAAAATATGAGCGCCGTATGTATCCACGCCGCACAATTTCGTGCGCACACGGGGGTTGTTATTGAAAAGAATATTGCGTATCAAAGGGGTTAAAGTGGGAACATTTCTTCTAGTGCTTATATTATTAGATAAAAGAAAATCGACGAGTTATCGGTATGTGTGCATTGTCCAAGAAGAACTAGAATACATTGAATATGCTGCCCTAGGCTTGAAGTCTACTGAATCAGAAAAACATATTTTTAGGGAGGTCGAAAAATGATAAATTTACAGTATCTTTCGCTGACATAATTGCAGCGATAGGGAAACCAAAAATTTAGAGTTCTGGCCCTTGTATAAAAAGATATATTTTTTTTTTAAATTGGTTGATGTTTTTGAAAGATAGAGGCTACCTTTAAATACCCTTCATTCATTGTGTACTTTTTTATCCGTTTAGATTTGTAAGAGAGTGCAGTTTTGAATAGGAAATTCCTTCTTTTAGTTTTTTATGTAATCATTAAAACCACATAATGTTTGTTCCTAAAGTTATTTTTTATTCAGCTGGGAAACACATTTTGTGCAACAAAACATTTTAAATATTGTGAGTAGATGTGTATGAATGGGGTGACTTTTATAACACACTTAGCGAACATGGAACATCAATGTCACCCCTAGGTCGTACAAATTTCATACAAAACATTTGTGAACCAATAAGTGAATGGGTGAATTTGATAACTCTTCCTGACAATACGTAGAAGATCACATGAAAAAATTCGCGCTATCAAATTCACCCCAAAATATGTATCTCTTTGATAACTCTATTATTATTTTTTCGTAATTTTTTTGAGTGATACATATTCATAAAATTGCCTTTCATGTCACTATCTGGATCATCTGGAATCTTCGTTTCAACGGAAATCTTGATAGATTTCAATAAATTGTAAAAACACTGAAAAAAACTATAAATTTCATCCCATCTTACGGTACTGTATTTGTTGATTTTTCGGTATAAAAGCAGTACCCATTGCTTTTATGATGGTATTTTCCATTCCACCTACTTTTTAATCCTGATCATGTACTATTTCAATAATTTTTATACTTGATTTAAGGTTCATTTGGCAATGGAAGATCATCGAATGGAAACATACAAACCATTAGAGAAGAGAAGGGTAACTAAGGCCTTCCAAGGACAAGGTTACACTCTAGGAAGTCCTGCACCTGCAATTGTTGGTGCTTGTAGTGAAGACGATAAACCAGCCAATGAAGCCAAGGCGAAGGATTTGGTGAAGGTGAATAGTTCAAAGCCCACAACAAAGTAAGTAGATTTTTTATTAAAACTTAGCATTTTAATATCTTAAAAGCTTTTGTTTAACTTTACTTGGCTGTCCATGGGTTGGTTATTAAATTTGAAAGCTTTATAATGATAGAATATTTAAGAAGATGAAAGAGTTATGTGATTTATAATCTTTTCTCATCCCGAATTTTTTGCATCAGGGATGATGAGAAAGGGTTCGTAATCGTCGATTACGCATTTTTTGTCCACATTTTAGCAGATGAATGACTGTGGTTCCTTAAAAAATGGTATGACGAAAAACAAACTAGCAGCTTTCACAACCACACTTACTCATCTATCTAAGTAATCATTCCAGTTATGAAGAAATGTTTGCTATACAAAATATTGCTAAACAAAGCGGGTATTAACAATCACTACTTTCTTTAAAAAACTCTTACATTCAAAAGTTCTTTCCATATTTATAATTATTGTTGTTAATAATAACAATACTTTATTTGATTATAACAAATTGAGTAGTTTTGGCATATCAAAAATAATTTAAACCAGAGAAATATTTTTTTAGTAGGGAGAAATAATCAAGGTAAGAGAATAAAGATATGATACAATAGTTCTTGTGCAACCAGTTGGGAAAAATAGTGTTTCCCAACGTGTTTCACACAATATTTTTTCTAATTTTGAATATGATGTGATCCTTTTTAAATCAAGTTAAAAATATAAAAAAAATATTTAAAAAAACTAAAGAACACGCATTTAACACACTAAAAAGTAAAAAATAATTTTAATATTCAATGACTATGCCAAAAAGCATGGAGTGCTTTTTGGTTACGTATCTTTGAGAAACATAATACTTTTAATTAATTTCGACAAAGCACCCCATGCTTTTTGGCAGTCATTGATTATTAAAATTATTTTTTACTTTTTAGTTAATTAAAAACGTGTTCTTTAGTTTTTTAAAATATAATTTATTTTTTACTTTTTAGTCTTATAATAATTTTAACATATTATATCAATTAAAATTTAAAAAAAGTGTGTCTGGTGTGGGGTTTTGAAACCCCACTCCCTTTCAAGAACTAAACTTAAACCTGGCGCCTTAGACTGCACGGCCAATGTAAGGATGTTTACAAGTTGGCTAAAATGTCAGCTGGGGTCAATATCATCAATTGTTCAAATTGTGTTATTAACATTTATAATTAGTTTTTACCATGCATATTATGTATTAAATTTGAATAAAATTAAATCTTCATAATATGTACTGAGAATATAATAACAATGAAGAAGTACTTCAAGTAGTTTAGCCATAAAATTATAACAAATTTGTTTCCTGTATTTTTTGCAACTAACGGTGAAATTTACTTTTCATAACCAGTTGCAAAAAATTTTACTTTTCGCAACTGGTGATGAAAAGTAAGACATTTGATAACGTCGAGTTTTGAAAAGTGTCACTTTAAATGTCAAAACTAGAAAAAACTATTTAAAATGTCTATTGTTCCGACATAAAGTAAAATGTTGAATATTATGAAGTCACAAATGATCCAAGATATCACAATTAAGATATTCTTGAAAACAAAAATTTCAGTAGTTTTAAATTTATGAACTGACATCTGTAATATGCAATGGTAGTTTGTTGAAGAATGTAACGGATAGTTGGTTGGATACAGCTGTTGAGGTTAATCTGCTATGAGGAAGAACACGATTAGTTTTATTCCTTGTACTATAAATGTGTTGTGATTTGTGTTTGTCAAAATTTCCTTTATTTTCATAGAAGGGTAACTAACGCCTTCCAAGTATATGATAACAGTCATTTGACTTTTGGAGTGAAAATAACATATATCTTTCATTTCGATTTTGGATTGAATTTATAATATTCAACGTTGAATGTTATTGTGACATTTATATTTTCGTAGATACAAGAATGAAACAATATCAATTTTTTTTGGAGTAAACATGTATAAACAAAATAGGAAAAATAAAATTGAGTCACATCATTTACAAATACTTTGAAAATGGGAAAAGGATGGGTGAATCGATGTTGCGAATGGTAATAATACAAAAAAGTATGGAAGAGTTATCGGATAATATAGTTCCTATGAACAAACGCATGAAATAAATTGAGGAAAGTGTATTGGCTTTTCCAGCTGGCAATTCTTCCAATACCCAAATCTTCACAAATTCCTCAAAATTTGATAGGATTTATTTTATCTAATTAAAATTAAAGTAATCTTGTTTTTCACCTCCATTCAGAGATGCACCCCATGCCATTTCTACATTCCCACTTTTTTGTCTGTGGTAGAGGAACAATATATATGAATGCAGCACCTATGCCAATCCTGAGCCTTAGCCAATATACTTTAAGGTGTAAAAGAGGTGAATTCTAGACCTTCAATTTTCGAAATACTCTCGTCAAAATATGTGTTCGACAATGCAATTGTCCCGCAATCAAAATCGTACAACAAAAGCGATGAATACTTGAATAATTGAGAACGAACTCTAGCAATGTAGAACTTGTTCAGGATATGAAATATAAAAAAAATAAAGTATTTATTACTCAATGGCAATAGAGAAAGGAGTAAAAAAAACTGAAGACCGACTGTAATATAGTCGTCGGCAAAATGGAAATAGTCATCACAAAAGACTTTCAAAGTAGTTTTTTATTCAGAGAAAAAGGCAAATGTGTGTCAATATTTACAATATTTGACAATATCTGACAATTCCTTTTTTATATCTAGGCAACTCCATAAAAATAAAATATATACAGTGCCTTCTAAATGTCGAATATGTTACATTCTCCCCGTTGATGGCGAATCTAATTGTCATTAGCATATTCTGTTTTCAAGGGACACAGCTTTGAAACAGGCCGTCTATATAGTCCGGTTTGGGTTTTGACTTCTACAACCCTTACTTTTCCATCGGGGAAACAATTTCTGCACTACCTCAAGTTTCCAACTATTACTTGGAGCATTTTCGTATATAATTATCACGATTCCACCCTCTTTGATAAAATCATTGTCATCAATCCATTTTTTTCTACACGTCAGTTGAGGAATGTATTCTTTCACCCACCTATGCCAAAAACAATCTATCAATTTCTGTGACTTCCTCCACTGTTTCTTAAGATTCCTTTCATCTTCGAATGACTTCATCATATTTTCAGGAATTTTGTTTCCAAGAGATTTTCCTAAAATAAAATGATTTGGTGTCAGCGGTTCGGGGTCGTCTGGATCCACTGACACATGTGTGATGGGCCTACAGTTAATGATATTCTCTACTTCACTGAATAGTGTCAAAAGGAGTTCATCCTTGAGAGTCTGATTATTCAGGATCGCGTGGAAAGTCTTCTTCACTGATTGTATCAGTCTCTCCCAAGACCCCCCCCCATGTGCGGTACTCCCGGTGGTATGGAATTCCATTCCATTTCTTTTATTCCAAGTTCTCCTCCAAATTTATTTGAGTCAAATGCCCATATTTCAAAAAAAAATTCATCAATATTCTCCCACGAATAGAAAAATTAACAATCAATCCTAAAGGGTCAAAACAGACATCACTGATTTCAAAATTTCTATTTTTGTGGGTTTATGTTTTCTAGAAGTTTTGTAGTCATTGAATTTGTACTGAAAGAAGTCATCTTTAGCATTCCACCATAGTCCAAGAATACGTTGTAAATTTGTATCGTCATTGAAATTAATGTCCCTTACTATACTGTCATATGATCCAAGTCTATTCATGACCTCTTCTGAATATGAAATCCAATTAACCAACTGAAATCCTCCTTGTTGTTGAATTCGTTGAACTTCAAGGATGGTTTTCAGAGCTTCTTCGTCAGTGTCTTTACTATCAAGATAATCATCAACATAGTGCTTTTTCAAAATGGCATTCAATATGTCTGGAAAATCAGTTTTTTCTTTAGCATTGAAATTTTTAACCAATTGAGCACATGTTGGTGAACAAGTTGCACCAAATATAATTACCTGCATTTGATATACCTCCACAAAAATCGTTGGCTACATTGATCTTCTGGTCTTATTCTCACCTGATAAAACATTTCCTTGATGTCAGAACAAAAGGCAACTTTGAAATCTCATCAAAACTGCTACTAGAGGAGTAAGTAGGTCTGGTCCTACAAGTAGATGATCATTTAGGATTTCACCTTGTGATCTGGCTGCTGCGTCGAAAACTAAACAAAATTTGTTTGGCTTATTAGGGTTTTGTACGCCGAAATGCGGTAAATACCAACAACGAGAACCTTCAATGTTGGCTTCTTCTGGAGGCAATACTCTGGCATAATTTTTGTCAAGGTAGTTTTAAATTTTCTCAGAATATTGTCTTTGGAAGTTTTCGTCTTTTGCTATTCTTTTTCCAACACAGTTAAGCCGTTTTATTGCCATAGTTTTACTGTCAGGTAAGACTATGTCATCACTTTTCCACAAAAGACCAATTTGAAAATGACTGTCAATTTGTTCGATACTTTTTTCCATAATGTTTATAGCTCTATCCACGGATTTATCAGGATTTTTATGATTATTTGAAATGCCAAAGGATTCTATCGAAAAGGTTTGTTTAACGAGGTCATGAAGTTTTTCATCAGCTTGTTCTCGAAGGCAGATGTGAAAGGAAAATTGACTAAACGTTTTACCAAAATTAGTAGGTCCGTGTAAAATCCACCCAAGATGTGTTTTTGTTGCGATAGGCGTATTTTCAGGTCCTTGACAAACTTTACGTGCTATAGTGAGATTGATATTATCTTGCCCCAGAAGAATCATGGGTCTACTAGTAATATAATACAAGTCGACACTATCTATACAGACTTCTCAAAGGCCTTTGACAAAATTAATCACAAAATATTACTGAACAAGCTGGATGTATTCGGTCTAGACGAACCACTCTTGTCATTTTTTGATTCCTACCTCACAGACAGAAAATTATATGTTGAACATCGAGGTCACAAATCATTCACCTTCACAGCATCTAGCGGTGCACCCCAGGGAAGTGTATTAGCCCCACTCCTTTTTTCCATATTCATAAATGATATATGTGAAGAATTTTCTAGTCCAGACGTTATTAAGAGACTATCTGAAATTATTTACCCATTTCTTCATTGGACTGACTGTCTAGTACTTCAGAATGACATTGATTCCTATACAATTGGTGCAAAGTTAATAAGCTACCTCTGAACATACAGAAATGTAAATACATGATCTTCAGTCTAAAAGCAAATATTACTCTTTATCCTTACCAAATAAACAATCATATCCTGACTCAATGTTCAGAAACCAAAGATTTGGGTATCTGGTTCGACCCTAAGCTGAACTTCTCATTACACATAAATAAAATCACTTTACAAGCCAAAAGAATGCTAGGATTAATATTTCGGACCTGCAATGATTTTCAAAATATTGATTGCTTTACTAAACTCTTCAACTCATTTGTAAGATCAATACTGGAGTATGGATCTCTAATATGAGCCGCAATATATAACGTGCAAATACAATCTGTCGAATTGTGCCATAGAAAATTTATGAAATATATGATATTCAAATTAGACGGTGTTTACACCCAGCAAGTTTGCTGCAACAAAATACTTCTCGATTGGTTCTCTTTCCTATCTTTATAAAATAGGAGAATATATTATTCATGTATTTTTATATTTAGAATTATACACGGTTTGATAGACTGTCCTGATATTCTGTACAAACTTGATTTCCACGTTCCAGCCAGAGTAGCAGAAAAGAGTCATGCTTCTACCTACAATCATATAGAACAAATCTATTCACCAAATCACCAATACACACTGTATGCAAAAGGTACAATGAAATTTGTTCTCCTACTGACGTCTTTGCAGATAATCTTAGTAATTTCAAAAATAAAATTAAAGCACTTTTACTTCAAAAGCTGTAACAATAATTAGTTGATTTATTTTGTTCTAACCTATCTTTTTTTTTTTTTTATTATTCTCATTACTCATTCTTTTTCAGTACCTTTACTTATTTGTAAGAAATTGAAATGTAAACTTATATACATATATAAATTGTCTTGTAATTGGGATCTCTCCTGTTAGACAATAAACCGATTTTTTTTTTTTGAAAAGGCAGTCCTTGTAAATAGTCATATTTCATCCAATCTCCCCTCGTGATAGTCTGAAATGGAAGCGATAAGTCTTTGACAGAATGAAAATTTTTCAAGGGTGAATATTTTGGCATCTCTGTAGCATCCAGAAATTTTAATGTCAAATTTGAGAGAAGTGTCATGTTGATTGACAATATTGTTCGTCCATTGTATACATAAAGGTTGTTGTTGACCTTCTATACCAAGTTCGGCGACAATCGATTCATGAACGAGTGTCACTGTTGACGCTTCATCTAAAAGTGCAACTGTGTCAATAAAACTATTTTGTCCATACAGTCTCATGTTTACTTCTCTGAGCAACTCTTTTGTCGTGATGTCGTGTCTAGTTGTTACTCTTTCAGTGTTTGGGTCAGATGCGTCTTTTGTGATAGAAGCAGAGTTTTTCGTGCAAGGTTTAGTATCATTGTTATTATTAAAATTGGACATTTCAAAGGAGTCTTTATGCAACAATTTGTGATGAGGTCGTCGACACCCATTTAGACCACACGATTTTCTACTTTCACAGCGATATGTTTGATGGTTATTGCTTAGGCAAGAAAAGCATAATTTTTTCTTCGTTACAACTGACCATCTAGTTTCAACGTCATTTTCATTGAGTTTCGGACACAATTTTGTCTTATGCCCTTTCATTTCACAATAATGACAAATAATTTTAGGATGTTTTCGCTCATTTGTTGATAGAGCTACTTCATGTCGAGGTTTTGTTTGAAATCGGGAATAGTGTTGTAAATTCTCCAATACTTTATATTTAGAGGGAAGCGTGCTAACGTAACAGGCAGCATTTGCTCTGGTATTCAACCATTCAGAAAAAATATTGAGGTCAGCTTCCCCACCACAATTATACATAATATCACCCCATTGCAATTTCAGCATGTCAGGAATTTTTCCAAGTAATTCTTTGAGTTGAGGATTTTTCAAATGTCCTGTGCACTTCAAGGATTTTATTGTCTCAACAAGATTTCTCACGTGGTTTGAAAAATGTATCAACTTCTCAAGGTTCTGATCTCTCATTGGTTGGATAGCTCTTACCTTACCTCGATTATTTGATCGGGACGTCCAAAACGCATTTCTAATGTGTTTATTACCAAATTTATGTTCGAGGGACACATCATCATTCCGGCGACAGTAGATTTAGCTTCTCCTCGGAGACATTTTTGCAGCTTAACCATTTTTTCTTCATTGGAAAATTTGCACATGGAGGAGACGAGATGAACTTGGTTGGCCATTCGGCAGGATTGCCATCGAAAATAGGAAAGTCCTTTTCCATGAAGCGATACATTCTGAAATTGTCTTTGGATCGGCTGGTTGCTTTTTGGAAAGTTTCAGAAAGTGTTTTACACAGCAATTGAATGTCCGTCATTTCTCTTGGTACGGTTGGTGGGTCTTCTTTTCTTGGTTGTTCTTGGTCTTGTGTTGGTTGAATCTCTATTTCATTTACCCAGTTTTGAATATCTGTCGTTTTTGGAGAGGAGGGTGGTTGAGAAATTGGTGTCAAAACTCTTACGGTTGGATAAAGGCTTCTTGTAGATTTGATACTTTCACACTCTGTAGTTTCGTTTATTTCTTGTTGATGAAATTCGTGCTCTATTTGAAGTAATTTAAATTGGTTGTCTAGTTCCAATTTCTTCATTTCAATTTCTTGTTTCGCTTTTTCCATATTGAGGGCTAACTCTCGTCTTCTATTTGTAATTGAACTAGTCGTACTATGTCGGGAATATCTGGATTTTTGGGATATGGTTTCAATTCCATGCAGGTTTTACGGATTCTGTACTTCATTCGTGACTATTTGTTCTTGAGATGGTATATTTTCCGATGTCTGGATGCTTGGTTCTGATACGCATGTTATCTGATTTGATCTATCATTAGGAGTGTTGTCTACCCCAAAATGATGAGGCCATACAAAATCTCCATCCAAATGGTGATTGGTACGTGCACCTGGTCGTCTCAGGTTGTATCCTCTTGAACTCATTTGGGCAGTGATTCCAAAGTCTGATTCCGTCGGCTCGAAAGGACCGAAATGTAATATGGTCGTCACAAAAGACTTTCAAAGTAGTTTTTTATTCAGAGAAAAAGGCAAATGTGTGTCAATATTTACAATATTTGACAATATCTGACAATTCCTTTTTTATATCTAGGCAACTCCATAAAAATAAAATATATACAGTGTCTTCTAAATGTCGAATATGTTACACCGACTAAGATATTAGTAATTTAGGAACTGATCAGTTGAGGCAAATTGATGGAAAAACAAAATGAAAACAATAATTGATTATATTTAAAATCAACAATGCTGAACAGATGGGCGAAGAAAAATAAGGGAATCAGAACATTCAGGAAAAGTTAAGAAGTAATGGTAGGATATACTTTGTGACCGCGTAACCAAAAAAATGAGAGAGTTAGCATAAATATAGATCGCCACTGGGTTTCCTAGTCTAGGCCGGCGACATGTCTATAAAATATATCACTTCCAGTGGTTTTTACAAATTCTGATAAATCCCCAAAGGATTCTTTCTTCAGAGAAAATACAGTTTTTTTAGATATTAATATTTTTTATGAAAACAGTCAACAGTCATTTCCTTGAGAAATTAGTATTTCCAAGGAAATATTGAAACGAAACTAAAAATTACTGTATGGAAAAGTTTGGGGTATAGAATGCAACTATGTAATTTGCATCGTTTTAAAAAAATTGGATATGGATTTGGTGTTATTGCATGAAATCAGTTTATTTCTGCAAATATAACCATTTATCACTTTTGTTTCCATCATACAATTAAAAACATGTAATCATTTTGATTTTCACCTGTGAAAAAGTAGCCAGTTGAAATGGAAGTAGAAAATATTTTGTTATGTTTCTAAAAAAAAAAGGTGAGATTTGATTCCATATATCACTATGGAATATGAGGTTCTACCCTTCAAACTCTTTCAGATAAAGTTATTTTTCGTTTTATCTATATTTTTGTTTATATCTTTGGATATACGAATTTTTCATAAAATTAACATGAAACATTTTTTGTAGAAAATATTGATACAAAAAATAAACATCTAGAATGGTTAAGTCACATCAAGTCACTATGTTGCCCATGCAGTGAAGTTGAATAGTTGTCCATGCAGTGAAGATTTTGAACAAGTATTTGAATATCCATAAAATGCAAACTTTGAATATTGATTATGGCCTTATATTTTGGAAAACAACTGAGATGTAAATGATGTATTGATTCTATAAACTTTGAAAAGTCATGCAGGGGTGTTTTCAAATAAAATGATATGTTAATATATGTTTTCTACATATATGAATGTTATAGCTTTTTATTTTGTAATAGAAATAGTTCATGAATACCTACTAGAATATAGAATAGAAGAATATAACTTTATTTAGCATCAATAGCTATTATATAACAGTCCATAAATGTTACAATTGATATCATTACACATAAACAATACAACCTATACATTGAAATACATTTTTCTTAACCTTGTTTTAAATTTTTTTACATTTGCTGATGTCTTAACCAACAGAGGTAGATCATTATATATTCTCAAACCTTCGATGAAGAGGGTTTTTTCCAAAGCATTTGTATTGAAGCCCTGCATGTGGAACTGGTCATTGAACCTTAAATTATAATGTATCATATCTGCCCTTTTGATAATATATTCTTGCAAGTAAGAAGGAGTTTGCTTATTAACAATTTTAAAAATTAATACTAATGCAGACTCTATAATCAGTTGGGAAATATTTAAAAATTTAAGCTTCATTAACATATCATTTATCGCTGTTAACCTGCTGCAACGTAATAAAATACGCATTGCTTTATTCTGAAGTAGCTGCAAACGATGAATTTGCAGATGAACAGCAGAGAAATATGGACATGCAGTAATTAAAATGTGGGTATATGATAGTGTTATATACAATTTTTCTACACCATGGGGAAAGGTTTATACAAATTCTATAAAAGTGGCCGACTTTTTTGCCTATTTTTTCACATAAAAAAATCAATATGCCTAGAAAAATTAAGTTGAGGGTCGAATAGAATACCGAGGTACTTCATCTCATTAACAAACATAATTACAGAATCATCAATTTTTAACACAAAATTTCCCTGATTGAACCTAGTACAATTGATTTTGCTACCTAATATCATACACTTAGTTTTTTGGGCATTTATCTTAAGTTTATTGGCCCTGAGCCAACTATTCAAAATATCTAACTCATTATTCATGGATTCAACACAGTTGTTATAGTTTTCCCCAGATATGGAAATCAATGTGTCATCTGCAAATAGATTAATAAATGAATTTTGGAGGTAAAGATGTAAATCATTTATATAAAGTATAAACAATAATGGTCCAAGCACACTCCCTGAGGAACCCGTTGATACTATCTATTCTGTCAGAACAACTTCCATCAATTTTGTTTTATGTTGCCTATTTGTTAGATAATTTGTTAGCCATATGAGTACTGTGCCTCTTATACCGTATGCCTCGACTTTGATAACAGTTTTGTTCTATCTATTGTTTCGAACGCTCTTTTAAATCTACAAATACACTAACGACAATTTTTCCATCATCAATGTCCTTTTCCACTTATTACACATTAATTGGCAAGCTGACTCAGTAGAATGATTATGCGGAACCCAGATTGGCAAACAAACAGCAAATTATTTACGCTTTAGGTATTCCACTAGCTGCTCATACACTAAAATTTCTATTATTTTTTCAATTACTGGCAGTAAATTTATGGGTCTTAGCTCTTCGGGCTTACTAGGTTTGTTTGTCTTTGGTACAGGTATTATTGTGCTGCACTTCAGGATTGCTGGCAGTACACCAGTTTGCAAACACGTATTTATGATATACAATAAAGGATACCCCACCACTGAGAATAAATTTTTTAATAATGACACTGTAAGCACATCATCACCCGTTGCTTTATTTTTCAAATTGTTTACTATTTTCTGCAATTTATTGAGAGAAATAACAGGAAACGTGTTAATACTAGAATTCACAACAATTTTAATTTCCACAAAGTTTGTAGGATTAGGTATGCTTTCAGAAATTTCCTGTATACTATCAAAATAATACTTATTTAATTCTTCCTTAACACTTCCTGCACCTAGGTCCAACGAGTTAAAGTCGAAGTTACTGTTTTTACTATTTACTATTTGTTTTAGTGTATGCCACATTTTTTTACTATCATTTTTACATTCATCAATAGTTTTTTCATAAAATTCTTTCTCTTTAGCTCTAATTAAGGATACAACTTGTTTTCTTTTCCTTCTATATTTTTCGAAATCTAATGGATTATTTGTATAGTGAAACGTTTTGTAACACATATCTCTCTCTTTCTGTAAAGTTCTGACTTCATTGTCAATCCACCCACTTGAATTTAAGAACTTTTTTATTTCTTTTGGCGCTATTTTATTTACACTTGATTCAATATTGATCATAAAGTTTTTATATAAGACGTCGACATCAGTAGAAGTATAATCCCAATTTTTTTGAATCAAGTCCATACTAATACCGTCCATTTTTTCTTTTGAGATGAATCTCGAGTAGATAATTTTAATGTTATTTTTTGGACATACATTAATTTCGATTCCTATAATATCGTGATCTGTGAACTTTGGAAATTCACGTTTAACTTCTTGAAATTTGTTATTTGTAAAATTTTTGGAGTAGATAATTTCAATTCTTTTGAGTGCACTATATCCATAATCCTTATTCCGTTTGAATTTACAGATGAAAGGTCAATATTAAAATCACCCATTATTATAACATCATTAGTACCCAAGATTTTATCATCGAGAAGTTCACGGAAACAATCTAGGAAAATAGATTTACATCCATTGGGTGATCTGTATACACCACCTATTATGACTTGTTGATATCCCACCGTAACCTTAAGCAACATATACCAATACTCTTTTGAAACACTAACTTTTGTTAGCTCTTCATATTTAATATGACTTCTTATATAACATATTACTCCCCCAGTGTGCCTACTATCGGAAAGGGTTATTGAACAGTTATACTCATTTATAAAATATTCAGATTCTGCAATATCAGCTGTCACATGGGTTTCTGTAACTACTACAACAACTGGTTTAACATCCATTAATAATTGTCTTAATTGAGAAAAATTTGTTGTTAAGCCCTGTATATTTACACATAGTACTAGGCCATTTGAGGTAGCCCGTGATTGCTATTGGTAATTGATTCTATCTTTATTTTTTGAAACCTGTCTTAAATAGCTTTCACAATTTGGATCGAATACATGGTGTTTGTAATTAATTATCTTTAGCTTTAGGGTATCAACAGCATACTTACAACTTGTACATTCATATTCGGTGCTTCTACATTCTTCTTTCCTATGATTTTTGTTACAATAAGGACAAACCGCATTTGAGCTACATTTATCTGCACGATGTCCATATTTCCAGCACTTAAAACATCTTAAGACATAACAAACTCAAAGAATTTATAGCTAGACCACCCTATAAATATTCTGTCTTTATTTTTAGCCAAGTACCCGTACTGTGTACTCGACATTTCGATTATTACATTCCATCTATTTTTTATTGTTGACTTAAACTTATGAACAAAACTCATATCATTTTCCAAGTCCTCAGGAAAGTTTTGGTTTGCTAACTGAGAAATAAACTGTGTGTCATCCACAATGTCTTCTTCGCGTACATTAATTATTTTTATCCTTGGCTTCCCAAAAACAAGATATCATAACATTATCTGCGACTAACTCTATTGAAAAATAGTACTTTCAAGTATAATATATCCATCCTCAGTTGAATAAATTCATCTTCGACTCAAAATATAGGATTAGTTCAAAATCCTACATATTATAATGTTTAATTGTGAAGGAAACCGGAAAGATAAATAAATATGATTCCCTGTATAAAGTATTGTAGTAGACCAAATTGAGTGAAAACTATTCCTGCGTAAAAACCAGTTGATAACTTCGCTGACCGCTCATTGCATAAATTACCATAAACCCTCACAGTTCACTTTATTGGGTTTGAGGTAGAATCTATTAGTAGAACAGTGGTGTGGTTTGTGTCTGGACAGCCATGTATGGTGAACAACTGCAAGAAAAAATTTGTGCAGTAGTCGAAAGTAGCATTCACATACAATTTCTGGCTTAAGCAAAGCTGCTTTAAATTTGTAAAATAGTTATTGTAATGGATAATGTGTTGTACCACTCACGTCACAAGGTAAAAATACCCCCAAAAGCGACAAAAAAAGTGGACATTTTGAAATTTATGGCTTTGAAAAATTTGAATATTCCCCAAAAGGCCGCAAAGGAGCTATTCTACAACTTATTAAAAATCAAAATTTCGAGAAAAAATATGTCATTGACGAACTCTGTAAAAATTCTTGTCATACACTGTTGAGGTTACCTCCTTATCATTGTGTTTTCAACCCCATAGTTTGGTCATTTATAAAAAACAAATTGATCTCTGGAAGTTCCCGGACCGTCTTAGACTGGGTGAAATCTGGGAAGATCTTCATTTGAGTGCCTTCTTGAAAATAAAATCATGTATTCTCTATATTTTCTATTGGGTATTATCATTAATTTCGACTTGATATTATATTTTTCTACCTTCATGCAAAAAACAATACTTTATTGAACTATATTTAGTGAAAAAACTGGTTCTTTATTGCACTAGTGCCATAAAATGTTTATTGCACTC
Source organism: Gonioctena quinquepunctata (assembly GCA_018342105.1). Classification (NCBI taxonomy): domain Eukaryota; kingdom Metazoa; phylum Arthropoda; class Insecta; order Coleoptera; family Chrysomelidae; genus Gonioctena; species Gonioctena quinquepunctata. Next base: position 332,797 of record JAFIRS010000100.1, on the reverse strand, counting down.
ATCTGTCATTCTACTACAACGTTTTGTGATCATGACAAACATAAACGTTCAAATCGACGCCATTTTAGTCCATTTTCTGTGATATTGTATTACAATTTAAACAATTGCATATTTTATATTATTTTCAATCAAATTTATTGCATACTGGATTACTAGTTAGAGAGCCGCGGGTCTAAAACCGCGATGAGATGCTATACGTCTTCCGTTTGGTGAGATGAAAGTCCATCCCTCTAAAACCCCAAATTCCAAATATTTTTGAAATCGGGCAGGGCCCACTCTAGTACGAAGGGAAAATGTTATCGACTTTTTCGGCGATTTCTATATGTCTTCCGTTATAATAATTTTGTTTAGATAGTGACTAGTAATCATCTGACAAAGCGGAAGACGATTTGGTTGAGGCGCACTACTGAAAAACCTATTTTTGAAAATGTTGGGCCCCAAAATTGATCATCGCAAAAATTCGACGTCTCCTATATGCTTAATTTTGTGTTCCTTTACATTGTTATGGTCTTTACATCGGGAAAATCTGAATGGAAGACTTTTTTAGTAGGGCCCGGCCTCAGGGTTTAGCAAATAAACAAATTGAATAACTCGCGGCAGCCCCTAAGTTGAAAAATCGAAAACCGCACTTGGGTTCAATCTTAAGCTTCCAAATTTTGCATGAAGCTTCTTCAGGGGCCAAAAACCTAATTTCCAAAGGAAAGACTTTTTGGCCAACTTTTCACCCCTTTGAATTTCCTCTATTTTCTGTTTATTCCTGGTAATCTTTTTCGTTTAAAATTTTTCCTCATCGATTAGTCAGTGTATAAAGTTTAATAAACATACCTCATTGATGGAAAGATGAGATGGATAAATAGATGGAAGATGAGATGGAACGATGGGATGGAAAAATGAGATAGAAAAATGAGATGGAAAAATGAGATGGATAAATGAGATGGAAAAATGAGATAAAAAAATTGGATGAAATTTTTTTATGTTCGCCCCCGTCGGCTCAAATAATCTATTTGAGCGAGGAAGAGCACATAAATGAACTTAGGGAGATGAATGAATCAAATCAAAATTACTTTATTGTCTGAAGAATGAAATTCCTATTGACAAAGTGAAAAAACAGTAAAAAAGAAAAAAGAGAACATCAATAGCAATTGAATATATGCTTATTTTTTATACATACCTCGTTACATATTCATATAAGTAGAAGTCTATATATACAAAAACATACATTACATAAAATGAATTTCAAACAATATTAATGTTAGTCACTAGACGTCAGTTTATTAAAAATTGGAGGTGTTATTTATAGTATAAAGTTATACATAAAAAAGAAGGGTATATACAGAAATCAGAATTCTGATCTTTACAATTAATTAAATTATGATAAAAATAAAATGGAATAAAATAGAATAAATTAAAATCAACAGAATAGCACATACAAAGTGAATACCCATACGTATCAGTCGATTTAAAAAGCACAACAACCAAAAAGAAACCAAAATAAAAATCTAAAATTTCACAGAATAAAACTTGTCCAACGAGTAGAATGCTCTGTCGAGTAAAACATTTCTCACAGAACTCTTGATTTTTTTTTATCCATAATCGTTTTAATTTCGTTAGGTAAATGATTGAACATTTTTATGCCATTATATATAATGGAATTTTTTATTTGTGCAGATCTTGGAATCGGTAAGGTTATATTTAGGGTTTGTCTTGTGATATATTGTGCGGTGCCATTCACTCGATCCCTAAACTTACTGTGAATTAGGCAAATTGTTTCTAATATATAGATACAAGGTAAGGTCAAGATTCGTTGTTTCTATGAACAAGGGCTTACAAGAATCCCTGAATTTAGCTCTGCACAAGTATCTAATTGCCCTTTTCTGCAATACGAAAATAGATTCGAATAAAAATCCACTACAAGACCCCCAAAAGCAGATTCCATATCTCAGATGAGAGTCAATTACCTCATGGTATACCTTTTTGGCCATATCCCTACCAAGTTCCAGAGTGTTTACTGCAAAACATCCAGAGGCTATTTTTTGCCCAGCTTTTTTATATGGTCCTCAAACTTTAACTTTTCGTCAATGTACAAGCCAAGAAACTTCGTTGTTCTTGTACTGCTAATAACTTCATTACCCAGATACAGTTCTGGCAGATGACCTTTAAAGGTGAGGATATTCGTTTTCGATATGTTTAAAGATAATAGATTGGCATCGCACCATTTTTTTACCTTTATAAGATCATTATTGATTTGTAGATGCAGATTAACGTCATTTCTATTATTCCAAAGTATGGTAGTATCATCTGCGAACTGAGTAAACTTTCCGTAATCTTTATTGGCTAGATCATTTATGTAGATTAAAAAGAGAATTGGGCCAAGCACTGATCCTTGAGGTACTCCCCATTTGATGAATAATTGTTGCATAATTTGTTCTGAAGAGACACGCTTTGCGTGCGGCCTGATAAGTACGACTCAAACCACTTCAGAACTATATCTCTGAAGCCATACCTTTCTAATTTCTTCAACAGGATTTTATGGTTGACACAGTCAAACGCTTTTGTTAGATCACACAGAACTGCTGCCACAACATCTCCATCATTAAGATTGATATAAACATCCTGTAGTAGGTTAAAAATAGCATCACTAGTTCCTTTAGATCTTTGGAACCCAAATAGAAAAGAATGGATAACTTTATGCTTTTCCAAAAAAGTCATCATTCTATTTTTTACAAGCTTTTCAATTAATTTAGAGAGGGACGGTAACAATGAAATGGGTCTAAAGTTGGCTGGATTTTCAATATCCCCACCTTTATGTAACGGAATCACCACCACCTTTTTTAGACATGCTGGGAATACTCCCGCAGAAAACGAAAAATTGATAGCTTCCGCCAGAATCACTAGAGCGGAGTCCGGTAGGTGAGAAAAAATTTTGGTGGATAGGTCATCGTATCCAGATGCATTCTTATTTTTTATTTCAAGAAAAGTTCTCTTAATTTCTCCAATGTCTGTTGGCATGAAGAAGAAAGATTCTAAAACAGATGTATTTTCTAGATAACTCATGGGGTCCGTGGTGGGTTGGATGACTTTGGAGATATTTTCTGCTATTGAGCAATAGTATTCATTAATGTCGCCACAATCGAGATTTGTTTTCACGGGTATAGAAAATGGTTTACCCCTCAGCTCATTGATAATTGCCCAACTCTCTTTTTGCTTATTACCGGAATTTTCTATTCTTTCCCTATAATACAATTGCTTTGCCGCTTTTAGAGTTCCTCTATAAATTTTTCGGTACTTGTTATAATAAGAAATGAATGATTCATTTTCCATAGCATATTTTCTGATATAATGTAAGGTTCTCATATTTTTTGCGGACACTTTCAAACCTTTGGTTATCCATGTAAGGTTTTCCCGTTTTACTTTTGATGTCCTTTAGAGGAAAAGCAATGTTGAAAATATCCGACAGCATCGAATGAAATTTACTTAAAGGGGTCAATGCATTTCAGAGATTCATTCCAGTTATTAGCAGTACAAAGTTGTTGGAATTTAATGAAATTTGTTTTGCTGTATATTCTTCCTATATGCCTTGCTCTACCAGAAGTTCTTGAATTGTTTGGGACATAACACAAGACAGCCGTGGTCTGACAGACCGAATTTATGATTTCACATTCATTACCATCGATGTTGGAGCCCACATAGTCAATAATTGAACTGGACATTTTGGAGAATCGTGTTCTGGAATTGACTTTCATCATTAGATTAGAGCTATTCAATCAGTTCTCTAACGAAATTGTGGATTTTGAGGTTTTATTACTAAAATCTATATTAAAATCACCAGTGAGTATTACCAGGCTTGTGAGGAATATTTGCTAATAATATTTCTAACCTTTCCAGAAATAGTTTCTCACTGAATAATGGAGATCGGTACACACAGAAAATGAACAAGGAGATATTTTACAATATATGCCCGAAAACTCGAACTCCTTCTCAACCAACATGTAATCATAGCTTTTCAGTTCAGTAAAATTAAACTTATCAATAAATTCTTTATGGATGAGAATCAGGGTTCCCCATGTTTGGAGTTCATCCTAGAATATTTTGAAATCAAATGTAGTTTGGTACACAAATGTACTCATCTATTTCTAGCCAGTGCTCTGTTAATAATACTATATTAGGAAAGTTTTGACTTTCTAAAAATACGAACAGTTCATCTGCTTTGTTTCTTGCTGACTGAATGTTCAGTAGAATTAAGGACATACCTTTGTTCCCGTCCGCCTTCTAAAAAAGATTTCTGATCCACTTCAACTCCAGAGTTAGATTTCGAGAGTTCCTCTATATGAAGGCACATATTAGAGGGTTTCTCATTCTGATCCTCAATATTTAAATCACCCAATTCGATTGTTTGTATCGATTTTAGAACCACGTTATTATACTTTGGAGAATGGAAAATATTTCTCAATATACTGCAAATTTCAAATTTACTCCCCTGTTGTTTATTATCAACGAGAAAAGTAATAGAATGGTTTCTGGTATTATGTGAAAATCTTTTGAGAGACATCTGTATTTTTTTAATAATAACATGATCCATTTGAGTGTCACACTCTGAAGTGATTATTAGGTTCGTGGTTTTACTTATATTTAGGATATTTCTTAATGCTAAATTCAGATTTTTGGAGTTACTTATATTTTTAGTATTGAACATCAAAATTACATAATCATCTTGACCATAGCTCAAACTTTTTTCAAAGATACTGCTTGTCAACAATGATAATTCCATTTTTGGTTTGATGCTTTCAGTGATGGTGTATTTCTGCCTGGTAATAAATTTATCCAATACTGCAGAAAAATTTATTGCGTACTGATCGCCTAGAATTAGAATTTTAGAAGCCGCTATTTCTTCCCGACGCAAAATTTTTTGATTTGTAACTAGCAATGAATTTTCCTTAGCTTCAGATCTTACTAGATTACTGTCCCTTTCCTGCCGGTTCGAAAGTTTGACCTCTTCTTGGAGGTTTAAGTAATTTGGAAGCAGTTCTTCCGAAAATTCCATATATTTGAGTTTTTTCACTTTTTCACTAACTTTCTTTTGCTGTTTATCACATTTCTTAATATGACTCTTGCGAATAACGGTGTTTTTTGCATTCTTCTTCTTTTCTCCTGTTTTGACTAGTTTCCTGGTAGCTTTCACATATTTTCCCTCACTAATGTGTATTGCCTCTTTTAATAAAGTCATCTCCCTATTTTGATAATGATTTCCTTCTTCATCTTGTTCCATATTTGATTCTCCCATCAGTATGCCGCTGGGGAGTGCAGGTTCAGTCATTGTAAATTGATGACTCACCTCACAAGAATTTGTTTGTGTTTCATTAGTTTTTACTGAAACCACTTTTTCCACATTCTTCATCTCCTGAATTTCGTACTCCATTTCTTTGATAAGTTTTTTCTGTGCATCTAGATGTGTGTTCAATTCAGTTTCGGATTCTAATGCTTGTTTAATTATGGTTTGATTATCCTCTTGACAACAAATAATTTTATTGTCTTTCACAAACTTCACTTTCTTCTTGAAATTCTGTTGAAGACAACTCTTGTGGAATACACTAGAACATTTTGTGCATACATAATGCACAAATGGTTTGAGTTTGCAGCACTTGTAGTTCATTTTTTACTGCTACACTTTCTTCCTGGCCTGTATTTATAAATTGACTAATTTTGCTGGACTATTTAATTTATATGGAGCAGAATCGCCCCAAAGCAAAACACTAATGACCCAAAAAAGCATATACTTATTTCTTTCTTAATCTTGTTACTTTGGAGCAATCTAATGAATAATTTTAATTGAATTAGCACAATAACAGTTTTATTTAACAGTTTTTCTTGGAATTTCACTTGATTTCTTGATCAATGCAATATTCTTCATCTATACATATGAAATACACAATTCAATATAAACTTTTTACCACTTAAATCATTATAAACTCAGGAGCACAATTCGACTCAACCTGATTCAATGAGGGATTTTCAAGATGAATGAATGAATGAATGCCACCATGTTATCATTAACTAGTAGTTGAGGTATGTTTATTAAACTTTATACACTGAATAATCAATGAGAAAAATTTTCAAACGAAAAAGATTACTAGGAATATACAGAGAAAATAGAGAAAATTCAAAGGGGTGGGAAGTGGTGAAAAGTTTTCTGGCCCCTGAAGAAGCTACATGCAAAATTTGGAAGCTTAAGATTGAACCCAAGTGCAGTTTTCGATTTTTCAACGTAGCCGCTCCCGCGAGTTTTTCAATTTGTTTATTTGGTCAACCTTGAGGCCGGTCCTACTAAAAAAGTCTTCCACTCGGATTTTCCCGATGTAAAGACCATAACATAGTAAAGGAACACAAAATTAAGCATATAGGAGACGACAAATTTTTGCGATTATCGATTTTAGGGCCCAAAATTTTCGAAAATAGGTTTTGAGTAGTGCGCCTCAACCAAATCGCCTTTCCGCTTTGTCAGATGATTACTAGTCACTTTCTAAACAAAATTATCATAACGGAAGGCATATAGAAATCGTCGAAAAAGTCAATAGACATTTCTCCTTCGTACTGGAGTGAGCCCTGCCCGATTTCAAAAATATTTGGAATTTGGGGTTTTTGAGGGATGGACTTTCACCTCACCAAATGGTGTTTTTGTTTCTCTCTCAAATGCTAAAAATGTTATCGTGTTTGTCATCTTTTATTTTATAACTATAGTTTCATACCTAATTTAAATTTTGTTTTATTAGGTTTAGTTTTCCTATAAATGAAAATGTTTCAAAAAAATCCTGATGTTTTTAAAAAATTAATTTTAAAAAAATTTTTTTTTTTTTGTTTGTATTTTACACTTTCTTGATACTTTTTATATCTTAGATTGCTTAGAAAAATCGAATTTAAACGGTTTTCTTCACATAAAGGATTCAATATAAAATTGAACCAGAGAAAGGTAGATCTCAGGTGAAAAACAACTACTTTCCTGGCAAATAACACGCAGAACGTTGAATGATATTCACCTGAAAATCCATGCATACTTCCATAAAATATCAATGGACATTGAATGCAAATGTTTCTTTCTGATAAGCTCGATTATGTTTAATTTAAGTCGTGTTCACCTAACAATCGCATACGGTTTCAGGCTTCTTGGCCCTCATCAGTCAGGAGTAGTCAACCAGCCAAAGTCCAAAGAACTCTGGCTGAAGTGAGACACAACGTAAACAAACATCATCGATCTTGTAACACCTATAGAGTGCGCGGAAAAGATAAACTTTAACCGGCGGTACCTAGTGACAGAAAGAAACACTCCGAAAATCTCCCACCTCGATAGGTTTCTAATAAAAGATTCCTTCTCAGTAGGAGTGGCAAGCCCGTCTAGCATATAGTGAGAGATAAGTGCCATGTGAAGTGGAATGAATAGAAAAATCGAATTTAAACGGTTTTCTTCACATAAAGGATTCAATATAAAATTGAACCAGAACACCTATAGGTGTTACAAGATCGATGATGTTTGTTTACGTTGTGTCTCACTTCAGCCAGAGTTCTTTGGACTTTTGGCTGGTTGACTACTCCGTACTGATGAGGGCCAAGAAGCCTGAAACCGGTATGCGGATTGTTAGGTGAACACGACTTAAATTAAACATAATCGAGCTTATCAGAAAGAAACATTTGCATTCAATGTCCATTGATATTTTATGGAAGTATGCATGGATTTTCAGGTTAGATTGCTTAGTTATAACATCTGGCGGTTCCAAGCCCAGGGTGATATAAAAAAACGGGCCCATTTATTTTTTGCAAAGATACAAAAAAATATAATAATTAACTTTTGGGCCGTTTCTTATTATCACCCAATAGACCCACCAAAAAATGTTATTAGTGAAAATCCCTTCTAATCATTTTCTAGATAGTTTAATGAAATTTGTTTTTATAATCCCTATCATAATTGATCACAATTTTGGGTGGGTAATTACCGAAATGATAATTATATAAAAAAATGTTCAAATTCATAATAATTAGGAAAGTAATTTGAATTTTTTCCATTGTATATTAGTGTAAGAGGATTAGAATGAAATTCAGTTCCATTATGATTTTTTCAGCACAATCACTGACTTCGATAAAACATATTAAAACAAAAATGGGCAAAGTTACATTTGAAGTAAAAGAATAAATCTCCGTCTAAGGTCGGCATGTTCCATCAAAGCTGCAAATCCTATTATGTTTATCATCCCGTCATCATCTCATCTGTAACCAAACCCACCCCGGTCTTGTATGATTCATAAATTTTCTGGTTGCCTTTCATTTTTTTTTTCCTTCATTTTTTTTCAACCTTTTTTTTTGTGATCGTCTAGACAGTCAGCTCCACTTTTCAGGCAGCAGGATCTGCAATCCATTTGCTCTCAGAAGATAGCTTGTTTGTTTTTCGGCACACAGCCTAGTATAGCAATTTTTTTTTTGTCGGCACACAGCCTTATAGGTATAGACCCTTGAAAGGCTAGACCCTCAATTTTCCCACGTTGTGTATTTGTTTTTTTTTTGTGTTCTTTAGGATACAAAGTTCTGTTCAGCTGAAGAGAAATAAAAGACGAAGAGTAAATAAATACATATATTAAAGCCAAGAGTTACAATCTCAACTTGTTTGAAAACAATTCAACGATAAAAGTATTTACATTTTTCACAATTCAATATTGAAAGTTATAGTCTAAGAGCCCATGACCGGCTACCTGTATGTATTTGACCAGACCTGAGTTTTTGTACGTTGAGGCCCCTATACCTACCATACATTAGTAGGGGACTCACTAAGCTCAAAGTGGTGGACGCGTCGAGCGCTCAGGTAAGACAGGTATCAATTTTTGACTAATTTTAAATCCATTTGACCACGTCTGCCGTTTTGAAATTTGAAAATATATTATCATTTCTATCGGAAAATAAGAATGGCAGACCATTATCGCGCATTTTACTTTGTGGCAGACAATTTTGAAAATGATAAAAAAAAAAATTTGAAAGTATTTGACCAGATCTGCCATTGCTATATTTTATTCATTATAGTCTTAAAAACTTATATTGAACACGGCAGACGTCTACATTGCGTACACACATCAACAAATAATAAAATCTTAGCTACTACCCGGTCAGATGTATATGTATTCCGTTGGCTGTTTTACATCAATGTAATTTACTGTATCACTGTATTCATATAAATTAAAAAATTTTCGTATTCTATATACTAAACTTCATTAGTTAGATGATAAAGAAGTATATTTTTTATGGAAGAATCATAAATAATATGGTATAATGCTTATAAAAAAATAATTCGATTAATCATTTTAATTTTTTTCTTTTTATTTCGTTAAGACAAAATTGAAAAGTGTTAAATGAGTTAAAAAAATATATCATATATATATGTATATATCAATCTTCATTCATCATCTTCATCATCGGAGTCATGTTCATCGTTAGATGACTCGTCTTCATCATCTATTGAATCGGATTCTGCAAAAATAGAACGTAAATTGTGAAATAAACGTAATTTGATTTGAAAAGTTCGAGAAGGAATAGATTTTTATCAACTTACCAGGGACATTGGTGATTGAGTCACTCACAAAAGATGGAAGTTGGTCACCTTCGAACCATTTGAAGGCATATGTGTTGTCCTGCTCAATCCAACCATACTCCAATGGGTCTAAATTTGTGGGTTGCTTTTTGTGAGCATTTATCCAAAGAGAAGAAATATAGTGGGCCCTCAAAAGTTGTTGATAAAGCTCACTCTTACACAGTGGTATTGAGCTTGCGTCAAAATTTTGAATTTTTTTTCTAAAATTTTCATTGATGTCCGAGGCTTTATAGTTGTTGACGAATAGTTGGAACCTTCCATCATCTACATCATTAGATTTTTTGGCATTGTATGGCTGGCAAGTGAAATGTTGAATGATGTTAAATAGAGTAGCAAATGCTTTGATATTCAGTATTCTTCTTTAGCAAAGTAAAAGGTCTTTTCTTCCCTTAATTGAAGAAGGCTGGATTAAAATCACATCCAGTAAATGCATGGAAGCCGATTAAACTTTTACCTAACAACTCACCAAGCTCTCTATAAATTTTTGTGATGTCAACATATCTTTCATTATTTCCTGTTCCATTGAGCATCCAAATATTCGAATGAGAATTCTTTAATTGTGCCATATTACCAATCATTATAATTAATATATCGGCATCAGAGGCTCTAATAACAATATTCGACTACTCTGCGATATTGCAAGCATGATAGATTATTTTTGTATCCGCTTCTTTCCTTTATTGAAGAAAGCTGGATTAAAATCACATAGTAAATGCATTGAAGCCGATTAAACTTTTAGCTAACAACTCACCAAGCTCTCTATAAATTTTTGTGATGTCAATATATCTTCCATTATTTCCTGTTCCATTGAGCATCCAAATATAAGAATGAGAATTATTTAATTGTGCCATATTACCAATCATTATAATTAATATATCGGTATCAGAGGCTCTTATAACAATATTCGACTGCTCTGCGATATTGCAAGCATGATAGATTATTTTTGTATCCGCTTCTTCATGTGAAGTACATCATAAATCTTCAACAACACTCGATTGTATCGTATCATCAACAACTTGATACAATTGACAATTCCGGAAATTTAAATAAATCTGTCGGTTACCCAAAAATGATTTTATTTCCTCACTAGACCAATGCTTTGTCAAAAATTCAACAAAAGCTTCCTTAAATTTTGTGTTTTTTAATTCTTTTGCAAAATCCGACGGTTGCACCTGTTCAGGTCCAGAAATTTTGTAATCAATCAAAGATGCTGCATGCCGTAGGCATCTTTCACTATCTTTAATTGATGGATACAAATAGTGATAAAAGATGACATCAATTCGTCGGGCCGAATATTTTGTTATCATTTGAAGAAATTTCTTTGAAATACTCCCGAATGTTTTGGGAACCTCTTTCATTGAATGAAGAATGAAAAATCCATCAATTAAGAACACATCTGTATATATTATTTGTTGATGTGTGCACGCAATGTAGACGTCTGCCGTGTTCAATATAAGTTTTTAAGACTATAATAAATAAAATATATCAATGGCAGATCTGGTCAAATACTTTCAATTTTTTTTTTTTGCATTTTCAAAATTGTCTGCCACAAAGTAAAATGCGCGATAATGGTCTGCCATTCTTATTTTCAGATAGTAATAATAATATATTTTCAAATTTCAAAACGGCAGACGTGGTCAAATGGATTTAAAATTAGTCAAAAATCGATACCTGTCTTACCTGAGCCTCGACGCGTCCACCACTTTGAGCTTAGTGAGTCCCCTACTAATGTATGGTAGGTATATGGGCCTCAACGTACAAAAACTCAGGTCTGGTCAAATATATACAGGTAGCCGTTCATGGGCTCTTAGACTATTATAAGAGTTCAGCTTATTAAGAAATCGTCTTTGGTTTCGAATCTAATTTGTTTCTGAAGTGATGAAATTTGGACTAGATAAACAAGTGACAGGAATATATCTGGATTTCTAACATTGTTTAATCCCAAAATACATTGCCGGTATATTTCGTGGGTATATTCATAGATCTGTCATCGTCAATTGAGAGAATGAAGACTATAGTACATTTCCAGCACCCAACCAAGGAGTTGCTAGGCTCATTGGACCTAGTGACCGGTCGGAGATTGTTTTGTGTGCACCACACATACTAGATAACCCGTTACCATCCTCGGCCACTCTTTACAGTACGATCTATATATATAGAGTTTTTATATATGCATAAAGCCGGGATCCATGACTTTGCAGAGAGTAACATTGTAGCACTACAAACCTACTCATTTCAAACATTTCTCAATTCAGCTATGGTATAGTGATATCGTGATACGATCGATTAATTTCGACAACTCCGGACAACTATATCTTGGCAATTTCTGGTTTATAATGACGTGATTAAATTTACTAGCTAAACAGATACGTTCCTCAAGTCTATCGTCCTTTTTTTTTTATTAAGAACGATTTCGATATTTAATTTCTTCCTAACTTACTTTATTCCTTAAATTTAATGATAAGAGTTTTTTTTTCTTAAATTTCTAACATTTAATGAGAGAGACTGTCTAATAATTAATTAGTCTTGAACCTTAACCAAATTCCTATAGAATTTTCCTCAAGTATGTTTAAATTGCCACAACCATGGGTTTGTCCTGACATAAGCCTAGTGACCAGCTCGGAATCGTTTTGGGTGCACCCATAAAACAAACCGTTACTTTGCCGATCACTTTTTAAGTTTAAGGTTTTTGGCAAGTTGTAAAACCGGGATTTATTTATTTATGGCAAGAAGTAACATTGGGACCAGATAAACAGACTCAGTTCCACTATTTCAACGTTGTGCATAAAAGGTTTATAAAACCTAGACTTTACTCGAAGTTACGGTTAGGTCCAGAACAACTCAACTAAAGAATGCTGACTCCATCAATTCTAATAGTACTGATTTGAGAGTGACATGAAACGACTAATGATTTCTTTGTTCTTAGAACTTTCATCTAACTGATATAAACAACAGAACGTATACTGAAGACTCAAGGCATATTTGATTTAAATAGTTCGGACCCGGACTCTCGAGAGGTAAGGGGATTGGTATTGTTGATTCCATCTTGAAAGAGAGGCTCCCTTATTGTGTCGACAGTACCTAAATATAATTCCATAGCAGAAGATGTTGTCAGGACTAGGACTCAAGCTGGACTGATTTCTGATCGATCTTGTGCTCGCTTTTATAGGAAAAGGATCGTATCCAGGGAGACGGATTTTGTTTCAAAGAATTCCCAATTGTCCGACTAAAACTTGCCAATATTCGAATTTCCCGAATGGATTTGCAATCTGAAACTTGCATAAAAGTGATCTAAGATATCTGTAAACAATTAGAACCAGGTTTCCCTTCTGAATAAATACGGCATCTACCAAGTTTCAGCCATAAACTTTGGTCTTTGACGTCTTGTTGATAACCCACGCTACAGGACAAATTTTACTTTGAAACTCTATTTTTAACTCTCAAGCTCGGTAAGGTGGGTAGAAAGCATATCAGCTTGATGAGAAAAGTGTATTATTTCATTTGATATATTGGATTAGTAGAGAATATTCTAGGAAGATGACAGGGTAGCGTAGAAGTTGAAATGTCATCCCTACATGTTCATAATGTTTCTTAGATTCGGTTTTAATATTTCCTAGATTTGGTTTCACTAACTCTAAAGATACTATTCTTTCTATCAGCTTTATCAAGGAAGGATATTCTTTCGAGGTGTGGAATAAGTAGAGATACATTATTGGAAACTTGCAGAGTAATGTAGAAGTTGAAGGTAACTCCTACATACTTATAAAGTTCCAAGGTTCGTTTTTTCTACCTGCTAAGTTACTATTATTTTGATCAGCTTGATTAATAACGTGTATTCTACGATTTAAGAAGTCATTTCTGCAGAGAAATATTATTGGAACAATACAGGGTATTGTTGAAGTTGAGTTGAGTATCCTCATCTCTATAATATTCCCAGATTTGTCCTTTCTGTTCCTAAGATTTATATTTGTATGCTCAAGATTAATCAATGGAGTGTGTATTTCAATTCTAGATGACAAATTGTTAGGAAAATGTGATTGGGAGATGACAGCGTAGTGCTGAAGTTGCATCATAGGAAGTACTTACAACGTTACCTAAGAAGTGAATGGACCTCATACCTATGAAGTGATTCATACTCACCTTGTTCTCTTCATACAGTCTTAGACTTGTTATCAGTTGTCGTACAATTCCATAACTTCAGTTGCAGGAGAGGGAAAGAAATCATCGAAGGAATTTTACTTACTTTCTGCTAGATTCTGGTCATCGGAAACTCTTTTCTTGGAAGTACAGATGATGATTTTAACTGCTCCTTCTGAATGATATTCTATCCTCAGACGTTGCTCTGGTGTTTTCCATAGTGGACTTCATAAAGCTAGTTTCTTTTTTTTTATGAAAAGAACCCTACCCATTAAGATCTAGGAATTTATGTAATCTAACAAGACCCAGGGTCACACCGTCTCACATCCATATTTGTATGGTGTTAACTATTCTTATCTACAAAAACTATTGATATAAAGTGCTTTTAGATTTTTTGGAATTTGTCAATAACTGTAAGATACAATGCTCCCATAATGCTCTTTTGAGCATAGAAGTATTAATGGTAGAATCAAAGATATTAAAATTGGGAATTATCTCCATTGTAATCAATATGTGAGTGTTGAACTGTGTGTTCCAAAAATCATTCATTGGAATTCTCAAGTAATGGATAAAGCATTTCAAGCAGTGACTTTTATTTTCAAACTTGCCACAGTTAATACATCAAACACATAAAAAAACATTGAGTTGCTCAATGATGTGAATCAACTACTTCTAAAAGTGGGAACTGGCATTAAAAGCACAAGTCCATATTATACCAAAAGGGCTGGATGAAAATTTTGTATTCCATAAAATTGGTCTTAAAAATAAACTCACAACTATTACCAATCAGTAATAATCAATTATATATAGTGCTTGCTTGTGGGAGAGATTGATTTGGTGATTTTTAATGAAATATTCATACTGAGCAAACGTTCAAATATCCCATTCCTTCCAAGAGGATATATTCATATTTGTTTGTTTGTAATTTGTTACAGTTCCTCACTCTCTTTCAGTTTCTCATAGACATATATTTCACCACTTTTTTTTTCAGTTTACAGATCCGGTTAGCAGATGGATCAAGGCTTGTGGGTCAATTTAACCATGAACATACTATAGGTGAGGTTAGGTCTTACATTCAAACTGCTAGGCCACAGTACCAAAACCAATCATTCAATTTGCTATCTAGCTATCCATCAAAGGTGTTAGATGACGCCCAAACACTGGAGGGGGCAGGTTTATTAAATGCAGCAATTATGCAGAAATTAGTTTGAACTGAAAATTATTTGATATTTATTACCAATAAGTCTTGTGTTAATCTTAATAATAAGTTGAGTTATTTAATGCTGATTGGAGATTCTCAATAGATAAATATATCAAAATATTTGTTTTTATTTTTTCAAAGGAGAAAAACATTTTAGTTTACATCATGACAGAAACGCTAGGTCGGCAAACCACTTTGTTTTATTTCTCAATTCAAATCAAAGTGGGATTTTCTTGCAAATCATGTTGATATGTTTAATGTATACATCTGGGAATAACCTCTAAGGTATGTCAGAAGTGTGATTTGTTTATTGTTTACATATAAAGAACATATTAGTTATATTTTAATTTATTACTTCATTAATTTGTTTTCATAATAGACATTTTTGCAGATGCACAATTTTAAAGATGAGATCATTCTCTCAACTAAATATTTAAATTCAAACCAGTGGTTATTAAAATAATCTTATAAATATCTTGCCAGTGTTTTCTTACGATCTACTTGGATAGATAGAGATTTATTTAACTGCGTTGCATAAAGTAATATGTTTGTATCAAGTCAAGTATACATTATTATTATTAGTAAAAAGTGGGAATGGGCTGAGGTGTACACATGCTACACATGAATAGTATAGTTAAAAAGTTAATGATAGATGAGAAATTATATAAAGATACTTGTTAATAAGAACAGTTATGATTAGGTGTGTTTAGATTAGACGATTTAATTGGTTTAAAAAAATTGAAACTGAGGGTGCATTAATGTGACTGCGTCCAGATTGTTCCATGCCGAGAAGACATGATTGACTATGAAGTTTTGGCGTTTTGTAGTCTTGAAATGTTCCTTCTTGAGTTAGAAGTTATGTCCTCTCAATCGAGTATCAGCATTTATCTGGAACATATTACTCAGAGTCTGCAGGAATCCATGAAGAATCCGATATGTTAGGATCAAATCTCCGCGATGTCTTCGGTCGTCAATTGTTGTCAGGCATAGGTGATTCAAACGATCTTAGAATGATGGTCTCCTGAGACCAAAGGACATTTGGGTTGCTCGCTGTTGTACAGATTCTAGCATGTTACAGTCTCTAACCAATTCTTCTCTCCAGACTTGTCCTCCATTTCAAGGATCGGTCTAACATACCCTTTGTAGAGGTTAGTAAACTTTTCAGGTGACGTTTTCGAAAATATTTTTTTCAAAAGGTATAATTTTGTATTTGCTCGTTTGCATATATTTGAAATATGGTGGAACATGTTAAATCACTGGTTATGGTAACTCCAAGATCGTTGTGATATTCAACTTTGACTAATTGCTCATCGTTTAGAGTATTATTCTGTCTTGGATTATTTTTTCCAAGATGGAGTACAACCCATTTATTAATGTTCGATGGTAATAATCATTCACAACTCCGGTTGTACAAAGCGATTAGGTCATTTTGCAATACTTGTTGTGATCTTGGGTCATTGTATAGTTTTGTGTCATTGCCATAGAAAGAACAGGTTGACTTGAGCAAATGGCGGTAGATCTGATGTGTACCACAAAAACAATAAGGGACCAAGTTCGGATCCTTTTTTTTTTTTTTATGTTCTGGTTCCCTCGAAAAGGGATATCCTTAATGTTCAGAGAACATCGTGAACCAAGGAAAGAGTAGGAGTTGGTGTTCTTCTTAAATTTCTGGAGGTTGTATGCCTCGGGGAACACCTCCCTAGGCAATGAGTTCCAAAGCCTCGCTGTTCGTTGGATGAACGAGTCTTTGGAAAGTGATGTTCTGCAGGTCTCCAAAGTGACCACGAAGGGGTGTGATGACTGAACTTGACGGGTTTGTCTCGATGAGACTGCCAAAGCAGGAACGATTGTTGATATTTCAGAAGAGCATCGCCCATGAAAATATCTATAAAATAGAGACAAATCGCCAACTTTTCTACGGTGTTCCAGACAAGTGAGCGAACTTTGTAAGCGAGGCATCACCGACAGGACGAATTGCACTTTTGGACAGAATCCAATAGCCTCAGGATATGTTTAGGTGCAGCTCCAAATATGGGAACAGTATTCCAGGACAGGTCGGATCTGTGCCTTATAGATCATAAGCAGCTGGGTGGGGTGAAATAGCTCTTGGCACGAAACAAAAAACCAAGTTTTGGGATGCACTTTGGCAATGGACCTCACGTGATTTTCCCAGGAAAGGTTATTGCTGATAGTAATACCAAGCATCGATATGTATGACTTCAGTGGTATGGTTACTCCTGACAAAGTTATGTTAGGCACAGTGAGATCGACTTTTCTAGAGAAAAGACATGCTTGTGTTTTGTTTGCATTGAATTCTACCAAGTTATTAGATCCCCACTCGAGAATTGTTGCTAAGTCCATATTTATATTATTAACATTTCTTCCTCGTTCATTTCTGGTTTCACGGGCTGATATAGGGGCCCTGGAAGAGAAAGCGGTATGGAGGTTACTATCATCGGCAAAGCTGTGTACTGGACATGAAGTTGCTTTCAACAGGTCGTTGATGTGAAGTAGAAATAGTGTTGGTGCGAGAATAGATCCTTGCGAACACCAGCATTTATGAGTAGAGTGTCAGATGAAACTCCATCGACCACTACATGGAGAGACCTGTTTGAGAGAAAACTAGCAAGCAGAGAACACAGCTGAGGGGCAAGCCATAAGACGGAAGCTTGGCGAGGAGTCCCTGGTGCCAAACTCGATCGAACTTTGGAGATATCTAAAGCCACAGCTAAAGTTTCTCCATACTTTTCAATAGATAGCTGCCATATATGTGAGACGTAAGCAAGCAGGTCACCAGTTGATCTCTGATGGCGGAAGCCATATTGCCTATCGTTGACAATTCCTGAGTCTTCCAGATATTTCATGAGCTCGATGTTGATGGCTTTTTCCATGACCTTTGAAATAATAGATAGCAGTGCGATAGGTCTGTAGTTGCTAGGTAGGGCCTTTTTGCCTTTTTTAGGGACTGGCTGTACTCTTGCAATTTTCCAATTGGACGGAAATACCCCCAAATTGTAAGAGTGGTTGAACAACTTGCAAAGAACAGGTGTTAGTTCGGGGCACATTTCTTGAGAACAATCGGCGGGATTCCGTCAGATCCACAGGCTTTGTTGGTGTTGAGACCCAGCAAAATCTTTCTGATAGTACGTTGGCGAAAGGTGATCTCGGGCATGTGACTGTCAATAGGCGTAATGTTCGGGGGTTGTTTTCCCAATGAATCCAGAGTGGAATTTCCAGCAAATAGGTGCGCAAAGATATTGGCTTTTTCCTTGGGGGACTCCACTTAATACAGGATATTGATCGGAAAAACAATCATCAATCCAAACACAAAAATGTCTATTTTCTAGGAAATTCTGGATCCACTTTAGTAGTACTACACGTATACCAACATGTTCTAGTTTAAAAAGTCTTTTCCTGGGGACACATCCAATGCTTTGGAAAAGTCAAGATATATAATAGGTCTATAGGAGTATTATTGTCCAACTGATTTGACCAATCATCCACGCACTTCGATCGATTTTGAATAAACCCATGTTGCTGTTCGGGAATTATTTTGTGATGTAGGAAATTCTGGATCTACTTTAGTAGTACTCTACATATACCAATATGTTCTAGTTTAAAAAGTATTTTCCTGGGGACACAATCAAATGCTTTGGAAAAGTCAAGATATATAATAGGTCGATAGGAGTAGTATTGTTCAACTGTTTTGACCAATCATCCACACACTTCGATCGATTTGGAATAAACCCATGTTGCTGTTCGGGAATTATTTTGTGATGTAACAAGAAGGTTTTTAGGTCATCACTTATTATTGATTCCATAATTTTGCAAACCACGGAGGTGAGACTAATGGGTCTATAGTTGATTGAGTCGAGCTTGTTGGCGTTTTTGAATATTGGTGTTACAGATGCCACCTTCCAGCTATTTGGTAGACAGGAAATTTCATTTCATAATTATACTGAGTGGGTGGATCAGATTTTCGCTGCATCTTTTTAGAAACAAGACAGTGATATCATCAAGGTAATAAAAACATTAAAAATAGATATTACAAAATATATAGGCATTATAGAATAAAACAGAGGATGTAAATGATAACAAGTCAGCTTCAGCTACAGACAAATATACCAATTGTATAGCTTTTGTTTTGTTTGTTATCGCGATAATGCATTCTGAATTTATCGACAGAATAGAAGCAGTATCTTAACAATATTTTTTTTTAATTTGTGGAAATTTTGAAATATTCTTGGCAGTGATCTCTGTGTCCGATATTAACCAGTATTTTCAATGATTTCTTTTGCATCCTAAATATCTGAGTAGCATGGCATGAATTTTCCCAAAGCTGTACACCATAACTAATATGGGAGGGAAAAAGGAAGAAATATGTGATTTTTAGCGCATTTGTGTTTGTAATTTTTTTTTTAATGGACGAAGATAACTCGAATGTTTACTTTTGTGGTAATCTGTGCAGACCAGTTTTTTTTTTGGAAGGTGGTGAAAATCCTTTATGGACACCTTTTGTTAGTGTGGGAGTCCCAGAGTCCTGGAGTCTGTGCTCCTGCACCTCAGATTTACCCACTAAAAATTCCATCCCATAGGCAAAGATTATAGTTCTACAAACAAGATCCCGCACAGAACAGTTGGCCCGAAAATGAATAAAATCCTTGAAATTTACTACAATCTGTCTATCAAAAATCAGATGACCACTCGATTTTTCTTAAAGTCTACCCGGCGATTTTTCCAAAGTGATTTCGCCTCAAAGGGCCTCTTTGGGATCATGGAAACTTCCACGAAGGAAGGAGAAAAGGTAGAAGAGTGGACTGATGTCTCTAGATGATGAATTGACCTGAAAATTGAGGGGATTGGAAAATGTCCCCAATGACATTGTTCCATTAAACTTTCCCATACAAACTATTACCAAGCCATTCACTGCCCATCTTTGCCGGACTATGACCTCTCCAACAACCTTCTGATCTCAACAAAATCAGAGAGTTCATTGTAGATATCATAAAATCTGTTGATGAAGTTGAGAAATCGATGAATCTTGGTCAGCGACAGTCTAGACTGCTTCCAGCTATCTTAGAATCACTTATTTGGATAAGGTGAGCCCTACTAACAAAGATGAGGAGAGAAAACAATAGTGTAACACAACTTCTCTTTTATTTTTTAAGTAAGTAACATGAATGAGATAATTGGAATAGGAAGGCGATCTAAACCAAGCAGTTGGTCGGAAGAACAAGGCCCATTCCCAAGATTGATAAGGCTAATGACTATTATTAGGATAATTATCACTTTTCAATAAACTTATGAATTTCACAAGAAAGCATGGACTTTTCAGTCTATGAAGATATCTTGATTTTGGCTAGTGAATTCCGAACCGTCACAGGTGGTCCCATGGATCTTTGGAAAAAAATATCCACTATAATTATTATTTTCCATCTCCAAATCAAATATACTTATAGTCAGAAGATTGTTATCTCATGGGCAAATTTTCACAATACCACAAGTTGATAAAAAAAGTTACAATGGCCAAAGGTACGACTGAATTTATACATACATACATATATATATATATATATATATATATATATATATATATATATATATATATTAATATATAGAATCATGGTTTTGAAAGTTGAGGTCATCGTCTATATGAATACCTAAACATTTATTTGAGGGGTAGGATTAGATTCAGTGGTGTAGCAATAGGGTGGCAAGCCGGGCAAAATGCCAGGGGCCCCCGGCCCGTGAGTGCAAGATAAGTCCTTGCCACATGTAGACGCGGCGCTGTTCCAACCCTGTCAGCTATGTAAGAAATGTTTTGTATATTGTTTTTTTTATTAGTTCATATTTTCGCTGCGGGACTTCTTTCGTGGCGCAGGCTCTAGTAATAGTTATGCTCGGCTCGGGGAATCCTCACTTTCTCTTTTGTAAGTATAAGAAAGGCTTCACTAACTATGCATACATCATTCGATTGTTATGAGAATTGGTTGTTTGTGGCATACATACATAGATTCGTTTTTTTGATATCACAGTTTTTGTTTTATCGGATCCGTGATCAGTCACAAAGTTCATTAGTTAGTTAATTGTGATTGTGGAAATTACATAGCAATATGTCTAGTTCTAGAAAGTATCTAAGTGGGAACGAAAGATGTTGATGTTCCACTCTTACTTTCAGCCTGATACAGGTGGCTAACTGGAAGATGTGGTTCTGGTTTTTGGGCTCCTTCACCAGGAGCAATGGTCTTTGTTCTGCTTAATGTCATTCGAGGACAGTGAAGCCGGAGCATTCAATGTCCTCTTTTGCCAGCTTTGCATCTGTGGTGTCTGGTATATCTCTGACTACAGCATGGAGCATGATTTCAGTGTGAAGATGTGGAATTCGTGACCATTGGTGACTTCCAGTTTTTGACGTCAGTCATGATATGAACTCCGTCTCCATGAAGTTTGGCCTTCAGGAAGGTAATCTTCCTCCGATACAACTCAGGATGATTGGAGGTGGTCTGGTGGGGTCACTTCCTTCAGGTAGGGGATCCTGGACTTGGGGCCCTCTTGAGGTGTTGAGGTTTGGGCTGCCAGTTTTGCAGGTTCTACTTTAGATGTCTTGGAGATTTTCTTGTCTTTTCTCCTGTTCACAATGGTGCTTCTTCGTTGTTGATGTCTTCTTCCTCAGGAGACTCTTGGGTGGAGGTAATTGGGTAGGCCCTTTTTCGTGTTAGGCTTTGTTCAGGTTCTGCGTCCATGTTTTCGACTTGAACATTTGGAGTGGTGTCCATGGGATCTGTTTCGGGGACTGTTTTATTGGCTGATGAGTGGGCCACTGCAACTTTTTTTAGGTGTTTGTGGGAGCCACTGTGGAGGAGTCCTTTGTCGCTTGGATTCCTTTGAAGAGCATGGTCAGTTGTGCTTTCAGCATGCTATTTTCTCCTTTCATGTCTTCATAGTTTTTCTGCATGATTCCAGGCAGGCCTGCATTGAGTTCAGCATGGTTCTCTGGTCCGGGAACCGCTCTCTTCTATTTTGGAATTTTTCGCATTAAGAAAAATTGCTCAACTTTATCGGGCTCATACACGCTGTGACCATACGTGCAAGGGTGAAGCTGCACTGTGATTGGCCGAAAGGTCTGATATACTCACTTGCCGTCTAGAATAGTTTTATTTGGATTCGGGATTAGGAAATATAACTATTACAATTTTGTTCAAGACTCGCTCTACAATATTCAACATAATATTACATACATATAACAGCTGTACGAGTTCTAAAGGGAAAAACTCAGCTCGCCTTTTGCTAGTGCCATGTGCAAAATTGGAGAATTTCCGTATGACAAAAGTTTTTCAACTATTTTGGTCTTGTCAATGATTGTTTTTCTCGAATATGCAACGGAAATCTTACATTTTCTAAGTTTTTCATGAACAATATTTCTAGAAAAACACTGAAAATTTTCAGAAAAAGTTCTACTGGAATGATCGTAATAGGAACTCAAATTTTACAGATATCACAATTTAGAAAACGAATAGTTGAAGAATTGAGACTATGGCTTGTGGACTTGGAGCATGGGGGAGGAGTTTAACGTGCAGCGCCGCAGTGGCGGAATCGGAAAAACGGATCCAGACAGTATCACTTATCCCCCATTCACCGCTGTGATAAAAAGGTTGTCTACAAAGTGCGATAGTTAAAAAAATTTCGGTCGCAAACGTCAAAATGGCATTTGTACTGTGATTCGACAGGTAACTGCTTCCTATCAAAGATCAATCAATCAATCAATCAAACTTTTATTGAATAAGTTTTTTAAAAAAAATTAAGGAATTTCCATCCATTTATATATAATAAAACACATTGTATTCGATACTAAGAGTGTTGCAAATTAAAATGAATATGATCTGATTACACAGAACAAAAATCGACAAGTAAGTATTAAGAAATTTCAAAACACATTAAGGTGTTTGGAGATACTCATCAACGGGTAGTATGCGCTGGTAGAAATACCTTAAGTTGCCTTAAACAGAAAGATATTTGAGGCACAGTATCAAGCGCCTACAATAAATGAATGGCAATGAACGAGTCAGCCGCAAATAACCTCGAATCAAATGTAAATGACGTGAAGGAAAAAAAGAAGTGGTTGGGTAACCACTTCTGTGTTGTTGGGTGCAAAAACACGCGTTTAAATGCACCCGCGAATACGAAATTGCTGAACTACAAACATGACCAAAGGGAAAAATTTATACTGGCAGTACGAAGAGTAAAGTGAGTGTAATGTCTGTAATTATTGTACACTAATAAACAACAGTATTGATATTCACTTTGTATGGCATATACCTACTTGGGTCAATTAAATTCATTAATTACAATAATCCAAAAAACATACATGAAACATATTTTTACACATTCAAAATATTTTTTTTAGTCAAATTCTGAGAAGTTAACAAAAAAATATGTGAACTTGTATGTATGTATAAAAGAAAACAATATTTTCAATATATTTTTTCAATATTTATTAATATCTCTTTATTATTTTTGTTTCGTGTAATTTACTCCTACATCAGACATGCAAGTTTTAATTAAATTTCATCAATTATTTGTGAAAATATTCATTCACCTCTAATTGGATAGAGTACTGATTTGTTGTCGCTACTGCTTGTCTAATCACTTTCGCATGTATGCTGGAGTAATCAATTATTTTTACTTCCCGCACCTAACACATGTCCCGAACGCACCAACGCGGCTGCTTTTTTCACAGACTGATTCTCGAAAACGATGTCACTTAAAATGGGTGAAAACCCAATTGCAACCACCACTTGATCCATCACGAATATAAAACTCTTTTAGACTTGACAATAAATTACATGTAAACACTACGATGACAGGCGAATTACGTAGGTATTCGCAGTGCACGGGTCAGTCGGTTAAATGCAGTTTGCAGACTACTCGTCCCAATCTGCATTTTATTCATTACTAGGGCAATTTCCGAAACCGGGGCCCAATTTAATTCAAAGGTTATACATGCCGAATCACAATGCAACTGCAATTTTCACATTTGTAACAAACAAATTTAAACTGTTGCTCTTTAAAAACACTCTATTTATCACAGGGGCAAGTACGGATAATCTGGAGTCAGTCGCCCGATTCCGCCACTGCGGCGCCACTTACAAAGATGCTCCAAGTCCATAGCCATCTAACGTTAAATGCCAAATTTTGATGATTTCTCAGGCATATCTTTTATTGGCTTTGTAAATGAGCCGAACGAGTGTTCTCACTGTTCACAAGAAAAGAGAGAGATTTCTTATCCTCAGATATTACAGAAAAATTTCTGTAAAAGATATCAATTGAGTATTGACAACTTTTTTTATTTAAATTTTTTCAATAAAAAAAATAAATAAAAAAAATAAAATTGCCGATGTCACCAGTTGTACAAGTAGTAGTATTGTTAGATCATACTCTTTGTTTTTATTAAAAAAAATTATCAGAAAAGATATATAGGTATTTATATTCTTATATTACTAAAAATAATGTACACTATACTTTTTCAATCCCAGTTAATATCAATAATATACCGTACTTTTAAACAAAAATAATATTCATACTTACACTAACACTATCTTTCTCTGATGTCCAATATAGTCACACTATCTGTTTTTTTCTTCTAATAAGACCAAAAGAGTACATATAATATTTTGAATATTATACGGGCAGCTGTCACCCGCGGAATGGCCAAAAATAGATTTTTCGACACATTCCACAAATTTTGAAAATAATTTAGTTTACCAGATTTTGAAAAATTCTTGTAAGGCACTGATTAATTTTAGTCACCTGTCCTTCAGGACAATGAATTCGGCCTCGGCTCAACATGCGAGGTCTTCTTTTGAACAACTTTTCTTTTCCAATGAATCAAATAGTATTTTTTTCCACAAATAATTTTTTTCCCAAATATGAAAAAATTTATATACTTTTCTTCTCAAATAAATGACTTTTACATTGAATTCAATTTATCTTTTGCTTTACTCTATTTTCAAATAATACACAAGTAACTTTAATACTTGAATGGGTGACCACCGGACAAGGAAGTTCCACGTTAAATGTCCTAACAACTGTAGCATATTCGCAGCTGCAGGCGTCTTATCAATGATCACAAGTTAAGACGATAGATATGCCGTCCTTCGGAGGGGACGTTAAGATGTCGGTCCCGAGTTCATGCATGTTGAGCTCGTTAAAGTACCCTACCTCTGAAACAACAGAGGATTCGGCAAAATTTCCGGTTGGGAGGAGTGTGCTCACCGGCGTCAGTGTTTAGCCTTGGTAGCAGAAATAGGCCGACGTTAAATAAAGAAAGAAAAAAAAATACTTCATTTAAATAAAAGCATAAAAAAATATAACATCGTAAAAAAAAACATCGAAAAACAATTTAACTAAAGATTGAAACCATAAATTTGAAAGCATCGATCAAGACCAAATTTATTTTAATAAGAGAGCTCATACTTCTATTTTTAAAACCAGTGAAATCCATATTTATGTACCGATAATTCTCTAATTTTAATAAAACTTTTTGTGCATTGGCGTCAATACAAGAACAGGTAATACACCTGCACAAATACGTACAATGTTTGTACATGTTGTTCACCCCAACAATAAAATTAAAGCAAGCGTTAAACTACTTTTTTCCTAAAAGCTTTGCACTTATCCTGTATAACAATTGTTGCCTCCAATAACCAATTTTTTCAAATATTTGTCCCATGTTTCATAGACACTCGTATATATTCTCTTTCGATCTATCGATACAATAAAAATCCCATACTTAAACACCACCCATTTTGGCTCACGAAAAACTCACTTTATCCCAAAATTTCATATAAATATCGCTCGACGCTTCAAAATTTCAGTCAAACAAAATATTATTTCCCACCGTCGTATTAAAAAAAACCCGAATCTATTACCAAACATTTTCCACCGAACCACTGCGCCCGTGCCTAGCACGCCTGTTCGGGTGAAGCCCGCAGACCGAATTAATGAATTTTATCTAATTTTTTTTTTGCTCCAAGTTAGTGTCAAGGCGTAGTCTCATTTTGAAATCCCTGATTGGTCTTTCATTTAAGTGGTACTTTTGCATATTCAAATCCTATTGGCTACTAATTATGGTGTGATTTTTCCAGATAAATCTTTTCCTCGAATAATTCTTGTTATTTCAGCACAACGGCAATTAGACCATAACACTTAACTGTGTGGAGAGATCTGAACAAACTTTCGAACTCAAATAAACGATCAAACTCCAAACCGATAATAGATTATTTTTCAATCTATCAAAGATTGATGGTTGACTTCCAGTAACCACCATATAGAGAAATATTTCACTTACAATAGATTCAACAACTTTTATGAATATTATTTCAATGAATGGAAATAAAATTTCTAAATGACTAAGGTAGGAGCTCTTCCATTATTTCTTACAATAATAAAATTTCAATCTCATAATTTACCAGAAAAATAGATACTTTCATTAAGGCCAAAAAATAAAAAAACAATAACACGACACCTTACAGGGTGTTACATTTCCAAACCGAGACTTCAAAACACTCGGATGCATGAACGAAGAATGTGCTTATTCTTACAAAACATGAAAATGTGAATCCATATAGGTTCGATTTCGATATGTATATAGAAAGATGGAAAATTAAATTATGTTTCCGCAGATATAAAAAATAATGGAATTGCTGTACCGGTTATTGTTGGGAGATTTGGTTTTACGAAAATACTGTCTCAAGTGGCTTCCGGGGAAGTTTCACTTTTATGTATTTTTTCGCAACCAACTATGTTTTTGAAAGGGAATAAAACCGGATTTCCACAAACAAATTATATTCCCCGTAAGAAAATATTTCAATGTATGTCATACATAATTTTTCTGGGGAAGAAAAATCAGGGGAATATAAGATATTAACGATCAAAATCTTTCCTTCTCTTGGGAGTTTGCCGTTTTTGAAGATGGCGAGGCTTTTTATTTGAAAAATACTTTACATATATACACTGTACTCATGTGATATCTAGGGATTTTTCATTATATAAATAAAAATTAACAACAATTTTCAAAGTGTCGAAAATTCGAATCGATTTTCCTGACAATTGGGGACTTCTTCACGTGGTTGCCAATCTTGTCTCTCGTGCAAACTAGGAAACTCCAATTTGCATATTGCTATCCTTATTACTTGTCAATGGAACTAATTCATAAGACATCAATGATACAAATTTCCCTGGACTGGACCGATAATATTAGATTTTTTGCCTCATCAATAATTTATACATTTACGGAGCTTGTGGCTCAGTGGCACGAGCATTGGTCTTGTGTCCACTGTTTCCACCCGGTGCGGGTTCGACTCCCGCAGCTGGTGAAAAAGTTTTCAAGGCCCCAAAGGGTGGTTTCGGATCCCACTATAAAAGGTTAGGTCCCCGTGATCTTAACTCGTACAAGTTTACAGGAGAATGTGGTACTGGCACCGAATCTCCAGTAAATTTTCCCCATGAAATGCTTGCTATATTTATAAACATCTTTGGTAAAATTTTGCAAAGAAAGTTTTCGGAATATATTAAAGTTATTGTACTCATGCTCTTATTGAGTGTTTTTGCCTCCTGAAAACGAATCCGGAAGAAAAATGCGGCGGTCTCGTACCGTTTCCGAGTTAGAACACTTTTTTATAACCTAATTTTGAAGCACCGTTTCATCGCCAAATTTCTTATATACCCGAATTTTCCAATTTCCGGGCAACTTTCCTATTTTTCCTCCTTTATAAGAACATTAAAAAAAAATGCCAAATCGATCCAGCCGTTCTCACGTTTTGCTTACAAAGAATCGAGATTCATTTTTATTATATAGATTTCCTGGTTAATTTTGAGATTTTGTGAAGTTGGCAACTCTGTGCCATAACAAATGTCATCATTCAAAATGAAAGTATTGCCGTAACCCCTTCAGTTGTATATTTAAACTTAGCTTGATATAGATCAAGAAGGGCATCATTATCAAAGATCATTAGAGAGTTATTGCAACTTAGAAATAAGCGGTGACTTTATTAAACGATCCGCTAATAAAGTATCTCTAACACGATTTCAAAAGGGAACTATTGTAAAGGCGGCCTTCCATACCAGCTCTTAGCGTCAACTTTTCTGAAAGAAGTGCTGCTATTTCCAAATGACCATTTCCATAGAGCAGAACAAACGCGGCGTTTTTACGGTGTCAATTAATGCTTAGTATCCAGGTTAACAGGATGCCCATTAACAGAGAATTCCATCTTTCCCATTGTGTTTTACTTGCCAGATGCCACAAACTCGCCAAACCAAACGGCTCTTCCATATTCCATAATTTATTATTTTTTGGTTATATTTGTCTATATAAAAGAAGGGCAACATGTTTATAAACAAAGATGGTCAACAACTTGCGCTGAAAATAAAACTTGAACCAACAAATAGGGGCATGACCTTAAAAAAGTGGCGGCTAGATTTGAAGTACTGTGATTGGCTGGAGGCAAGAAGCAAAAAGCTGGTATGAAAGGTTATGGTATGAAAGTTAACGAGTGATTCTATAACATAACCTACAAAGTTTGTATTTATATTTCATGTCACCTTGATCCGTGACCTGCTGTTGAACAAATAATTATTTTTTTCCATTTTCGTTACTAAAATGTGACATTTTTCAACTCAAATTGCTTTGGAGAAGTTGTATTTTTAATCACTAGTGATTAAAAATATTTTTTTCACAAGTGATTAAAAGTGTTACCTAGGTTAACAACCATCATACGCCGCAACGGTGTCGAATTATTCGTATCGAGTAGGCTGGTTTCCAAATCAAATGTAACACAAGCAACGGTAGCGCACATTTTTATTCTTAGTAGGCTAGTTACAATTTTGTTTTGACGAGTCAATGACAATATATATTTATGCAATAACTGCAAAATAATTTCGTTTAATTTCCGCGAAAATGAAAAAAATCAGATTTAAAACACGTGAGTAAAGCGCATTTAATCACTCGCCTGGTTCGTGATTAAATGCTACGCTTTACTCACTTATCCTGAAAATAGCTATTTCCATTTTCGTGACTAAAATGTGAATATTTCAACTCAAATTAATGAGAGAAGTTGTACTTTTAATCACTATATAGTGATTAGAAATCTTTTATCCACAAGTGATTAAAAGTGCTAGGTTACCAAAATACAACCATCATACACATTGCCCATAGCACAGCAACGGTGTCGAATTATCCTATCGGGTAGGCTGGTTTCCAGTGGCGTAGCTTGGCTAGACGGGCCCTGTATCAAAATTTGTTGGGGGGCCCAAATGAAGGGTAAACATTTTAAAAATAATTATATATTGATTATAAGTTATTACTTACAATTAATGCTCCTAGGAGCTAAGTTAGCCAAACAATTCAAATCAAATATACACTTTTCTCGCCTTTTTTTCGGCAAACTTATTTATTAAATCATCCATAGCTGAAGACGATTTCAGTTTTTCTAGATATTCTGCCTCTATAGACAATAGTGACAAATCTGATAGCCGTTCCTGTCCCATAGTAGTCCTAAGATAATTTTTAATCAGTTTTAATTTCGAAAAACTTCTTTCAGCTGTTGCAGTTGTAAGCGGAAGGGTCAAAAATAGAAAGCATGCTGTTATTACATCCGGAAAACTGGATGCAAGGCTATTGAATTTTATCAGTAATAATTCCTTAATGGAATTAATTCCTTAATGTTCCTTAATGGAATTAATTTTCTGAATTTAAGATTTTAAGCTTGTTTTCAAAGCAATTAATTGTTCATACAGTTCAACTGACATGTCTTTGCTGTATTTAGCAGTCATTTTTCCGGCATACTTTTTTATTATTTCGTTTGAAAAAGATAAAAGTTTCTCCGGTTGCAATACTTCGAACGTATTACTCAGGTCACAGAGGCTCTGGAATCTTTGTTTAGTTTGAGAAATTAATATATCTAAACAGCAATAGTACACATTGACTTTGAAGTATGATTCCGGGTCTGAAATTCTCTGATCTTCTGATAACTTATCAAAAAAACGCTTCGTTATCTTCCGTCTTTTATTTTTGAAGACATTTGTTACCCCTCACTCTTTTGCTAGATCTCTGGACTCATTCAGCAAACCATAAAATACTAGCTTTCTGTAAGTCATTATTTTCATGCTGTAGAGCTTTAGAAGCAGGATTGATTATTTCAAATAGTGAAGAAAAAAAGGCGACAAGCTCTATAAAATCGTAGGTCTCTAAAATGTGAATTATATTTTTACATTCGTCATGTTCGTCTTTTTCAGGGGAAATTAAATTTAGTTGGTACAAAGTTTTCATTATTAATGAATAATTTTTCCTTATAGCTAATAAAACGTCGTTTCTTGAAGACCATCTAGTAGGACATACCTTTTTAAGGGTAATTTTATAGTTTCCAGATGAGTCGTTACTCAACATTGCCCAGCGTTTTATACTTTTCCTAAAAAAACTATATGTTTTTTCCAAGAACACATTTCGCAGCATTGTTTGAAACTAAATTTAATGCGTGTGCCGCACAATGAACATAATTGGCATATGGGGCATGGTCTTTTATAAAGGCTTGTAATCCTCCATCTACACCCGACATAACATTTGCTCCATCGTAACTCTGCCCTCTACATTTGGACAAATCAATTCCATATTCTTTTATAGTATTTAAAATTTCAGTTTCAAGTCCTTCTGCACTACAATCGGATACTGATATAAAGCCCAAAAAGGACTCGCAGATTTTTATTTCTTTAGGTACATGATCATCATTTTCTGTTATCGAGATGTATGGAAAAACTACAGAAAGTAAATAATCGCCCGAAATGGAGCTTTTTTAATTTCTAAAACAATATTTTCCCTAACTGCGGTACCAAGCAAATTCAGAATTTCATTTTGAATTGTGGGGCTTAAATAATGTATTTCACCTTTCGGCTTCGGAAGAAGTTCTTTTAAAATAGGATCATAATTAGATAGTAAACGTAAAATTGACATCAAATTTCCAGATTCAGAATCATGGCCTCTTAAAGATAGATTGCATGATGCTAAAGTAATTATAAAATTAATTATACGATGCAATACATCTCGCCAGAAAGTCATTTTACTGTTGATTTCACTTTGCATTAAAGTATTAATGGTATTTCCTTGTAACCAATTATCATAAGATAGAGCCGCATTAATATGCTGCTGTGAGTTTTCATGGTCAGATATACATTGTGTAACATTGCTTCTAACAGAAACTCCGTTAACCCATGCGGAGGAGTACGATTTGCTTTGACGATCTGCCAACAACCAACAGAAGTGGCAATACGGCTTGTTTTAAACATTAGAATAGCATAGCCAAGGCCTTGATTTTTTTTTTACCAGCCTTATTTAAATATGAATAATGGTCGCTTTGTTTCTGAATCCTTTGGAAACGGTCCTTGTGGCTTAGATGGGCCCAATTTAAAAGAGGGGTTGCCTAAGAGATTAAATAATAATAATAATAATAATAATAAAATGTCTTTATTTTAATAATCCTCGGCGAAGTCCAGTTAGACTGCTCAACTCAACCGAGTACCAGTTACAAATAAATCATTACATACAGAATAATGCCTACATATATATATATATTATAATTAACAATCACGGGAGTAACAGGTATGTTCAAATAACTAAAATGTAACATGTAAATAATGCAAAGAATGCGTAAAGGGAGAACGTTAATATAATTACAACTTATAAAACAAAAATGTTATAGAACCATAAGGTATTCCTTAAAGGCTCTTTTAAATCCATAAGATGATTTGTTCTTGATAGGAGTTGGTATGGAGTTAAATATTTTTACCGCAGAATGAGAAAATGACCTTTTGAATGCAGCAGTGTTATGCCTGGGTATTACAAGTAGGTTTCTATTTCTGGTGTTTACATCATGCACAACCGACCTATATGACATTTTTTTTCTAATATACGAGGGAGTTCCTTTTTCTAATACTTTATGAACAAAACATTCAAGGTGAAGTTTCCTTCTGTCCTGCATATCAAGCCACCCTAGTTCAGCTCTGAATGGAGTTACGTGGTCTCGTAATCTTAGTGAACAGATGAAACTAATACATGAGTTCTGAATTCTTTGAATTCTAGTTGAAGTTCGAATATCAAGACATGGTCCATAAATAATATCGCCATAATTTGAGTGGCTCAAAACTAGTGATTCACATAACTGTTTTTTCAATTCTTTGTTTAGTATTGTTCTGTATGGTAAAGATTTCTTAATGACATATAGCTTTTCTGGACTATATGCTTAATATGCGTTTTGAACCGTAAATCATCATCAATGAATAGTCCCAAATTTTTTATTGCTCTACAGGGCTCAATACTCACACCATTGATTACTACTTCTTCAGTAGCATAATCACTATTACCAAAACATATCATTTGTGATTTAGTGGGATTTAATTTCAAACCATGTTTATTGGAGTATTTCAATATTTTATCAAGAGTATCATTGATTTTGTAATGACCATGTCATCATTATCTTTGTTGAAACTTGCATACACTTGAGTATCATCAGCAAATTGATGTATATAACAGTCACCAGAAAGTTCTTTTAGATCCATAGTATAAAGTAAAAAGAGTAAGCGCCCTAGTATTGAGCCCTGAGGAACTCCTCGAGGTAATGGCATTGCACTTGAACTGGTGTCCTCTAGGACAACATACTGACATCGTTTGGAGAGATAGCTTCCAATTAATCCTATGGTTTCCTTAGATAAACAGTAATAATTTAGTTCGAATTAAACGTTTCACATAAAGTGATTCATATAAATTGAACCAGAAAGGTAGATCTCAGTGAAAAAATATTTCCTGGCAAATACCATCAGAACGCTGAATGATATTCACCTGAAAATTTCTTCTCTGTCGACTAGGACCGCCAGTTAAAGTTTATCTTTCCGCATCATAGGTGTTAAAGATCGATGATGGTTTGTTTACGCTGGTCTCACTTCAGCCAGAGTTTTGGACTTTGGCTGGTTGACTACTGCACTGATGAGCCAAGAAGCCTGAAACCGTATGCGATTGTTAGGTGAACAATATTAAATTAAACATAATCGAGCTTATCAGAAAGAAACATTTGCATTCAATGTCCATTGATATTTTATGAAGTATGCATGGATTTTCAGGTGAATATCATTCAACGTTCTATGGTATTTTGCTAGGAAAGTAGTTGTTTTCACCTGAGATCTACCTTTCTGGTTCATTTTATATTGAATCCTTTATGTGAAGAAAACCGTTTAAATTCGATTTTTCTATTCATTCCACTTCACATGGCACTTATCTCTCAGTAATAATTTAGTTTCGCCAATAATAGATTATGACCCAGGGCATCAAAAGCTTTACTATAGTCTAATGTAACCAGTAATGATGTATTGCTACCATCAGTTGCCTGAAATATATCATCTAATACTTTAGTTAATGCTGTAATTGTACTATGCCCAGTCCTAAAACCAGATTGGCAATCAGAAAATAGTTCATTCTCTGTCAGGAAACGAAAATTTCATTGAAAATCAGTCTTTCGAACATCTTGATAGCACTGAAGCCTACTGATAGGTCTCAGATCAGACAGACATTTAGGATTTGAGACCTTGGTAACGTAAAATAACTGCATTTCTCCAATTTATAGGAAAATATCCCTCAAGTAGGCAGCAATTGAATATGTGAGCGATAAATGGCAATAAAAAGGGGCAGCACATTTTTATCATATGGAGGGTTATTCCATCAGAACCTTCTGTATTTGATTTGATACTAACTACAGCCTCCAGAACGTCATGCTCCCGAAAGGGTTCAATTTTGCAGTGGTCTAGGTTATAATTCACTTTATGGGTATTATAATACTGTACAAGATCATCATCAACTTGACACTCTAATGCATTGACAGAGTTAATGAAATGGCAATTGATAGCTTCAGCATCATTCAAGTCAGGTGGTACTGATATATCAGATTTCTTAGAATGGATATTCAACTGTTCAAGTGCTTTCCAGGTATCTTTCCGATTCTTTTTAGTTCTGTGAATTTCATTCAAATAATTCTGCTTCTCAGTCCTAACTGCACGGTGAAATCATTTCTTGCTCGCTTGTATGCTTCCCAATCATCCAAGTTTTTGTTGATTTGTACTTGGCAAGTAATTTGTTTCTTTGTTTTTCATGATCTTTAAATTATTAGTCATCCAAGGAGCTCCTCGGTTTAGTCGATCTTACTTTCCTAAGCGAGCATGACGATCAAAAACAGATTTAATATTATTAGTTAATATATCAACTTTATGTCAATATCCTCTGTAAAAATATTTCTGCCAATTCTGCATTTGTAATTCCATTTCGAAGTCAACTTGATTGAATGCACTGACGTTATCTGTAAATTATATACTTGATTTTATTTTGAGGAATTTTTATTTTGAGTTGACAAAACACCAGTTGATGATCAGTGACTTGATGCATGTCGACATGTTGTGCTTCACCATCAATCAAGTCAATATCACCAACTGCTATGATATCTAATAAGGTATTACAGTTTTTAGTAATACATGTTGGGGCTTTTATTATTTGAGTAATATTAAATAAATCCAACAAATCTGTGAGCAAGTCTGTTGCTGGTGTCACTTGCATTAAGTTCAAGTTGAGATCACCCATTAATATAATATTATCTGTATCGGGGAACATTGAAGCAATTGAGTGCTCTAGAGAATTTATAGCATCCAAAACTTGACCACCTGGAGGTCTGTAGATTGTCCCAATCAAATAGTTATTATTTGCAATATCAATTACTACCCAAAGTTGTTCAATATTCACCTCAGATTGGGAAAATTCAGCCACTAACCTTGCCTTAAGTGTTGACCTGATGTAGACACCAGTACCCCCACCACGACGATTATGAGATCGCGTCGCGGGTGGCCTAAGAGTTTAAATGAGATTGTGGATAACATTTTACTAATATTTTTGCTCGGTTTGGGGCCTCTGTAGTCCAGGGGCTCCGTATCATTGATACGGTAGTAGCTACGCCCCTGCTGGTTTCCAAATTAAATGGAACACAAGCAACGGTAGCGCAGATTTTTATTCTTAGTAGGCTGGTTGCAATGTTATTTCGACGAGTCAATGACAATAGTTATTTATGTAACAATTGCAAAATGAATTCTTCTAATTCCTGCGAAAATGGACATAAATCAGATTCAAAACACGCGAGTAAAGCGCATTTAATTTCTCGCCTGGTTGCGGCCCTCGCAGCTTCGCTGCTCGGGTACTCAACATCCAGGTTCGTGATTAAATAGCTATTTTTTCATTTCCCTGTCATTATGGAAAAACAAATAGAGATAGCAATTTCAGCTGGGGCCAATGATGAAGACATTGACGAACAGTTAGTGTATTGTGATATTGCCTAGAGCACCCCCGTGATATTGCAATTGGACGGAATGCGCCGGTAGGAAGCAAAATCCATTAATTTAAAGAGAGAGATATTGAGATTGGATTCCATGTCGTTCTAATTTTGTTCGTCTTGTCTAGCCTTCTCCTCTGTGTATTTATATCTAGGTGGGTTCGGCTTGTTCACTCCATTCGAATTCCGGCCGTTTGGGTATGAATTTTTGGCATAAGTAGTGTGACTCCTCCAAATAGAGTAAACGTTATCTGAGTAGGAGAGTATATTCCCCATAAGACAATGGTGACACTAATAGAAAGAGATGAAAGATCATTTGTGAGTCATAGTGACGTATATGGACATGTCATGGCCACCATTCTCTCTGGACAGTGGCGAACTAGTGCACTCTGGTATCTGAGAGTTACAAGCTCTTGAATGTATATTGGACCAGTCTGTATGTTACGTGGGCCACCTGTACTCATCATGTCCATGTACGTCACTATGACGGGTTAATGCTACAAGATTCCGATTGACTAGAGCTTATTAGTACCTCCTATTCAGATAACGTTTACTCTTTTTATGACTCCCTCTGCGTTCGGGTGTACAGAGCGGAGTAAATGGAGCTCACTCGAAAAGTTCCACCTCCAGAAATATTTTGTGGAGTATAGTGTTGTCAAAATGGGAAACGCATCATTTTATTTTAATTTTTCTTGCCTCAGTTCGGTCCTCAGATATTATATTTTGTTAAAATAATTTCTCAAATACCAATTTTTATTTCTAAATCTTCAAATTTGAAAGTGCTCCACAATTCAAACTCGATTTGACCTTCACTTGAATAACTTCCCCCAAACAATTGTGGTTGTTTTAGGAATATCCATAGACGATACCATTTCTTACAACCCAAACATGAATTCAACTCACTTTTAATGTGATGTTTCAGTAACAATTAAAAATTATACAACAGGACAGATAAAATTATAGTTGACAGTTCGAAGCAACTAGCGGTAAAACTTTGAACTATGTGAAGTAACGATGCATACATCCATCAGAGGCACTAGGAGTACGTTTTTGGATGTGATGAGAAAACTGGCGTTTTTAATTTCAAATTATTAAAAACATAGACTATTTTTTCAATTTTTGAGGTTGTTGCTTAGTTCCATAGACGATACCATTTCTTACAACCCAAACATGAATTCAACTCACTTTTAATGTGATGTTTCAGTAACAATTAAAAATATTAGTACAACATAAGACAGATAAAATTATAGTTGACAGTTCGAAGCTACTAGCGGTAAAACTTTGAACTATATGAAGTAACGATGCATACGTCCATCAGAGGCACTAGGAGTACGTTTTTGGATGTGATGAGAAAACTGGCGTTTTCAATTTCAAATTATTAAAAACATTGACCATTTTTTCAATTTTTGAGTTTGTTGCTTAGTTTCTTGGGTGGTAATCTTTATGTGCAAATCAAAATATTCTAGAAAAGGGACACATGCGTGTTCCCCATTGTCATATGAGATGAATAGTCTTTATTATTATTAGTAAAGCTGGATTTATAGTTAGACGGACTGTAAACGTAGACGCACTGCAAAAAGATCAACTATAGATTTTATGTATTCTTGTTTATAAATGAACGTAAACGCATGACGTAACGTAAGTGAAACGGACTGGAACGGAAGAGTTGGCCAACTTTCATCTTTTACACTACGTTTCTTGCGTCCGGCCAATCAAAATGAAGAATTATGTGTTATGTTTTTTACAAGACGTAATTATTCATTAAATACTGGAACAGTCATTTACGTATACTTGAAAAATTGATCTGGATCAGCAGTCTTCATCTTTAAAAAATTATTGTAGGCATTCTCTACTTTTCTATTAGAACTCTTGTCTATGTTTCTATTACGGTTTATGGGTCTTGTTTTGTAACGTCTTAGTCGCATAATTATTGTTCTTCGAGTTTGTCGACACTTCTCCAATGCTACTGCACACAAACAGTCCCACGGCACCAAGAAGCATACCTTCATGTATTTCATAATCCATTGTGACACAGAAAACGAAGCATAGATAAATATTAAGAATATAATACAAATCCAAACCAACACAGGCTGTTTATGATTCGTATAATGTGTAGGTTATGTTGAATATCACTATCACTTCTACCCATGCGCAAAAATTCCGTTCCGTCGATTTATAAATTCAATAACATTTTACAGTCCGTTTGTTACGTATACAGTGCGTCTACGTTTACAGTCCGTCTAACTATAAATCCAGCTTAAATAATTAATCCAAAGCGATTTTCCCCTGATCTGCAGAAATATAGCAAAATTATATGAAACTATAAAAAATTAAATTACAATAGATGGATGATGTGGATTCCGAAGTTACTATTGAAGACCTCCAAAATAGATAAGAGGCCTATATGCGAATTAAGTATTATTTACCTGAAACTTTCAATATTTCCAAGGTACCAAATTGTAACAATTACTCCTTCATCTAGTTCTATTCGTGTGAGCCTCATCCCTCTAGCATTGGAAACACCATGTAATTTCTTGAGCAGATTTTCAAATGTGGCAGGCGTCATGCGAAAATATTGTTTAAATTGATTGTCCCTAAAATGGGGCACAGTAATTTATGCATTGTTTTCAATATTTTCTATGATGTTTACTTCATTTCCGTCTTGAAAAATAATCTTTCACTAAATTGAAAATTGGCAAAAATATATTGTTTATTAAAGTGAGTTTATACAGCACGTAAAATAAAATAAGAAATAAAATAAAGTAACATGAGAAATAATAATTTTCAGAGTGTTTATAGAGCTGATATTGATGTAAGAAGTAAGAAGCTGTCAATCGAAATTTGGGATTTTATGTTGTTAATTACCTCAATTTCAATGATGTATACTTGGAAAATTGGTAACTGTTATTGTTTATTGAATAAAAAATAAGCCACTGTTAAAAAATATTTTATAGTTAAACACAATCTTCGTCATCTAAAGACATTATTGCCCAAAAACTAAATTAAAAAAAAAGACGCTGAACACACCATTTTCCAGTTATGAAAACAAAAACATACGGCATTTTCGGAAACCTACTCGGGTTGACACGATCCCTAACCTGCACGTTCGTCTTCCTAATGCGAGTTAACTACGCGCGTTCCCAAACTTTGGTGTTGCTTACTCGACACTGACTCAGGTTCGTCTAGCATAACCCTATTCAAAAGCAGGGTCCTCAGAGTCCCTACAGACACCGCATGCGCATTACCAAAAATTTAAAAATTATTTGAATTTATGAGTAAAAGGAAAATTGCAACATTCCAAACAATAACGGCGTTAGCTTTTGATTATATTTTTGATGAAGACGATAGTATGTGAGATGTTTTATATTTTAAATCATATTGTGAGGAGAAGAAACAAAACGTTTCTAAACGAAAACGAGTTTGCATCCAGAATTATGAAGAAGTAATTTTACGCTATTTTATGGAAGGTAAAATAAGACTGATTTTACCTTCGCAAATTCATCATTCAAAATTTGATTTCATAGAATTCCAGAGTCATTTTCGATTAGAAAGAAGAACTGTTAGAAAAGTTGAAGTTAGGTAATGTTTTATGATGTCTTGGGTCATAACTATCTATAGTCAGAACCAGAACAAATAAGAACAAGCTCAACAGCTCAACCTGATACGTTCGTGAACTAGAGTATTGGGGTAAGTGATCAGAGTGATCCGTTACATGATCTATTGGATCGAGTTGGTGAACTAAGTTCCCGAAAATGCCTATTTACTAGGACTGAATCGAAGAGAGTAAACTGAATAGGAGGCACTAATAAGCTCTAGCCAATCAGAATCTTGTAGCATTAACGCATCATAGTGACGTACTTGGACATGAGTACAGGTGGCCCACGTAACATACAGAGTGGTCCAATATACATTCAAGAGCATGTAACTCTCAGATACCAGAGTGCGGAGTGCGCTAGTCCGCCACTGTCCAGAGAGAATGGTGGCCATGACATTACCATATACGTCACTATGACTCACAAATGATCTTTCATCTCTTTCTATTAGTGTCACCATTGTCTTATGGGGAATAGACTCTCCTAATCAGATAACGTTCACTCTCTTTGGGACTGAATAGCTTTTATATCATGTCATCTATCATCAACTTTCGTCAATTTGTCAAAGTGAAATAAAAAATGAAAGCTAACCATCTTTTATTTTACTTCTTATTTTATGTTACTTCTTATTTCATTTTATTTCTGTATAAACTTGTTATGGGTGTTGTGTAGTTTTAACTTTTTAAATTACTTCATTTCATTTTACTTGCTGTATGAACTCACTATTATTATTGCTTGAACTAATATAATAAAAATATCAATTTATTTTTGGAGATGATCAGAAGCCACGGACCGCAAAAAATAAAATCAGAAGCAAAAAATCCAAAATAAATGAAAGCTCTTTACCTTTGTTTTGCTCCGAACGTTCCGTTCGGGTATAACTTTAACGCACCCTTTGCAAAGATTATAGTTCGTGTCCTCTACTCTTTGCCCTTTACTCCGAAATCACGCGACAAGTTCTGCTCTTACTCCACTACAACTCGGTCACAGAGTATAGGAAACCTCCTATATTCTGTGACTCGGTGTTGAATTGCCGAATGCACCTACTTATGTGTCATGTCTCATGACAAGGGTAACCTCTAATCTAAAATGCAGCGTTGCCAATCTGTGGGGAATTCCCCAAACTGCGGGGAATCTCAAGTTGATTGGGGATTCATTGGGGAATGGCATTATTCGGGGAAAATGTGGGGATTTTGACATCTCATCGTTAAATGATATACTAATCATGTAGAACAACACTTCAGATTGGGCATAGAACTCGAGACCATGTACAGAAGCAAATTACTTATACATTGTACCACTACCTCAACAATCTGTTATTATAGGTATTCTGCTATAATAAATCATATTATGATCGGGTGAGTTTGTTTATTTAACATTGCGCGCCGAGTATAATACCACAGTTTTGCGTTGATTTTGTATTCTGCAACGATACGATTTTGTGCAAATTAAAAATGGATAAATGGTTGATAAAAGGTAGAAACGAAGAAGATAATCCTAAGGTAAGTTTACTTGTTACTTACTATACTCGGCGCGCCGAACCGATAGAACAATAAAACGGCATGATAATTGCATGTTCAGGGCGATAGAGAGAGAGAGAGAGAGATCACTCTATCTGTTCGGCGAGCCGACTATAATAAAAACTCTGCGGGAGAATTCTTGTTCCCAAACTTAAGAATTATAATGTCCTTATTGTTGGTACTGCCGTTTTCGAACGCATCGGTCGAGCAAAAATTTAGTGTCCTTAAAAATTTTAAAACAAAATCGCAATCGATTAAATACAGATACTGTAGTATCGTTAATGGCCACAAGGAAAGGAATAAAAAAACTGGGCGGCAGTGTCAAGTTCAAACCATCGAGCAAAATGCTCGTAACAAAAATATGGAAAAATTGTATAAAAGATAAATAAATGAATATTATTTAAATAGTAGAAACTTGTGTCTTGTTTCATTTCTTGCAAACTTACATACCGAATACCGAAAGAAGAACATCATCCGATAAGACCTGGTTTAACAGAAACTGCTCTAGAGCTGTGGCTTCCAAACAGGCAGCATACCATCGATGGCTAAAGAATCCGGGCCCTGAGACCAGAGCAGCATATGTCGAGGCTAGAGGCATATGCAAAGAGACAATAGAATGCTCAAAAGATGCCCACAATGCCAAAATAAGATCAAAACTTGCTGAATGTCCTAACGGATCCCGTTCATTTTGGTCTTTCGCCAAAGCTGTGGGAAGAAACTTCACTTCCAGCTCATTTCCTCCTCTAACCAAAGAAGATGGAACACTAGCAACGACTGCCCAGGAAAAAGCCAATATCTTTGCGCACCTATTTGCTGGAAATTCCACTCTGGATTCATCGGAAAATAACCCCGAACATTACACCTATTGACAGTCACATGCCCGAGATCACCTTCGCCAACGTACTATCAGAAAGATTTTGCTGGGTCTCAACACCAACAAAGCTTATGGATCTGACGGAATCCCGCCGATTGTTCTCAAGAAATGTGCCCCCGAACTAACACCTGTTCTTTGCGAATTGTTCAACCACTCTTACAATTTGGGGGTATTTCCGTCCAATTGGAAAATTGCAAGAGTACAGCCAGTCCCTAAAAAAGGCAAAAAGGCCCTACCTAGCAACTACAGACCTATCGCACTGCTATCTATTATTTCAAAGGTCATGGAAAAAGCCATCAACATCGAGCTCATGAAATATCTGGAAGACTCAGGAATTGTCAACGATAGGCAATATGGCTTCCGCCATCAGAGATCAACTGGTGACCTGCTCGCTTACGTCTCACATATATGGCAGCTATCTATTGAAAAGTATGGAGAAACTTTAGCTGTGGCATTAGATATCTCCAAGGCGTTCGATCGAGTTTGGCACCAGGGACTCCTCGCCAAGCTTCCGTTTTATGGCTTGCCCCCTCAGCTGTGTTCTCTGCTTGCTAGTTTTCTCTCAAACAGGTCTCTCCATGTAGTGGTCGATGGAGTTTCATCTGACACTCTACTCATAAATGCTGGTGTTCCGCAAGGATCTATTCTCGCACCAACACTATTTCTACTTCACATCAACGACCTGTTGAAAGCAACTTCATGTCCAGTACACAGCTTTGCCGATGATAGTATCCTCCATACCGCTTTCTCTTCCAGGGCCCCTATATCAGCCCGTGAAACCAGAAATGAACGAGGAAGAAATGTTAATAATATAAATATGGACTTAGCAACAATTCTCGAGTGGGGATCTAATAACTTGGTAGAATTCAATGCAAACAAAACACAAGCATGTCTTTTCTCTAGAAAAGCCGATCTCACTGTGCCTAACATAACTTTGTCAGGAGTAACCATACCACTGAAGTCATCCATATCGATGCTTGGTATTACTATCAGCAATAACCTTTCCTGGGAAAATCACGTGAGGTCCATTGCCAAAGTGCATCCCAAAACTTGGTTTTGTTTCGTGGCAAGAGCTATTTCACCCCCACTCAGCTGCTTATGATCTATAAGGCACAGATCCGACCTGTCCTGGAATACTGTTCCCATATTTGGAGCGCGGCACCTAAACATATCCTGAGGCTATTGGATTCTGTCCAAAAAAGAGCAATTCGTCTCGTCGGTGATGCCTCGCTTACAAACTCGCTCACTTGTCTGGAACACCGTAGAAAAGTTGGCGATTTGTCTCTATTTTATAGATATTTTCATGGGCGATGCTCTTCTGAACTATCAACAATCGTTCCTGCTTTGGCAGTCTCTTCAAGATTAACCCGTCAAGTTCAGTCATCACACCCCTTCGTGGTCACTTTGGAGACCTGCAGAACATCACTTTCCAAAGACTCGTTCATCCAACGAACAGCGAGGCTTTGGAACTCATTGCCTAGGGAGGTGTTCCCCGAGGCATACAACCTCCAGAAATTTAAGAAGAACACCAACTCCTACCTCCTTTCCCTTGGTTCCCACGATGTTCTCTGAACATTACAGGATATCCCTTTTCGTGGGAACAGGAACATAAAAAAAAAAAAAAAAATTTCTTAAAATAATTTTGTGGGGAATTTGTGGGGAATCAGCAAATATTTGTCCCCAAATTGGGGAATTTGACTTAGATTATTGGGGAATTTGATGTACTGGCATTGGCAATGCTGCTAAAATGACTTATGATGACATTTGTCATGTTTTTGTGCTCATGTCTCATGTGATATTCCCTAATTGTAGGTTATAAAATATTTTAGTGTTTTTCTCTGGTTTCAGACCTCTGAGCTTATATTTTACATTTACCTACCGCCTACC
The DNA here is from genome assembly GCA_018342105.1 of Gonioctena quinquepunctata. Lineage (NCBI taxonomy): Eukaryota > Metazoa > Arthropoda > Insecta > Coleoptera > Chrysomelidae > Gonioctena > Gonioctena quinquepunctata. The sequence goes on along the minus strand of JAFIRS010000100.1, from coordinate 289,558 downwards.
ATGCCCGTGAAAAATACAAAACAATCCCTTGAACATGAACAAAATATACAAGTGCCAGAGGCGCAGCCTGTAACCGTTAGAGAAATAACACAAACAGATAAGTTGAATAAACGTCTGCTTCAATCATTTCTCACTAGATTAAACCAAGAGAATTTTAATTTTGCTTCAGAATCCAATCGGTCCATCGTACAAAACGATGTGAACGAATTCAATTGAATTTCTAAGTGTAACAAAACATAACCTCAAATAAAAGGCGGGAAGCTCTTGAAGTCTAGACAAAAGATTAGAGGTTCTATCCAGTATAGAACTTTTGTCTATGTTCTATCCACTCTTTGGTTCAGATCCCGTGTTCATTACAGCAGCTGATCTCGAAATATATTGAAAATGTCTTCAGACGAAGAATCGATTGTGGAGATTCCAGATGAAATTGGTGGCGAGGGTGATGACAATCCCATTGAAACTATTGAAGAGGCTCCAGAAGAAACCCCCCAAAACAATGAAAATAAAGATTCTGATGATGAAGAGTCTAAGAAAGTTGTGAAGCCAAAAAGAGTTATAAAAAATCCCCAACCTAAACTTAATGAACAAACTCTAAGAACCCCAAAAGGACTTCCAGCCATCTCAGGCCACTTCAAAAGAGTGAAATTCAGGGGCCGAGGTTTTGAAGAACAGGATTTGAATGTTCTCATGAAGACCTATGAATATTGGTGTCATCGTCTGATTCCTAAGTTTCCATTTGATTCATGTATTGCAAGATTGGAAGGTCTTGGTACGAAGAAGACCACACAGGTTAGTAATTTATGAATTAATTATCACCCAACAATCAAGACAGCAAGTAGGGTGCAACAATTTTAAGTAGACAGCAAAAGGCATTTTCGGAAACCTACTCGGGTTGACACGATCCCTAACCTGCACGTTCGTTTTCCTAATCCGAGTTAACTACTCGCGTTCGCAAACTTCGGTGTTGCTTACTCGATCACTGACTCAGGTTCGTCTAGCATAACCCTATTCAAAAGCAGGGTCGTCAGAGTTGCTACAGACACCGCATGCGCATTACGAAAAATTATTTGAAATTATGGGGAAAAGAAAAATTGCAATATTCCAAACAATAACGGCGTTAGCGTTTGATTATGTTTTTGATGAAGACGATGAAACATTTTGGTTGCAAGTATTATAGGTCAATTCATCACACTGCGAATAATTCTCATCTTCATCTAATTCAACTGAAAAATCATAATTAGAGAATTTGATTATTTGAAAATGAATTAATCACCTGGAGATTGGTGAACTCGCATATGTTGTCGGACATTAGACTCCTGACTAATGAATCCACAGACTTCACATCTACCCAAAATGTCATCTATTTCCATAATGATTCGATTATTAATTGATTATAGATGTTAAATCTCAAATCCGAGGGAAACCAGAAAAATTGAATTTAGTTTATGTTTTATGTTATGCTTGTGTAACAGAGAACAAGCTCAACCTGATACGTTCGTGAACTATAGTACCCGGGTAAGTGATCAGAGTGATCCGTCACGTGATCTATTGGGATCGAGTTGGTGACCCAGAGTAAGTTTCCGAAAATGCCTTATGAAAGGTACTTTTTGTTCTGACTGATGACTGGTCCAGAGTCCATATCTGGAAAATATAACCCTTGTTATGAAAAAAATGGATAAATTATTGAAATGGTAAATCGAATATGGTCTAAGAACGGTTATATATGAGAAACTTGTAAAGAATACTCAATATTATATTTACTCAGAAACATCAGAATATAACATTAGGCCTAAGCTTCACCGCACAGATTATAGGTGTCACTATCTATAATTTGATGCTTTTCACATTCTTGTATACTCCAATAACAATTTAAAATTTCAAAAACGTATTTTTCAAAATTATTGACAATAAAATCGATGACAACTTGACACACATTACATAAGTGATCAAATATAATAAATATACCTATGCTAAGATGCCTAAAAACCCTGGTGTATTCACTGATTCGATTTTGTTTAGAATTTTTGGGGGACAACAAATGAAAAACGTTAAATTCTGCTTAGAACTTCATTAGTAGATGGCGCGGTTGAGGTATGTTTGTTGTTGGTGTCACACAAAATGTCAAACTCTAAACCTATGAAAATTTCTTTTTCTGTCAACATTACTTCATGCAAAAAATTGTGAATTGATCGTTTACAAAGATTATAGTTCTACGAACAGGATCCCGCTCAGAACAGTGGCGCGAAAATGAGATGAAATCCTCGAAACTTACTACCTTTGTCAAAAATTAGGGGTTAGAACAGGACTCTTTGCCATTGTCTACTACAATGTTTACATCTGTCTATCAAAAATCAGATTTTTCTTGAAGTCTACCTGGCGATTTTTTGAAAGTGATTTCTTCTCAAACGGCCTTTTTGGGATCATGGAAACTTCCTCGAAGGAATGAGAAAAGGTAGGAGAGTGGACTGATGTCTCTAGATGATGAATTAACTTGAAAATTGAGGGGATTGGAAAATGTCCCTGATGACATTGTTCCATTAAACTTTCCGATACAAACTATTACCAAGCCATTCACTGCCCATCTCTGCCGGACTATTACCTCTCTAACAACCTTCTGATATGAACAAAATCAGAGAGTTCATTTTAGATATCATAAAATCTGTTGATGAAGTTGAGAAATCGATGAATCCTGGTGTGCGACAGTCTAGGCTGCTTCCAGCTATCTTAGAATGAAGTGAATTCCGAACCATCACAGAGGGTCCCATGGCTCTTTGGAAGAAAATATACACTATATTTTTTAGTCAGAAGATTGTCATCTCATGGGAAATTTTTTATACAAAATATATATAATATAAACAATAAATATAAAAGTAATCATAAAATTATTTGACTTGCTAGTTACTAGATACATTACAATCACAAGTTGAAAAAAAATATTACAATTGGCAAAGGTAGTTCAGAAAAGATTCAAATTAATTTATACATATACGAGTTTTTACTAGTAGTGGAGTAATATTAGATTTGAGCTTTTAGAAGTTGGGGGATGATGGTAACTTTTTACTGTACATTAGTGATGATGTTGGGAACAACATATATATAAAGTTACCAACCGTAAAGTGTATGCTTAATTAATTATTTAACAAATAAGTTGCCAAATTACATTGTATATTGAATTTAAAAAAATGAATAAATAATGGTGCCACTTGCAAAAATGGAAAATTTTACATCAAAAAGGTAAATAAAATTTTTCTTTAAAATAAAAACTAAACTGCAGAATTCTTTTGCTAACATGCGAAAAAAATGTGAGGTGGCGACCTTGAAGTGCAGCGCTGGATGAGCACGTAGCCATGAGCGCTTTACATTAAATTTGTTATAACTTTTGATCTAATTGATTAAATTAACATAACAAAAATTAAACTGAAAGAAGAAAAATGCAGCTAAACAAGAAGTCATGTTTTTAAAAGTAAAAAAATATGTATGGGAATAGTACGTAAATGAACTTACGTCAAAGCAGAATTCTGTCTAAAATCAATTTTTTTTTTATTTTTCAGATAAATATCTGAAATTTTCACAGATTACTCTCAAAATGACAAATAAAAAAAAGATGAAGCTTACGTAACAGTCAAAAGCTTTAGATATGTCACAAAACCCTTCAGACTAGACTATAGATTTTTCAGAAAGCGAAAGAGATTGCATCTCCCGTACTTTTATTGATTTGAAAGCTAAATTAACTAATTGTATGTAATTTACAGCACTTCATAAAATTATTATCCGCTCCATCATAAGATTTTTATCATGAGCAAACAGGGACAGAAGTACCAACTCGGTGGAGCCGTATCATTGGAAAATTTACCATACAAAATAAATTGATATGGTTCATAATTAGAATTATTTCGGGACACCTCTCGAAAATTCTATATAACACTGACATAAGTACATAGAATAGTTTGTTCTAAAATATGTTTCATCGATCGATTAACCTCAAAATATTTCACAACGAATTGACAACCTTAAAGGCGACAAAAGCACAATCACAGACGGATCATAGACACAAATCACAAAAACACCCTGTGTGGTCTGTAATTGCAGTTTACTGAATTATGACAAGAAACGACGTCGGCGCCATCTGAAACTCTAGATAGCTCCCTTTATCAAGTGGGCTGGTGTCCCCCAGTTTGTCCCAATATTGTACAGGTATAAGTGAATACACCATGGTTTTTAGACATCTTAACCTATGCAAATTGCTATTTTACGCTCCACTTCAATTTAAACATAGCCGACTAAAACAAAATTATGTGAGTTGCCACAAATTTAGTATATTTGAGTCCCAATTTTGAATGAAGTTTTAGAAATTGTTTCTCTATTGTAAGGATGACCGCCTTCTTATCTTTTGATGGCACATATGTAACATTGAGAATACCCTTATCGCACAAATTGTACTTATATTGCTGATACTTTTGTTTTACATAAGACAAATTTAATGGAATTTCTTCCTAATTTTTTAAAAACAAGCATTGTAATTCCTCTTTATAAAGGTGGTGACCCTTTGACTAGCTTGAGTATAACACGTTATTTGGTTCACAATATCCGAATCAACATTGAAGAGGATGAACGCTCGTGCCAAGGAATGCCTATATCTCCAATCTTCACATTTTGATTCATACTCTTTTGAATCTGATGGATCTGTTGGTACTGGTTCCGAGGCTGGATCTTTTTCTTGGCCGGTTGTTAGATTATATAGATTGGTTAAGTCCATATAGGCATATACCATAGTCTTCCCGGAATGAAAATTTGATTTTCCATGTAACTTCTCGAGTTTGGGAAATTTATCAATTTTTTTGACTTTGACAACTGTCTATACGGAGTATTGTTTTTTTATATTATTTCCACTCTATTCAATTTTATTTTTTCCTAATGTGCTGCTGGGCCCATTTTGGTTTTGACTGAGGAAGTTGGATATACTCAAGTACAGAATAGAGTTATAAATATATTTTCTATATATGAGTCGTATAGAATCAAAAGTCTGTATTTACCAAAACCGAAAAAAAATAGTTAGCTATTGGATATAATAGATCACAGGTTTGTGCAGCATCTTACAATATCATTCAGCTTCAAAACTCGTTGAAAGGTATAAATAAACGAGGTATAAAAACTTAGTTGGAATCAAAACTGTGTATTTAGAGAGATATTTAAGAATAAAAACTCCGTATTTTCTCTTCAACCAATGACAGTATACCTAAATGATCACGTGAATAATCGCCTGTCAGATGAAGTCATTTCGTCTGGTATTCTCAGTGATAACGGACGTATTAAGGAATAATTTCATTCCAGTTTTCGGCTTAACAGTTTGAGCAAACTTTTATCATTTCCATTTAGATTTATGTAGATTCATTTTTATAAACGTTAAATTGACATATCACCGTATTTTTATTCGTTTATTCAATTTATTCCTTCAATATTCAACAGCTCAATAGAATATATTTAAAATATAATGATTTTTATTACAGTCCTGTCTAGCTACAATGTTGATTGCACTTGTACGTAACAAAACTTTGTATTTTCTTGGATTGGTTTCAAAGCTCTGTATTTTCCCAAGTTTCAGTTTCAAAACTTTGTAATAAAATAATAATGATATTTATTGAACCAAGTAAATTACACGATTCAACAGGCTATTGACCTAGGTCCTTCTGCCTATTGTAATTATATAACACAATTGAAACCTTAAATAATTGAATATAAGCTATAAATGGATTGAAAAAAAAAAAAAAATTCGAATTGTAGAGTCAGAAGTGATATATACACATATAAACACAATCATATACAAGAGTTAGTTAAGGAGCATTTGGTGGATAAGTTCCAGAGTTGTATGCTGAGGATGTCTGTGTAAGGGGATAATGCCTGGTAATCTTCTTATAGCATATTTTTCCAGGATGTCCAGATTTTCTGTTTTGTTGAAGAATTTCAGGGTTAACTGTTGTATTCGTTCGTCTATTGGCTTGACTTGGGATTTTTGGTATAGCATAGGGTTGGAAGGGTTGTGTAGCGGGTTATTAGGGTGACGCATCTTGGTAATCTTCCTAATGAAGATGTTTCGCAACTCTCAGATTGTTTAAAGCTCTGTTTCTACAGTTTAAGAAAATCATGTGTCCATATTCAATCATGGGGTGCATATCATCTTGTAGATTCGCTTGCTGTATTTATGTTGATACCACTTCCTCTGTCATGAGATTTCGAAAGTGTTTGGCTCTTGCTATGATGTTTTTTTTTAATTTGAGTATGTGCATTAAAATTAAGTTCATTATCGAACTTAATGCCCAGATAATTAATCGTTGTTTCGGGTTGAATATTGTGATTTTGTATTGTGAGAAAGGGGGATGCTGGAGTTGGATGATGATTGAAAAGGATGAAGTGGGATTTATCAGGATTAGGTTTGAGTCTCCATTTGTTAAACCAGGAGGAAGTGGAGTCAACTAGTTCTTGGAGGTTATCAGTGATTTTCTGTGTTGTTCTTTCATGGACTATCAGAGCGGTGTCATCTGCATATTGTAGGAGGTATGAGGAGCTATCAAAGTGTTCTGGGTCTTGGTGTTGGTGGTTATAAATGTCCGAACAAAATAGGTTATACAAAATAGGGGAGAGTGGTGATCCTTGAGGAAGTCCTTGGTGTGGTGTAAATTCTCTTGAGGTAGCATTAGAAACTTTAACCTTCAGTTTCCGGTTTCTTAGTAGGTCTCGAAAAGCTTGTACAGGAAAAGCTTGTACAGTAAGCCCTTGTGCCAGACACTATCGAAAGCTTTATTTATGTCCAAGAATAACGCCCCAGTCTTTTTTCTGTTCAACTTGGAGGCTTCAATATTGTTGGTTAAAATAGTGAGAGGGTGTGCTGTTGAGTGATGTGTTTTAAATCCAAACTGATAGCCTGGTATTGTGCTTCCTATAGATGTTTCCAATCGGTTTTTTAATATCTTTTCCAGGTTTTTGGCTAACACTGGCAACAGTGTGATTGGTCTGTAATTTTGAGGTTTTGTAGAATCTGTACCACTTTTGGGAATTGTTATAATTATTCTTGATTTCCATTTTTTTGTTATGTATTGATATTTTAAGCAGTATTCTTATATACGGATGATGTACTTGTGTATTTGCTCGTCCAATTTTCTCAACGTTTTTTTTGTTAAAAGGTCATGTCCCGGGCTTGTACTTTTGCCTTGGTTGATGATATCATAATATTCATCTTCTTCAATGGGATGTTCTTCTTATGGGGGTTCAGCTGCAAAGTATTGTTCAAACCATGTATTGACATTTTCAAAGTGGGTGTTGTCAAAGTTTGGGTCTTGAGCTTCTGTATATGAGGATTCAAAGTGATCACCAAAAACATTTGCTTTTTCTACGGGGGTTTCATATATTTCATTGTTAATTTCAATTGGCTTACTGTTGCACATTGATTTGTTTTTGTATTTTGACAGCTTTTTAATTTCATGCCAATATGTTTGTCCTTTTTTCCTGTTTATGGCTTCACAAGTGTCCATCCATTTGCTTATTCGGAATTCTTCTATTAATTTTTGAGTATTCTTATTAAATTTGTTTAATTCTGCTTTGAGGTTTTCATTACCAGTAAGTTTATATTCTCGATACATTTTTCTCTTTCTCTTAATGAGGCTAATGATAAAGGGTGGTAATTCATGGGTATAGTATATCTGTTTTGTTTTTGGTGTGTTTTCCAACACAAGTTCAGCAAGTTTTTCATTGAAGTTGTTTATCAGTAGCTCTGTCAGTTCTTGTCTCTCTGTTGCTTCCAGGTAGTTCAGCATATCCTCATTAATCTTCTGTGTATTAGTTTTCCGGAAGTTGTATTTCATAGTTTCGTTTTCTTCCTCACCTGATTGGTTGAGATCAATTGTGATCACCAGTCCCAAATGGTCTGAACCTAAATCTGGAGTTTCTTTAACTTGGATAATGTTTGGTGTGAGATTCTCTGTGTGAACGATAACATCTGGTGTTGAGTCCTGATTATTAGGTAGGTATGTTCTCAAACATTATTCAAAAAAATCCAAATTCTACAAAATAAGGTAGTAAAAACTCTATTTGGCTATGATTTCAGAACTAATACAGAGTTAATCTACCATCAAACTGAAATTTTGCCGCTGAAAAAATTCTACAAATAGAACAATGTAAATTTATTTATAAAATAACAAAAAATCAACAGAAATGCAATACAAACATGAATATAGTTAATGAGATACATTCGTATGAAACTAGAAGTCAAAACCAAATTTATCTACCCCAGGTGAGAACGAACATTGCTTTTAATAATCCCTTCTCTAAATGTCTCCAATCATTTAACTTTCTGCCAAACTCCATAAAAAATAAAGATAGTTACTCCTCGTTCAAAGCGGAGGTGATGCGATATGTTAAAAGCCATTAAATTTAAAATATATATGTTCCGGTACCAGCAATTATTGCTGATTAGGAACAATGCTTTACAAAAATATTGACTATATTGGTATATACATGTCATATATTTGTCTAGAATCTTCATTGTTTCGGGAACAGGTTTATTGTGATATGTTCGCTAGTTTTAAATAGTTTTAATTGAGCTTGTCCTTGAATATTTGAATTGTTTTTTATTTACATTTTCTATGTACATGTGTGTATGGATATATGCATGTATACATTTATTCTTTATAGTCTGAAATATGTGGTATAGGTTAAGATTTTTTTTTTGTATTGTAGACTTTTGTATATTAATTATTAATTGAATAAAAAAAGCATTATCTAAAAAAAAAAAAAAAAAAGGCATTATGAAGGTAGGAGCCGTTTCTACCTTTTTGAAATTAGAGTTTTGTAGAAAATTATTCAGTTGTCTTCTTTTATATCTGTTGTTCGCATTGAAATCTCCGATTATTATTGAGTAACGGTGCAGACATGCCTGGGTGAAGACATTCTCTTCGAGTCTGGAGTTCGGATGAAAATACACCAAAAATATGTGAAGTTTGTCGTTCCGGAATGGTATAGTGAAATGAAGACATTCACTAAGCTGGTAGTTAATTGCTGGTGAGTTTGCTTTACCAATTTTCAAATGTGGTTTTGCTTGGACAAGTGAACCCCCTCTGGTTTTGTTATGCAACTGGTAACCATTCTTTTGTATGACAGACCAATTTCTGTATGTTGTATTACTGTCATTTTTGGTCTTCGCTTCTACAAACAGGGTGCAGTTGATATTGTTGTTTTCAATATAATGATTTATTATTTGTTTTTTTCTGGGGTAGCTATTTATGTTACAGTAGATGAACTTAGCTTGCATTGGACTGAACATACTGGACATTATTTTCGCTGTTGATTGGTTCGGTAGGGGATGGTTCATCTGAGTCAAGTTCAAAAATCAAAATGTACACACGACTCCCAGAAAAAACTGCTTGTGAGTCCACGTTAAAGTTATCCACAAACTTTCGTCTCAGTTTATGAAGGAGTTCAATTCTGTTAATGTTTGTTGGATTGTTCAATTCTTCAATATATGTGTTTATTATCATGTCATGTATTGTGACTGGGTTGTGTATTCTTGATTTCTTCTTGTCTGGCTCAATTTCATGGGATTTTTTGTTAAGAGACTTTTTTCTGACATTCGGTATTCCCTCAATTGGCGCCGTGGGTCTCTTTGGCCATTTGAATGACCACGCTTGGTGTTCCTCGGAACCACATCCTGCACATTTTGGTGGTAGGTTTGATGTACATTTATTAAGATGATGTGCTCCAAGGCATTTGGAGTATTTCGGGGGAGTGTTGCATGATTCAGTAGGATGGGAATAAAGTAGGCATTTGCCGCATGGCATAGCAGTTGGAGGTGGAGGTTTGCTGGGGTATACTGGGTAGTGGCGGTATTTGAAGTAGAATCCATCTTTCAAGAGAGTTTCAGATGTGTTCAGAGAGCCAGTTATAATTCGGATAAGGGTTGTAGGTTGTTGAGTTGCTTGTGATGTGATTCTTCTGCAGAAACGGTGTTCTATATTTATTTTGGTCAGATGTTGACTGACCATATCGTCTGTAATTTCCAATTCAACTGAGGCTATGACAACTGAGAAGCTTGTAGTATGGGAGGAGATTGGAGGTTTGTTATTTGTGGTAGTTTCCTTAAAATTGGCAATCCTCTTCAGGGCCACCAATTTTTTTAGAGTTTCAGTAATTGAATTTTTTTCTTGATTGGTCTTCAGGAGTATTCCAGTTTTGGTTTGCATAATCTCATCATCAACATCAGGAAATAGTTTTTCCCAGAGGTTGCAAAAACTTATCCTTGTACACCCTGTATCACTATACAAATGGAACAGGTGTTTGAATTTTTTGTGTTGTATTTCAAACATCTTTGGAGAGTAGTTTTTTGTTGTTTGGTTTTTGTTAGATGATTGTTTTTGTAAGGTATTAGTATAAGTGGTTTTTGTGGCTGATTGACTGGTAGTAGTACTGGAGCTGATGCCTAAAATTCCGTTGATTTCACTTCTAGAGAGGGTTTTGTTCTTTTTTGATTCATTTTCGGCCTTAGAGTTGGCTTTTCTTTTATGTCTGACGTTTTTCCATATCCCATCGTCAGTAATTTCCATTTCTGAATATTCCCCATCACTTTCAGAAGCCATTTCCACTTTTGCACTAGTTCACGTACTATACAGAGAGCTCAGGAATCTATGTGTTTCCTCTACCACTGTTCACACGCGAATGCAAAACTTTGTATTTTCAAACAATTTCATCAAATCAGAAAATAACGATCCATACTTCAACATAAACCACTGTGGATTCCTTTAGAGTATTCACATTCACATAGCATTTTAAAAAATTGCTGTGAAACTGCAGATATATCATGAACTCACAGTTTTTCGTGGTTTTCTCAGAATGACATACAGTATCAGAAAGTATTTATCTTGGGTACGGTGGTTTCATGAGAGGGTAAACTATATGTTGAGAGAGCATTACAATTTCTCCTCGACTCGCTCGAGGAAGGGATATTTACGTCACGACACAGAGATAGGAGAATCAGGGCGGTCCCGGCGGTCAGCTCAGGACGTCAGTATTATACCAGCAGCAGTCGGGAGAATGTGTGCCCTGCAATGAAGAAGAATTATTGACGATAATTTCACTTCAGATAATTTGAACAAATTAAACTGAATCATTGATTCAATTTAATCTGTCGGACCACAGGTAGATCAAAATATCTTTGGTGCCGTGGTGGCCGCGAAAACAAAAGAAAATTCTTAAACATAAACAAAAGCAAACGATATTTCTGTAAGACAATAAAAACAAAAAACTTATTTCTAACAGAAAAACAATTATTTCTTGAATAGAGAGAAAAAAATATTTACAAGAAAAGATAAACCAAATTAAATATTTTGTGTATGGAATTATTTTATTAAATGTTTGAACAAACCACCATTTTGGGCCAAACAATAGCCGAATCTATTGTACTTTCTCTGCGGTTGTGTAAATAGGCGGCATGTTTCAAAAGGTAATAATTGTCACGATCTTGTGTTTTCGCAACCACGGCTCGGCAAGCTGTGCGCTGTGTCGCATTGCCACGTGGTCAGTTAATGCGTCGGGTGGGGTAACAGGAGGGGCGCACAGCAGTGCGTCTCGTTTATGTGGTATTATCATATCATTGCGTTCCTTGTTGCTCGTGTAGATTTCTGTCTATACCCCAGTTAAAATATTTCCGATACTGTATGTGGCAAATACACAGTTTTGATTCTAGGCGACATATATATTTTACACCATAAAAAACAACACACCTAAAAATTAAACAGGTTACCATAGAAACTAAAAACAATTTGATGTTAGACACTGCTCTTCAACAATCACCCCCCTTTATAATTCCATAATAACCTATTTTAACACTTTATATTAGTTCGCTTTTGTGTCTGTCCGGTACAAATCTTGCAATCGATTTTAAACTAACTTCCCGGTGAGCTGGAGATTTGAAACTTGGGAAATAGTTTAGAACTGGATGACAATACAATAATTTTTGTCTATCTGTTCGTTTACGGAGCACAAAAAGTGAGGTTAGGATCACACAATTTCTCCATAGCAGAATGATCGATGCACTAAATTTAACTGTCTTCCAATTATTCACTCAATATAACCACGAAGTTATAGTAAAATTGAACCGTTTGTCTGTAATAATAATAATATTAAAAAGCAATTGATTTCAAACTATTTTCCCTATGAGCTAGAGATGAAATTTTAAACATTGCTCAGAATTGGATGACAATGCAATATTAACTTGCTTTCTTGTCTGAAGAGTTGATTCTTATTGACAAAGCATGAAAATAGAAAAAAAAAATATATGAGGAAATGTATAAATAATTTGATAAGTGATGTCGAGTGGATAAAATGTATAATATAAAAAATAAATATTACATGTATGAATAAAAAACATATTGTCAATCTACCTTAAAAAAGAAGGACTATTGAAACACAACACATAAACAAACACATAATAAAATGAGATGTCATTACCTTTTGGTGTGTTATATATTAATTACAACCCTTAATTAATATTTAACAGTAGCCTTGTATAATAAATCAAAACATATGAGATAAAAAATAAGAAATAAAATATAATATCAAGTATCACATTAATTCACATAAGGAACTATAGTATATCACCATAATATTCCTGCAGGTTATAATAAGCTTTCTGTAATAGAGCCTTTTTACAGTTTTTCGTAAGTTCTTCAGAGAAATTATGTTTCTATAACTAGCTGGCAGATGATAATAGATTTTTTTGCTTGTAAAGAGCAATTATTTTTACATTTACATTTTTACATTTATTGCTCACATAATATACAGTTACAGCATATGTTTAAAAACTATGGAAATAATAAGTTGCATTTAATTTTTTCTTTTGCACCTAAGTGTATAACACTTGTATGTGCAAGTATCGATCAACTAGAATATTGTAATTTAACATATAGGTCGAGTATCTGGTTATAAGTGTTTGTTTGGTTTTATAATTATAATATATTCTAATGTTAAATGGTAATCGGTAACATAAATAATTAACCTAAAATTGTTGAGTATCTCTCAAGCTTACAAATTGCTTTCATAACAAAGCTTCAAACTTATTGTAGTTTGTACAAATATATTTTTTACATTTCTTATTGAATAGTCTCACAGTGCTAGATGTTCTTATTTCTAGAGGGAGTATATTAAAAACTTTTGGTGCCAAATAATTTACAAATCTTTGCGAGGAATCTTTTTTGAACATTGGAATTGCTATTTGTTCATTATGTTTTGCTTTTTTTTTAATTTAAATTGTTATGAAATAAAGATATCTACATTTAAAATGTTTTCATTATATAATAAACTGGTTGAAAAGAGCTTACCTCTTTTGAACATAACTTTTAGTATGTAATTTTGGACTACATTTAGTGGATGAAGGGTGTTCTCATATGATCCGCCCCATACTAATATGCCATATCTTATAAGGGATTCTACTAGTGATCTATAGACAATAATCAGTTGTTCTTTATTTAGGATTTTACGGATATGGTACATTTTGTATATGAGTCTACGGACTTTTTTCACTAATTCAACTATATGTAGATCCCATTTAAGATGTTTATCGATGGTAACACCTAAATACTTGATATTGTCACATTCTGTTATGAGTCATGGGTTGTAATTTTGAGATTATTGTAATTAGGTCTATTATAATTTGTGATTGAAAATGCTACGTATTTTGTTTTTTTTGTATTAAGTGAGAGTTTATTAAAATCCAGCCACTCTTTAACATTTTGTACACCTTCTGCCGCTTTACATTTACACCATCCCAAGAGTCGTCTTCGAAGATCAATACAGTGTCATCTGCATATGAGATTGTAGATTTACTTATATTAAGGCTTAGTAGTGAATACAGTGCCCTGGGGGATGCCTAGTTGCGTATTTAAAGGTTCACTTACTGAGTCTCTAATTTTTACAGTATGTTTTCTATTACTGAGGTAGTTCTTGAAAATTTCTGACACGGTTCCACGGATCCCGTAATTTTCCAATACCTCGAGGAGTCTATTATGTGGGACCGTGTCAAAAGCCTTTGCTAAATCTAAGAAGACTGCAATACATTTTTTATTTCTTTCCAAGCTGTCTTTTATTGAGTTAACAACTTCATACATTGCGTCAGAGGTACTTTCACTTTCCCTAAATCCAAATTGATTTTTATGTAATATTTTATGCTTATTTAGATGATCATGGAGTCTAATCTTTAAGCATTTTTCGAAAAATTTATTTTTGAATTTTGACAAAAAAATCATAATCTCTAACCCCGAAAACTGGTAGATACCAATTTTGAATAGAATCAGACCATAATCACAAAAATTGTCAGCCATATTGGAGCCGCCATTTTGTTTTTTCAATTCAATCGGACGATTAGAAGTGGGTCAAATTTAACTTGCAATATTTGATTATAGCTAGACACACAGACAGACACTGGGACAGGTGAAACTAAATAAAAGCTTGTAAAAATAGGAGGGAGGTAGCCTCCATTTATGTAATTTTGTTACGGAATGAAATGTGTCTGAAGAGGAGAGTTACTCCGACCACAGGGTTGCCAGCACTTCAGACGGTCAAAAATAGTGACTTATCTTTCACAGAAATAGTGACATAATAGTGACTTTTTCGTCTAAATAGTGACAAAATAGTAAAATTTTCCCAACCAATTTAGGAACTTTTGTGAAAGATAGTGGTATTTTTTTTCATAATTTCAGAACTCATTTGCCTGAGAAATTTGTAGGATAAGGAAAGTAAATGAAGGACAAGACAAATGCTACAATGAAAGGATAAGAATATTTATTAAGATTAAAGTAATTTGTACTTTATACTCCGAACTTAAAAAATAAAATCACATTGAAAATGTTACCTACTTTCGAAGCTAAGCTTTGAAAAACAAGACGATTTCAAGTCATTAATTCTTAGAATTAAGGCAGAGGGTCCAGGTCAGGGTTTTCATGGTCTTCGGGGGCCTTTCTTCTTTTGCCAGTGTGGTTTTGAAAAAACTTCTCAGGTTTTTCTCTTTACTTTCTTCTGCAGTGGCGCACTTTCCTTATAGTACCCCTCAACCTTCTCTCTCATAGCCTTGGCCCCTGCTAGTATTCCTTGAGCCACCTTCGCCGCTGACATATCGTTCTTATTCAATGCATTTTCAAGCTTTTTGCTCGCATCTTCCAATAGGTGGTAGGCGGCTTTCCTCTGTTTTCTCCCTGCCTCCTGCTTCTCTTTGAGTTTCTTTTCGAGATTCGCAATTGTTTCTCTGTCTGCCTGTTGTTGCCTTCATTTCACGGCGTTTTTTTTCATTCTCGGCCTGTTTTCTGGCTTGTGCCACCTCTTCATCGCGCTGCTCTTGCATGTACTCTTCATACTTTCGATACGCGCTTCGATCAGCTGACAGAAGCTTTCTTGTCATGGGGACGGAATCTGGCCGACCATCGTACATTTTAAGCCCATCTCGAACCCACAGTTTCGCATTGAAGAGACGTTCCTTCATGCGGGCTTGATTCGGCTGCAGTTGCTGCTTTGACTCCGAGAAGCCTCTCTTAACATCGGCGTTACCATGGGCAATGGGCAAAGTAGCCTTTTCTACTTTAGAAATATTGGGAAAATATTTGCCGCCAGTAATGGTCTATCCTCATGTCAGGGTCAGAAGCTGAGACTTCAAGCTGCAGAGTCGCCACTCATCCTTCAGAAAGTCTTCGTCGAGGCGCAGCATCTTGTAAACAAGAATGATACTGCGTGGGCTACCGGGATCCTTGATGTGATCAGGCTGAAGGCATCTCAAGTGTTTTCCATCAGGCCATTTACCCAACACTGACTTCTTGAGTAAGTGTCTCGCAGCAGCCTGATAGTGTTTCTGGGCACCTAACTTAAACCGAAGAATGTCCACTTCCTTGCACTGATTCAAAAATGTTGCAGCTCTTTCACCACAGTCCACTTCCTTGAGAGAAACCAAATTGTCCTTATTTGTGAAAAACTCTTCTTTGAGGCAGTTTCTACTAGTAGACACCAGCTCAGTTTTGCAGAAGCGCCCAAGAAGTAAAACAACTCATACAGCAAGTAAATCATAGGCTTCCGACTTCTGGAACAATTTTGAAAACTTTTCAAGAAGTTTGGCAGACTGAATAACAAATTTTTCTTCTTTCAAGGCTGGTTTAATACAACTGTATCTCTGCGACTCTCTGATTTTCTTATGACTGTCAGAAGAACTCTTAGGAATTACAGTCAGAAAATAATGCAGCAAGGCTGGCCACTGCTCTGCATTTCTCTGTGCAGAATCAGGAAGTGTAAGCCATCTACTTTTTACGTGCAGTATAAAGTTATGAAGAGGGACTTCCTTTAACAATTGAGACTTTTCATACTCTTCAAACCTACTGGGAAAACCATCAAAGTGATCATACACTGCAGGAACAAAGTGACACTTCTTCACCAAACTGTTCCAGACCACTAAGAAAATATTTATGCATAATGTGCAGGTTGCACGTCCCAGCATCCAGTAGGCCTTTGCCCCTACAATCCTTGACTTTCTCATTGACTAGCATGAAAATAGTTTTATTAACATTTGGTCCATCACTTGAAAGCATAAGAAATCTACGAAGAACTAAAGAGGCTCGTTCTAGCATTGCCATTACGTGGCCTGTCTATATCACCCCAGTTGCAGATCCAATGAAAACTGTTTCAAGATGACGATCAACTACTCCATTAGATTTTTCAGACCAATACCTAATCCTAAATTGCAGTTCTTTGACCTTTTTGTTGTTGACTGTCTCATGAAAACATAAGGTAAAACTAAGTGCCACATGAACATCTGGTAACATTTCATCATGAAAAAAGGGACCTAAGGCAATTGAATATGTCTGTGCGCAAATGAATGTGGAATGCGATGACCATGTATTCAAATATCCGTGGTCATCGCCTTTGTCGCACACACCACTGTGGCTGCCGTTGTCACGCCGGCCCCACCCCAATCGTTCTTGATGACGCGGAATTTTGGCGCGATATTTAAATCGCTTAGTAAGAGGAGCAGGAATGGAACTGAACACCAATGTCTTGGCGGAACGCGATGAAACAGTGAATTAACCTTTGCACTTCGCGCGTTACACGTCAATCAGATGACGCAATGGCAGAAAAATTAAAAAATCGCACAGTTTAGAGAGAAAATAAATTCGATTTCGAAACTGCGAAATAAGGAAAATGTGTGGTCATTCAAATCTGAAATAGTGACCAAATTTGGAAAATAGTGAGAAAAGTGACACGATTTTAAAATAGTGACCAATAGTGACTCACTGGCAACCCTGCCGTCCATGTATATAAAAGTTTCAAGATAAAGGGCAACAAGGTAGACCTAGCTCAAAACCTTCCAGGAATACAAAGACCGATAAGTATGAACAGGGACCTCGAGCTGGCAGTGGAGTAATTCAATGACACACTCATCTCTGCATTCAACAACAATTGTCTCCTCATCACAAGGAACTCCACTAGGAACGTGCCCTGGTGGAATATTGAACTTGCAAGATTAAGGAGGCAAACTAGGAGAAAATTCAATAGAGCCAAGAAAAGTGGAAGGTGAAATGACTACAAGAACGCCTTGACCAGTTTAAAGTGGCACTGAACAAAGTCAAAAAAGACTCGTGGAGGAGGTAATGTGATGAAGTGTAAAGTACTCAAGAGTGCGCCAGACTCCAAAAAGCGAAATATTCCTTTAAAAATGATCAAGGAGAGGTCACGACTACAGGACAGGAAACAAAGGAACTCTCTATGTTCACTTCACTGAGGCTCAAATAGGATATACACCTGTTAATGAGAATGGAGGCTCTGAAAAGAAGTTCCTGGGAAAGTTGAACATTAGCGAAAAAAGTGATAACCTATGAGTACAATGGGCAATAATCTCATTTGAAGCGTACAAATCACTGGAACCAAACGCAATTTACCCAGCACTATTACAGAAGGGAACAGGACTACTGCAAGGTGGGCTCTGTGAAATTCTCAGAGGCAGCTTGGCTCCTGGTTATATACCAAAGCCATGAAGGAATATTAGGGTAATTTTCATACCAAATTCTGGATAAACTAGACAGGAAATGGCTAAATCCCTAAGTCTCTTATTCATTGGACTGAAGTCTCTTGAGAAGTTGGTGGATGGGCATATAGGGTATGGTAGAAAGATCACTGCATCGAGACTAATAGACATTTAGGACTATCTGCTCAATAGAAACATCACCCCAAAAACTGCTAGAGAGAGTGGAGAACTCGCTGGAAAACAAAGAGGTACTACTAGCGGCCTTTCTAGACATTTTTTAATAATACCTCTAGACTCAATCACCAGGTCTCTTAGACAGAGAGCGATCGAGGAACCTTGGGTGGCCTGGATAGACTCCATGCTAAGAAAAAGGATGATTCAACCTTAATGGAGGAGACCATAGTGGCCTCGGCTGCCAGAGGATGGCGGAAGAGGGGAGTTCTTTCTCCAATCCTGTGGAATTTGGTCATGGACAGACTACTGGGGTCTGTGAAAGAAAAAAGTCACAAAACCCTTGTGTATGCCAACTACATAGTCTCCTAGACTAGGGGAAATTCAACACCACGGATAGGGATTGCATGCCCTAAACTTGGTAATTAGATGAGTGTATTTGGAGTGACAATCACCAGTTGCGAGTATGGGATTCTTCAAGATTGGTCTACCCACTAAAACCTTGCTATGCCCTCTCCCGTCAGGCGTGGGCGGCATGTTGATGGTATGAATACAAATTTTTATCACCATGGACATGTAAAAAAAAACATAATGGTTCGTATTCTCTTCTCTCTTGCCGTTCTTGCAATATCCTTTATACAGTCCCAATTGTTCTTTTTCCTTATCATTTCACCGCTGATGTTGTCCAGGGTGATCCTACACTTCAGCCATATGCAGCACATGTTTCTCTCAGCTTCCCATTTTGGGCACCAGAAAAATGTGTGTTCGGCTTCATCCATTTCTCCACAGTAGATGCACAGTTCATTTGTTTTTTTTCTTATTCTCTTTTTATTTTCTAAAGGATCCATGTCCTGTCAGTATTTGTGTTAGATAGTAATGAGTCTTTCTGTGGGCACAGGCAAGCCACTGCTCCACATCTGGAATTAGGTATTTTGTTCATTGTGCCGTAGTTTCGTTTTCCTGCCATTGCCTAATTGTATTTCCCTAGCCTTTTTTTTTATCTCATTTGTTCCTCCTATTGAAAATTATCCTCCGCTTTCCTAGCAGTAGGTGAATAGGTATTATTCCCACTATTACTCTTATGCTTTGTATGCACTAGTAACTCTCAGTGCTCTTTTTCTCTTGACAAGGGAAACATTCTCAATTGAATAGAAATATTTTTCGGTGAATTGAAAAATCCACGATAAAAATTAAGTTTCTTTGTATTATTTCGTACAACTGTTAGTTATTTTTTTATCCACATGGCCTTTGCCTGTAAAGTTGAATTGACTGTACTACTCCCAGCATCACCTCCCTTATCCGGCTCTCTGGTCTGGATACATTCGGCAGAATGAGCTGTAATATCCCTATTCTTTTTTCGGCTTTCTTTGTGGCTGCTTTTATGTGTATCCCCAAACTTCCGATTTCATCAAGGACAATCCCTAGATATCTCACATCATTTGTAATGCTGATGGTTTTGATTTGCAGCTGAATGTTCCCCCACCCTGGGACATCCATGACCTCCGAGTATGATACGCCACTGCATGTTCAGTAGTTCTTATCATCTAAAAAACGGTCTGGCTGATTTATTTTGAAATAAACAATTCCATCCCCATTAATGTTAATACAAATGTTCACTAATGAGTATTGCCACAAAGTTTTCACAAATTAAGTCTCCATTTAAGTACTTTTTGTTATCTTCACTCTGATAAAAAAATCAATCAATTCCCACTGAACATTCAAATGTGTATTTATTTAATTTCCAAATAGAAAAGGTGCTGACTCTGGAGTCTCTGGTACATACATATAATTTTTTTTTTTTTGGCTCTCTAGTGATCGTAAGAATACCTTGGTAGCCATACACATTTGGTATGAGAGATAAAGAAGGAAGCATGTACAATTCATAATAATCGTGAAATATATGTTGAAAAGGGAAGAAACATTCTCAATCGAATTCTATTTTAGTTTATACAAATACGGGAAAGCCGTCCACAACAAAGTAGGTATATTATTAACACTAAGACTTAAAATATGGATTAACTAAATATTAGATAGTATTTACATAAATCACTATAGCAATAATGAAGTAAACAAATGTTTTAGTTATGAAGCTGAATTGGTTATCAGTGAGATAGGCCTGAAATACTAAATGATGATATTAGATATATGTAGTGTGCCACAATAGTCAAGATTTGTAGAAGACATTAACGGTAGTTTCAGTGATTTCTTCAGCTTCTGTACAGAACCGCCAAATATGTTCAAATTCAATTCATTAATCCGTTTTAATGTTCTGTCTAGCGGAGAAATACTACCATAATTGGTTGAATTGTGTGGTATGTGAAACGTGCAAAAATGTCTTAGGATTCGGCTTGTGTATCAAACATTGTTGAATATAATTAATAAATAGGTTGAAAAGAAGAGGGGAGCAGTGCGAACCTTGATTCCGATTTTTCTGAAAATGGAAAAATCTATATAATAAAAATGAATTCAGATTCTTTGAAAGCGCAACACGTGAGAACAGGTGGACCGATTTGCCTTTTTTTTTAAATGTTCGTAATAGCCCGAGAATGGATGATACGGAAAAAAATTAGGAAAGTTTCCCAGAAATTGGAATAAATTCTGGTATATAAGGTTAAGTGTAAGAGCAAGCGTTAACTCTGCCTTTTGGCTGTAGGATTACTGAATTGTAACAACCTAGATGTAACCTCTCTGTAGCCAATAAAATAATTTGTTAATATTAAATTTGCTGGAGAAAAAGACTCTCAAGTCATTTATTACCAAACGAGGAAATAGTTCAGCAGTTACACTGTCTCCTACCAAGCACAAGGTCACAGGAACGAATTCCGGTCAGGGTATCATTTTTTTTTATTTTATAAAAACAACGGCTGGACCGACTTGGCTAATTGTTTTTTTGAAATACTCCAAATAAGGTTTAGCGGGAAACGGGATAACAGGAAAACGGAATAATGAGATATTGGGATAATGGCAGAAAGCGATAATGGGAAAACAGGATAATAGAAAAATGTGATAACTGGAAAATGGGTTAACTTGGTAACAGGAAGCGGGCAGAGTCAAAGGCATAACCCAGATAGAACAACCCAAAAAAAAACAGGAAAAAATAAATTCTATGCGGTTGAGTGTTTAAAAAAAAAAAATAGGGAATATAGAAATTTGGACAGGACATCTGTCGGGTCAGCTAGTCTATGATAAAAATGAAGTTTTTTTTGTGAATATCTAACAGAAAACAACTACTTCCCCAGCTAAAGCCATGCTGTACATTGAACTACATCTGATAGATATTTTGAGAGGACCCTAACTCAAAACAAAAAATCTGAAAGGAAAAATTTGCATTTTCATTCAGATTGTTATTTGATTTTCTATTCCAGTCTTGATTAGGAACTCATATAGATGAATGAGACAAAGTTATCTTTGAGTCGCAGATGATTCCACATCTGATTTTATCTTTGAGTCGCAGATGATTCCACATCTGATTTTATAAAGTTCTTTGAGTCCCAGATGATTCCACATCTGATTTTATAAATACCCTGTTCATATTTTCAAACAAATAAGGAAATATATGTTTGTGTCTTAGAGAACAGTAGTTAGGGTAGATTAGTGGGAAGGGAAAGGAGATATTTATTAACATTCTTCTATTTTTATTGGAATATATGGTTTAACGAAATTAGTTAAAATCTTCATGGGCCCTTTTAGGAAGTTTTTCCGATCTACCCAAAACACCCGTTTTGAATAGTTAAAAACCAATAACACACGCTAGTCTCACACCCCAAACATAACTCTTTTTGTTGTAAAAAAAAATCAACAAAGTTTTTGGGTTTTCTCTCCCGGGGAAGTAAAAAAAAACAAATAGAAAGTAATATTACAAAGAACGTTTAGGCATTATTATTATTATTATTACTAAGCTATATTTTTCTTTTCTGTAGGTACTTCTGAAGAGAATTCGATTGGGAATGGAATTTGAAGATGAGGATAAAAAAATTATAAGTGATGAAGAACAAGAAGCCGATACTCCTACAACAGAAGGCTTTGTAGATACATTCAATAACCAATTTGATCAGCTGTTAACAGGCAACAACGAAACTGAACGCATAAAAGAAACAACCGAAGAACAGCTGGAAAGAATGCGGCAGAACAAATTGCGCGCAGAAGCACTGAGGAAACAAAGACTTGAAAGAATGAAAAGGTAGCAAACAGAACGAAGTGAATTTGTCTAATAACTCTAATGATGTGGACGAAAATGGTATCTCACATGGAACAAATCATGAAAATAATAAAGTGCATGATGAAAATGAAGAGGTTGATTTTGATAATATTTTGGGTATTATAAATGAGAAGGCTGCCATTAGTGGAACATCACTATCAAAAAAATCTAACCTCACAAATTGTTTGAGAAATAGTTCCAGTGACGAAGAGGCCAATAATGAAATACCTCAGGAAAAACAGTCGTCTACATCTGAAGTCAGTGATATGAACATGGAAACTGAAATAACAGATGAAAAAAATATCAGGATCCGTAAAAGGAAAATAGGTATAATTGAAAGTGATGATGACATGGAATTAGCTGAAGATGAGCTGAACATACCAAGTGACAAAAGTGGTGATAAAACTGAACAGTGTGAATTTTTTTCAAATTTGATAGAAAGCAATAGCGTTTTAGAACAAGAGTCTCCTGAAGAGCCCAGGGGTTTAAAAGACTCTGTGAATTGCTAGGTTAGGTTATGTTGCACTTTGGAGAAATAAAACTCATTTCAATGAATATACTCTTATTATTTAAATCACATCTCTTTCTCTAAAGCTAATAATAAAATATATACATGATTATAAAGAAAAGATATTTAATTAAAACATCACATCCAGAAATGCCAGTTATCAATATATTCAATCTACAGATCTTACAATATAAAATTAGAAAATTTTAGGAGGTATGTTTGTAGACTGAAAAGGGAAATAATGATTTTGCAGAAACAACAAACAATTTTTGACTACAGATTACCTATTCCGTAACAAGTTTATCAGGTAAAAGAGTTAAATCACGTTGAAAAGGGAAACTTTCTCCATTGAATCAATCAATACATTTTCAGCTTTTTCAAAGCTGTGTTGATTAATTCTGTGAAATGTCAAAAGTAATGTTTCAGGGACTCTTTGATGTTTAACATTCAATTACAAAAATAATGTTGAGTATGCAGGCATGTTAAAACCAAAATTTATAAAATCAAAGCACTTCCATAAATATCTGAATGGAATTTTTTGGAGATATAGTTAGACTGTAAATAATGAATGTGACTGAATTGCTCAATCTGACTAATTTCCAATCACTAATTTAGGAGATCCCGCCTATATGAACTTATGTAGCTGCAGTATTTAGAGTTTGAAATTTGTTTCTGCAAAAATGATTCTATTGATTTGCATTTGAAATTTGTTTCATAAATTCCATCATGAACGAAACAGTTTTTCAGTATTTTTCAGTACGATAGATTTAAAAAACCATTATTTGCATAACAGATATATCTTATATCAATTACAAATTCCAGATTTTTCACTCATACCACTAGAGGGCATTTGGAACTTCTGGTATCAAAGAGGCGAAAAAAGTAGCAAAAAATGTCCAAACGACCATGAACCTTGATGGTGCCTGTTCCTCTTCCTGAGCCTGCTCAGGGGGGCCGTTAATATTATTATTATTGATATTGTTCATATTCCTGAAGAAACCAATTTGGTACAGATACAAACCAACTCCAAGTAATACAACAAATAAGAATCGTATGGGGCTTGAGTAGAAATAAACGACGCTGAATAGAACCATCATTCTAGTGAACAAGTAGAAGTTGTCCAACCAGTCCCCCTCTTGATTTTCCGGCTCTTGGGCGGCCGCGGGGGCAGCTTCAGGAGCAGCAGGAACCTGTTCCAGCTTGATTAGGAGGCATCTGACCAGGAAGGTCCCCATTATTGGGAATGGGTTGGTGATTCAACCCATACGAGTTGGCGGCACTGAAAAATTATATCAACATTAATTCGAATGCTTTTAATTGAGTAATTTTTTTTTTTTAGGGAATTAGCATATCGTTCTAGTCCAAGCAAGTTGATGTCAAAAAAATTAAGGTAGCTAATTACTTCGATAACAGAAAACAAAACTAAGAGTTAACAACATAAATGGTATGTGAAGAGGAGAGTTTTCGCATATTTTTCACTTTCGGGTCACTTCCGGTTTCAACGGAAATGGCACCGGTTTTGAATTTTTAAATGGAACACCCTGTATATTGTAACATTTTTGGATTTCTGAGACTATTCTGGATCAGAATATGGCATTTTAACACGTTTTGAACAGACTCCTGAAAATTGTGGGTCTTTGGATGCTGCAACTTTCCTGGGAGAAAAAATCTATTCAAAACTAACTTGGGATCATCATACAGATTACGTTTGCAATAAATTAAAGACTAATATATTTGTCCTTAGAAATCTTTCGCAAACTGTATCCATTAGTATTTTGAGACAGGCATACGTTGCTCCGTGCTACCCGCTTATCCTATGCAATATTAGCTTGGGGACACAAGGCTGGCACAGAAAGGGTATTTCACCTACAACGAAAAGCTATTCGAATCGTCTCAAATCTGGAGTACACCACTGACTGTAAAGAGGTCTTTATCGAGAATAACATGTTAACATTTCCATCAATTTATATTCTACAAAATCTAATTCATATTAAAAGTAACTACTGTGAGTACAGATCACACAATGAGCTTCATAATTATGACACTCGTAAAAATAATGACTTGGTAACAAACTACTACCGACTTAAGCGTTGCCAGAATGGGCCAGAGTTTTATGGAATTCATTTTTTTACTAAGGTTAGAAACTTGGAGGGCACTGTATTCAAGCGTGTGATGAAGAAGTTTTTAATCAGGAAGTGTTTTTATTCTGTAAAAGAGTTTCTAGAGTATTCTTGTGATGTCAAATATTTTTAAGATTGGGTGATTACCAATATTACCACTGTTTGTAAATTTTATCTTAACCAATATATGGTGTGTATCATGTTGCGTTATGTCATACCTACATGTATATTAATTTTATTGACTTATGTAAGTGTAAATTGGAAACACCAATGAATGATTTGATTTACAATAAAAAGAGAAGAACCTGCAGTTGTGCATTTTTTTTATTTCCTGAAGCAACATTTTTTTTTCCTAAGGGGTGGCTGTGCAAACTCGATATCAAGTTAGTACTGCCATTATGGTAAATTAACATCAAATAGAGTTTAATCAACATTTTATGAATATTTCTTGAAATACATTCAACATAATAAACACACCCTCATTAACTGTTTAATCTAGACGATCGTTAATGACCCCTTGATAAGATAAGAATTTATTGGTCTTTATGTTACAATATTATGTACACTTGAAAACAAACACACATAATTTGTTTAGACATGTCATAAAAAATATAAAAGGTATACAAATCACATTACAAATATAGCTAAATAACCTAAAAATATATCAAACACATATTCTTAAAGAACACATTTAAAATTGAAACAATTTCCTTAGTGCCTTTTGCCTTCAATCAACTGGCCAGACTGCATAAAAAACCTAATTTATTGAGTAAAATGCTTGGCTCAAAAAAGCCTGCTTCACCACAATTTTTTTTTTAATAGTTTTTTATTCTTTTGGAAGCGTATTATATATTTTGCCATATAATACTTCGGTTTGTTTTTCAGTATTTACTAATTTCGTTTCTGCTGTTCTAATGACCTCTTTGCTTTTAGTATTGTAATCATGTATAAGAGCCCCAGTAGTGTATTTATCTTTATTTATATGTACGAATAAGATAGCTTCAAGTATATATAGACATGGTACCGTGAGAATCTCTAAATCAATGAATAAAGGTTTTGCATAATCTCTGAAATTAGCTCGAACCATCTCTCTGATTATTTTTTTCTGGGAAATAAAAACATCATTTGTTGCTGATACTGATCCCCATAATAATATTGCAAATGGCATTGTATAAGACTGAAATATGCAATTCTAAGTACATCTTTGCTTACAACGCTTCTCATTCTCCTCAGGGCAAAGCGACCTTTGGACAGTTTCTTTTTGATTTCTGTAATTTGTGTTTTTTAGCTGAGATTGTTGTCTATATGAAATCCTAGTAAACGCACATTCTTTTCGTTATCATTATTCGTTCTTTTATTAAAATCTATGATTTTAGTTTTATCATTATTCAAACACAATACATTTGCATTGAAGTATTGTTCAAATTTTTCTTGAGTTTCTTTTGATAACTCTTCTAGTCTACCTGTATTACTTGATTTAATTATAAAAGGCGTCGTATGCATAAAGAAAAGTATCCGCAATGTCAACATATAATGGTAAATCATTTATGTATAAAATGAACAGCAGAGGACCCAACACCGATCCTTGGGGAACCCCATGTTTGATAACCTGTATATCAGATGAAGTGTTGTAGACAATATATTGCCTTCTACCAGTTAGAATGATTTTAACAAGTTTATTGCTGAACCTCTTATCCCATATTTTTCTAACTTATTTAGAAGCACGTCCTGGCATACGCAATCGAAAGCTTTCGAAAGGTCGCATAACATAGCTCTGGTTACTATACCCAAATCTTTATTTTTTGCTACTATATGAATAATGTCTGTTACGGCTTGAGTTGTTGAATGTAACTTTCTAAAACCATACTGCCTTTCACTTATATATCCTCCTCCTTCTAGATAATTTATAAGCCTCTCTTTTAAAATTATTTCGATAATTTTAGACAATACAGGGGTTATAGTAATAAACCTGTAATTATTGCAGTCATTTATATCACCTTGTTTGTGGATGGGTGCGGCTCTGCACAGCTTTAAAAAATCTGGAAATTCTCCATTTGAGAAACATACATTTATTAAATGAACAATGGGTTCAGTTACCATATCGTTAGCAATTTTTATAATTGTTGGACTAATATTGTAAGGGTCCATGCTTTTTGAACTTTTAAGTGTTGAAATCACGCTGAAGAATGGCGAAATTCAAAATCGAAATGAAATATACCCTTCAATCAACTGGATAAAAATTTATAAATGTTTTTTTTTTATTTACAAATCAAAATAATTAAAAATGTTTATTTGGTTACACCTTAGTATATATACTTTCTTGAACTATTCGTTTTTGACTACTTCCATGTTGTATATGATTTTTTTTTATCTTATAACTAGTTTATCCCTAACCATAAACATGTAATGTTTCTTGGGACAATAAAGTTATATTATTATTTATCATTTTAGAACTGCTAACTTCCCTGATTCATTTAATTTTCTCTACTGGTACCTTTCCTGAAATATTCCAGTTTTCAAGAAGGGGGACAAATCTGTTCCAGAGAATTATCGCCCTATATCTCTGATCACAATATTTTCCAAAATTATTGAAATAATCATCAAGAACAGGCTCTCCGAATACTTTGAAAATAACAATTTCTTGAATGATTCCACAGTATGGCTTTAGAAAAAAAACGTCCAACAATCATGGCATTGTTGAAAGTTTTGGGAGACATAATCGAAGGCCTTGAACAAGGAAAACATACAACTTTGACGCTTTGTGACCTTTCCAAGGCCTTCGATTGTGTATCACATGATGTTCACATAGCAAAACTGGATTATTATGGAATAAGAGGTATACCCCTATCACTCAAGAAGTCATACTTTGAAAACAGATTTCAATGTGTAACACTCCAAAACTCTCGTTTGGACTTTTTACCTATAAGACATGGTGTTCCCCAGGGCTCTATAGTGAGTTTTAGGCTCGAAGAAAAAATATTCATGTGGGATACAGGGTGCATTACTGAAAAATTCATTAATCGTTCTCAACCTTGTTTTTTGCTCAGGAAATTCAAAATTTCCACAACATTTATATTTTTGTCATTTGACAATAATTGTTAGGTGTGTTTTCAGCTACAAAAACAATGTGATTCTCGAATTATTCATCATCACACAAAAGTTTTTCTGCCTCAAAAAAATAAAAAAATTGACGGCAATTATGTTTTGGCCATTTGACAATTGTTAAGTGAGTTTTCAATTGTAAGAAAAAATATTCAACTGACATTGCTGAGAAATCAGAAAAAAGCTGATATGTTCTATAAAATATATTTTAGTGTATATTTATTATGTTAGATAAATTTCGATAATTGAAAAGGGAAACATTCTCAATTGAATAGAAAGATTTTTCTGTGAATTGAAAAATCCACGATAAAAATGAAGTTATTTTTGTGAATATCTAACAGAAAACAACTACTTCTCCGGCTAAAGCCGCGCTGGACATTGAACTACATCTGAAAGATATTTTGAAAGGACCCTAACACAAAAAAGAACTGAAATTAAAAATAAGATTTTCTATTCCAGTCTTAATTAATTAAGAAAAATGTTTTCCAAGAAGGAGCACTCACCAGAAATAATTTGTAACATTGATGCAAGACTGGAATCGCATTCACTAGGTCTTCAATACATTTTTGTCAACGAAAATCATCAGGAAGACTGGACATGGATTTTTGTCGATAAAAATGTATTGAAGACCTAGTGAATGCGACGATGCCAGTCTTGCATCAATGTTACAAATGATTTCTTAATTAAGACTGGAATAGAAAATAAAATTTTTACTTTGAGATTATCTATCAGATGTAGTTTAATGTCCAGCGTGGCTTTAGCCAGGGAAGTAGTTGTTTTCTGTTAGATATTCACAAAAATAACTTCATTTTTATCGTGGATTTTTAATTCACAGAAAAAAATCTATTCAATATTCATTCATTTCAGAATGTTTGCCTTTTCAACCTGAATTCCCCCAAGAGGTAATCTTGAAAGATGGAAAATAGTGACTAAAGTTTATCTTTGAGTCGTAGATGATTTCACATCTGATTTTATAAACATCCTGTTCATATTTTCAAACAAATCAATATCGATAATTGTTGGACATATTTTGATAAAAATATATTTGATATTTGACTTACATTCGTCAATTTCTTGTTAGCACAGCCACCCCTTGAATTGTTCAACTGATATACAGTGAGCATTAATGAAAAAATGGAATTTCAGAAATAATCATAGTTTATAAAGAAAAACTTTTGAAAATTGTGAGACAATACATTTCGCCTATCCAAGTAAAATGCATAAAACAGATGTACTTAAACGTGATGTTGCTAAGAACTCAAAATTTCTAAGGATGCAAGAAAATAAGATCAATGTTTCTTAAGGTGGTTCCCCCACGAGACAGTTGAATTAGGAAATTATTAAAATTTGGCATACGTATTGTTTAACATGTGAACAATACCTCTATAAAATTTTAACAAGTTTCACCATCCCGAACCCGAGATATATATAATTGAATTTGACTCAATTAACACGTAAAATATGGACCATGCATAGGCAAACAGCACGTTATTAATTCTACCGTTAGTACTAAAATTAAGAAGTTTATGAAAAACGAGGAGGAGCTAGAGCAGGATATCACAGATATTGTGAAAAAAAAAATCAAAGTGATTGACCATCTAGTTTTATAGATATAATCTCGAGAAATACTTAGGTTTAGGCTGCATACGATATATTTTGCAAGCGAATGGTGCGGAACGGAGAGACGGCAACAGTGCATTCAAGCTACTCAATGGACTGGTGGCTTGTCCTGAATAACTTGAATCTGTCAACTTTCATGTTCCGAACAGAAACCTCAGGCACAGCTATTTATTTTTTATACCCCTCCATCTTACAAATTATGGCAAACATACACCTTTAGAAAGAACCCTAAAGTTATTGAATGACAAAGACATCTGTGTTTTTGGAGTCTCTTATGATAAATTCAAGTAATCATTGAATAATATAAGTTGGTGATTGTTTAAATTCATGTTATATAGTAAAACCTAATTTTATAAGCTAGTTATTTTATGCTGTACATATTGGCTTTCTGCAAGAGCAATAGGTTCCTCTTTTATTGAGAACATATTCTTTGTATATTCTTACACATATATTCTGTATATTATATTTATATCATTAATACTTATTTTGTGAAATTTTTCTTTGTAATGGGGTTTATCCCGTATAAATAAATAAATAAATAAAAATAAAACAGTGTACGCATGGCCAGGCGCTAAGTGATTGACCATCTAGTTTGACAGATATAATCTCGAGAAGTACTAAGGTTTAGGCTGGATACATTATATTTTGCAAGCGAGCCGAATGGTGGGAGACGGAACGGAGAGACAGCAACAGTGTATCACGCGCCAGGCGCTAAGTGATTGACCATCTAGTTTGACAGATATAATCTCGAGAAGTACTAAGGTTTAGGCTGGATACGATATATTTTGCAAGCGAACGAGCGAATGGTGGTGAAGCGGAGCGGAGAGATGGCAATAGTGTAAGCACGGCCAGCGCTCAGTTGAACAGCTCACATGCGTCGTCTGTATAGGCAATCTTTTCTGTGTGTTGAGGCATAGCCCGGATAGTTCCGTCAAAAAGTTTACTCGCAATGTCAGATCAAAAATACTTTTAGAATAAATTTTACGAAAGCAAATGATATTCGTACTAAATCTACTGGCACTGAGTACATATATATGGGCTTTACAAAGTTATTGATTACAATCCGAACAAATTATCAAATTTTAATAATTTCCTAATTCAACTGTCTCGTGGGGGAACCACCTTAATGATAATCGGTTTTTTTAATTTAATATATTTCGATGTTTTTTAATATGTGGTTTTTGCTACTTTCAATATTAAACTTTTACTTTTAAATAATTGTAACTATGTCATAGTACCTACATTTTAGTATTCGAATGACTTGCCAAAAATATATTTTTAACTCGGTCAAATAAATCTATCTATCAGCGGAAAAGGTGGAGATTTTTCTAAATAAGAATTCAAGCCATCTGTCAAGTAGGTATGATTTCACTATGGGTGACAAATAATTACAAGTCTTGAGTTATCAGGAGTACCTAAAGGTGAGTTTTTGTGTGGCGAGCGTGGAACACCCACACTATCTTTACCTTGAATGAATATGCTACTTTTTTGTACAAATGTAATAAACATACAAATTATAAAATGTAAGGAAGATTTGACCCACGACCATGTTCCAGAATATTAGAAAATAAAAATAAATGTAAAACAAAAGACACTAAATGATTTTCACTAATCTGGGTTTACAAAACCATGACATGTGTTTCACTTCAGGCGGAGATAATACAGCATTATCTCCACCTGAAGAAGCTATTGTATAGTGAAAAACGTGCAGTGGTTTTGTAAACCCAGATTAGTGGAAATCATTTGGTGAAGTGAGTGTCTTTTGTTTGCTTTTATACAGATTTTCATCAAGTATCCGCTTTAATTCAATTTTTTTAAATAAATGTCAATAGAGTATTTAAATACTGTGGAACACATGAAATGTACGTTCAACTTTTCCAGGATTGAATACCATTAGTCACGATTTGAATAACAAATCGAATATTTTTGCATATCTTGATGAGGTCAAATTTCATTTGCATTGTTTACCACTTGGATATACCGGGTGACACAGGATATCGGGCCACCCCTGTAACTTCTGCATTCGTGAACGGATTTTTCTGAAATTCGGTACAGTTATATAAGCAACCATTTCGGATTTGAACACATTACAATCCAATATGGCGGACTTCCGGTTTTTCTGCAAATGCCAGCAACTTTGTTTTTTCAAATAGAACACCCTGTATATTTTACATATTTAAGTTCAACAGGTCAAAACAAGTCCAAACCTGATGTCAAATGTCATTTTTTTGAAACAATTGAAATTAAAATGGTTTTTTTATTTTACCTCGTGGATAAATGAGATTTGGTCAAGGCTATTCATAATGAGTCGCACAAAACAAAAAACCATAATTTTTTCAAAAAAATTATTTTTTGTGTCATTTATTGATAAATTAATTTAGTCACATCACATTTTGATCAAAAATTATTTTTTTTCAAATGAAACCTTTATGGGCCACTTACCTGTCACTCTAGAACATCAATTGAGGAAAAAAAATTACTTATCATTTTTGTATTTCGATGCAGTAACAAATTGTATACATTCAAAAATCTACAACTAGTTCATGAGTTTCCTTGCAGTTCGAATAATTTTTCAACTTAGTAAGCTGTGGAAAACAACATTTCTGAATCTTGTCAACTAATTGTGTTTCGCTGTCATCTTTCATCTCAACTCTCGAAAATTAGTTAACTTCCGGGAATTAGTTTAGTAGAAATGTAAAATAAAAATTATAGGTTCACAAGAAGTGAACAGGTTGATATGTTATTAATTTACAGAGAATGTCTTGAAAACATTGTCGCCGCTTGTCAGTTATACGCTGAACGATACACACACAGAAGACACCCACAAAGAACCTTTTTCAAAAATGTGGAGAGAAGATTCCCAAAAGAACCCAACAATGGAGAAGATGATCGTAAGTGAGGAGGCAGAAATGAATGTTTTGCTTATGTTGATTTTGATCCAACCGCTTCGACGCGGGAATTGGAATACCAATGCAATGTCAGTCGAGAAAACGCTAGAAAATTGAAAAAAAAAAAACACCATTATTGTGCTTATAAGTATAACTTACACAATTAGTTGACAAGATTCAGAAATGTTGTTTTCCACAGCTTACTAAGTTGAAAAATTATTCGAACTGCCAGAAAACTCATGAATTAGTTGTAGATTTTTGAATTTATACAATTTGTTACTGCACCGAAATACAAAAATGATATGTAAATTTTTCCTTAATGAATGTTCTAGAGAGACAGGTAGGTGGCCCATAGGGGTTTCATTTGAAAAAAAATGAATTTTTGATCAAAATGTGATGTGACTGAATTGATTAACCAGTAAGTGACACAAAAAATAATGTTTCAGAAAAAATTAATCATATCAAAATATGCTTTATTGTCGGAAAAATTAATTTTTTGTTGACAAAGCAAGTACTTAAAGGTAAATATGTAAATATATAAATAACAATGTGAATAAGAAAAAAGTATACATATAGTGTCACAATCACGTTATTACATTCGTAGTCACAAAAATTGTTAATTAACAAGAAAAACATGAAATATATAAAACATATCATACATATAAAATATATAAAAACATATAAAACATATTATAAATAGTCACAATTTAAGATTTTATGCTGATATTCCCAGAGTAGAATTCGTCTAATGAATAATAGGCCTTCGATATCAAAAACTTTTTTACTGATTTTTCACCTTTAATTTCATTTGACAAGTGATTAAACATTTTCTTGCCGTTGTAAATGAACGATCTCTTAATTTTTGAAGAAATTGGAATTGGTAAACATATATTGAACGTATTTCTAGTATGACGTCGAGATATAGTAGAAATTTCATCTCTGTATTTTTTTTGCATTAGGCATACCATTTCCAAAATAAGAATGCAAGGCAAGGTCAGGATATTGTGTTTTTTGAATAAGGACCCACAGGAGTTCCTGAATCCTGCCTTACACATATTTCTCCTCTTTTTTGCAGTACAAATACCCTATCAAATAAATATTGGCAAGATGTTCCCCAAAAACATATACCATAGCGTAAATGGGAATCAATCAGAGCAAAGTACACCTTTTTGGCCGACATAGTGCCCAATTCATTTGCTGATACTCTGATAGCAAAGCAACCTGAAGAAACTTTCTTACAAAGATTAGTTATATGATTTGCAAAAACCAAGTTTTGTCTATTTGTAATCCTCAAAATTTTGCAGACTGCCTTGTTTTCAATTAATTGCGTGTCTAGGTAAATTTCCAGTGAGGAGCACTTGAGTGTGATAATGCTAGTCTTAGCGATGTTGAATGATAAAAGGTTAGCATCACACCATCCTTTTATTTTTTCTATATCTTGGCTAATCCTTTGCTGCAGTTGCATCTCATTATTGCTGTGCCAAAATAATGTAGTGTCATCTGCAAATTGAGTTATATTTGCAGATATATCAATGCAAGCGAAATCGTTGATATATAGCAAGAAGAGAATTGGGCCGAGAACCGACCCTTGTGGAACTCCACGAGTTACTGTCTGGGATTGTGATATGTTGCCATGGAGTGTGACTTTTTGAGTGCGTTCTGATAGGTATGATCTGAACCATCTCAACGATACGCTCTAAAGCCATATACTTCTAGCTTTTGCAGCAGAATTTCGTGATCCACACAATCAAACGCTTTCGAAAGATCACAAAAAACCGCTGCTGCCATTTCTCGATTATTAAGACGTAGATATACATCTTCTAACAGATGGAACATAGCATCTCCCGTTTCTGTTATTTGCGACTCATTGTGAATAGCTTCGACCAAATCTCATTTATCCACGAGGTAAAATAAAAAACTATTTTAATTTCAATTGTTTAAAAAAAATTACATTTGACATAAGGTTTGGACTTGTTTTGACCTGTTGAACTTGAATATGTAAAAATATACAGGGTGTTCCATTTGAAAAAACAAAGTTACTGGCATTTCCAGAAAAACTGGAAGTCCGCCATATCGGATTGTAATGTGATCAAATGGTTGCTTATATAACTGTACCAAATTCCAGAAAAATCCGTTCACGAATGCAGAAGCTCGATATCCT
The DNA here is from genome assembly GCA_018342105.1 of Gonioctena quinquepunctata. Taxonomy (NCBI): domain Eukaryota; kingdom Metazoa; phylum Arthropoda; class Insecta; order Coleoptera; family Chrysomelidae; genus Gonioctena; species Gonioctena quinquepunctata. The sequence goes on along the minus strand of JAFIRS010000100.1, from coordinate 254,753 downwards.
GTGTCACACGGTATTTAATTTGTTGCTTCATATAAGTAATGATTTCTGCAGAAATTTCAACACACGGAGAAACTCCATTTTCTTATTTCAAATTTGAAGGATTGTATGACTCGAAGAGGCAAACAGAATGTTATTGTAAAGGTCCGAAGTAGTCAAGCTCAATATTAAAAGTTATCAAATCATTTAGTTTCGAGATTATTTTATAATGAAACCAAATTGACCAAATGACTCAAGTGATAGTTTTAGATGAAGCTTTATTGAGCCAAACTAACAGAAATATGCAAAACAAAAAATAGTTCAATACTACTAATGAGCACAAAAATACATAAAATAAAAATTGGGAACATCCACTTCTTCCGAAAAACAAAAATGGGTTTAGGACGTTCTCAAAAAACCACTCAAATCATAGAAAGTTAATATATTCAAAATATACTATTTGGCAATATGTTTGTTTATATTCAAACTAATTTTTGCAGTAAAAACTTTTCTTATAAACTATTTCAAAGGAAATTTTACTCTGCAGCTAATACTCACAGATGCATATACTGAGCCATATACTGGATATATGCCTGTTGCATCCAAGCAAGTTGCAGGGCATACTGGTTTGGGTCGACTGGTGTCATTGGCGGGTTATTCACATTAACCCATGCCATATTGGGAGGAACATTCGGTATATTTTCTTCTCTATTTGGGTTTGGTGTCGTTGGCTGATTTTGTGGTGAAGGTGTATTCGTTGCAGTATTGGTAATATTTGGTGTGCTAGCTTGAGATACTGGCGTTTGATTTTGAATATTCATCATATATTTTGAGGTACATACAAGGTGAACTGTGTGAGTGTCTTGCCCCTCATACTGACGAAGAACATCTTTGAGAGTCACTGAATCATTCAAGAGCTGTCCTGAGTATATTAGCTTCTGTTCATGTTTTGGCTGAAAAACGAAAGTACATAGGGATGTTTAAAAATATCATCACTGATTCTTAATGAACAAATTAAGTAAAATATATACATTCTCAGTTGGATAGGCCAATAAATCTGAGTAAAACATGATAGGATCAAACATGCCCATTACAGGCCGAGATTCATTCTTTTACTTCAAATGTAACTTTGCCTATTTTTCTTTAAATATGTTTTTTCGGGGTCAGATGAATGTGCCGAAAAAAATCATAATGGAACTAAATTTCCAATAATTTGTTGTTTTGATTTCCCATCAAATTCTTCTTTTTTTTTCGGGCTTGGGACCGGCAGATGTTATTTAGCTTCAGTGCCGCATAAAAATTACAGAAGTTGGCAATTAGGATTTGTTACAAACATTATTAATGATTAAGAATTTAAACATTTCTTGATATAATTATCATTTCGGTAATTATCCGCCCAAAATTATTATTGTCTGTGATGGGGATGATAAAAACAAATTTCAGTAAACTATCTAGATAAGGAGATTATTGAAGGATTTAGGAGTTTTTTTTACAAATATCATTTTTTAGTAGGTCCATGGGGTGATAATAATAATGATTATTATATTTTTTGTATCTATGTGACCGTTTTTTTATATCACCCGGGCTCGGAACTGGCAGATGTTATCACTAAGCGATCTAAGATATAAAAATTCAGGAAAGGTAAATAAAAAAAATACAAGCGTTTATTAGTGTTAGGAATAAAATATTTATTTACATCAATGCTACATAAAAATTATTAATTAATAAACTTAAATTAGATATGAAATTATAAAAAAAAAGATGACAAACACTATAACATTTTTAGCAATTGAGAGAGAGAGAATGAGAAACAAAAACAAGAAAATCCAATATGCGTGGAAAATTAAACGCATTTATACCAATAATCATCAGAGGGACAATCCTCCGAATTATTCAGGTTTATGATTACAGGTTGAATGCATGGCAAAAAGGACTATTCACATTCTTTTGAAATCACATGTGAAATGCAATCTGCCCAAAGATCTTTATATTCCTCACTTAAGATTCTCCTAATGTTTTCTACTGCTTCTTTGCTTACAATTGGACATTGATTGGATTTTCTCAATTGGTTTTTTATGAATGCCCAAACTAATTCTATGGGGTTGAAAACACAATGATAAGGAGGTAACCACAGAAGTGTATGACTAGAATTTTTACAAAGTTCTTCAATGACATTTTCTTTTTCGAAATTTTGATTTTCAATACGTTGTAGTAATGCCTCCTTCATGGCCTTTTTTGGGAAATATTCAAATTTTCAGAAGCCATAAATTTCAGAATGTACTCTTTTTTTGTCGCTTTTGAGGGTATTTTTACCTTTCAAAGCGAGTGGCACAACGCATTATCCATCACAATAACGGAATTTGGTGGTATATTTGGTAACAATTGTTCACTGAACCATTTTTAGAATAAAAAAAAAAACACATTTATTGTCTAAACAGGATAGAACCCAATTATAAGACAGTATTGGAGTTACAGTAAAGAAGTACATGTACGGAATGAGTAATGTATTAGTAATGATACAAATAAGTAGTAAGTAATACAACTTGAAAAAGTGCAAATGCAAAATTTCGGGGGGGGGGGGGGGCTTGCGGCCTAAATCAACATGTAACTTTTATGTAAGAAACAAAATAATTTATTCATTAAATATAAACATAATATAAAACAAAACATATATTTACCTATTATAGTACAAAATCTGCCAAATCAACATGTAACATTTATTTAACAAACAAAATTCACTCCTTAAATATAAACATAATATAAAACTTTCACTAAACATAATCTATTAATGTACAAAATCCAGACGAGGTTTTTCCTGAGCAAGTCATTCAATAATTTTTTCTGGATTTCGATTTTCTTGCAAATGTGATGTGCTGGGGGTCTCAAAAATTGCTTCTTGCGATGTAATGAGCCTTTTTCCTGAGAATAGTGTCGCAAATTTGTCACGAGAGGCAGCACTTGTGGTAGGGACAAACATTCTCCAATTAAGATAGTGTTATTTAAGTGATACAGTTGAATTATTTAAAATAATTGTGTAAATATTTTTTTTTAATTACCACAATTCCATCAAAACATTGTAGTTTTGCGAACTGTACTTCGGATAATTGATATCCAGAGGAAAACGTGTTTTTTATACCATTCGTAAAACCTCACATTGATGAGGTTAGATGTAATAAATGGATCCATGCCCTGAGGAGAGGAGAGTTCATTTAACAAAAGAAAAAATAAATAAATAATCGAATGTTTGCTCTTAACATTTCATTGGTGGTAAAGGTCTAACTGAAGAAAATCCTGATCCAGTTTCTGCAACGATTAGTAAGGTAGGTTAAGTAAATGTTAAGGTGCTCATGCTCCCTGAAAATAGCTGTTTGACTTTTCTTACGTGTTTTTACCCCCTGAACACGAAAAACGCAGCGGTCTCATACCGTTTCCGAGATATATTGACTTTCTCCTTCTTCAAGAGGACATCTTTAGGCACCGTTTTCCCGCCCAAATATCTCTCACAATGCCTCCTTCTTTTTACCAGCATGAACTACAAACACCAAATCAATAATTTTCGGTATAACTTTGCATAAAATATCGAAAAAATACTAACTTTTCACCTTTGACAGATGAAATTTAGTAAATGTTGAAAGTTAGATTAGGTGTAAATGTTGAAGGAGTAGTTTTTCGATAAAACCGGCTACATTTTGTCCTTTGACAGATGAAATTTAGTAAATGTGAAAAGTTAGATTAAGTATAAATGTTGAAAAAGGAATATTTTTCGAATAAAACCGGCTACATTTTGTGCAAAGTTGTACAGAAAATGAGTGATTTGGTGTTTGTAGTTTAAGCTGGTAATAAGACGAAAGCATTGTGAGTAATTTTTGTGCGCAAAAACGGTGCCTAAAAATGACCTTTTGAATCATATTCACTGTAATTAATTCTTTTTTTTCCGCAAATTTTAAGATTTTGACAAGCAAGCCACCGTTTTAATGTTGCTACATTATTATCCTTCACATTTGCAAATTTTAATTTGGCTCCTGGAACGTCGCCTTCTGCCAAACACAATTTTTTAATGTTTATTTTTACATGTATTTTAATGTGAGTTAGGTAATGTTTGTCCCTACCGGACTACTAGCGCTGCTAGTGGGGAATTTTTTGTACTTGAGGAAAAAGACTCATTGTAGTTACCGTTTGATTGTCACTTAGGTAATTTAGATTTTTTAGGTTCCAAATATCAGTCATGTTTTTCTGAAAAAAATATGAAATATGTTTATTATTTACAATTACGTAATTATTTTCAGGTTATATAATATATTTCAGTAGTCTTACATCTTACACAAATTCACTTAATTATATGCTGGTATTTCAACAAACATATTTTAGCCTTAAAAAACACTATTTTTATGTATTATGTAGTAAAATGTTCGAATTTGTGATGGGTTTTATTGATTAGTTAACCAACTTCGATTGACTATTGACTTGTCTAGACAGTCCTCTCGTTACGAGACTCTCGTAACTGTAATCAAATTTGGAATTCGGATTACACCGTCGGTCATGGTTTCGCTACGGTCGCTGCCTTGCGCAAATCCCGTATCCGGTACATCATAATAGGCCTGTTGGACGTTGGATGACCGATGATGAACAGTCAGTCAGCATCCGTTCATCCTTTGGCAACAATCTAATATGTTCTATTAGTAGGTCGGCTTATTTTCTATTTGTAGGAGAGCTTATTTTACAATTATTATCTATAGTCAAAATATCTTTTTTTCTGTAACTATTATAAATATTGGGGAGGGGGGCTGCGACCCCATGGCTCCGCCACTGGTATAAGGTGAGAGTTGATAATTTTGAAGTCCTGCCATTATGATTGAGACGAGGGGTAGATTGTTTTGTGTTCAACTTTGTTCTTGAAGAAACCTATTGGTTCGTTGTGAATATCAATTCCAGAACAGACTTCGTAAGCTATTTACATATTGCATACAATGGAGATTTTACGAGTATGTTCGTATTAGGTTTGGGCAAGCGAAAACACGGTTTGAATCTGCAGTTGCTACGGGGAACTTGGAGGTTTATTTGCGCCCATAATTTAGAGCAGCCAGATCGATTATTCAATAGTTTGTAGAGAAATAAGCAGGCATGGTATGATTTACGATTTTGCAGGGATAGACATGACTATGTATTGCGCAGCAAAAGGTTGTCATGACCTTGTGGGGGATAGACCCCATCCTGCTTGAATGAGACGTATTTCGTGAAGGACCTTTGCACTGACTCCAGTTAGTCAATGTGGACTGCATTTACTTAAAGCGTTATAAAGGGCAATGAAGCAGTCGAGTTTTTGCATGTTCTGAAAAATAAAATGAAAAATTGAGTTTGGGGTCGAATTCTACCCCAAGGTCCTTGGTTTGGTGGTTGCGCTCTAGTGTGATGTTGTTAATTGAGTAAGAGAACTCAATGGTTGACTTTTAAAAGGAGTATGTGTTAGATTTCCAGTTTGGTATGTTCAGTGGAAGTTTGTTTTTATTTTTAATTACACAATAATAAAGGTGCAGTCATGTCCTCATGATAATCTGCTGAATATTTTTTTTGTTTGTTTAGCTGACAACAGCAACACGATCGGTAAAATAATTTTCATTCCCTGCATGTACAATATATACATTTTCCTCTAGACCATGGTGCTCGAAGACAGTTTTTTGAGTTAACTACCCATCCATACTGAATCACATCATGACTATCAAACCAATATATCTTAGTTTCCTGATGTTCTTTTATTTGACGTAAATAATCCTGCCTTTGGAGGAGGAGCCAGGGTGATTCCATTATTGCCATTCGCTGATTGATTGTCTCGGGTTTGAACCACTGTCTAAGACGATTTTTCTAAATTTAAACAGCTTTGCTTAATCCAGAAATTTTATGTGAATGGTACTTTCGACTAGAGCACAAAATTTTTCCTGCAGTTGTTCACCATACATGACTGCCTCTGCCCAGCACACCACACCACTGTTCTACTAATAGAGTCAACCCCAAATAAAGTAATCTGTGGTGGTTTTACGGTAATTTATCCAATAAGCGGTCTGCGAAGTTATCGATTGGATTTTATGCGGCGAACAGTTTCCATTCAATTAAGTCTACTATATATTTGATACGGGGAACCATATTTATTTATCTTTCCGTTTACCTTCATAATTCAACATTATATTATGTACGATTTTGAACGAACCCTATATTTTGAGTTGAAGATGAATTTATTCAACTGAGAATGGATATACTATACCCAATTCATGGATTCTAAAGGAAACACTAAGATGAAAGTTATTGAAATATCTTTGAGGAGTTAAATTGATGAATCAGCATTGCATCATACATTTATTCACATACTGCTGATTTGAGAGTACCTTATTCGATGAGATGTTCAGATCTACATTCGGGGTATTTTACAAATTATAAAAAATTTAGGAAATTTAGCAATCATTTCTGAACAGTTGTGAGTAGCCTCTTGTTGGGAGATCAAATACCTCAATACTTTCATATATATTTCTGACAAGTGAGAGAGTTTTTTTATTTTTCAAGGGGGCGAGTCCACTTTAGGTTAGAATGATATGGAATGAACCCAAAACATTCCTTCTGATCTATATTTGATTTAAATGATAATTACGTCGTGAAGACTTGTGACGATAACATTTAACTGATGATATTCCACATATACGTGTTTTCATTCTCGATAAAAAGCAACCTAGAGACACTTATATCTAATATCATATACTCACTGGCTTACTAGGGTAAACCTCCGATAAATGTTGTTTTAATTTTTGAATTGTCCATGATGGTTCACACTTTATCATCTGATCCTCAATTTGTTGATTAGGAGCTTTCACTATTAGGGTAACTAACGAGTCCATTTTTTTTCAAGTTCACGTTATCACTTTGACACCAGTTATTAACGAAACACCTTGTACAATTCTAACATTAATTGAATACTTCTAGTTACTTCTATATTATTATTCCACTGATATTATTTCTCTGTCACATTATCAATTATCAACAATCAACCATATTTGTCGCTTGTCTGTCGATCTCCCATTGGCCAGAATCGAACATTTCAGATATGACGTAACGTTTTGTCCATAGGCGTATCATGGACTTTGTCGTCCTACAGATTTGTTTTATTAGTTTGAACGAAAATAAAAACAATATATGATTTCTTTCGTCTATTTGATGCGGGAGTTAAATTTCAACAGTTGGAGGGTTATCAGATAGATTTCTTATAAATACTACAAATTTTCATATACTGGGTGTAAACTAACTTATTGCACTAGACCACTTTGGCCTTCCCCTACCTAACAACCAATTTTTCTCGAAGATACCCGAACCATTGTCTAACTGTGGCTATTAATAGAAATTCCATAGGCGTACCAAATTATTTGGTATAGGCGATTCACGAGGAGTAGAGAACTTACACTCCTATAACTTTCCTAACACTCCTGTTTCTTTTTCCGCTACTGAATAGTACTTACCACTAGACATTTTGGCAAGGTAACGAGTAAACTATTGCGAAGTTGAATAAATAACTGCACTACCTATTTATTAATCAAACAAACCTAACCTTTCAAACGCTGCATGCCAAGACACTGGTGAAGATTCGCCGTAACTCGTGTTTTCCCCCTCTCTACCTACCAAACGGTCGTTTCAATACTGGACGAGCTCTACCGCTAATAGTTGAAAGCCAAAAAAAAAAGGTTTTTCTTTTGAAATATTTACGGTAAGTTCTTAATAAGTCAAGAAAATATGTATTACCTACCAAAACTTCGCTGTGTCGACATGGACCCTCAAAAGGCCAATCTATAGACTGCTCCGTGTTCTCTATTTCTCAATAGGCTGCCTAAGTCTGACGTCACAAAAGGGAGGAGCTTATGAACCTTTCCATCGACAATGCAAATGCATGTTAAAGGCCCATTAGGAATTTTTATTTCTCGGTTTATTCGTGATTGTGTTATAAATAAGGAGTACCTTATATATAATTCATATATGTATATAAATATATATATATATATATACATATATAGTCCCTGTTAACTTTTGAACGGTTCGACGTAGAACAATGGTACGAAAACCATTTTGAATGATATCACCAATACTACTTTTTGAAATGAAAGACATTGTTATTGCTCGATAAATGGCGCGGAGGGCCACATCAACTTAAAAAATTTAAATAGCATGGGGGGTCAAGTGGAAAAAATAACTCAATTCTCTTTCCAACCATCTAGTTTTTTTTTAATTTCGCCAATACATTTTTCACAATATGCATTTGAAATGTCAAATATAACAAAATTTAAAATGCATATTGTAAAAAAAAATTGTCAAAATTCCAAAAATCAGATGGTTGAAAAAAAATTTCATTATCTTTTCAACGATGTGCCACTTGACCGGTTATGCTATTGGAAATTTTTAAGTTGCGCCATCTATCGAGCAATCACGATGCCTTCTATTTCAAATCGGTGATATCATTCAAAATAGTTTTGGTCCCGTTGGTTTATGTCGAACCGTTCAAAAGTTAACAGGGAGGGGGGGACTATAAAAAGCCGCACTCACAATTGTGATTCCGTAGAACAACCATAGTTGAAAGAAAAATTGAATTACTTTTCAACGATGTGCAACTCGACCTCTATGCCTTTCAAATTTTCAAGTTGATGTGCCCCAGCGCCCTCTGTCGAGTAATTGTAATAAATCTTCTCTCAAAAAGTAGGACCGGTAATACCATTCAATATATTTCATGTCTCATTGTTTCACATCACACCGTTTGAAAGTAATTGAGGTAAGGGTACCATTATTCAGATCCCCACTTATACTTGACATTTCAAATGCGTACTGTGAAAAAAAACGTTTGAATGTAATTCGAAAAAAATAGGATGGTTGAAAAGAGAATTGAATTATCTGTTGTTGATGTGCCACTGGACCCCCCGCGCCATCTATTGAACAATCACAATGTCTTTAATTTCAAAAAGTAGTATCGGTGATATCATTCAAAACGGGTTTTGTCCCATTGTTCTATGTCGAACCGTTCAAAAGTTAACAGAGGGGGAGGATTATAAAAAGCCGCGTTGTATATATATATATATATATACAAGAATTGCTCGTTTAATGTAATAAGATATACTAATATTTTGTTAAAGTAAGGCCAAATTTTGGAATTCCCATCATATTTTGTAGAGAACATATTTATGGCTTATTTAAAAGAGTTGAGAGTCATTGTTTTGTTTTGATTGTTATTCTGTTATTTCGTTTATTGGTAACTACCAATAAATAACATTTATTATTGAAGTAAAACTTCTTTACGCACGCTTGACTTGGGGAGTAAGCTGGTGATTGCGTGACGAGAGCGTTACGAAAAGTGTGATCGGGCGAGGCGAACGGTCTCGACAAAGGTTAGTGCGTATTTCATACTAGTTGTTGGCGTCGTAGAGTCATATGCAGCGTTCCTTTTTCCTTGTCTATTTTCTCCCTCTACTAATACGCGGCATTCTACTCTCGACATTGGGGCGCGTATAATTGGTGACATCGTGATTGAACTTGACAATAATCAAATGGAAGTTGATGATGAAAATCCCACTATAGATCATGTACAAAAACCGACACAAATTATTGGAGTTAGGTAAATTAATTTTCATTTTATTTTTATAATCATTCATGACTCTAATAATAATTTACTAAATTTACCAAATTAAAATGATGAAATTATAGGTTATTAGAAAATTAATATATGTGTATACATACATATATTATACATATATACATATATAAATATATATATATATATATATATATACATATATATATATATATATATATATATATATATATATATATATATATATACATACATATAGATGGGCTAAAGAAGTTTTACTTCAGTCGTGTGGTCTAAAGCACACTCGTTTTTTTTATTTATTTCGTTTTATTTTCAGAATTCTAGTTAGAACGACTTCAAAAAACACGTTTCAAAGCATTAACGAGTTCCTGGAGAATGACAATAAAATAATTAAAAAAGGAGAAAATGCATTGGAATCCAATGCAATTTGATTTCTACCCCTCAACACAAATAAATGTAAATACTCTTAATATACCCTGAAAAATAATGTTACTCAGCATGACTACCATATAAATAGCACTCCCCTTGAAAAAAGCACCCAAAGAAGGGATCATGGTGTCATTTTTGACTCAAAATTGAGCTTCCTTATCCACTATAATACAATGACATGTGCAGCCAAACGGATACTTGATCTCATTTATCGTAATTGTAAGAACTTTCGTAACCAAGCCAGCTTTATAACACTCTTTAATGCCTACGTGAGATCTTGGCTGGAATAATATGGTTTCTTAATATGGTCGCCTATATACAATATACACATAAATAAAATAGAGTCTTTCCAAAGGGGCTTCGTGAAATATATTTCATATAAATTAGATGGAGTCTACCCTGAACAAGGTATCGACAATAAAAGATTACTGAATAAATTCCAAGTACAATCCCTTCAAAACCAAAGAACATACTATTCTATTGTCTTTAGTTACAAATTAGTGAACAATCTGATTGACTGTCCCGAAGTACTCTCCCATTTTAACTTTCATGTTCCGCGATTAAAGTCTAAAAATGAACTGACTTTTTACCTACCCAATTCAAGAACGAACATATTACTCAAGTCACCAGTCGTAGCAATGAGCAAACTATACAATCAAATTCTGTGCCAATCTCGACATATATTATGAACCAATTGGTCAAGTAAATACCACATCAAGAAAATTTTACACACAAGCCAAAACATTTGAGCCTAGTCTGTATGTATATTCAGTTGAATTATGTATTTTCTTCTTTATTTATATTTCTTCCTTCAGGTGTTGAAGGAGAATATATATATATATATATATATATATATATATATATATATATATATATATATATATATATATATATATATATGAATTTAGAAATAACGACTGAAAATTGGTATGAACAGTGGGGAATAACGGGGATCTTCAGTCAGCACAAGTGTTGAACTATGAAAAACTCTTTAATACGTTGGACCGAGCTTTCGTTTCAATTTTGAATCTTCTTCAGGGTCCTAAAATATGTAAATTACATTATTGAGAAAAAAATACTTAAAATGAAGGAAGTACTTACAGTAATCTGAGTGGTTGATTAATGAACATTAACTTAAAAAAAAAACGTAAAATATGTAAATATTTGTCGGAATGGTGTTATATCTTTGACGTTTCGAGTGACATTGAAGGATTTGAAGTGACAACCTATGATTAATCGTCAAAAAAATATAAAATATGTAGTGGGTGTGGTAATTTTTTTTTTTTTATTATATTCTTTGAGAATCATCAGTTTTAATCCATTTGTAAAAGATAACTGTAGATTTTGCTAAGATTTTCGATATCTGTTTTTTTGTTCATATTTTGATTGGATTTATTAATTTCAATCATTTCAAGAAATAATCTTTTAGATAAATTTTTTTCTGAATGTAAAACTTGTGCTTCCTCGAATGATATTTTATGGCCTGTTTCAATAGCATGTTGAGCTAATGCACATGATTTCTTGTTGAGTCTTATATCACTTCTGTGAGAGATAATACGATTATTCAAAGTTCTTGAACTTGTACCAATATAGTTTAAATCACTTAACCTTTAAATTTCCAATTTTTTTTTAAATTTTTATTCTTTATTTTAATTTTTAATTAAAAACTATATATCCTTTCATTATTATTTTCTGAATTTTGATTATTTGTGTCATCATTATTAATTTGTCTATCAGAGTAGGTATTGAAAATAATTCTGTTAGGAAGTTTTTTGGGGTAAGAATTATCTAGTAAAATATTTCTGAGAATTTTAAATTTTTGTTTTTTAATGAAGGATGAACCAACATCTCGATTCTTTTTTTCGAAGAAATATTACCACAATTGACGTTTAAAGTTCCATTTAAAAAAAAAAATGTGGATGATATTATATGTGCAGTACCAATGGATAAATCCGATGAAATTTTAAGAAAAGTAAATAACTACAATAAAAATTTACAATTCACAATTGAATTAGAAAAAAATAAAATTATTCCGTTTTTAGATACTAGAATAATTCGTAGAGAAAACAATTCACTAATCACAGATTGGTATATAAAACCAACAAACTCTGAAAGGTACATAAATTATCATTCCTTCCACTCAAAAAGAATGAAAATAAATTTGATTCTTTGTATGGATAAAAGAGTCGAGATGTTGGTTCATCCTTCATTAAAAAACAAAAATTTTAAAATTCTCAGAAATATTCTACTAGATAATTCTTACCCCAGAAAACTTCTTAACAGAATTATTTTCAATACCAACTCTGATAGACAAATTAATAATGATGACACAAATAATCAAAATTCAGAAAATAATAAGGATAATTTATTTTTCAATTCCTAATATAGGAATTCTATCATCAAATATAATTAAATTATTCAAGAATGAAAGTAACATAAAAATTTCACAAAAAAATATCAAGACTATTGGAAATTTAAATACGAGGTTGAAAGATCCCACACCAGATTTGAAGAAATCAAATGTTGTCTACAGCATACCATGTAACAACTGTGATTTAAACTATATTGGTACAAGTTCAAGAACTTTGAATAATCGTATTATCTCTCACAGAAGTGATATAAGACTCAACAAGAAATCATGTGCATTAGCTCAACATGCTATTGAAACAGGCCATAAAATATCATTCGAGGAAGCACAAGTTTTACTTAAATGTTAAATTAAAAAAACAAAAAAAAACAGATATCGAAAATCTTAGCAAAATCTACAGTTATCTTTTACAAATGGATTAAAACTGATGATTCTCAAAGAATATAATTAAAAAAAAAATTACCACATATTTTATATTTTTTTGACGATTAATCATAGGTTGTCACTTCAAATCCTTCAATGTCACTGGAAACGTCAAAGATATAACACCATTCCGACAAATATTTACATATTTTACGTTTTTTTTAAAGTTAATGTTCATTAATTAACCACTCAGATTACTGTAAGTACTTCCTTCATTTCAAGTATTTTTTTCTCAATAATGTAATTTACATATTTTAGGACCCTGAAGAAGTTTCAAAATTGAAACGAAAGCTCGGTCCAACGTATTAAAGAGTTTTTCATAGTTCAACACTTGTGCTGACTGAAGATCCCCGTTATTCCCCACTGTTTATATATATATATGTCTATATATATATATATATATATATATATATATATATATATACGTATATATAGTGTGTGTATATATGTATATAAAAGTGTACACTTCTCTCCTATTGATATCGATATATGTCTTGTTATTGGGATTTATTCGTGTTTAGAATTTTTTTATAACATAATCACGAATATATTTAAAAATAAAAATTCCTTATGGGCATTTAATATGCATTTTAATTTTCGATGGAAAGGTTCGTGAGCACGCCCATCTTGTCTGACGTCACGACGTCCATTCAGATGAACGAGTTAGATTTTGGGTAAATTGAGAATATGCCGTCTTATTATTTACGTACTGCCTAGAGAACATGTATCCGTCAAAAAGCGACCCTCTTAAATACTTTCGGAAGATGAACTTAACCCATTTTCAGTACTAGTTTCGGCTACTGAAAACATTCAAAATTCGCATTTCTTTAACCAAAACATCACACTCATCCACATGAGGAATTATGTGTCTAAAACACGTAAAACTGCTTTTATCTACAATTTCTCCATTCTCACAATCAATAAAAACAACACATGTCAGCCTTACCTCGGACATAGCTGTGTTTTCTTGGACAATATTGTCACATAATTAGAATGGGGAACACGCATGATTTAATTTTAATTTTTCTTTGCCTCAGTTCGGTCCTCAAAAATGACATTTTGTAAAAATAATTTCTAAAATCCCAAAATTTTGTCGACATTTTCATGTTTAAAAGTGTTCTTTCAGGAATATTGATAGTCAATACTAGTTCTTACAACACAAACATAAATTCATGCTCACTTTCAGTGTGATGTTCCAGTAACAATTGAAAATACTATGATGATAAAAATATTTGTTCAACATATGAAATATGAAAGAAGGCAGATGAAATTATAGTTAAAGTTCGAAGCAACTAGCGGTAAAAGATTGAACTGTGTGAAGTAACGATGCATACATCCATCAGGAGTACGTTTTTTAAGGCGATGAAAAAATTGGCGTTTTCAATTTTGAATAATAACAATGAAGTAACGACCTTGCTGCCCTATTCGAAATGCTACAGCAACTTTAAATTTTATAAAGAAAACATTGTAATTGAAATGTGTCCTGTATTTTACGTTATTCGAAAAAAAAAATGCAAGACTATTTTATGGGCTTGGATAGGCTGCCAGGCGATCCTGAAGATGCTTTGGTTTGTGTAGGGATAAGAATATTTCAATAATCGTTATTTGTGTTTCGATTTTGTTATTTTGACGATAATATGATTACGGTTTTTGACCACCCTATTTATAATTTCGAAATAATGTATTTTAATAATGACGTCCATAAAGAGTTTGCCACGCGCCTCTATCGGTTTTTTTTTTTTTTTTTATGTTCTGGTTCCCACGAAAAGGGATATCCTGTAATGTTCAGAGAACATCGTGGGAACCAAGGGAAAGAAGGTAGGAGTTGGTGTTCTTCTTAAATTTCTGGAGGTTGTATGCCTCGGGGAACACCTCCCTAGGCAATGAGTTCCAAAGCCTCGCTGTTCGTTGGATGAACGAGTCTTTGGAAAGTGATGTTTTGCAGGTCTCCAAAGTGACCACGAAGGGGTGTGATGACTGAACTTGACGGGTTAGTCTCGAAGAGACTGCCAAAGCAGGAACGATTGTTGATATTTCAGAAGAGCATCGCCCATGAAAATATCTATAAAATAGAGACAAACCAATTTTGGTTCCAAGGGACGAACTTTAAAACCAATAGCCTCAGGATATGTTTAGGTGCCGCGCTCCAAATATGGGAACAGTATTCCAGGACAGGTCGGATCTGTGCCTTATAGATCATAATCAGCTGAGTGGGGGTGAAATAGCTCTTGGCACGAAACAAAAAACCAAGTTTTTGGGATGCACTTTTGGCAATGGACCTCACGTGATTTTCCCAGGAGAGGTTATTGCTGATAGTAATACCAAGCATCGATATGGATGACTTCAGTGGTATGGTTACTCCTGACAAAGTTATGTTAGGCACAGTGAGATCGGCTTTTCTAGAGAAAAGACATGCTTGTGTTTTGTTTGCATTCAATTCTACCAAGTTATTAGATCCCCACTCGAGAATTGTTGCTAAGTCCATATTTATATTATTAACATTTCTTCCTCGTTCATTTCTGGTTTCACGGGCTGATATAGGGGCCCTGGAAGAAAGCGGTATGGAGGTACTATCATCGGCAAAGCTGTGTACTGGACATGAAGTTGCTTTCAACAGGTCGTTGATGTGAAGTAGAAATAGTGTTGGTGCGAGAATAGATCCTTGCGGAACACCAGCATTTATGAGTAGAGTGTCAGATGAAACTCCATCGACCACTACATGGAGAGACCTGTTTGAGAGAAAACTAGCATGCAGAGAACACAGCTGAGGGGGCAAGCCATAAGACGGAAGCTTGGCGAGGAGTCCCTGGTGCCAAACTCGATCGAACGCCTTGGAGATATCTAATGCCACAGCTAAAGTTTCCTTTTAAATAGCTGCCAATATTGAGGTGGCGAGCGGGTCCCGTTGATCTCTGATGGCGGAAGCCATATTGCCTATCGTTGACAATTCCTGAGTCTTCCAGATATTTCATGAGCTCGATGTTGATGGCTTTTTCCATGACCTTTGAAATAATAGATAGCAGTGCGATAGGTCTGTAGTTGCTAGGTAGGGCCTTTTGCCTTTTTAGGGACTGGCTGTACTCTTGCAATTTTCCAATTGGACGGAAATACCCCAAATTGTAAGAGTGGTTGAACAACTTGCAAAGAACAGGTGTTAGTTCGGGGCACATTTCTTGAGAACAATCGGCGGATTCCGTCAGATCCACAGGCTTTGTTGGTGTTGAGACCCAGCAAAATCTTTCTGATAGTACGTTGGCGAAAGGTGATCTCGGGCATGTGACTGTCAATAGGTGTAATGTTCGGGGGTTGTTTTCCCGATGAATCCAGAGTGGAATTTCCAGCAAATAGGTGCGCAAAGATATTGGCTTTTTCCTGGGCAGTCGTTGCTAGTGTTCCATCTTCTTTGGTTAGAGGAGGAAATGAGCTGGAAGTGAAGTTTCTTCCCACAGCTTTGGCGAAAGACCAAAATGAACGGAATCCGTTAGGACATTCAGCAAGCTTTGATCTTATTTTGGCATTGTGGGCATCTTTTGAGCATTCTATTGTCTCTTTGCATATGCCTCTAGCCTCGACATATGCTGCTCTGGTCTCAGGGCCCGGATTTTTTAGCCATCGATGGTATGCTGCCTGTTTGGAAGCCACAGCTCTAGAGCAGTTTCTGTTAAACCAGGTCTTATCGGATGATGTTCTTCTTTCGGTATTTGGTATGTAAGTTTGCATCCCCAACATGATGATTTCAGAAATTGCCTCAGCACATCGTGTTGAATCTACTGAAGAGAAACAAACTCTCTTCCATGGAAACGCTGAGAAAAACATACGAAGACCTTCCCAGTCGGCCGAATTGTAATGCCACATGAGACGGGGTGGTATTGTGCAGCTCGATGGTAAATGGAAAGAGCATGTTGTGGAGATGAGGGTGTGATCAGAGTTTCCAAGTGGGGCACAAACTTCTATTCTATACGGGTCAGGATTGGTGTTGAGGAGAAGATCTAGTGTATTGGCAGACTGGTTGTTGACATCAGGGATGCGGGTTGGTAGCTCGACCAGTTGTTCTAGACCATGAGTGATGGCGAAGGCCTCGGCTTGACGACCCGCATCATCTGTTTTGTTAGAGAATTTGAGCCAGGCAGCGTTATGTACATTAAAGTCTCCCATGATTATGGTTTCAGCTGTTGGATGGTTCTCCTGAATGTAGTCCAGTTTGAGTGATAAAAACTCAAAGAGGTCGTTATATGAAGGTTCATTAGGTGATAGGTAAAGGCAGCAGAGGAACTTAGTCAGTTTGGTATCAGATAGCTTGAAATACATCACATCAAAGTCTTTCGGTTCCAAACTCTCTTCACGCTGGCATGAAAGGTTAGCCTTAGCGTAAAGGCAGACTCCACCTTTGAACCTGAATCGAGAATGGAGTTCGTAACCAGGACAAAGCATATGGACCTTGTTGGTGGACGAATTTACTTGTGTTTCTGTTAGAGCCAGAATATCCGGTTTTTTCGTCTGTAGGTGATGGTGGACGTCATTGATGTTCTTGTTGAGTCCGCGGATGTTGCAAAAATTAATCTTTAATGTTGAGTCCCCTCGAGTACCTCTCGCCCGGAAATCCGAATGGAGAGGTATTTTGCTTCCGGAGTGTTTTACTCTAGGAGACTTCATCATTATTATTATTAATTTGCGAGCTACCTGGGAAAACAAGAATTTACAAATTATTTCTCATGCACATCGCGTACCGTATTCTGATTGGTTGCTAAGTAAGGTCTTTCATTCACCAGCCAATCAGAAAACAGAAGTCGAATCTGACAAACGTCATGTCGTTCGTAGACATCATTCAAACTAGAGGCGGGTGCGAGAATCTTGAAAAGTCTTCCTGGCAACGCAGCTCATCTGTCAAGACAAGGGGTGCGTCCAACGAAAAAAATCGGAAAGCACTGCTGGATGTAGCTTGAAAGAGCTTTTCAAGACTACTTAATGGTCATATTTGCGTTGGAATAAACCACAAAATTAACGCCTGAAAATGTAAAATTACGTATCGCTGGACTGCTCGAAATAAAACCAGCGGAAATTTAATTATTTGCAGCGGCTGGAAGTTCTACCAACCGTCTAGCGTAAAAGCAGATGCAAGCTCTACAAGCTGTTGGACGCACCCAATTGTCAACATGGCCGAGGTCTGGAAATTTATTTTTCGTGCGAGATGAAAACTTTGTGGGTTATTATAAATGTTTTTTTGATAATTGTGGTTCGGTAAGTGCTGACGTTATTTACTAGTTCTGACTTAAGCTACTAGTTTGGATATAACGAGGTCCATTCGTTTTCATTAGTGAATGTGCGCTATTGAATACTTATGGCCGGTAGCCAGCGAATGTTAATAAGGATTCTCAGACTCTCTCCTTATATTTGTCAAACAATAAATTCCAAATTCCACATATTCAAATGTTTATTGCATCTACCAACTGCCCATTTGGTCGAATTTGACAAAAAAAAAACAATTTTTGAAATAATTTTTCAAAATGTTTAACCACTGTAAATCATTATAAAACGGCATTATAGTTAGTTTATATCGCCGATTATAGTCTCTACACCACAAAAGTAAAAATAAGTTGATTATTACGGAAACAGTATATTAAAAAAGGTGAAATATTTGAAAGTTGTGAATCGCAAACTACTGAACTGACTCCTTCTTGTGAATAACCTGAAAAAAATTTTGTTCATGACGTATTTAAACCACAATAAAAAAAATCGCCCGAATAGCACTCTGGTGATGAAAAACACCATCTCAGGATATCATTAAATTATCATTCATTTCAATTTTTCTTTAAATTATTGCCAATTGTATGTTCAAAATAATTTTTTTCAAATTATTTTCATTGATCAGATATTTTGAAGAGTCTCCGTGAAAAAAGTTTAATCCCTTTTGAATCGACGAGAATTGGCACACCATGCGTTCCAGACGACATACGAGGAATATGACGTCACTAATGGTAAATTACACTAATGCTCGTATCATAATATATATACAGGGTGTAATCTACCCTCTTGCACATCCGTGAATGACGAGTGTATAATGCCATTTTATAACGAATTACAGTGGTTAAAAATTCGAAAAAAAAGTTTGAAAAAAATTTGTGAAACGCGAAACAGCGAAGTTTTGGTAGATTGTTTTTCCTGGCTTATTAATGACCTTTCGTAAAAATTTCAAAGGGAAAATCTATTTATTTTTTGATGGACTATCAACTGTTAGCGGATGTGCAAGAGGGTCGATTACACTCTGTATATATATATATATATATATATATATATTCAGATATGTTATAACTATTTGGAAGATGTAAATTTCGGGTTGAACCGCGATTGTAAATTTGATTATTTCGACGGTTTGGCTCCCATATTGAAGCCATTTTCATGAAAGCCAAAAAAAAAAAAAAATAATAACGTTAAGGAAAGGTACTCGCTTAGGATTTTGTGACTTAACGCCGGGGTCTCAACCTGCATACTCCCCAGATCTCGACACTGGTGCTCTCAAGGTCTCAACACAGTATGCAGGAAACCTACCCACACCAACCGATACATACACGCCAGCTCTCATCACCATCCAGCCCAAACCAATTCCGTCCTGAATTCCCTATCTATAGATCTATTCTTCTCACCGATAATCACAACCAATCACAAGCTGAAAAAACCTCACTACTTCAAAACGGTTATAACAACACATAAATCTGCAGATCTATCCGCCATCAACAAACCCGTTCTCCAAATTCAAATCCCCAAAACCGAACAGATAACCAATTGCACAAGGCTTGCCTCCCCTACACAAAAGGTGTCACCGACAAAATTGGCAGAATCCTAGAGAAACGCGATATAAAGGCAATCTTCACGACTACTAATAAAATTTCCAATTTTCTCAGATATCCCAAAGACACTATAGCTAACGGGTCTCAAGGAATTTACAAAATACCATGTTCCGCAAGCCCTAGGACAAACTAACAGACGAGGGACAAGTCGAATTTACGAACATCAACTTACCGTTTGACACTTATAAACACAGGTCACAGAATAGATTTCGAGCTTCTGAGAAAACACTACAGGCGAGAGTCATTGAGATAGAAAAACGCCCGAATCGCCTCAATAAACGGGATGACGGACGTCGCTTACCTAATTTTTTTCGACAAATTCTTCCAAATTTTGGGAACCACGAAACAGCTAAGTTTTGGTGGTAGGAATTGTTTTCCTAAAAATTTCAAAGGAAAAATCTGTTTATTTTTTTATAGACTATCAACCTAGCGGTTGTGCAAGAAGTTAGATTACACCTTGTATATATACCGTAAATCTTCCATCACCTATCTTATACAACTTAAGTTAATTGAGTTTAGTAACAGAACTATTTCTGTTACTATATTCCTTACAGAGCTTAAATGGGTCGTTGACAAATATTAGGTACGAACACCTTTGTTAAGTAACACTATGGAATTGGGGCATGGGGAGGAATTTATCGTGCAGAGCCGCAGTGGCGGAATCGGACAAACTGGTCCAGACAGTATCACTTATCCCCATTTACCGCTGTGATAAAAAGGGTGTCAACAAAGTGCGATCGTTCAAATTTTTCGGTCGCAAACGTCAAAACGGCATTTGTATTGTGATTCGGCGGGTAAAAGCTTTGTATCAAAGAGAGGCCCAGTGTTGAAACTGCGCGTAAAATAAATGAATGACAATTAACGGGTCGTTCGCAAATAACCTCAAATCAAAGTAAATTACGTGAAGGACGTAAAAAAATGAAGTTTTCGGGTGATCACTGCTGTGTTGTAATGTGCACAAACACGTGTTGCATCCCCGAATAAGGAATTTTAAAGTTTTTCTACCGTGAACTACAAACGTGATCAAAGAGGAAAATGAATACTGGCAGTACGAAGAGTAGAGTGGAAAGTTTATCATTATTGTACACTAATTAACAACTACTATTACTTTTTTGTTGAATATTACTGACAAATTGCAATAAATGTAGTATTGATATTGACTTGACTTCGGTATATACTTGTAAATTTCATAGTCAATTCATAATTTATTTGCACATATTTGGGTTGAAAAACTCGTGATATATTTGAATGTATTTTCACATCGATATAAACAAATTTTTATTAGTTTAATAATTACTGAAGTATAAAATAATATGGATGAAACTTATTTTTATTCATGTAATACTTAATACACATTCAATTTTTTTTCAAAGTCTCACAGTAAACGAATAATATGAAAATATCTGAAAATGTAGCTAGGTCAAAAATAAAGCAATATTTTCATATTTATTAATATTTCTTCAATAGTTTTTTTAATCGTGTAATTCACTGCAACATTAGACATGTAAGTTTTTATTGAATTTTATCAATTGTTTGTGAAAGTATTTATTCACCTCTAATTCGACAGAGTAATGATTTGTTGTCGCTGCTTCTTTCGCATGCATGCTGGAATAATCAATTTCTTCACTTCCCGCACCTGACACACGTGGCCCGATCGCACCGATGCTGCTGTTTTTTTCACAGACTGATTCTCGAAAACAATGTGCTTTGTAATGTGTAAAAACCCAGTTGCAAGCACTTGCTCCATCACAAATATACAACACTTTTCAACTTGACAATAAATTACATGTAAACACTATGATGACAGGCGAATCAGATGTTCACAGTGCACGTATTCACCACTTTAATTAAGCCTTAGGCGGTTCGCAAACGACTCGTCTAAATCTAAATCTGTTTATCCATTACTATCGCAATTTCCGAAACCGGGGCTGAATTCAATTAACGGTTATACAGGCCGAATCACAATGTAACCGCAGTTTTTACGTTTGTAACAAACAAATTCAAACTGATGAACTTCAAAAACCCTCTATTTACAAAGAGGCAAATGCAGATAAATTGCATTATGTGGACTAATTCGCTCGATTCCGCCACTGTGGCGCCACTAACAAAGGTGCTCCAACTTCATATATAGCTTTAGGTTTTTCGGTTTCACATCTGGACGTCTTCAGTGATGTGATCTAGTGTTATGAATGGTTTGATTGGCTTTATAAAACTTGCATATAACTGTTCTATTTAATATTTCTGTGGTTTTTTTTTTTTTTGAAATTGTTTTTATAATTATAAAAAAAATTATATATTTTATGTTTTCTATATATTATATATTATTAAATATATATATATATAATATATATATATATATATATATATATATATATATATATATATATATATATATGTTTCTTCGTAGATTTTCGCGGATATAATGTGTTGAGATAGTTTCTCGTGTTTCTGTCTGCGTTCTGTGTTCTTGGCCCTCAAAAGGTCTGACTTTCGACATTTCGGTAAATTCGCATTTGCCATCTTCTGATGCTTTCGTATTGTGCTCCTTTAATTTGTCCATCTTGAACCCATCAGTATACCATGCTGATGAATTCCTTTCTAGTTGAGGCTCGTTCGTTGTGAATATATGGTGGTTGTTTACAACCACTTCATAGTTCACTTCAAAGTCCTGCCTAACTGGCATAATATCTGATGGCTTATACCTGGATTCTGGGGGAATATTTTCCAGAATCTTCAGATGTCCAATCAGATTTCCAGCTTTCACGTTTGATGTCTGGTGCAGTCTGGAGGCACTCATTGCAGCTTTCTTTATTACACATAAGTGCAGTGGCGGAAGGTTACCTCTAACGCTGCGGTGGGGCACGTGAATATTGCCCCTGTGATTCCCAGACAGGCCACCCGCTGCACTTTCTGCAGCATGATTTGTGCCGAGTACTGTTGAGTTTTTGACCACCATACCAATGGGGCATAGGTGACCATGGGTTTGATAATCGTTTGATATGACCGTTATATCATTTTTTGATTCAAACCCCATGTCTTGCCAAAAACTCTGCGGTACGTCCAGGTTGCCGCTGTAGCCTCGGAAAAAATGTTATTGATATGACTGCTCCATGTTAGTCTTTGGTCGATTATAACGCCCAGGTATTTGACTTCCTTGGAAAAAGTTAGGTGAGCCCCAACCAGCAGTATTTTGCTAGGATTGACATTCAGTCCCTCCTTTGCGCACCAGCTCCTGATTATATTAAGGTCTGTCTGTATGCGATTGGATATTATCCCGTCATGTTTGCCCCTAATAGTGATGACCAGGTCATCAGCGTAACCTTCGTCGTGATTCCAGAGTAATGTAGCTTCACTATCAGATTGTCCACGGTCAATGACCACAGCAAAGCGATAGGACCCCACTTTGGGAGCAACTTTTTTCCGCTGTCATTCTGACTCCGAGCGTAGCTGAAATGATTCTCCTTTTCAGCATTGCATGTATCCATCTGATCAGTGAGGTGTTTTAATTCCTTTCCTCTAGTGATCTAATGATGGGGTCATGTGAGGTGTTATCGAAAGAACCCTCTATATATGAATATAATAATAATAATATATAATAATAATAACTTTATTCACTGCAATAAAATACAATGATGAGTACATGGTGAAAGTGAATAAGGAACTTACGCGATAAGTGCAAGCACTTGTTTCGCGGAGAAAATATAACATGTGAAAAAAGTGAACTATAAGATATAAAGTGTTAGTTATAAAACGTAAAAATCTAATTAAGTTAATGTAAATATGTAAAATATAAAATGTAAAATGTAGAATGTAAGAATATAAAATATAAATAAAATGTAGATAATATAATACAAACAATGAACGATGTACATTACAATATTGCAATACAATGGAAAAATGAACAATAAACATCATGAAATACGATACAAAAGGTACGAAAAAATTATAAAAGATAGCAATAAGAGTGTACAATAACATGTCTAATAGATATAAGATAGGGTACGCATGTGAAAGATACGCAATTGAAACAACACATTTCTAGTTGGATTTAAATTTTGAAATTATGAATTTATGAATCAAGACCTTTTTTTTATCACTTACTCGAATAGTCGTAGCAGCTCAGTTCTTTGGCTTTGAAGGATGTGTTTCTTCAATGCTCCTCTGAAGCTGTCGATATTTACTATAGATTTTATTATTGCAGGTATGGTATTGTATAATTTAGGGGCGAAATAAGTATACGAGCGTTGAGCTACGACCCTAACCATTAGAGGTGTAATAAAGTGATTTTTCTGGCGAGTATTATACTGATGAGAAGGGAGCAATGCTGTATGTTTGCTTGCGTGGTATTTAATACTGGTGCATAAAAAATACAATTGTCTTATGCCTAACATTTGTGTTTCGGAGTATAGATCATCAGAGGGATATCTATTGTTCTTGGAAAATATCAGTTTTGAAAATCGCCTTTGCATAACTCCAATAACATGAATATGAGTATTCAGAGCTCCACCCCACACTGCTATTCCATAACGAATGTGGCTTTCCACAAGAGAATAGTACAAAGTTTTTAAGTACTTCAGCGGCAGGATTTCTTTAAGTTTCCTAAATTTGAATAAAATTGTCCTTAGTTTATTAACAGTATACTTTATATGGAGATCCCATTTTAGATGACTATCAATAACTATGCCCAAATATTTCACTTTGTGCTCTTGTTGTATATGGAATGGTGTATCAGTATCGATCGTTATGTGATCGAATAGAGGCATTCCGACAGAGTTACAACAGAATGGAAGGTAACATGTTTTATCGAAATTAACAGTTAATAACTTTTCATCCAACCACTGTTTTATAAGAGGAAATTCGGTTTCAGCTTTAATTTTCAAAGAATTCCAGTTATCAGCTTTAAAAAAGATGGCTGTGTCATCTGCAAATCAATTATGTTTCCATTGTTGTTTAATGAAAAAATGTCGTTGATATATACATTGAATAAAATTGGTCCCAGCACAGATCCTTGAGGTACGCCACAGTCGATCTCCATTTCACTACTCAATACGTCATCAATTCTAACTCTCTGGCTTCTTCCCGTCAAATAACTTTCAAACAATTTCAAAATATTACCCCGCATACCAATATCCTCTAAAGACTGTAGGAGAAGATGATGACTGACAGTGTCAAAAGCCTTCGATAAGTCTATGAATATGCACAGAGACGGTTTACTTTCATTCAAAGCATCGGTAACTTTCGATGTCAACGACAGAACAGCATCTTGAGTTGAAATGTTTTCTCTAAATCCAAATTGGCTGTTTGAAATTATTTTATATTTATTGAGAAATGAGACAAGCCTCTTTCTAATAATCATTTCAAATATTTTCGATAGATGGGTAACTAAGGATATTGGGCGATAATTTGTAATAATTGATGAATCCCCCTTTTTCAAAAGTGGTATAGTGATCGATTCTTTGAAGTCAGTAGGGTATACCCCTTCTTTGACACATCGATTGAGAATATGAGTTAGCGGGTCTTCAATGTAAACTGATATTAGTTTTATAGTTTCCGATTTTAAATCATCACACCCTGTTGCCTTGTTATTCTTGAGCTGTGATATTGTATTTTTTATTTCCCCTGAGTCAATTGGTTCGAAAACGAATGAATTCGAAATGGATGACCTTTTATTCCGAAATTTGTGTCGTTTTTGATCTTCTTAGCAAGAGTTCTGCCCGTTTCTACAAAGGATGAATTGAATGCGTTTGCAATTTGAGTTTTATCTGTTATAATAGCACTATTTGAAGGATTTTTTATTTTTTGAATATTAATCTTTTGTTTTTTTGTATTTGATATTTGTTTGGTAATGTCCCATAAGATCTTAGAATTATTCTGATTGTTATCGATTTGTTTTTTATAAAAATTGGATTTTGCCTTGTTGATCAATGCGGTTAGCTTGTTTCGATAGGTTTTATAATCTTTGTTCAGATCATTATTCTGTGTTTGCCTTTGCATTTGGCGAAACATTTTGTTTTTTTTGTTAATGGAATTAAGTAATCCATTTGTTACCCAAGGTGCTATTCTGGTGGTTTTTCTGCGCATTTGGCGCCTCTCTGTGCATATTTCCAGTGCATTTATGGTAATTTCGATAAATTTTTTCGTTGCAGAGTCTGGACTTGGTGCAGAATACACATCATCCCACTTAATATTGTTGAATATATTATGTACTTTATTGACATTCAAGCATTCCATAAATTTGTTGTTTACTTTGTCTTTTTCCTTTGCAGCAAACACGACCTGGAGTATAGTAGTATAGTGATCTGTAATTGTTGTTTTTAGTATGATAGGAATAATTTTTTCATTTAAATCAGGACTTTTGGATTTGATGAAGATATGGTCCAAACAGGTTTTACTGTTCCCTTGAACCCTAGTAGGTGCGTTTATTGTAGAGCTGTAACCAAATTCATTCAATGTATTCAAATATTCAGTAGTATCATTGTCATCGGGATTCGACAAATCGATATTTATATCTCCCAAAAATAGAGAGACATTCGCGTGGTCAGGATGGTTTTCGAAGTAGTTCAATAGATTCATATTAAATTCTCTTATACTAGAGTGAATGCACATAGAGCCATTTCTTTGGCCAAGTATGTCTTTTCAATGCTTTCAACTAAGCATTGTAGAGCATTAATCGTTGATTTGCCTGCTTGATAAATGAACTGTTTTCTGTAAAACGGTCTGTCCAAGAGGATTCCACTTCTTATATAACTACACTATCATGTTGATGTTCCTATAACATATAAGAAAGATATTTTCACATATATGATCTTAGATACGAAGATCCGATTCAATTGGAAATAATTAAAAAAAAAACGATAAATACATTTCGAATTATATTAAAAACTGATTTACATTCGAAGAAAAAGTTAACACAATTTTGTGTTAAATCAATAGGTTTCAAATAGATTTAGTTGTAGGTTGTAGGGGGGGATGACAACACAGACTTTGCTCTACTATAAGTAACGTAATTATGATGAAAAAAGTAAAAATGATTTTATAGCATATGAATGTTTCATGATAAGAACTTGATGCCTCAAAATTAATAAACTCAAAACAAATATACTCCAATTATTGTTAACACAAACTAAGAACAAACGATATATTTAAAATTCCTATTATGTTTTTACTTATCTCCCCAAACTTCTTAATTCAAAGACTTGTAAACAATAAATCCTTTTTTTTGTCAATTCTCACTTAAAACTTCAATAGTCACAGTTGAAAAAGTCTTTTGAAGTATAAATATGCTCAATACACATGCGTCCACTTCTAAAATCATAAGACTACTGCGCGTGTATTCATCAGAAACAGAGGAGAGACGGTGACACATTTAAAATTCCTCCATCAGATAGAGGCTACCTCCACTACAACAAGAGGTCGGTTTCTATTGAACGTGTTTGTATATTCTTCAGTTGAAAATACATATATAAATATATGTTTGTATATTATATTTTTGCGTCTAAATGATTCAATGATTAACATTTAACAATGAAGATTATGAACCTTCTTTATTCAGAAGTTATTATCAATTTTTGAAATTGTCTGAAAAAATTTACAATTAACTTCTTTAACCTTATAGATACTTCCTTTGAACCATAAGGAATGTAAGCCACTTAAAGAATTTAAATCTAGTCTGGAAGAGTTCTTATTGCACAATTGCTTCTAAATTTGAAGGAGTTTTTAGGTGTGACGTGACTATTAATGTTTTGTTTATGAATGTAAATACCTCAAACTCCCTAATACTGTACATATCCCTCATATGATGACTCTTCCTATACATTGTAAAATGTCGAAATGGAAAATACATGATAAAAACTCGGTTCCATGCGTTTTTACCCCCGGAGAAAATAGCTCCGACAAAATATCCCCGACAAAATATCCCCGGACAAAATATCTCCAAGACAAAACATCCCCAGACATAAGACCCCCAAGACGAAATATTCCTGGACAAACGTACACCCAGCACACAAGACAAATAATTATTTTCAGTTGTAAATTCATTAGAAAAAAAAACATAATTAACATAATATAAAAATAATTATAATTACAAATAAACAAGTGTAAAATGTTTCTCAATACTTTCAGATTAATCAAAGAAATACCAATTAATGAAATAAAAATGTTATCTAATCAATAAAATGAACATCGAAACAAAACACAGATAATCAAATTAAATTAACACCTGTATCAATCTGATTAATATTCAATTCAGCGTTGACTTGATCATCTTTGATAGACTTTAAAAAGTTGCCGATAGAAGCATGATCAACACCAATATTTAACGATTGCCCCCCCCGTAGGATTTTAACAACTGCTAGAAAATTCCAAACGAAAATCAAATCGTGGCTTTTCACGATTTCTTCGATTACGACACGTATTCCCAACCCAAGTGGATTCGATATTTTGTCCGAGGATCAAAACGCCTGATACCCGGGGGGGGGGGGGTTTCTATTATATGGATATTTAGTCCCAGGAAATTTTGTTCGGAGATAATATGTCATGGGGATGTTTTTTCAGGGATATTTTGTCGGGGACGTTTTGTCTTGGATATTTTGTCGGGGAAATTTTGTCCGGGGTTAAAAAAAACGCCTGATACCAAAAACTCAATATGAAACCGATGTTTTAACAATATGAATGCGTAAGTGTCACAGCTAAAATTTTTCTGATATGTATCAATTCAATTTAACAAACATTAAAAAACATCATCAAATTCGGAGCTATTTTAGAGGGCTCAGAAGTAAAAACCCTCTCTGACTCGACTATTGCTTTCCGAAGGAATATTTTTCTTTTGATCTTATATACAGTGGCGATGGGATAACTAAACTGAAACCCTTCTTTAACCATTCACAGTTACCTACAAAGTTCAGGTCTGGGTAAGCCACTGCTTTATAATTTAAATATATCAGTCACGTTCGATTGATAATTAATATTAAACTGAAATCATTCCCCTAGAATAGATTTTATTTGAAATTAAAATGTTTGCTAGAAAGTAACCAAATAGAAATATGCTATCCGCTGGCGGAATGGCCCATTTAGATACCGAGAACCAATTCGTTTCATTCGTTCACCCTAATTTTATTTTTCCAACATTTTAGAGACATGAAACAACATCGAATTCATCGTTTTTCTAGAACTCTTGGGTTTTCAAACGACAAAAAATATCGAACAAGAAGAAAAAATGAGGAGGACGATCTTGGGGAAATGAGAAAATAATCGTCCTCTTTTGAAAATATGCTCTATATCACTTTAAATGCTAGACAGGTGGAAGCCCTCGTATTACGGACGGACCAGGATCTTCTGAACATGCTTGAGGCGTAGACTCATCCTCAACTCCAGTCCGAAGGGCCCATAACGGACTCAAGCGTTGCAGTTCGGTCCTGGTATCTTAGCCATTGTGTCATCTGCGTACCAGGCAGAAGAGAAGGTGAGATGCGATGTGCTTTTTGAGAAAAGTTGAAATGCAAATCTCAAAAGCTACTGGGTCAAAAAGAAATAAGAGACCCAACCCGACAATAGTAGGGTTGTGGAGTTACCCGATCTGAATTTGTTATACTTAGCTTTGTTAACAGCTTTTGTTATTGTATTGTTTTGATATATATGAAGGATAGTTGAAGGTTGATGATAATAAATAATTTCCAGTTTTGGTTTTACAACTTCACTCATTTTCTAATAATTCACTGCATACCTATCTGCAATAGGTTATGGGCCCAGATCATGAATAATTGTGTGGGATCCCTATTCAACACTGAGTGAAAGAAAAGAAGGAATAGTTCCAGAGGAAAGTTTAAAGGCACGTATCAAGTTTGAAATTGTGACTTTTCTTGTTGTCATTGTCACATTGGTTTTCACTTCCTGAGAAAACTGTGAGGAATAAAATGGACAAATTCAGAAGTCTTAATATTCAAAAGTTCGACGGCAACAACTTCCAGTTATGGAAATTCCAGATGGAAATTATCCTCACAACAGAAGGTTTACTAGGCTTAGTCAACGGAATAACCAAAAAACCCATGAAGATGGTTCAAGAAAGAGAAAGAAAAGAATGGGAAGATCTCAACGCTAAAGACATGCTTCTCATATCTACTTCAATGGAATTCTCTCAACTCCAGAACATTATGTCATGTGGAACCTCTTCAGAAATGTGCACAAGAATCAAGCCAGCAAAGATCTTCCGTTAACAAGGTCATATTGAAACAACAGTTTTTCAATTACCAAATCAGCAACAGATACTATCGCACAACACATAATCAAAATAGAGTCGATGGCCCTAACATTAGCCGATGTGGGAGAAAGAGTTTCAAACATTGATAAGATAGCAAAAGTTTTGGGTAGTCTACCTCATAAATATGGATTTTTTGTGACTACCTGGGACTCTTATGATGAGAACAAGCAGACTTTTGATAATTTGACTGCAAGGCTTCTCAAAGAGGAACTTAAGTCAAGTAGAAGCAACATCAACTGCATTTGCTGCTGTAAAATTTCACCATAAACGGAACAGTCCAACTCTCGATAAAAGCAATGTCAAGAACAAACAAAATGTTATTTGTTTTTACTGCAGAAAAAGAGGTCACGTAAAATCAGAATGCAGAAAGAGGATCAACAAATATCGTGAAAATAGTCAGGATGACAAACAGAACGACAGTTTCTCATTTCATCATGAAAGAAACCAAGCACTTAGTGCTGAAGAAAAGAATCTTGAAATTGATGGATGTGAAGATATTTGGTTAGCTGACAGTGCGGCTTCCAAGCACATGACGTCGCATAAAGAATGGTTCAGCGAGCTGAAACCACTTGATTCAAAAGTTGCAGTACAGATTGGTGATAATTCATTTATTCATGCTGAGGGAATTGGCACCATAAGATTAACAGCTGTCGTTAATGATATCAGAGAACCACGCACATTGGAAAACACTTTATATGTACCACAATTGAAGAAAAACTTGTTTTCTGTGGGAGCAGTTACCAATAAAAACCTGAAGGTTGTTTTCGACAATACCAAGATTGAAGTTAAACATACTGCAGGTTTAGTTGTCTCTGGAATCAAGCAAACTAATCAGTGTTACAAAATGCTATTCGAAGTTCCTGAAATTCAGCAGAATAATTTAGCCCAAACAACAGTTACACTCTGGCATGAACGATTAGGTCACATTAACTTCCGTTCACTCAAGGAAATGGCTGACAAGGGGCAAATCCCTGGGATCAAAATCAGTGGCGTAGATAGTTGCTTTTGCAGCACTTGTCAACATGGAAAACAAATAAGAAAACCTTTCAAAAGTAGTTTACATGTTTCTGAATGGAAACCTGAAGAGTACATCCATTCGGATGTTTATGGAAAAATATCATCTACATCGCTTGGTGGTGCGAATTTCTTCGTTTTATTCAAAGATGAATGTACATCATATCGCTTCGTATATTTCGTTAAACATAAAAGTGACGTTTTTTCAAAATTCATTGAATTCCAACAAATGATCAAAAGGCAAACTGGAAATAATATCAAGATAGTCAGAAGTGACAACGGAACAGAATACGTCAATCATTCGTTCAAAGATCATTTCAAGAAAGAAGGATCATTCATGAAACAAGTGCCCCATATACTCCTGAACAAAACGGTAAAGCAGAACGTGACCTTAGATCAATCGTCGAGAGTGCAAGATCTATGCTGACACAGAGTGGACTTCCAATAAATCTCTGGGCAGAAGCTACTAACATGGCAGTATATCTGTTGAATCGTCGTCCATGTAAACCAGATGATTCGAAAACTCCTTATGAAAGGTGGATAGGAAAACAACCTGATCTCAGACATTTAAGAACATTTGGATCAGAAGCCTTCGTTCTTGTTCCAAAACATCAAAGGCACAAGTTCGACAGAAAATCAACGAAGCAATATCTAGTTGGATATGATGGATACAGTCCGAACTACAGAGTATATGAAACAAATTCAAGAAAAGTCAGTGTAGCGAGAGACGTCAATTTCAATGAAGGTGTCTTCATGAAACAGTCTCCAGTTCCCAATTATATGTCATTCGAAATAGATAATACGTTCGGAAATGAAAATTATGATTGTGTCCAAATCAACAAAGATGAATGTGAAGTGAGTGAAAATGAAGTTCATGATCAATTGGCACCAGACAGCGATTTCCGAAACAATCATTCGCATCAACATAAGTTGAGGAATCGTGATCTACTTCAACGACCACAGCGGTATGATGAGGTATGTTGTGCTGCCACTATTGATGAACCTCAGACATACGAGGAAGCCATTGAGTGTGATCTTAAAGGAAATTGGCAGGAAGCGATGGAAGACGAGATGAAGTCTCTTATTGAAAATCATACATGGAAATTAGAAACATTATCTTCTGATCGCCAAGAAATAGGTTGCAAATGGGTCTACAAAGTTGAATTGAAAGCAGATGGAAAAATTGATAGATTTAAGGCACGGCTTTGCGCAAAAGGGTACTCTCAGAAACCTGGCATAGATTTTACGGATACTTTTTCGCCCGTAATCGTGTTTGAATCCGTTCGAGTACTTTTGGCAATAGCAGCTGTAAAAAATTTGGAGATCCGTCAGTTCGACATCAAAACAGCTTTTCTGAATGGAAGTTTGTCTGAGAGAATTTACATGAAACAACCAGAGGGTTTCGATAATGGAAATTCTAAATTGGTTTGCAAACTACAGAAAAGTATATACGGACTCAAGCAGTCACCCCGTTGCTGGAATATGAAATTTACCGAAATTCTCTCCGAATTTGAGTTCAAGAAGTTAGGAGCCGACAAATGTGTGTTTCATGCAAGATTTAGTGATGAAGATATGTTTCTGGCTCTGTATGTCGATGATGGACTTGTATTGTGCAAATCTGTGAAGTTGATAGAACTCTTTTTGGAAAAATTGGCTTCAAAATTCGAAATTACAACTTCAAATGGTGAATATTATGTTGGAATCGAGATAAAACGAGACCGGAATGAACAAAGCATATTTCTCAGTCAAAGTGGGTACATAGAAAGAATATTAAACAAGTTCAATATGAAGGAATGTCATCCGAATGCAATTCCTGCTGATTCCAATTCTCTACTATATTCAGAAGAAACAAACATAGAATGTAATGCACCTTATAGAGAAGCCGTTGGTTGTTTAATGTTCTTAGCAGTAGTATCACGTCCAGACATCATGTTCGCTGTCAGTCAAGCTAGTCGTTTCCTTTCTATTCCAAAAAGGGAGCATTGGAGTGCTGTTAAAAGAATACTCAGATACCTAAAAGGTACTCAGACTTTTGGACTAATGTATTGTGCGGAAGAAGTCGACTCAATTGCTTACTCAGATGCTGACTTCGCCGGAGATTTAACTACCAGAAGATCGACAACTGGATATTTGAGTATTATAGCTGGAGCTCCCGTAACCTGGTCATCACATCTACAGAAATGTGTTTCACGATCAACTACCGAATCTGAATATATAGCCGCATCAGATGCAGCACAAGAGATAAGTTGGTTACGTATATTTTTGCGAGAGCTTGGTATCGATATTTTGGAGCCCACAAAACTATTCATGGATAATCAGAGTGCCATTCGTTTAGTCAAGAATACAGAGTATCATAAACGTACCAAGCATATCGACGTGGAATATCATTATATACGAGAACGTGCAGAGGATAATACCCTTATTGTTTGTTATGTTGCATCAAAAGATCAACTTGCTGATATTCTGACAAAGGCCTTACCGAAAGAGAAATTCGTCAAGAATAGGACTTCTCTGTTTATATTTCAAAATACAGTTCACAAAGAGGGGAAGTGTTATACTTAGCTTTGTTAACAGCTTTTGTTATTGTATTGTTTTGATATATATGAAAGATAGTTGAAGGTTGATGATAATAAATAATTTCCAGTTTTGGTTTTACAACTTCACTCATTTTCTAATAATTCACTGCATATCTGCAAAAGAATTGAAACACTCGGAGACGACCCCAACAAAGGTCCCGTGACCCAGAAGGACCAGGACGAGTTTTCCATCTCATTACCTAACATGTTGAGGAAATATCTGTATAGAGGGCTCTTCCTAATCCAACAGGGGCCTCCTCTGGTAGAGTCCCCACTGGCAAAGAAGAAACCATCTCAGCCATATGCCATGAGACTCAAAAAATCTGTAAGATTATGTGGTAGAGCAACTGAGGAAACGAGTCTGGATCAACGTCTAAAACCACGATTTCTATTCAGCAGCGTTAGTCAGGGACGCCTAAATTTAAGCTGCACAGACCCACAAACAAAGGAATGGCTCAAAGAAATTACAAGTTGTTCAAGGCTCTCTGATCAGAGTCCTGTCGAATTTTGATTTGTACGAAGACCTACCAAAACTCGTTAGAGCTGAAATCTGGGAGGTCACCGGGAGAGAACAAACCCTTCAAGAAGTTATGTATCGCCTGAAGGGGAAACACAAATAGATGACGGAAGGTCAAGGATTACTCCCCACTAACAGATACGTTTGTCCGCCACAAAGGAAAATTGGGTGGAAGTGGGGGAAAAGCAGTAGGTTACTATGCCCACACGTCCTCTAAATTGTCGACGCAGGTCAGGTTGACATTATTAATTCAAGAATCATATATCGTATGATGTTAGGGTGAAAGGTTAATTGGTCTTGATGTCCACTGATGAGTACTTCTCGAGATCTTTTCTACCTTCCTAACACTAACATTAAATTATGGGAAAAAGCGATTCACAAATATGCGGATGGAATCTATGTCCACAATAGCTCAGCTGGTAGAGAATCTAACTAGAGATTCAGAGGTCGTGGGTTCGAACCCCGCTTGAGGATATTTTTTTCTATAATTTAATAATTTGTCGGATATGCCACAATTTTTCCTTTCATGTATTTCTCACAGACGCAATTTTCCACTTCATATTATATATTTGGCAAAATCTTATCAGTGGTTGGAGATCACCTCCTGAACCTTATTGAAACTGTCACGTCGTTGTGATGTTAGGGTGAAAGGTTAATTGGTCTTGATGGCCACTGATGAATACTACTCGAGATCTTTTCTACCTTCCTCACACTAACATTGAATTATGGAGAAAAGCGATTCACAAATCTGCGGATGGAATCTATGTCCTCAATAGCTCAGTTGGTAGAACATCTAACTAGAGATTCAGAAGTCGTGGGTTCAAATCCCGCTTGAGGATATTTTTTTCTTTAATTTAATAATTTATCTGATATGCCACAATTTTTCCTTTCATGTATTTCTCACAGACGCAATTTTCCACTTCATATATATATTTATATATATATTCATATATATATATATATATATATATATATATATATATTGTAATGTTAGAAAATGTTTAAAAAATAATGAAACTGATAATAATAATTATTATTAGGTATTTAAGTTATCGTGGTTCTTGCTATGTTTGTTTTACAATTTTTCTATACTTTTTACTATTCTAGAATCTTATATGTTCTAGTCAACGCATATGTATCAAAAAGTCAGTCCCGAAGTATCTCTATTGTCATAAGTATTTGACCAACAATACATTCATTTTGAATACACAATAAAAATAATATGGAAATTTAAATTCAGGAAAAAACATTGTATCTCGAGTAGATGAAATGGTATACAAGTTGGAACATCCTGTATGGTAAATCATATCAGGAGGAAACCCAACAGCGAGATGTTAAAAACAATGCGAGGCAAACAATGAATTATAGAAATTATGAAAACAGAAGAATGTCAAATATGAATTTTATCCAAATTTGTACATAGTATATAAGGTTTAGAATTATATATTGTCAATAAAATCATTAGAATAAGTTAGAATAACAAACAGTGATATAGAAAGTGATAATAAATCTTAAAATTTGTAAAAAGAAACAAAATGTGTGGGTTGCCAAGAGGAGATGTAACAAACTTGGAGA
The DNA here is from genome assembly GCA_018342105.1 of Gonioctena quinquepunctata. Classification (NCBI taxonomy): domain Eukaryota; kingdom Metazoa; phylum Arthropoda; class Insecta; order Coleoptera; family Chrysomelidae; genus Gonioctena; species Gonioctena quinquepunctata. The sequence goes on along the minus strand of JAFIRS010000100.1, from coordinate 219,147 downwards.
GAAGAAAATTGAGATGTAAAAACGAAACCGAATTTAGAGAGAAAAATATAACAAAAACTAACTAAAACAAGCAGAACTATCTAAAACCACTATATATAACTGATTCAAATACAAATGGAAAAATAAGCAAACTAGAAAAAACCACTTACCTTATTAAAATAACAAAGTCCAGTCCATTCCCAGGAACAAAAGGAGCTTTTTGCAGTGTAGCTGCGTATGTTCCAGTAAGCACGAACACTCTCAAGAGGCAGGAGAACACCACAAAGGAAGAATTGCAAGGTATTTCAAAAGCTGCAACTTATATTGGTTATCTGATCACTTGTGTCCTTTCTTTTGAACATTTAATGATTTTTCGATGCTCACAGACTTCTTCATAACATTCAAACGTTCATTTAACAAGTATTTATCACACATAAACAAGTTTTCACTACGTCATATTGCTGTTAGATAAGTTAGATTTCGCAGAGTAGGTCAAATTTAAGGATTTATTTCAATAAAAACAACTATTTGACGATTTTTCTGCATTCTTTGTTTATCTGTTGAACATCTAACCATAATCTCCCACAAAATAGCACCTTTTGACATCAAGCATTGCGCCAAGTTGGCACTACTAAACCTGCCGCTGATAATAGGATGACTCATTCTTGCAGCGGTTGAAAGGTTACGTTTGTTAGGGTAATAAGTGGGTAGTGTAGTTATGCGGCACACAGATAGACCCCCTGAAAGTAAATACTCTTAATTTTCCTTCGTTGTGTAAATATTTTTTCTATCTTTTAGGATACAAAGTTCAGCTGAAGAGAAATAAAAGACAAAACGACAAAATAATACATATATTCAAGCCAATACTTTTACAATCTCAACTTGTTTGAAAACAAATTCAACAATTGGGGTTAAATGGGGATTGGAAGTTTGTATAAGGGTTCCGTTTGTTTTTGAGCTGGGGTAATAAATATTGGTATTTGAATTATTTGTTACAAATGAAAAAAATCATGTTTAAGTGTTTTTAGAAATGGGGTTGGGAAGTTTGTATGGGGCTTCCGTTAGTTTTTAATTTAAGTTATGGTCTTAGAAATTGGTAATTATGGTCTTTGTTACAACAAAAAATACGTATTTCAGCGTTTTTAGAACTCATAACGGGGTGTAGGGGTTCCGTTAGTTTTCAAGTTAGGGTAAGAAAAATTAGTATTTGAGGTCATTGCTACAAATAAAGAAATATATTTCAGTATTTTCAGAAATTCTTCCCCTAAAGATGTGAAATGGAGTGTGCGACTGGATACTGGAACCATCCGCCTGGTACAGACCGCGTTTTTAGCTAGTAATACTAGACATACGTGGGGGCTTGCCTTAACCGGCCGGCCGAGTAGACGAGACGTACCACAAAAATTTCCCCAAGTTCAAGGTGGAACAGCATAAGCCGAAGACTTCATGACTAGTGGGTGAACTAATTACGATTATGCGAACTACGGGGTATCTGGCGCCCCTCGGTTTCATTTGCCTTCCTGCGGCATGCCGGGCTCTGCCGCAGGTGACTGTCTTTCCCCAGCTTCTCGTGGGACCTATTATGGTTGAAAACACGGTAAACAGGGCGAGGAAACCTCCCCAAAAACCATGGGAGGATGCAGAAGTAAGGGTCGTTGGAGAGGCAGCAGTGCCTCCACAACGATATCTTGGTGAAAATTCTACCCAGATGAGCCAAAAGCTCAAGGCTCTTCAAATAAACCTCCAACATTCAAAAGTAACCACAAGTGTGCTCAGAAGGAAGTTTATTCGAGAAAACCTTAGTAGAAGGTTGCTTCAAGAGCCTGGATATAGAGGACAATACAAGGATCGCAATAAAATCATGTAAGTTAATTTTTGCAAAAACCGAGCAGCCATATTGCTCGCACCTAACATTAAATTTACTCTTGTTCCAGAGTTCATCACTGGAGATTTGGCAACCGCCATCGTGAAAGTGCTAACTGAAACAGGCAAGAGGCATATTGTTATTGCCTCGGCCTACTTTCCAGGGGACTCGCCGTCACACCCACCATCAGAGGAAGTCCAAAGCCTCATCAGATGGTATCAAAGAGAAAACAGGCATTTCATTCTGTGCTGCGACGCATTGGGAAGCACACACATAAACGCACGAGGTGAGTACCTTTTAGAATATTTATCTGTGACTACTATAGATATTGTCAATGAAGGTAAGAAACCCATATTTATAAATGCGATCAGAATAGAGGTTCTTGATCTAACCCTTGCTTATCCATTTGTAACGAACCTAGGCCGGACCTGTCGCCTCACGCGTTGCCATCGACAGCGATGATGTCATCCCCGGAGATATTCGAGAACAATCCAGTCACGCCGCGGCAGATAACAACGGTCGATATTGGAAATAACTGGAACATGCTGGGCACCAACCGCCAGAATTGGAAACATCGAGAATGCTGTATCGGAGATAAATAGGCAGCCCTCAAGAGGGAGTGCAGTTTTCGGCGAGTCGATAACATCGAGCTATACAGTGGCGTAGCCAGTAATATAAATTAGTTGTCAATTTAAGTGTGAAATAAATTAGTAAAACCAAGTTAAGTTTATTTACGTTACAATTGGTGTCGGAAGCGAGATTTTGAAAATAAACAAGTGATCTTGGAGTGGATAGTCAAAAAAATAAATTGATAGACCTTTTTGTACGCCCAAAATAGACATGGCCAGGTCGAAGTGGACATTGGTTTAACTGCCTGTTGGCCTCGTGGAAAAGAATTCGCGAAGTGAATTTTAACAAACTAATAAATTTTTCGTGTGAAACAGACTGATACCTCGTCAAAGACAAAATGTGTTCAAGAAAAGTGCGCCTTGCGGATTTGAAGGTAGCGGAATTGAAACAGGAATTGGAGGAAAGGGAACTGGAAACAACGGGTAAAAAGCAAGTACTCCAGGAAAGACTTGCAGAAGGACTTATACAAGAAGGTGAGGACCCCGAAACATTTTTATTCGAAGTTCCCGGAGGTGATTTGAGTCCGATAATAGAATCCTTGAAAGAAGAGCTGCAACAAAATTCGAGGACTCTGGAAGAGAAGCTTCAAGAAAATTCTAGAAATCTGGAAGAGAAGCTTCTAGAAAATTCAAGAAGCCTGGAAGAAAATGCAAGAAGCCTGGAAGAGAAGTTCCTGGAAAACACAGAAGGCCTAAAAAAAGAATTGTGTGGTGTGGCTAATTTTCTAGAAGAAAGAATGGGAACCGTTGAGACAGAGATAGATAAAATTAGGGAGCAAATGAACACGGAGGTAGATAAAATCAAAGATGGGGTCGAGGCAGAAATGGACAAAATAAAGGAAACGATCAGTAAGCTGGAAAAACGAATTAATAGTGCGCCCTCCACAGAGATGGTTAACGAAAATGCAATGCTGGACTTGAGTTTGAACTTGGATAAAGTTCAAGAGGGTATAAAAGATGTCAAGGTCATTTCAGAAATAGGGAAGCTTTCCATGAAGCCGCCTCAGTTCGACGGAAAAACTCCATGGGCAAATTACCACCGGCAGGGGAAAGAGCTGTAGCACTGACACTTGCATTACGTGGAGAAGCGACAAATATTCTACAAACTCTCACCGCCCAAGAACAGGAGGACTATGATCAGCTGATTAAACATCTAGAATTACGATATGGCCACGCCCATTTGGAACACGTATACCACTCCCAACTGAAAAATCGCTGCCAGAAATCGGGCGAATCCTTACAAGAATTCGAAGCTGACATTGCACGCTTGGTTCGTCTCGCATATCCAGCCACACCGGAAAATGTAATGGAGCGATTAGCGGTTCAGGCATTCTTGGATGGACTCCGTGACCAAGAAACCAGACAAGCATTGACACTAGCTCGTCCAACACATCTCGTAGACGCACTGGCACGCGCTTTGGAATTTGAGGCAGCAAAGCAATCCTGCAAAAACCAAAGTAAAGTTCGAAGTATTGAAGAAGACTCACAGGAGCATGCTGACTTGGAAGCTGCCATAAGAAAAGTGATGAAGGAAGTTTTGCCTGAGAAAAGACAGATAAGATGCTGGAATTGTGGCAAAATTGGACATGTGCGTAGCAAATGTCCAACATTCGAAAACACGACTCCGATGCAGGAAAACTAAAGAAGGTCGACGAGAAGGAGCAATCGTCGGCCTGTGCCCAGCAAGCCCCGGTTAACAACGCATATGTCGCTATCCTGCAACGACAGAACAGAGGTGTTTTCGTAGACGGTCTCATCAATAACGAGCCTTGCACCATGCTGCTAGATACAGGTGCGACTAGGACAATTCTCGGGCCTTCCTTTGCCAGAACACCGGAACGAATTGAACCGACAACTTGAAAGCTACGCACATCAACAGGGGAGCCAGCTACTGTATATGGCGAGCTACCGATTGGAATAATTTTGGGCAGCACTAAAGTGAAACATCAGGCACTTGTAGCGGACATCGAAGACGATGCAATCATCGGAATGGACATCATGAATTCCAGAGGGTTTGAATTGGATTTCAAAGACGGCGTCCTACGTGTCAACGGAGAAGAGCTGGTACTTCATGGGAGAAGTGAAGAGTTGATCCGTGTGCTGTTGGCTGAAGATGTAAGCGTACCTGAGAGGGCTGAAACCATCCTGGAGGCTCGCCTGGACGGGAGTGCGAGCAGTGGAGACGTGGTGATGTTCGAGCCCAAACTTCATGATGAGAAAATTGGACGAGGGATTGCCCTAGGGAGAACCCTGTTACGTGCTGAAAAATTTGTACCGGTAAGGGTCATGAATGTCAATTACTTTCCAGTGACCTTAAAGAAAGGAACAATTTTAGGGCACTGCTCGTCAGTTTCATCTGTGATCCGGGGCGTACGAGGTACGATTAGCCAACCCAACAACTTGCCCACAGAACTAGAAAAATTAGTTGCCATCTCTTCCAAAGACATAAAACCAGCTCAACAGCCCAAACTAAGAGATTTAGTCAAAAAGTACCAAGACATCTTCGATACCGGACAAGGAAAAGGGGGTCGAACTTATGTGGTCCAGCACAAGATTCATACTGGGGTGCCCGACCGATCCGGCAATCAGCAAGAAGACTTCCTCTTGCCAAGAAGGAAGAGGCTGACAAAATAGTCAGCGATATGGGAAAAGAAGGAGTTATCGAACCATCTGACAGTCCCTGGTCCTCTCCAGTCGTACTGGTGAAGAAAAAGGATGGATCGACACGCTTTTGTGTAGACTATCGCCAACTTAATAATGTCACGAAGAAGGACAGTTACCCTCTCCCGAGAATAGATGACACCCTAGACACGTTGGCTGGTTCAACGATTTTCTCGACCCTTGATCTGAAGAGTGGATACTGGCAAGTAGAGCTCGCTCAGGAAGATCGAGAAAAGACTGCTTTTACCATCGGCTCAGGATTGTGGCAGTTCACCGTTATGCCATTCGGGCTCTGTAATGCTCCCGCCACATTCGAAAGATTGATGGAAACAGTACTGAAGGGACTCTCATGGAATACGTGTCTAGTGTATCTCGACGACATAATTGTGGTCGGCAGATCGTTCGAGGACCACGTGAAAAACTTGGAGGAAGTATTCCTGCGACTGAGGAACTCCGGATTGAAGCTGAGCCCTAAGAAATGCCATCTGTTCCAAAAAGAAGTACGATACCTCGGCCACGTTGTCTCTGGGGAAGGAGTAGCAGTGGATGACCAGAAGATCAAAGCTGTTAAGGATTGGCCCATCCCAAAAGACCTTCACCAACTTCGAAGTTTCCTTGGTTTATGCACATACTATCGCCGATATGTGCTGGGATTCGCCAACATCGCTAAACCACTGACCAGGCTCACGGAAGGCCAAACAAAGTTCCAGTGGTCCGAAGAATGTCAAGACTCATTCAGGAAGCTGAAAGGAGCTTTGATCAACGCACCTATACTGAGCTATTCCCTACCCAAAGGGAAATTCATTTTGGATACGGACGCCAGCAACGTGGGACTTGGAGCTGTCCTATCTCAGATCCAGGAGGGGCAGGAGAAGGTCATTGGTTATTTCAGCAAGACGCTTAGCAAACCAGAGCGCAATTACTGTGTCACCAGGCGAGGCTGTTAGCTGTTGTAAAGGAGTGGAGCACTTCTACAAGTACGTGTATGGAAGAAGATTCCTGTTGAGAACTGACCATGCAGCTCTCAAATGGCTCTTACAGTTCAAAAATCCTGAGGGTCAAGTAGCACGTTGGATCGAGAGACTCCAAGAATTCGATTTCGAAATAGAACATCGAGCCGGAACTAGCCATAAGAATGCAGATGCCTTGTCGCGAAGACCATGTCCAGATGATTGCTCACATTGCCGACGAGCAGAAGAGAAAGAAGCAACACTTTGTAGAACCGCGGCAATGGATGACAACTGGAATGACAGCAAGATCCAGAAAGACCAAGAGAAAGACCCCGACCTTGGCTTAGTCGTCAGCTGGAAGAAGGGCAATCGAAGACCATCATGGCAGGAAGTCGCAGGTTACTCGCCGGCTGTTAAGTCCTATTGGGCACAATGGAACTCTCTTATTCTGGACAATGGGATCCTGAAACGTGTGTTGGAGGCCGAGATTGGTGGGGAAGACAGACGCCAAATAATTGTTCCCAGGAACAGAAGAGAGGAAGTGCTGCGGGAAATCCATGATGGAGTCGCCGGAGGACATCTGGGAGTGACGAAGACCCTGCAGAAAGTGAGGCAACGGTTTTACTGGGCCAATTGTCAAGCTGACGTCCAGGACTGGTGCAGAAACTGCGCTGTATGCGCTGCTAGCAATGGACCTCGAATACGACCCAAGGCCCCGATGCGTCAGTACAACGTAGGCAGCCCGTTCGAGAGAATCGCCATTGACATCGCCGGCCCGTTTCCCGTATCCGACCACGGGAATAAATACATCCTTGTGGCAATGGACTACTTCAGTAAGTGGGCGGAAGCCTATGCCCTGCCCAACCAGGAAGCCATCACCGTCGCCGACGTCTTGGTGAAAGAGTGGATATGTCGATTTGGTATTCCAATGGAGCTGCACTCGGATCAAGGCAGAAATTTCGAATCCAACCTGTTCCAAGAAATATGTCTACTGCTGAACATCCGCAAGACAAGAACCACGGCCCTACATCCGCAGTCCGATGGAATGGTGGAACGGATGAACAGGACGATCAACCGCCACTTGTCCAAGGTCTCTGACCATCAAAGAGACTGGGACCAGTATCTTCATTTGTTCCTGATGGCCTATCGATCCGCAGTACACGAGTCAACCGGTCAAACTCCTGCTAGTATTATAATGGGCCGAGAACTGCGACTGCCTTGTGACCTGAAGTTTGGGATACCGCCAGGACAAGACACTGCGGGAGAGGACTACGTCAGCAAACTTCGGCAGAGAATGGACGACATCCACGAACGAGTCCGGTTGAACATCCAGAGTGCCAGCGATAAAATGAAGAAGACCTATGACATCAAGGCCGACGCTGGAGGATTTAAGGTTGATGACCTGGTTTGGCTGTACAACCCCAAACGTCGTCGTGGACTATCACCAAAGTTGCGGAACTCGTGGGAAGGCCCGTATAAGATCGTGAAGAGGATAAACGACCTTGTGTACCGAATCCATAAGCCACCCCGAGGGAAACCAAGGGTCGTCCATTTCAACAGGTTGGCCCCTTACGCTGGAAACCATGACCAAGTTCGCACCCTCAAGCCACCGGAGGATGATATGACGTTCGAGAAGTTTATGTCCTTGCATTCAAACGGGCAGAAAGTTCTACATGGGGTTACTAGAGAGGAGTCACGAGACCTTTTCGAGGTGCCTGCTGACTACGCTCTAGCGCACTGTGTGGCAGAAGATCTTCAAATGTCCAGGGGCATCGCCGTAGTGTTTTCCAAGGAATTTGGTCAACTCCAAACACTGCGGGAGCAGAATCCAGAGGTTGGTGGGGTGCTACAGTTGAAGAAAGGCCAGAGAAACATCTACTACCTAGTTACCCAAGACAAACCGTCCTACGGAGATGTCTGGAAGAGTCTCACCAAACTAAGAGACACTATGGTGGACCAGAATCTGGTGGATCTAGCAATTCCAAAATTGTCCTGTGGTATTGATGGGTTGGACTGGAGAGTTATAAGAAGTATGCTGGAGGCGATATTCAGATCCAGCGGCGTCAAGATTTTGGTTTGCTGTAACCCTCTTCCACGACCAGTCATGAAGACCGTGGAGTGTTACTTCCATCGAACTTCACGGTGCAACTATGGGGAGTCATGCAGATATCGTCACACTCCAAGGATGACATTTCGGGACAAAATGTCTTTAAGAAGGGGGCAATGTAACGAACCTAGGCCGGACCTGTCGCCTCACGCGTTGCCATCGACAGCGATGATGTCATCCCCGGAGATATTCGAGAACAATCCAGTCACGCCGCGGCAGATAACAACGGTCGATATTGGAAATAACTGGAACATGCTGGGCACCAACCGCCAGAATTGGAAACATCGAGAATGCTGTATCGGAGATAAATAGGCAGCCCTCAAGAGGGAGTGCAGTTTTCGGCGAGTCGATAACATCGAGCTATACAGTGGCGTAGCCAGTAATATAAATTAGTTGTCAATTTAAGTGTGAAATAAATTAGTAAAACCAAGTTAAGTTTATTTACGTTACACATTTATAACAAACTACACTCACAACTGGCACGTATTTGATGACTCCTCGATATAGAATAACCAAACTGGCCAACTGGGTTGCTTGTGAAGAGCATCTCGATAGGCAGTTGGGGGACCAACATATATCCATCGATTCAGCTGAGGAACTGGATTCAGCCTCCAAGTAGCTTCAAAATGGTGTAATGAAAGCCTATGAAATCAGCTGCCCAGAAAGACAAAAGGCAGTCAATAGAGACGTGCCTTGGTGGAATAAAGAGCTAGCCAAACTTAGGAAAAAAGTTAGGAAACTCTTCAATAGACCTAAAAGTCTGGGTCACTGGTAAGACTACAGAGTGGCTCTTTCTGAGTACAACAAGGAACCTAGAAAATTCAAAAGAAGAACATGGAGGCAAATGTGTGGGGGGATTACGAAATTAGCCCCAACCCAACGCCCCCAGAAAGTTATTTCTGAAGAACATACCAACGGCATCGGTCTGATCAAAAAGCCGAAGTGTTCTCATCCAGACATACTTTCCAGGGTGTTCTCATCCAGACATACTTTCGAGGGTCCAAGGTTGTTGAATACGAACAAAGTGCTCAGCTGGAAGAGGTTATCAACAACCTCAACAGAACCAGCAGGAACCTAGCGGGGCAAATCTTCAGCACCCAAAAGATCAAATGGGCCATTAAGAGCTTCAAACCTTTTAAATTGGCCGGAAAGGACGGAATATTCCCCGCCTTATTACAAAATGGCCTTGAAATAGAATAGAACCCTTCTTGAAAAGGTTGTTCAAGGCCAGTTTCATTTTCGGTCACATACCGAAAGCCTGGAGGGAGATTGCAGTGGTTCATACCTAAGAGGGACTAAATGTAAATCCTAACAAAAAGTGTGGTTCCATTACAAAGGCGTAAGTATAACTGAAGCTTCAACCCTGAATGGAACTTAGCTTACTTTTTCCCAATGAAGTCAAATACCTGGGCGTCATAATCAACCAGAGACTAACATGGCACAGTAATATCAAAAATATTATTTCCAAGGCTACAGCGGCAACCTGGACGTGCCGTAGAGTTTTTGGCAAGACATGGGGTTTGAAGCCGAAAATGATATACTGGTTATATCAAACGATTATCCAACCCATGGCCACCTATGCCTCATTAGTATGGTGGCCAAAAACCCAACAGCACTCGGCACAAATCAAGCTGCAGAAAGTGCAGCGGTTAGCCTGTCTGGTAATCACAGGGGCGATATTCACGTGCCCCACTGCAACACTAGAGGTAATGCTGAATCATCCGCAACTGCACTTGTGTGTGATGAAGAAAGCGGCAAAAAGTGCCTTCAGACTGCACCAGGCATCAAACTTGAAGGCTGAAAATCTGATTGGACATCTGAAGATTCTGGAAAATATTCCCCTAGAATCCAGGTACAAGCCATCAGATATTATGCGACTTTGAAGTTAATTATGAAGTGGTTATGAACAACCACCATATATTCACAACGAACGGGCCTCAACTAGAAAGGAATGCATCAGTATGGTATACTCATTCAAAATGGACGGAAGGAGAAAGCCCCAACAATTTTTCGAACAGAAACCCATGCCTTGAAAGAGGCTTCACCAAAAGCTCTAAAGTCACACACTTGTGAGTCTAGACTGACTTGGGACTGCAAACTCTCCCTAAGACAACTGGCTACGAACAATAAGGTTACTCTCTGATGTGGGTGTCAGGTCACAAGGGAATCAAAGGCAATGAAGAAGCGGACAGCCTTGCCAAGGAAGGCGCAAACACTCAATTTTCTGTCTCCCTACAGCATGAATTATTCCGGAAATTTTTTGAGTACATGAATTTTTTTTAAAATTTATGTACGAGACAAATTTCCCACAATTAATTCAAGCACGTGGGGGATTCGGTAAGAAAATTTTATACCGGAATATACTTGAATAGAAAACATTAAGTACATATTTATTTTGACGTTATTCACAAATAATTAGAAGGCTGTGTGTAATGGGAGTTTTGGGGGAGATTTTTTTCTGATTTTCCCCGTTCCCTAGTGAAATAAAATAAATAATATCAGATAAACTATTATGTAAAATTAATTGATTTCATACAATTTTCTTACAAGGTTTCAGGGAAATGTTAATATTGACTAAAAATAAAAGTGGATACGTTCGTATTGCGGGAGATATTTTTTTATTTTCCCCGTGCCCTAGTAAAATAAAATATATAATATCAGATAAATTTTTATATAAAATTATTGTTTTCATACAATTTTCTTACTGGGTTTCAGGGAATGTAATATTGATTAAAAATGAAAGTGGATGTTCGTACTGCGGGATATTTTTTTTATTTTTCCCCGTGCCCTAGTAAAATAGAATTCATAATATAGATACATTATTATATAAAAATAATTGATTTTATATAATTTTCTTACTAGATTTCAGGGAAATGTCAATATTGACTACAAACAAAGGTGATATACAGCAAAAAATATATAACTATACTATACATATATATTAAATATTTTTCATATTCTTTTAGGTTTAATTCTAAGAAAAATTAATATTAGCGGTAATAATTTGTTTTTCAAATAATTCAGGAAATCGGGATATTTTATTCTTTATTCTAAATAGAATGTTGTTGGCGTATGTTGCCGGTTAAAAAAAATATTTTGTAAAGTTAGCCATGGATTTGACATTCACTACTCCTGTCAATCAATATTTTATTTGTGGCATTATAAGTTCCTCATAACATTGTATACAATCATAAGTTAGTAAAAAAGTGATAATAAAATGTACTTCGTATGAATTGTGTTCCTTTTGCAAAGAATCACAGCACATTAAAATGTACCATAAAAATGTAAAATATCTAACATACCTACTGGAAGAATCTGGATTAAATCCTGAGCAAGAAAATTCATTTGAAGAGATTGGCAACATTCTGCGTGATATTGTGCCTTCTTTTGGACACAAATCTAATACTCAAAGAAATAAACTGGTGTCTCAGAATTATTTTTATTTTATGAAACACAGGCATATTGTTGAAAAAAACACCGGTTCTGTGTTTCATTCACCACTTAGGAAAGAAGAGGTAGAAGTGGAATGTTTGAGAAATTTAAAATTAATTAAAGATATTATAGAATGTACACCTTAATAAATTGTTATAATATTTCCAACTTATAAAGTAAGTGAATAAAAAATATTGTCAATATTATTTCAATATTATTTTTGTCTATTTATATGATAGCTGTCATGTGCCGGGAAATTTCCACTTATTAATTTTACGTCTACATGCTAATGTGGATGAAAATTTTCAGAAAATTTGCTGGTTACCAAAGTAACAATGTCGAAATGGAGCATCTGATTGGTTGAAAATGACTGGTATAAAATTTTCTATAGAATATCACACGAGGGTTCGATAAAGTTGAAAATGATTGCCTGGCAACAAGTTTTCGAAAATTAATTTTTTCACTTTATTCTCACTCTCTTGTGATATTACAACTGATAACACAGGTGCTGTAAACATAAATATTTTTTTAATTTCTAATATTCCGCATTGTAACATAGTTTGCAAATTATTATACTGCCACCAATTGGTAAAATGAGTTGTCTGCCCGATTTGCAGAACTTTTGCTTTTTTTGGTAGAGTACGAATACGAAAATATTTTTCTTTTGATTTTACCCTTATTTCCGTGTTGCAGACGAGGTTGCAAATTGATGAGAACATTGTACCTCAGGATATCTCCACTTACAACCTTTATTTGAACCTTTTGTAATAATTCCGATACTTATTTTAATAAAAAAAAACAATTTAAGGAAAAAATATATTTTCCGTTTGACGCAAGAGGTTGCAAATTGAAACTCTTCTCAAGAACATTATTTTAGTTATTTTTTCAAATTTGCAGAATTTTTGAATTTTTATCAAAAAATTATTAGTGCGAATTAACACGATCCAATAAAATTGATCAATAAAATGAACAATAAAATTGACCAATATGGGTTATATTTACACCTGCAATTTATTGGTCAATTTTGGAAACAGTTTTTACTCAGGAATACCAACATACTGATAAGAAATGGTTCAACTATAGAAAAAGTTCCGAATATTATTCAATAGCTTATTGAATTGAATTCTTAAATATAGTTTGAATTGATCAGGATCTGCACTCAGAAATTCTACGTGGACTTATGGCGAGTTTCCTTTCCTTCTTTTCTCAATCCAAGGTCTAATCCACCATCTTCTACATCTCTTTCGTTTATATTCAGCAATGCACATTGCTGCGAATGTAATGCAACGTAAATTATGTTTTTTTTCGCAAAATAATTTTTTTCGCTGTTAGGGTAGGGTATGTATGTGAAATCGCGTAAATAATAACATAACCGGAAAATCTCCGTTCTAGCAGGCATCCAATTCATGGCCGAAAGTTACTGCAAATTGTCACTAAAAATTGATGAAAAATTAGAACCGATTCTAAACTCATCAATTTATTGGTCAAGTTCAAATTGACGACAATTTTCTATTTACACCTATCAATAAAATTCAAGGTCACAAAATTGACCAATTTATTGGATCGTGTAAATTCGCACTTAGGATTAATAACGATTTTTTTTCGATAAAACAAACATTTCCGTTTTATTTGAATGATTGCAAATTTATCAGAGGATGTAAATTGCTATTTTTCAAAACATTGAAAGTTTGCAGATTTTTTGCAAATTTTTCCGCGCTATTAATGTGAAAATTAATTAAATCCTGTTCCTGAAAAAAGGGTGGCAAAATCAGACTAATTATCATTTGAACGTATTCTTCACTCTACTGAAGTTTTAAAACTAATTATGATCAAATTTTGGGAAAATCATGTCTATCTCTACTGGCCTATATTGCCTTTCAAAACCAAATATTTAATGACAGCTCGATACTCGATACACATTGACTCACTCAAACGATTGTCATACAACGTCCAAAATTGTTGCAGGTGAGTACCTTTCAAAAGATGCGCAAACACATTCCCTAGCTATTGTTGACGAGTGCTGCCATCTTCATGTTCAGGTTGGAAACTTTTCAGACTACCCTAGTATGTTCCATAAAGTGCGGTTTCGCAATATCCAGATTGGACTGTCTATACTCTGTTTCCTAATGTGGGAGAGTGATAAAATGTAAATTTGCAATGACAGAACCCATTGAATAGGGTTAAAAACTTAAAGGTTGTATTGTAAACTTGAAAAAATAGTTTTCAAAAATTCCGTATTTCAGTTATTTAAACGTACACACCTCGAATGGGTCCTAAATTAGGGTCACCTTAATTTGCATAACAATAGAAAGAGGAGTTTTCTGAATGAAATTTATGTGACAGCGGCGTAACTACAGGTAGTTTATTAGAATAATAATAATTATAAATGATTATAATTATATTGATAGGCAAATAATTGAGATATTAATTATCCCAATATTTCGTAGATATACACTTATATAAAAGTAATAAAAATGGATGAATTGGAATAAATACTAATATTTATAAAAAAATCCCACCATTTACAATACAACTTAATTTTAAATTTTAACCATCATATTCCAAGTAGTCCGATGAACTATCGTCGTTGGGGTCCAGAAAAATAATAGGCGGCTCTACAGTGTTCTCTAGCAGCTTCCCACATACTTCCTTCTATTCCAATCACATGTTCGATGCACTTTTTTCGCAATCCAGCGTCTTTATTCCCTCTTGCAAGAGGTTTTCAACGTCTCTTATTTTGAAAATAGTGTTATGCCCCACTACAAACCCATTTACTTGCGCCCACACTAAGATGTCTAAAAACCATGGTGTATTCACTTATACGTGTAGAATATTGGAACAAACTGGGGGACACCAGCCCACTTGATAAAGGGAGTTATCTAGAGTTTCAGATGGCGCCGACGTCGTTTCTTGTCATAATTCAGTAAACTGCAATTACAGACCACACAGGGTGTTTTTGTGATTTGTGTCTCTGATCCGTTCTGTGATTGTGCTTTTGTCGCCTTTAAGGTTATGTCAATTCGTTGTGAAATATTTTGAGGTTGATCGATCGATGTAACATATTTAAGAACAAACTATTCCATGTTCTTATGTCAGTGTTATATAGAATTTTCGAGAGGTGTTCCTAAATAATTCTAATTATGAACCGTACCAATTTATTTTGTATGGTTAATCTTCTATTGATACGGCTCCACCGAGTTGGTACTTATGTATTTCTGTCCCTGTTTGCTCTCATGATAAAATCTTATGATGGAGCGAATAATGATTTTGTGAAGTGCTGTAAATTACATACAATTACTTAATTTAGCTTTCAAACCAAAGCTTTCTGAAAAATCTATATTCTAGTCTGAAGGAAGTGTTTTGCGACATATCTAAAGCTTTTGACTGTTACATAAGCTTCATCTCTACAGCTTCAGAGGACGAAGCTTCAATTGGCTCGAATCCTATCTGAGTGAAAGAACCTCTCAGCTTTTGGACAAATTAAGAGGTGTTCACTATTTTGGCAGACAACACGACTATCTTATCGCAAGAACTCAAATTACCTTCATATAGCGGAGTAAAACATTATTTTGGAATACTGGAGGACTCCATGGATTTTCCTAAAACCTTCTGATATTACTTAGAAATTGCTTGCAGAAAAAAGTTATAAACTTATATTCGTGCGCTGCTTGTTTATTAATTGTTTAAACAACGAAAAACAATTTTGTTAGGCAAATTTTACCCAAATTGATGCTATAGAGGTTTTTGAGGTCGCTGAACCAGAATATGACATTGAAAAAATGATGGCGTGGCCAGTCGTAAAGGTAGATTTCATACGTAGAGCGTCAGGTGAGCACTAAACTAACCGATCAAGTGTTCTCTGATGTTCAATCTCTCTCTAACATTCAAATATGATATTTTCGATCCAATATAAAGAACATCAAAAGATAAACTTATATTTCTATTCTAAACAAAAATTTTAAGCAGGAACTCATTTATAAAAATGAACAATTCGTCAATTTACTAAAAAACCTAATAATTTCGTATTTGATACACAATTTACACTTATATTAAAAAAGAAAAAATAATACGCTGCGTATACCTTGTTTGAGGTCGTAATATAAATATAGGTTGGATAGGTAAACTAATTTTTTTTCTATATAAACGTTATTAAATTTTATTTAACAAAAAATTTTACGGATTTTGGAGCAACATTTGTCGAAATTTTATTATTAATTCAATGTTTTTACTAAAACCAATCAAACCTTGAAGTACAGATTACAAGCTTTAGAAAGTACTATTGAAAAATCTTGATATCAATTTTGAACTAGAGTTTTTGGTTTTTGAAGCATGTCCTAAAAATTCATTCCTTAATTTTTTGAAATTATTCAATATTTTGACGACTTTATTTTTTTAAATAGAATTTTATGATTCTTTTTCATTTGCACACCTTTTCAAGTGTCATTTCGGGACTAAACTGTTCAAATTTCAGATGTTTATCTTGAAAATTTAAAGAATGGCAGATCTTTAATTGATTTTATAGAAAATTCTACTTTGACGTAACTTCATATATGTACTATTCCGGAGACTATTCCTATTATTTTTTTTTACATTTGAAAACAAGACATCTCTTTAGCTACTTTTTCTTTCTTTCATTTAAATATTTGTAAGCCTAATTTTATCAATTAGATCAAAAGTTTTAACAAATTCAGTGAAACGTGCTCGTGGCTACGTGCTCCTCAAGAGATGCACTCAAGTGTCGCTACATCACGTTTTCGTACGTTAGAAAAAAAAATCTGCAGCTTACAGTTTTTATTTAAAAAAAATATTTATACACCTTTCTTATATAAAATCTTCCATTCTTTCGAATGGCAGTATCAGTTTTTTTTATTTATTTATTTTTTAAGATATTCAATAAACAAGTAATTTTGCAACTTATTTGTTAAATAATAAATTAAGCACACACTTTACGGTTGGTAACTTTCAATATGTTGTTCCTTACATCATCACTAATGTACAGTAAAAAGTTCCCACAGTCCCCTAACTTTCTGAAGCTAAAATCTAATATTACTCCACTACTAGTAAAATGTCTCGTATATGTATAAGTTAATTTGAATCTTCTCTGACTAAAAGTATTGGAAAATTCTAAATATATAGTGGATATTTTCTTTCAAAGAGCCATGGGACCCTCTGTGACAGTTCGGAATTCACTAGCCAAAATCAAGATATCTTCATAGAATGAAAAGCCCACGCTTACTTGTGAAATTCATGTGTTTATTGAAAAGTGATAATTATCCTAATCATAGTCATTAGCCTCATCGATCTTGGGAGTGGGCCTTGTTCTTCCTTGGTTTAGATCGCCCTCCTTCTCCGATCTCATGCGGGTGTTACTGAAAAATAAAAGAGAAGCATTTAGATAATTGTTTTCTCCCCTCACCTTTGTAAGTAGGGCTCACCTTTTCCTGAGAAGTCATTCTAAGATAACTGGAAGCAGCTAGACTGTCGCACACCAGGATTCATCGATTTCTCAACTTCATCAACAGATTTTATGATATATACAATGAACTCTCTGATTTTGTTCATATCAGAAGGTTGTTAGAGAGGTAATAGTCTGGCAGAGATGGGCAGTGAATGGCTTGGTAATAGTTTGTATCGGAAAGTTTAATGGAACAATGTCATCGGGGACATTTTTCAATCCCCTCAATTTTCAAGTTAATTCATCATCTAGAGACATCAGTCCACTCTCCTACCTTTTTTCATTCCTTCGTGGAAGTTTCCATGATCCCAAAAAGGCCATTTGAGAAGAAATAACGGTAAATATTTAGTTACATCACTCATGCACTCCGAATTTGGGGAAAACACTTTTCTTACGTGTTTTTGCCTCCTGAACACGAATCCGGAAGAAAAATGCGGCGGTCTCATACCGTTTCAGAGTTACATCGCTTTTTCCGAAATAAATTTCAAGCACCGTTTTCTCGCACAAAACTCACTCAAAATGCCTCCTTCTTTTTACCAGCATAAACAATACACCCTAAATCACTTATTTTCGGCACAACTTTGCATAAAATATCGTCGTTTTTATCGAAAAAGATCCTCTTTCTTACACAGTTGATTCATTTATTACCAACATGAAAAATTAAAAAAGTAAATAAATGTCATCTGTGAAAGAAATTAGAATTGTTCATATGCAACGGTGTAAGAAATATGATTTTTTCGATAAAAACTTTTATGAAATTGATTTTTTAAAAAACGTGGATATTTTGTGCAGAAAACTGCTGAATTTGAGGTTAGTTTCAGTTGAAAAACCTATATAACTCTGAAACGGTATGAGACCGCCGCATTTTTCTTCCGAATTCGTGTTCAGGAGGCAAAAACACGTAAGAAAAGTGTTTTCCCCATATTCGGAGTGCATGAGTGATGTAACTAAATATTTACCGAAATAACTTTGAAAAAATCACCAGGTAGACTTCTTATTTTTGACAGACAGATGTAAACATTGTAGTAGGTTTCGAGGATTTCATCTCATTTTCGCGCCAACTGTTCTGAGCGGGATCTTGTTCGTAGAACTATAATCTTTGTAAACGATCAATTCACAATTTTTTGCATGAAGTCATGTAGACAGAAAAAGAAAATTTCATAGGTTTGAAGTTTGATATTTTGCGTGTCACAAACAACTAACACTCCTTAACCGCGCCAACTACTGATGAAGTTCTAAGCAGAATTTAACGTTTTTCATTTGTTGTCCCCCAAAAATTCTAAACAAAATCTAATCAGTGAATACACCAGGGTTTTTAGGCATCTTAGCCCACACCAATTCTATGGGGTTTAATTCACAGTGATAAGGAGGAAGGCGAAGTACCGTTATATTTCGTTTTGAAGCGATACAAAGAGGTTTATTCAACTTTACAATCTCCAGTAGCTCCTTTTTCAGCATATTTTTGTGATATGGCTTCTCATTTAAAGTAAGCCAATGTAATTTCTTTGCAAGAAGACGTTGGTATCTTTTCGGATTTTTTTGATGGGTGGCTGGCGTTATCCATGACTATAACAGACCCAGGAGGAATAAGATCTAGCATTTGCTGGAAGTATTCTTCAAAAACATCAGCGTTCATGTCTTCATGATAGTCTCCAGTCCGTTTTGATTGAAATGCTAGTAAGCCACCATCGACAAATCCATTTTAGCTACCAATGTGAGTAATTATTTATCTTTTACCTTTTCCCGATGGTGCTTTTATTCCTGTGGACCATCCTTACATGAGAGCTTGCCTCGCGCATTTTATCATTCTATCCTGCCCTATTTTAGCAACGGGATATCCTTCATCAACCAAGTTTCGTCCATAAATAGATATTCCTGTTTTTCCTTCGAAACTGTCTAACTACCCTCAAATATCGTCGTCGCCAGCAGATCATTTCGTCTTTCTCTATTAATAGTGATCTTCATAACGAAAACTCATTTCCTTCATAGTTTTCCACACTTTCTTTCTACCCATGGGTGGAATGAAATCATCCTTTTTCATTTCAGACATTATCTTGTTCAAGGTACGTATTTTTTTTTAAGTAAAACGAGTGTATGATTCTTCTGATGGCAGTCTTTTCATCCTCATTTATTACAGTTTCTTTTCTTCCTGTACTTCTCTTTGGTGACCTGATGGGGCCGCGTTTATCCTCGGTATATTGTTGAATGTCCGACTCCAGTCAACTATTTTTCAAACTCGGAATGTTGAGTTTTGGTGGCGAACAGCGTTGAACACATTGAGAATAATAATTTTCTTATTTATAGAAGCGCACATTTACTAATCCGTTTCTCAGCAACAAATTCAGAAACACTAGCCATTTTCAAGAACGAACTTTTCCAACAACTGCCGGAAAGTAACTAAACATTTCAAATTTTTTAAACACTGAGGCACAGGTAGGTAAACTACATGTGCCTCTACCTGAGCTTATAATAGTTTTCTTAGAAAAACCTTCCATTTGTAAAACAAATTTCGACCATATTGTTATCTCTCATCGCAGGGACGGATTTATATCTACATAATATTATTTGTTAAAAAAACTTTTGAAGTAAGGAAAAGATAATCGGGTAGGTGATTGTAAATTTATTATTTTATTGTACCTGGAACAGGAAATTACAGAGCATACTTAAGCGTAAGAAATTTCAAATATATTTGGCATTTAACAGGTCCGCCATGTAGTCCGATTAAATGTCCACATGTAAATATTTTTTTGCTAAAAAATTTCAGTTATAATGGCCAAAAAGGTGTTATCTTTCATGTGATTCTCATTCACATGGAATCGCTTCCAGTTACTGTTGAAAATGGCTAATCATATTAACAGTCACTAATCTGGTACGAGATATCTTTGAACCAACTTCACAGGATTATTGTTTATATTTGGACCAATAGATATCCTCCTTATTTGAAGAGCTAGAAAAATGGTTAAATCAGGAAAGTTGTAGCATTTTTTCAGAACCGCTCGGAAATGTGAATAGAAAAACAATTGAACGTCGCATTAAAAAGTTATGATATAAACTTGTTTTTTCTAAAGGGACATCCAGTAAATTATTGCATTTTTGGGTTCTTCGGAAAATTCTAGATATGTTTCATTCATGATGTCCTATATCTACTTGCACATTCCTATATTAGTTTTTCATAAGCTATCCAATGATTTCAACTTTAGATTTAACCTCGTACGCCTATGGAATACAGCGAAGACGACTCGGTTTTACAGTTCAATAATGATTTATTACTCTCTCACATTAGAAAACAGAGTATACACGTGCTCCAACTTATTTTCGTCAGCACTTTATTTCATTAGCCATTTTATCGTTTTTTAACCGACGAAAAAAAAAGTAGGAGGTTTTCTAGTCGACGCGTATTTTTTTTATGTATGACCACGCATAAATTTTCACAGAGTTGTCCAATTTTGATGATTCTTTCAATGGATAGGGTTTACCTCGAAGTTGGTCCCATTTGGATTTGAAAAAAAATCTACTCCTAAGGGTAGGAAAACGGGGGATGATTGTTGGTTCACCCACTGAATTTTCCCTTCTCAACCGATTCTACCACGAATAACTTTGTACTGGGTTATCCGATTTGGATGACTTTTTTTTTATTGTATAGGGTATGCTTCGAAATTGGTCCTATTTGAATTACACTGCCGAGGGAGGAAAAATAGGGGATGATCTATTGATTTCACACCTGTGAACCGATTTTGTTGAAACTTCGCACACATATGTAGTTCTGATGACACACTTATGGAGGCCCAGAGTTAATTTGATGATGAAGACGGAAATCCATCGAAAACTTCAACTCATTCAAAACTCATATAAAGAAATGGTTACGACATACGGAGAGATATATAATACACGATATAGTTAACAATAAATTACAAGGACTCACTCTCAAGTACTGAATAAGCTCAACAGTTTTCAGAACTCTATTACACTACTAGTAATCATTATGTGATACTTTTGAACGAAAGTGTTTGTTTATATTTATAATTATCTTAACTCATATTTTTTATATTATACGTATATCTTATTTTCATTGAACTTTTCCAATGTTTTATATTAATATTTTATATTCATTCAACTTTTGCATTTTACATATTTATAGTTTCGTTTTATCTGTTTTCTATATCTTATAATTACGTCTTTATCCATATGATAAAGTCCCATATGTATACCTTATATGTTTATATGTGAATAAAATTCTACACACCATCTATCACGCACAAGCTGTACCCAATACAGCTTCAGTGATTACCCTGTTTATTCATATTCGTTGAAATATTATATGACACACAGTTTGAAGATTCATGAATAAACATTATTATTATTATTATATCTCCTCAACGGTTCACAGCAGCTACCTCGTGTTTGGGGTAATATGTACATATATAATTACATGTCCTGACTAACTGACCCACTGATTGACTAATATACGATCAACGCCCAGACCAAACCGATGGTCCTCAGAGCTTAAATTTTGACAGCAAATATTTTTGATATTCCATCCCTGAAGGGATGAAAAGGTGGGTGAGAAGGGGGTGAAAGTGAAAATACAGTTGGTTTTGAAATTAGAGTCATGGAAATTAGTATTTGGGCTCTTCTTCACAAATGAAGATAAATATGTTTCAGGGTTTCTGAAAATTGAACTCTAAAGGGGTAAAATGTATAGTAAGTTGGGGTCATAAAAATTTGTATTTGAAGTCTTTGACACAAATAGAAGAAATATGTTTTTCAGTGTTTTTATAAATTCAACCACCGGAGGGGTGAAATGGGGGTGAAAGTTTGTAATGGGTGTTCCATTAGTTTTCAAATTGTAAGGGATAAAGAAATACAGATTTCAGTGTTTTCATAAATGCAATCCCTAGGGGGGTGAAAGTTTGTGTGAGGGTTCCGTTAGTTTGGAAGTTAAGGTCATAAAATTGATATTTGATGTCTTTGTTACAAATAAAGAAATACGTGTTTCAGTATTTTTTGAAATTTCGTCCCCAAAGGGGTGAGTGAATTTGTAATAGTCGTCACAAAAACAAACAAAGTTCAACGCGGACGAAGTCGCTGGTACCAGCTAGTTATTTATTTATTTAATGGTCGTGAAAGATACAGACAGAAAAAAGTCCACTAAAGTACCTACATTATTACATTTACTTTTATTTATACTTAAACTTGTATACTAATACTAATTTCAGACAGCAATTGAGACAAAGTAACAAAGACAAAGTGGTTTTTTATTAGTTGTTTGCAATTACTAATTTAAGCAGAAATTCCTTGCTACATGAGTTGTTTCAAAGTGGCCTTCAATTTTTGGTGGGATTTTCATTGTCGCCGTTGTAATTGAAATTTTGTTTGAAACAAATAATTTTGACAAATTTGTTCTGAATGTTTTTTCAGTCGGTTTATATACGTTTTGTATTGAGGATTCCATATAATAGAAGCGGAATTTAGTTTACTGTACACAAATGCATTATAAACACAAATTGAAGACTTGCTGTTTTCGAAATGTTTTCATGTTCTCATTACATAGCCTAACATTCTTGAGGCGGAGTTTGCGATTGATTCGACATGTAGATCAAAAATCAGTTTGGAATCGAATATAATTCCTAGGTCCCTAATCTTACTTACCCTGGTTATTTGATCATTCCCTATATAATAATAGAAGTGTACCGAATTGATATTCCTTGTGAATGTGATGCAATGGCACTTTTGAAAATTCAAATATAAGTTAGACGAGTTACAATATTCAGTAAGTCTATTGAGGTCATCTTGGATCTTGGACAATCGTTTAAATTTTGTACGGTGAGGTAAAGTTTCATATCATCTGCATATAACAAAAAGTTGGCATGTTTAAAACACGACTTTATGTTATTTACATAAATGATAATAAATAAAGGTCCCAGGTGTGATCCTTGAGGGACACATGATGAGGAAATATACTCTTCCGAACGAAATCCTTGAACTGTTACAGATTGGGCCTCGTACCCCAACCTCAGCAAGCCGCTCGAGAAGATTATGGCTAACCTTATCGAACGCCTTGCTGAAGTCGGTGTAAACTTGTAGTCGTGGTGCATGTTACTATATGAATATTCACTATATTCTATTAGATTCGATTCCAATGATCGCCCTGCAAAGAAACCATGTTGTTCTTATATGATGATGGATTTCACGAGAAAATGCATATATTTGTAAACCAATTTCTTGAATAATTTAGGAATCGCAGATAGTTTACTGCCTATAATTTCTTAATATGTTTTTCTTTCCATTTTTGAAAATTTGTCCGCGTTTTTCCAGTATTCAGGAAATTGTTCACTGTTGATTGATTGGTTGAAAATTAAAGTTAGGGGTTTAGCTAGTGATTTAGAGCACGTTTTCAAAGCATGTCTAGTATATAACAGATAATAGGTAAATGAAGGTGGATAAGTAAGTATTTTGAAAGTAATCCAAATCAAGTAGGTAGCAATCTGTAGATTTTGGCCACTAAAAATAAAAATAAAACTTATAAACAAAAAATAAAACCGACGAAAAAAGAAACTGAAAAGCCAAAAATAAAATGAACCTTTTTAGTCTTGATAGCTAAGCTCCAAAATTAATGTATGTAACTAATTTTGAGTCGGCGCCAAACAAACAATCAACGAATTTAAATTAAGAATTTTACAGAAATGATCAAAACAAAATAACATAAAATGCAACGTGAAATCTCCAGCGATAAACAATAACATTCCAGAAAAGTCCCCTCCGCACGACCACTCGCAAAGACATGTGCTCTCACATGTGTGCCCGTTCGGGTAGCTGTCTCGCTGATATTGACTTCGAGAACGCTCGGCAATTTCCGGCAAAGGGACGCGCCGTCGCCGCGCATACATTAGTTTTGGAGCTTAGTTATTGAGACTAAAAAGGCTCATTTTATTTTTTGCTTTTCAGTTTCTTTTTCCGTCGGTTTAATTTTTTGTTAGAAAGTTTTTATTGCAGATTATTCATTTGTAATCATCTTTACTTTAAAAACAAAGGGCCACCATAAGAAAAATTATCATCCGCGAGCGGAGCGAAGCATTTTTCCGTAAGGTTGATTGGCTAGCTTTCAATTTGGATAGCAATGTTAGCCAAATTAGGTTAGGTTGTGTCGTCTTCGTTTACGTGAGGAAGTGTTGACACTGTTATCTTGTATAACGGGCCCAGGCATGCTCGTGTTCCGGTATACAGGAGAACAAAATGATCTTCTGGCGTCACTTTGTTTTTTGTTTTGTATTACGTAACTTTCCAAATGCGACACGTCAAAGGCATGCCTTTTTTCCAAAAGCTACCCAACACAGCCAAAAAGCAAAGTAACACTGTCTTTCGGATTGAAACTTCTTGTATCACATGTCATTCAAGACTATTAGGTCTTTTCATATGCTGTAATGATTATTTTTTATATGCTCAATCCATAGGTCGCATTGCATTCAGTACAGAATTTTCATTTCCCTGGAGACATTGGCAACATGACAAGTTAAAAAAAAACAACAAGATCAACTGGATTGGGTTCAACAAAAGGTCCCAAGCAACTTTTGATTTTTGACATTTGTTGTTAAAAAATATATGAAAAGTAATTGGAATGATCGTCCGGAACGAAATTACTTACGCTTTTTCTTCAACTCCGAATATAATTCGATATGGAGATTTATCATCACGTAAGGAAAAAGCGTTATGCTCCCTCCATGCGACTTTCTCTCTCTTTCTCTGTAATCTGTATATTTTTATGTTTTTATTTTCTATCACTTCTTCAATGCAAATAATGTAAAGTAAGGAATCAAATCAAAAAGTTTCATTTAATATTTTATTTATTAAAAATTAGATATAAAATAGTGAATTATAAATAATATCGAAATAGCAAAATATGTTGCCATCAATGTATCCACCATTTTGCTTTTCTTTTTTCTCAATATTTTTCCCTTTGAAAGTTGACGTTTTCTATTCCATCACATTTAATTGTCATTATACTTTACAATACTATACCTATATATCCTTTTTCCAAACTCCTCCGCCACAGTAAAAAGTATTTTATTCCGTTATATTATATCAAATTGACTTGCCATATATTCAATTTAAACCATTAATGCAACTTCGACATGCAAAAAACATAAGAAATTAGGTCCAAATAAATAATAGTTTAAAAAAACTATAAAAACACGCTTTTATAGAAAACCGAACTAAAAAATTAAAAAATAAGAAAAAAAAAAACTTATTTAAAAAAAAGGTGCATGGTATCGCCTCGGCCAACAATTACCTGTGATCTGAGACATTTCTCACTTTGCTGCCCTAGGTGTGTAATGTACTATATAATTATTGATACCATGCACCCCACGCTTTTTTTTAAATAAAATAAATTTTTTTCTTATTTTATATTTTTTTAGTCTGATTTTCTATAAAAGCGTGTTTTTTAGTTTTTTTGAACTATTATTTATTTCCTACTTTTTAGTTTGGTTTATTTATAAATGCGTGTTTTTTTAGTTCTTTATGAAAGTTATATAAATTAACAAATCTTATTTTGCAAATTAAAGAATGAAATAATCTTATCAAATTAGTGTATTGTCATCGGTCCTCGATAAATCTAGAAAGTTTGAATGAAATCTGACCGTTTAAAGTGGGTCAAAATCGCGCCCAAAGGAGTCGGTTACAAACATAATCTCCGACCCCAAAAACCAACACATACCAATTTTGAATAGAATTGGACCTAATCACAAAACTCGTCCCCATTTTGGAGCCGCCATCGAAAATTTTTCAATTTTGACAAAAAATCATAATCTCCGACCACGAAAACCCTCAGATACCAATTTTGAAGCGAATCGGACCATAATCACAAAACTCGTCCGCCATATTGGAGCCGCCATTTTGTTTTTTTTTCCAAACAAAAATTTCTTAATGCATTGTCACCGGAATTATGTACACCTGCCAAATTTCAAATCATTCGTACTTCTAGAAGTGGGTCAAAATCGCGCCCATGGGAATCGGTTACAAACAAACATACAAGTGAGTCGGTTACAAACAAACATACAAGTGAAGCTAATATAAAGCGTATAAAAAGGATATAATCATCTGAACACACGTTATATAGAAATATAAAAGAAACAAAAATATATTCCACGTATTACCACTCAGTTACGTTTTATACCAGGCCGCCCCTGGACTATGAAGATAAGAACCGGGAATAGCTGATTATGAACTTTATTCGAGACTTATCTCTTCATTCGAATATTATCTTTTATAGTATGCATTAATATCGTACTTTATCTATTATTCATGATTATAGTGATTTTATTTCGAGAATTATCTTTTATATCTTATTTTCTTAAAGCTTATTGTTTGAGATGTTTATAAAAGCTCTGAGAATGTTTACCATTCAGTTCAGTTGTTACCAGCTATTCATTTAAATAAAAACACCTAGTGAGATTCGATTAATCTTTATTTGTGTGAAAGTTTGGGTGAAATAGAGTACAAAATTGGCTCAAAACCACGCAGGGGCTTCTACGAACCACCACTGCTAGAGGCTCAACGTAATTACTCAACGATAATATCCGACTTGTATTCGGATAGATATCCTACCGCTCAAGTATCATTTAAAATGTCCCGCAAGCAGACCAGCTGTTCGGATGGTTTCGTACACCTTTAACATCCTATGAGCAAGGGCTAGACGCTTGTCCCACAGACTCGTATATAATAGAAAGAGACAGAGAGATAGATAGAGAGAGAGAGGAGAGAGATGGAACGGTGAGGACGCGTGCTATTTGTCGTAAATGAGTATACCTACCTACAATGATTTGCATAGAGTACCTAACTACAATGTCGGACCCAAAATTGTCTAATAACGAAACATTCATATGACAGACAGATGACAATTAACAAATGTAGGATGCACGATCGTGTGGACAGCTGGGCAATGATCGTGGCAATCATGGCCCATTCTGTGATCGTCCATCATAGCGAAAGTGCCTTTACATCTGACCCTATTTCCAGTTCACAATTCAAACCAGACCAGAACACTCTTTATTATTCAAAATA
Organism: Gonioctena quinquepunctata; assembly: GCA_018342105.1. Classification (NCBI taxonomy): domain Eukaryota; kingdom Metazoa; phylum Arthropoda; class Insecta; order Coleoptera; family Chrysomelidae; genus Gonioctena; species Gonioctena quinquepunctata. The sequence continues at coordinate 192,011 of JAFIRS010000100.1, read as the reverse complement.
GTATCCACCACATGCACGAACAATATGTTATCTTTACTATAACCATGCCGTGTTTAGGAACTCGATGTATTATCAGGTTCCTTATTAACGTAGTTTTGACCACTAATCATTCCACTTCTTTATCGAGGCACCGCTTTTATTTTGTTTCACTTGTTAGTTTGGGTCAAATCTTCCAAGTGAATTTTGACCGACTTCTAGTTGTCCGAATAATTTGAAATTTGGCAGGTGTTCATATTTCCGGTGACAATGAATTATGGAATTGGAGATAAAAACAAAATGGCGGTTCCAAGATGGCGAGATTTGTAATTATGGTCCGATTTGATTCAAAATTGGCATGTGGGGTTTTGGGGTCGGAAATTTTGAATTTTTGTCAACATTCATGAATTCAAGATGGCGGCCCCAAGATGGAGGACGAGTTTTCTGATTATGGTCATGTTTTATTCAAAATTGGTATGTATGGGTTTTATGGTTCGGAGATTATGAATTTTTTGTCAAAATCTATAAAGTCAAGATGGCAACTTCAGGTTGGCGGACGAGTTTTGTGATTATGGTCAGATTCTATTTAAAATTGGTGTGTGGGGGTTTTTGGAGTAGGAGATCATGATTTCTTTCAGCTCAAAACTTACAGGGAAAATTCCTTGTAATAACGATGCTCTATTAGAAATGAACAAATTAAGGCGAACTCACTAGAAAGCATAAAATAAAATAACTAATAAAAAAACTTTTTAAAGACAAACTTTCATTCAAGCTTAAGATATCGCTGACAATGATTTAATTATATTTTTTTGAATGATTTGGTTTTTAAAAGCTTGTCGCGCGAATTGTAATAAAATCAATACTTCGACAAGTTGTTACTTACCAACCAATCATTGTCCAATGAAATTAATTGGTACCTACTTTTATGAATACTATGTAGAAATTAAATACTTTGACAAGTTCCTACTTACCAACCAATCACTGCCCAATAAAATTAATTGGTACCCACCTTTATGAACACTTCGCGCGACAAGCTTTCTGAAACCAAATAATGAAGAATGTCACTGGGTCTGTTAAATGACTTGAAACTTCATGACCGTGTAGCCTAAATGTTTATAAATACACATGTTTTTGTTTCATTTCAATCAAGCGAGTAGTGTTGAAGTTACGACAATTTTAGTTTCCGTTCTATTCAAATATTTCGGGTGAGCGCGCCATGCTCGCGTGACGTCATTCCACAACATAACGTTCTCACCGTACACTCAATCATTGCTTTGCTATCGGATGTTCGACCACAATAACGTTTTTAACTTCAGTTTTTATGTGAATCAGTGTTGCAATAGTGTTATAAGTATAATATTGGATATGGATGACGGTTTTGAAAAAGGACAATCTGATATCTTGCCTGAAATAGATGGGTTAATGGTTGCCCACTATTTTTCGAATAACTCCGATTTCTTGGCCGCCGAGATGCGAGGAGTAACAATGCAGAAGTAAGTATTACTTAATAACCTTTTACTTTTTATCATAAATATTTTGATCCCTATAAGTAAATATTTCTCATTACTAGTATTTTATAAATGTACGCCATACGTCATATTGATACTATGAACATCTTACTTGACATTAAGTTCCTGAGAAGGGAGAATGCCTACATAGTTTCATGACTTACATTTTGTATTTTTTTAATATGTATGTAACAAAAAATTAACATAGTAAACCTAACCTGAACAAAAACAAAAACCAAAAACCGAAACTTTTTAAAATTCGAACCCATGAAATATTTTTTTAAATAGTAGGTTATTATTAGGATGCACGCGACTACACCTATTAAATATTATTAAGCTGAGATGAAAAACCTCTCATAATAATTTCCTCTTTAATGTGATCGTGGATAAGTGCATTTTATGTATTTTAGGTAAATATAAAGGTACTCTACACATGCACTCCCGAGTTAGAGAAATAAAAAAAAAAATTATCTCATTTTCAAGCCCGGTTTCCCGCAGAAAAATCACTCAAAATGCCCCCTTCTTCTTAACAGCATAAACAATACACCCTGAATCACTTATTTTCGGCACAACTTTGCACAAAATATCGTCGTTTTTATCGAAAAAATCCTCCTTCTTACACAGTTTCAAATAAAGAAATGTTACACATTGACAGATGGAATTTAGTAACTTTGCCTTATTTTTCATGTTGGTAATAAATGAATCACCGCCCACAACAATTGCACACATAAATGAAGGGGAAACTATTGCTCACATTTGAATTCGAAAAGTTGGCGGGGATTCATTAATCACCAACATGAAAAATAAGGCAAAGTTACTAAATTCCATTTGTCAAAGTATGACATTTCTTCATTTGGAACTGTGTAAGAAGGAGGATTTTTTCGATAAAAACGACAATATTTTGTGCAAAGTTTTGCCGAAAATAAGTGATTTAGGGTGTATTGTTAATGCTGGTAAAAAAAAGGGGCATTTTGAGTGATTTTTGTGCGAGAAAACGGTGCTTGAAAATGAGGTAATTTTTTTAAAAGTTTTCTAATTTGGGAACGGTATGATACCGCCGCATTCTTCTTCCGGATTCGTGTTCAGGAGGCAAAAACACGTTTTTTCCCAATATTCAGAGTACATGTGTAGAATAACTTTATATTTGCCGTATTTTATTTTTTATATAATAGATCAACTTATGTTTATTTTATTTTAGATCGGCTAGAAACAGCTTCGACGACGACGCTATTGGATATGTAAAAGTTAAAAGATATATTTGTACAGTGAAATGCCGAATCACCCCAGAACATCATGATTTGCATCCATTTCTTTCGACTTTTAGGTTCGAAAGCAACAATAAAAAACAACTTTTCGAGTGCATTAGTAGTTTTATTCAAACACTTTGGCACAATACACGATTTTCTAGTTTCTGGATTCGACATTTTTATCAATTTTCGACGCAAACTTCATACACACAGCTCGAAAGCAGAGCACGCACTGACCGACCGTTGTAGAGTGAACGCACGCCTAGCTAAACAATTAAATATCTCGAAAACTATAAGACGTATCAAAAACATATTTTTACAATATTTTTTTATTTTTAATAGAGTTTATTGTAAGGTAAAAATAAAAAAATGGTGATATTCTTCATTCAACAAAAAATAATTTAATCATTGTGAGCGATGACTTAAACTCATTTTACGTTTTAGTACACGGCTTGAATAAAAGCTTGTCTTTAATAATTTTTTTATAAGTTATTTTATTTTCATTCATTTCAAACATTCTTTTTCGAAATCTGGACAGTTCTCGAATCGATCAGTTTTTTCGCCCATTAGAAAAATTTTTCCACTTTTACATTTTATGCATGTAGGAACCTATAGTACCTTAATTTTTTTTTAAATAATCTTTCAATTGACTTTTTTATTCATCTATGCTTTTTTAACGAATTCAATTACGTTAACCAAAGTCACATCACTTTATTTAGGAATACTTTCTTAGATTCAAGTCTAGATAAATCCTTCATGCTGTCCGGCCCTCTGCATTTTTGAATCATGAATTCTAATGATCTCTATTGTCAATTTTATCAGAAAACGAAATCCACCTCAACAATCGATTATTGATATTTCTCTGTCATTTGTCAGAATAATGAGCCAATGGAAAATATACATTCGCCAAAATCCACTTTCTACAGGTAATTGAATTTGTTTTACTTAGACAATGATTAAAAAGCAATATTCATACTCCACACATGAGAGCATTAAAGAGATATTTACTCATTGAATTGCATGCCAAAGAAGCGTAAAATACATTTATGTTTATGGAGCACGGTCCTTTCTATTCTTTTCACGAAAATAATTAAAACTAGAAAAGTCTATCGGAAGACAGTCCGCGTTCATAGACTGCCGAAAAAAAAAACTTCTTGCGGTAGGTCGATTGATTGTTCATTTAGATATTTAGCGGATTGATGAAAATAATTTTTAGGAACCTCTTTGCGTTCGTTTATTGAAAACATTACGATGAATCGAGTTTTCTGAGTCACAGGTCATATTTTGATATTTGTAAACCTCGACAAAACCAATATATATATCTGAAAAATAGAAGAAAGAACGCGATAATTTCACACTCTTTCCCAGTCAATCAAATGTAGTTATTTCAAAATGAAATCATTGACGTTTATATTTTCAATTTGTTAGTTCTATCAACTTTTTTTGAGTCAAATTGAAAACCTAGAAAAATGAAAAAATATAAATTTTTAAAAATTTTCTTTTTCTATTGTTACCATATGTAATGCTAGAAAAATAAGGAGTCGAATAGGATTGAATTGAATTAAAAACACTTTTTGAAAAGACAAATTTATTCTAATTATTATTTTTTATGGAAGATAGCAAGATATAGTAAACAGAGGCCTAGGTTACGTTCTTGGCACATAGTTCTAATATGTGGGCAACACCCTTTACCAGCACATCTCTTTCTTTTTACAAGCTTTTATTTAACTTGCTTCGTTCGAATGTCTTTCCGGCTCAAAATTTGTAATCCATTTTTGGAGAACTTGACGACATCCGATTGAGCTGAAATTTGGCAGGTGTTCATAATCACGGTGACAATGCATTATAAAATTCTTGTTAGAGAAAAAACATAATGGTGGCTCCAAGATGGCGCAAGAGTTTTGTGATTACGATTCGATTCAAAATTGGTATGTGGGGGTTTTCGGAGACGGAGATTGTGAATTTTCTGTCTAAATTAAAAAATTTAAGATGGCGCATCCAAGATGCAGACAAGTTGTTTGATTATGGTCCGATTCGATTCAAAATTGGTTTGCGGGGGTTTTCGGGGTCGGAGATTATGATTTTTTTGTCTAAATTTATAAATTCAAGATGACGGCTCCAAACTGGCGGAGTAGTTTTGTGATTATGGTCCGATTCTATTCAAAATTTGTATGAGGGGGTTTTCGGAGTCAGAGATTATGCATTTTTTGTCAAAATTCATGAAATTGAAATGGCGGCTCATGGAATTTTTTTTAGAGAAAAAAACAAAATGGCGCTCCAAGAATGCGGACGAGATTTAGGTTTATGGTCCGATTCGATTCCAAATTGTTATGTGGGGGTTTTCAGGGTCGAAGATTATGAATTTTTCTTCAAAATTCATGAAATCAAAATGACGACTCCAAGATGGCCGATGTTTGAGGTCCGATTCTATTCAGAATTGGTATGTGGGGGTTTTCAGGGTCGGAGATTATATATTTTTTATCAGAATTCACAAATTCAAGATGGCGGACGAGTTTTGTAATTATGGCCCGATTCGATTCAAAATTGGTATGTCGGGGTTTTTGTGGTCGGAGATTATGAATTTAGTCGAAGATTACTGATTTTTAGTTAGAATTCATGAATTGAAGATGGCAACTCCAAGATGGCGAATGAGTTAATCTTTAGATGGTCTCCTCATTGAAGGACTAGACAGCTCAGAACTTACAGGAAAGAAGGCCTCATAATAACGATGCTTTAACAAAAATGCATTGATTAAGACGTATTTAAATACTAAAAAGCATAAAATAAAGTAATTAATAAATAACATTTTTAAAGACAAGCTTTCATTCGAATGCACTAAAAAGTAAAAAATAATTTCTTTTGATATGTGACGTAGGTTATTCCGTGAGTTATAGATTCAAAAGCTTGTCCCATTCAGGGGAAATGTGCTGAATCTGATGAAAAGCTACATATCTAATAGACACGAATATGTCAAAATAAAAAATTGTGTGAGTAGTGTATCCCAAGTTAAGTTTGGAAACCCACAAGGAACCATACTGGGACCCATGTTATTCACCATTTACATAAACAATCTACTCAAATTAGATAGTTGTGGGCAGATAATTAGTTTTGCTGACGATACAGCAATTTTATATCAAGCTAGTAATTGGGAAGAACTTAAATATTTGGCAGAAAATGATCAGTCAAAAATTGGATGGATAACAATTTATTGACTATAAATTTCGATAAAACTAAATATATTACATTCACATGCATTAATAGAAACTTGCCAGACTATGATATACTGAAAATTGATAACCGCTAAGAAATCCAAAGAACGGATAACATAAAATATTTGGGCATAATCATAGATAAACATCTGAGATGGGATAAACATATAGAAACTATCACCAGAAATCTTAGATGTTTGATGTATAAATTCAAACTTCTGAGAACGATACTAGATCTGAATAAACTTAAAACAGTATATCATGCACTGGTAGGTTCTCGATTGAACTATGGTATCATAGGGTGGGGCGGAGCGATGAATTCACACCTAAAAAAAATAAACAATATTAAAAAAAAATCCTCAAAATAATTCTGATGAGGCCTCATACATTCCCATTTGATGAGGTTTACAATGAAGCCCAGGTTTTTGACATAAAACAATTGTTCTACCGCTCCATCGTGGTTCATCAATTCAAAAACAAAACGGAACTTCAATACATCACCCATAACCATAATACGAGGAGATATAATACCTCGTACAAGACTCCATTCTCAGCAAAAACTGTTGGCCAACGCAGTTTTACCTATCTAGCACCTAGAATGTATTACCAGAAAACCTAACAAAAATTCAAAATATCCAGCAATTCAAGAAAAAACTCAATGGATTCATCTCAAACTATCCAAGACATGAACTCATCAAAATGATAGATATGTAGCTTTGAAAATCATTTTCTAAATCATTTTTTTAAATTTATCCTAGTTTTATCCTAGTTTCAACCTAGTTTTATATGTACATTTTAATCAACTTTCATTTATACATCTTATCTACATATTTTATTCATATTTTTTATCTATACACATTTTGCATATATATATTATCTATACATTTCATTTACACTTTTTATCTTTACACACCTCACCTATATATTTTATTTTTATACTTAATTTCTACCTTTTATTTATATACATTCTAACGATGAATTTCATACATACAATTCATCTTTATGTTCCATCTCCATATTTGTATATATATATATATATATATATATATTAAGGATTTCCTGTTGAATATTGAGACCGGACAGGTCTCGATATAATTATAATTATATTTAATGAATAAACATAAACAAAATCTCATATTATATGAAAAATAAATAAAGCGTTATGTCTCACGCACAGGCTTGATGCCTTAGTGAGTTGCGGTTAATTGAATGTAAGCCATATGTAAAAAAAATATGTATTCAATAAACTATTTATTATTATTATTATATTATTCAAATAGATAGATAGCTTTATACAGGTGGTATTAGTTTTACAATAATATAATTTTATCCATAGGATGACACCTAAGCAATGCTTGTGCCGTGAACATCCTAGGAGACATTTGTTCAGTTTCAACCCTGTATTATTATAACAATATAATAATTGTAACTATATTAGTATAGAAATTAATGTACAGAAAACAGGTATACAAGATCTGGAGGAAGCAATTGAGGAAGAAAGGACATTTAGTCAAATAGTTTTCTGAAAGTGTCATAAGGTAGTTTATTGACTAGTTTCTGGCCATAGTAGGAAATAAATTGCTGCGTTTGACTTTTTGTATATAGAGGAATTGTGATAGACAGGTTGCTAGAGGTTCTTGTATTGTATGCATGGGTGTTATATGGGTATATTATTGGAGAGTTCAGTGAACAAATCAGGCCGTGATACACATGCAATTTCCTGACGTCAAATGAGCCTGTTTCCCGATATAGTGCCATACTCTGTTATTCTGGATGCCAGTATTCTGCTGAGCATCTGTTCCATGCTGCCGCTTTGTTTCTCCATAATTCTGTACTCGTGTTTTCAACTGAGTCTGGTACAGTTGTTCCCGATGTTGGTCGCCGTACTTCGATTCTGAAGCAGCAATCAGATCTACATACTTGCGCTGCTGTTTTTCTGGGATGTTCTTCAACATTCCTAAAGCAGGCCCTTCCGAAGCCATTATGAGTGATGTAGCCTTTCTTTCGTCGTTCCATCCGTTGCGATGGCCGTTTCCGCAGCTCCGAATTGTCTACCAATATGGACCATGGCGATTATCGGAATAAATAATAAATTTTCCTTTTTTTCTGAGGGATTTACACAACTCACCCCACGTTTAGTAGATTGTTGGATTTCTGAAAATAACAAAACTATTCGTTCATCGAATAAGAACTTATTTAAATACATACCACTAACAGCTAGCTTATTAATAGGAAATACGCAATGGGGAATTACCGTTTTCGGTTTCGGTTTATACAGGGTGTTAGTGAATAAGTGCGACAAACTTCGGGGGGTGATTCTGCATGGAAAAATAATGACAGTTTGCTATATAACTTTTGTCCGCAAAAGCTTCGTTTTCCGAGACACGGAATGTAAGTTTTCCTTAACTGTCAACATTCTGTTGAATTCGAATATTTCAACAAAATGTCAAATTAGCGTTTCTTCATTTTCAAGCTTTTAGTTTGGTATAACATTAATGATAATAAGTAATTAATTTTTCTTCTATCGAAAAGAATGGAAAGTTATACAAATGCGGAATTGTCAAAATGCATTTTGCCTATGATCGAAGTAATGGAAATGGTCGGCACGCTCGACGATTGTATGCTGAGTTGTATACAGGCCGTAGCGTTTTTTTCGTATGGGGCGCCGTTTTTATGCAAAAAAATAAAACATCTAACGCGTGTTGTTCATTTCTTCAATACATTATCAAGAACAATCTAATACAATAACGTCAAACTAGAACAATAACAGAAAATAACACTAATGAATATATAGGCGCAAAGCTACAACAAATGTTCAAAATGACCTTCCTCAGACGTGATACAAGATTCAACTCTTCGCCTCATTGATTGTCGTATTCGCGCAAATATTCCTGGTGTATTTCTTATTGTCTCACAGCCGGCTATAATTCGATTCCCCAGGTCTTCAACATTTTCGACGGGAGTGGAATAAACTAACGACTTGAGAAAACCCCAAATGCAAAAATCCAGAGAATTTGAATGCGGAGATCGAGCAGGCCAATGTTCCGTACCTCTCCTACCTATCCAACGATTTGGATATACTGTATCTGAGTGATTACGTACAATAATGCTAAAATGGACTGGTGCACCATCATACATAAACCAGGAGTGTTGTCTCAGCTGTAGAGGAATTTCTTCAAGAAGAACAGGTAACTCTACCTGTAGGAAATTGAGGTAAGAGTCGCCTGTTAGTCGTTGTGGGAAGGAATATGGACCGATTGAATGATCATCAAGTACCCCATACATTTACTGAAAACTGATGCTGAAAATGAGCTTCAAAGATTCCATTTGGATTTTCCTCAGCCCAGAGGCGATTGTTATGGAAATTTTTACACTGTTATCCAAAATTAGCCTCGTCACTAAACAAAACGCCATTTAAATAATTAAGAATTTGAGCGATTTGATGAAGAATCCAATGGCAAAAAACTAGGCGCGGAAAAATGTCTGTAGGTAGTGGAGCTTGCACACGTTGAATATGAAACGGATGCCTCATAGTTAATCATATTTGGATTTCGAATGGAATTATCCACCCTTACGGGTAGAAAAATAGGGGATAATTGATTTTTCACTTGTGAACATTGGCACACATATGTAGTTGACAATGACAGATCGCTAGTGTCATCACAATCAATATATTCTATGAGAGGATGGAATGATATACAAAGTAATGAAATAAACTAACCGAAACAACAAAAATAATTTATATTACAACAAATAGTAAAAGTAGATAATCATATTATTTAACTGGTAATAGTTGAAGTAAGGTGAGTAGGTATTTTGGAAGTAATAAAAAAACAAGCAGTTAGTAATTAGTAGATTTCAGCCACAAAAAATTGAAAAATAAAAACTTTTTACAAAAAATTAAACCGAGGAAATACGGAACTGAAAAGTAAATAAAAACTTTTCAACAAAAAATAAAATAAACCTTCTCAGTCTCAATAACTAAGCTCCTAAACTAATGTAAGTAACTAATTTTGAGTCGGCGCCAAACAAACAATCAACTAAGATCATTAAATTACTTACCTAATTCTTCTGCTTGTTTGTTTGGCGCCGACTCAAAATTAGTTACTTACATTAGTTTAGGAGCTTAGTTATTGAGACTAAGAAGGTTGATTTTATTTTTTACTTTTCAGTTCCGTATTTCATAGGTTTAATTTTTTGTTAAAAAGTTTTTATTTACTTTTCAGTTTCGTATTTCGTTGGTTTAATTTTTTGTTAAAAAGTTTTTTTTGCATAAAAACGGCGCCCCATACGAAAAAAACACTAGAGAGATTTTTTGTCACAAATTGAACAAGAAATTAAAAAATGATTTTTATTTGAAATATCTCACTGGCGTATCATTTTTTTCTTCAAAAAAATTGAGATCATTACCCGTATGCGCGCCAATGATGAAGATAAAATCCTTAATTGCATGTCAAAAACATGCGCTATAACTACCTCTTGGAACTCATCAAATTTCATTCACATATCTCAACCGATTTCAGAGCAATAAATAAATAGTTAGCTTTTAAAAAAAACTTTAACATCCCGTATCTCGGAAAACGAAGCATTTGCGGACGAAAGTTATATAGCAAACTCTTATTATTTTTTCATGCAGAATCACCCACTGAAATCTGTCGCACTTATTCACTAACACCCTGTATATACGGACTATTCTAAAGCCTTTGATAGAGTACACCCTAGTTTATTACTTGGAAAACTTGAAGTTTTGGGTATAGAGGCAAACATTTTAGATTGAATCAAAAGCTATCTCACGAGTAGAGTCTAATATGTGAAATATGGAAGCTCAATTTCACAACCAACAGCTCTTTTCTGAGGTTTGCTGATGACTTAAAGATGTTTAGAACAATTCAGTTCATTTCCGATGCTGAGAGTTTGCAGTTGGATGTTAATAACGTTTCCAAATGGTATAATATTAATTTATTAAAATTGAATTTGAGTTAATGTCAAAAAATTACTTTTTCACGTAGTCATGATATTACAGATTAAATAACGACACATATCTATCAACGACCAATAAAATCAAAGAATTTAGGAGTAACATTCGACTCAAAAATGACCTTTAAGCATCATATAACAGAGACATTATCTCGTTCTCGTAAAATGTTGTGCTTTTCCCTGCACAGATAATAGACCAAGAGCCAGCAAAAAAAAAAACACGTATGATTAGCTCGAAGCTAAAACTTTTTTTGAAGTAAGTCAGTGTTATAAATAACAGGACAGCGCAAGTATGGCGGCCCGTACGTGTCGGCGTTGCATTGGCAATTTTTTGAAGGTGCCAAAAAACGAAGCTCTTGGGGAATGAGCTTGAATAAGCTAATTCTTGTTTTATATTATACATAAGACAGCCAAAGTATGAAGGAGTTGTATGTCATACTCAATTAAAAGTCTATTTTTTATGCTCTCTTGTAATAAGAGCTCAAAGCTAATTTTTTTACCCAATAGAAAAAAATATCTCATCGCAAATTATGACCATGCCATACCGTTTCGGTGTCGCTAAGTACCCGTCATACTGATTCAGAAATGTCAAATTGTTCACTAACCATGTATGATAGGCACAAGTATGGCGGTCTGTTTTTATGACCCCCGAGGTCAATTTTGATGAATAGAAGCAATGCCATACTGATAGGAGGTCGTTAAATGGCCGCCAAACTGAACAAACTATTTTTTTTCAAAATATTCATAGTATCATGGGTAAGTTTTGGAAAATGATTCTCTAATCCTTACATTAATGAAAAAGTGATGTGAAATTATATTTGCAACCTTTTATGAAAAATTAGGACCTATAAAATTAATTGAAAGAGATGAAATACAGTAAATTTCATTCAATTTATTTTAATTAATTATACAGGAAGTAGTACTTTGACAAACTTCAGGAGGTGATTTCTCACAATATTCTAATATGCATTGTCCAAATAAATATATGTCCGGAAACGCTTCGTTTCCAAGATACAGGGTGTTAAAGTTTTATTTTCATTTTGGTTTCTTTCGAATAACTTTCGAAATAATGACCTTAATTGAAATAAAATTGGTATTGAGAGGTTTTTCGAGGTGTCGAATTCGAACCTGATGTTATTATTGCTCTTACTCGTAGAGGGCGCCACCTACACGTCTTTTTATTTTTTGAAGATTCATAACTTTTTTGAGCGTACTTCTAGCACATTTTTCAGTGAAAAAATCAATTCCTCTATAATATCTAAGTAAAAAATCTACCCTTGTTACAAGTCGCTATAAACAACCGTTTTCTAGATATTTGGACTTGAAAATTTCAAGTCGATTATTTGATTAAGTTATTACCATTATTTTGCATTTTCCACAAGAATGCTTAGGAAATGAATTTGACGTTTAAGTAAGTAGTTTTGGTAATTACATATTATATGACAGTTAAACGTTTTGTTGTTTTGTTGAAGTTTCTGTAAGTTTTAAAACACTAATTTAAAAAAAATGGATTATTTAAACAATAATGCTTATTTAGCCGATATGCATTTCGTTTATGGCCTTGCGGATGTCAATGAGCGCGAAGCAAGACGTATTTACCAGGAGCGATTTCCTAATCGAGTACTGCCTTCAGCTCCAACATTTAGCAGTCTCCACCGTCGTTTGGCAGAAACAGGTAGCTTTAACAGGGCAGCTGATATTATTGGAAGACCACGAGCAGTCCGAACCCCAGAATTGGAAGAAGCTGTTTTGAACGCTCTCGAGGAGAATCCAGAAACAAGTACAAGAATAATTGCTGAAACTCTCAATTCTACTCAGTCCACAGTTTGGAGAATTATCCACGATCAACAAGTTTATCCATACCATATTCAAAAGGTACAAGCTCTTTTGCCACGAGACTTTCCCCAACGCATTACTATGTGTCAGTGGTTTTTGAGAAAATTGGCTGGAAATCAACAATTTTCAAGATATGTACTCTTGACGGACGAGGAAAATTTCTCCCGAAATGCTATCACGAACTTTCATAACAACCATGTTTGGGCTCTGGAAAATGCGCACGCAGTTAGTGAAAGACATTATCAGTATCAATTTTCTGCAAATGTATGGGCGGCAATAATTGATAATTACGTGATAGGTCCTTTCTTTCTTCCGTTCCGACTGAATGGCGCAATTTACAGAGACTTTTTAGAAAAGAATTGCCGGGACTACTTCATAATGTACCATTAGAAATTCGTATCCGCATGTGGTTTATGCATGATGGGGCTCCAGCCCATTTTAGCGTTGTAGCCAGGGAATTCCTCAACACTGTCTATCCAAATCGATGGATAGGTAGGGGTGTAGAAGAACCTAACCAGGCGTGGGCACCAAGGTCCCCAGATCTAAACCCGCTAGATTTTTATTTTTGGGGACATTTGAAGTCACTAGTTTATGAAACTCCAGTAGCGAACGAGGAAGATCTAAGAAACTGAATAGTAGAAGCCTGTGAAACAATAAGAAACACACCAATAATTTTTGGGCGGGTTCGAGATTCAATGACTAGAAGACTGAATGCCTGTATTTTCGCTGAAGGTGGGCACTTTGAACAATTTATTTGAATACAATTTAGTTTCCTTTATTTTATTTTATTCTATACATTCAAAATTTCTTGAAATAAAATGTTGATATTTCTTGCTAATTTCATTAAAACAAATACATATTTTGCACCCTTGATACAAAAATAACTATTTCAAACGAGTAAAAATGAATAGAATAGGTGGAGCCCCCTACAAAAAACCAAAACTACTTACTCAAACGTTAAATTCGTTTCCTAAGCATTCTTGTGAAAAATGCAAAATAATGGTAATAACTTCAACACGCATCGATTATCAAATAATCGACTTGACATTTTCAAGTCCAAATCTAGAAAATGGTTGCTTATAGCGACTTGTAACAGATATAGCTTTTTTACGTAGATATGATAGAGGACTCGATTTTTTCACTGAAAAATGTGCTAGAAGTACGCTCAAAATAGTTATGAATCTTCAAAAAAGAAAAAGATATGTAGGTGGCGCCCCCTCCGAGTAAGAGCAATACTAACATCAGGTTCGACACCTCAAAAAACCCCTCAGTACCAATTTTCGTTTAATTCAAGTCAGTATTTCGAAAGTTATTTAAAAAAAAACGAAAATAAAAATAAAACTACAACACCCTGTATCTTGGAAACGAAGCGTTTCCGGACATATATTTATTCGAACAATTCATATTAGAAAATTGTGAGGAATCACCTCCTGCAGTTTGTCAAAGTACTTCTGACTCACCCTGTATAGGCCCTAATTTTTCATAAAACGTTGCAAATGTAATTTCACATCACTTCTCCATTAATGTAAAGACTAGAGAATTATTTTCCATAATATTATGAATATTTTGAAAAAAAAAACGTTTTTTCAGCATGGCGGCCAATTAACGACCTCCTATCAGTATGGCTTTGCTTCTATTCATCAAAATGGACCTCGGGGGTCATAAAAACGGATCGCCATACTTGTGTCTATAATACATGGTTAGTGAAAAATTTGACATTTTTGTATCAGTATGGAGGGTACTTAGCGACACCGAAACAGTATGGCTTTGAGCTCGTATTTCAAGAAAGCATAAACACTTTTAATTGAGTATGGCGGACAGTTTTCGACGCTGCATCGGTATGGCATACAACTCCTTCATACTTTGGCTGTCTCAAGTATAAAAAATTTTTGAGCTCATTTCCCAAGGGCATCGTTTTTTTTGACACATTCAAAAAATTCGCAGCGCAACGCCGACACCTACGGGCCGCCATACGTGCGCTGTCCTGTTATTTATAACACTGGCTTACTTCTCAAAAAGTTTTAGCTTTGAGCTAATCATACGTGTTTTTGTTTGCTGGCTCTTGGTCTATAAGTTGTATACTTGAATATAATTCTATAATTTGGTCACCTTGCTACACAGTTGATTCTGATCTCTTAGAGAGTTGTCAGAATAAATTTTTAAGAAATTGTGCCTTTCACATGAAATTAAATAGGAATGAATATAGCTATCCACAAATACTAGATATTTTAAATATGAACACATTGATACATAGAAGAATGGAAATTGATCTAGTATTCCTTCATAAAACCACCAATGGCTTTATAGATCTTCCTGATATTATTAGGCTGATTACACTTTCTGCAAATCCTAGGAGAAACAGAAATATTGATATTCTTAGAATACCATTTTGTAGAATTATGAAAACTACGAAGTTGAACTGTTCAATTCATCTTTATGTTCCTTTGGGAAAGTGATAAAAACACTGTCAAATAATTATAAACCTTTTTAGGTTTGGTCTTCCGCAGGCATATGTACATACTTTGTATTTTTATTATATTTTTTGTAAATTGTATAATTGGCTTGTCCGTTAATAAATAAATAAAAAATAAAAATAAATAAAAACTAGTTCGGTCGGACACTATTCCTGTATGAGTTTGGGGAAAGTATTATGAAGTATTTCAATAAACAGTTTCAAGAATCTCGTTAAGAAATGATACTTAATTTGAAAAACGATAACCATGATATTCCTGAATCTTCTTTTTCATCGTGCGGTTAGAAAGCTTATTCTATTTGTCAGAATTTTAGGTACCTACGATGTTTATTTGTTGCGGTTCATTACCTTCCTAATATTGTGGACACCTATGAAATTATATACACAAAGGTGTACTCATTAGATCATAGATTATTGAATCTGTTGAATACGATCGCAGATATGTGAATAATTATTTTTTTCCGCTCTTCAGCACTATTACATGAATAGAAATAATTTCGTCACAGAGTAATCATCATTGTACTATGCAGTGGCGTAACAAATATATTTTCAGTGGTTCTAAAAAAATAAATAGCATACTTGCAGAGCAAGAACTCAAGACTTTGAAGGTATCACTTTCGGAATAGATTCTTCCGCGTGGTTGTGCTGGTGAGTTGCGTGCATTTTCGTGGCCAAATATTGAGAATAATGCATGATTATTTTAGCACTCTCAGAATTGAAGAAACGAAAGGCCAAATTTGATGTATTTTAATGACAGTAATGACATTTACGGCATTTAAACTTAACCTTTTTTTAATGAGTGGTTCCTATTCGCTGTGTGCAAGACTGGTAATGCCCTCTAGTGACTCGATAGCTGAAGTTTTCCTGTTTTATTTCCAATACTCACCATGTAACAATTTAATTTTTTTAACAATTTCTAAATAATCTACCACGATGTTAACAATTTTGTGCTCACTACTAGTTCCAGATGAATCGAAGTTTTTTTCTGCCAAAGAAAAAAGTAAGTAAATGATAAAAATATGTGTATTGATACGATAGTTCACCGCATTTGGAGGTTATCCATGTGTAAAGTTGATATTTTGAATATCATAAAGTAATGCTACTTCTGTGTACTTTTAGGTAGGGCAAGTAACGTGCTTGCTCGTTAGTTTATTAAGGTCGCAGGTTCATAAGGTCTTCAGAACATAAAAAAGTGAGGGAGCGAAGTAGTTTAACAAATTAAAAAAAGTACCCATATAACCCTGGCTAGCTTTAACCTGACGGGAAACCACTAAATAACATTAGATTCAACGCAAAACTATTTAATGAAATTCTCAAATAATATAATAATCAGAAAAGGAATGAGGTTCACAATTCTACCTGAATATGGGATCCCACTTTTACCCTTGCAAGGATGTAAGAAGTTGAATAGGTAATACGAACACGTTCAACACTCTCTAACACGTATAGGTGATTGTAACAAAAAATTGGGTATTGCTTATACAGTACAAGTAACGATGTGTACTCTTGGTACTTGAACTGCATTACATTTAACATTAGTTCTCATGTAAGGCCAATTGCTTTTGTAAGCGAAACTAGTTCGTAAAAATCAAAACACAAATCATCCTCTGCGAGGTACTTTGTATGGTAGAAAACTCGGAAAGACATCAAAAGTATCTCTGTTCATAAGGCTGATTAATCAATTTACAACACCGTCCAGGCGTTCCCGAACTCGCAGTTTAAGTCGCTATTTGCTTCTCATCACCGGCTAACACCGTCCCACGGAACTGGGTTAATAATTTTACTATCCACTTCTAGACGATCAAACAGAAAACGGAAAACTTCTCAAATATTTATCGAATGAAAACCTCACGTCCCTGAATTAGAGATTGTTTTATCGTGGGATAACAGAACACTTATCTCTTTGCTGCAGTTGCAAATGTATAAAATTTAAACGTACTATTTTGCAATCGACTACACAGCATAGCGAGGGCTCATTGTTATGATATGTATGTTGTTATACTACCCAACCGTGACCGTCGCCACTACGATATAATAATATGTTTCTTCATCTGAAGTATGGTACAATATTTTAAAGTGATTTGTGAATAAACGGGAAGACCTCAGAAACTGAGAGTTTTCAGCTTGTGCTTGTGATTACCAGGATCATTACCTACTTCTGCCACCATGGGCGCTGTCATAGATTCATCTATCCCCTCCAGCCTAATGCACACAGCGAATATAGCTCTTTGAATTAGCTCTTTGAATTGGCATTCAAACGAAATAAGAAGTTGATTCGAATTTTGAAGATATGGCTAACTAATTCTTTGAAATTCCTTTACAGATTTTGTCTTTTCTGCTATTTCACCTCATTGAAAATTTCTGGCGTTGATTTCTTAAGTGAACTCGACACCGGTTTCTTGACACGATCTCATATTTGCTCGATTAGTGATTTTGGCCTTCAAGCACGATACAACTCGTAGTAGGTATATGACGTTTTTCTTCAGTCTCAGTTCAGGTATGAAATAGATAAAAAATTATAAATAAAAAAAAAAGTTATGAAAAACGTTTATTTCTCGGTTTATTTGATTTAGATTTATATTGAAAACCCAAATTTTATGGAATAAGAAATTACATATACCATTTTTGTTATTATAAGGTATCAAATCTGATGTTTCTGCATTTGTTTTTTCAATACGAACCTCCAATATTTTTGGTGATTATTTTTCATTCTGTATTATTTTTGCGTATTTCGAAAGCAGTGGAAATTGCATCGGTTTCGTTACTGCAACCTTTATCGACGGAGCTACGGCTATTTAGATTTCACTATAATTTAGCTACAGAATTACAGGAAGTTTCACTGGTTAGGGAGATAAAATAGCTTTCCTAGAGCGTATTACATCTTCTGGATCTTACACCTCCTAACGGTTAGAATAGAACTTTACTTGTGAATGTGTACATTTTACAATATTGTCAAGCCTATTTGAATTCCCAATATAAAGTTTTATCTTTTTCTATTAGCAGAAATTTGCTTTTCGTTCGCCTAAAAACAACAAACAAAAGATTTAATGACTAGCTATTTGAGAGGAAGTAAAAATTGACGACGTAGAAAGTATAGAGAGAGAGATAACATGCGGTATTCAACAAGAAACAGTTTTGGGGCCAATACTATTTGATATTTATATAAGTGATCTATATAACTTGTCAGAGTCTGGGAGTATAACCAGTTTTGCAGAAGACAAAGCAATTATATCTCACGATAACGATTGGAAAACATTGAAAGAAAAAGCAGAACGCGACCTTTCGAATATTTTTACATGGTTAAGGAAAAAAATGTTGTCAGTAAATTATAAAAAAACCTATTTTATACCTTTTACTTCCTACGCGTCAAACTTACCAAGCTTCCAACGACTGAGCCTACAAATAAAAAATGAAACTGGAAATTCAAAGAGTACCTACCATTGAATATTTGGGAATTTTTGTCGAAAACCACCTAAGATGGGACCAACATATACAATATGTCATGAAAAAACTCAGGAGTTTATTAAGGCAACTCTTTGTGAAAAATATTCTCCAACGACAACACGAACACAAATATGGACTCATTAACATCAACCACAGTCACAACACAAGGTTTAGAAAAACTGGTGTTCCTAGAGCAGAGAAAAATATAATACAAAAATGTTACGCGTATTTATACCGAAATGGATCCCAATGGATATAAAGAATATAGATAACCAAACATATTAATTTTTTTTTACCATAGATTAGTAAATCCAAGAGAAAGGAATCCTTTATAGTTACAGAAACAACACAATTTCTTCAGCTCAAAACCTTACATAAATCTCTTTTGTTCTTTTGGTTATATTTATTTTAAATGAGAAAGATGCGCCGTTATAAAAATCACCATCTGCATAAACTGTACCAGAAAAATTAAAAATTGAATAAATTATTATTATTAATAAATACTTTTTAACAAAAAATTAAACCGACGAAAAAATCAACTGAAAAGCAAAAAATAAAATAAACCTTCTTAGTCTAAATGATAATTGAGCTCCTGAACTAATGTAAGTAACTGATTTTGAGTCGGCGCCAAACAAACAATTATCAAAGATCATTATCTATGAAAGAAGTCATCAAAACGCAGCCATGCATCTCGCTGCCATCATTTTACGCTTCACCTAATTCAATTGCTAGTTTGTTTGGCGCCTACTCAAAATCAGTTACTTACATTAGTTTAGGAGCTCAATTATCATTTAGACTAAGGTTTATTTTTTGCTTTTCAGTTGATTTTTTCGTCGGTTTAATTTTTTGTTAAAAAGTTTTTATTTTTTACTTTTCAGTTCCGTATTTCGTCGGTTTAATTTTTTGTTGAAAAGTTTTTATTTTTCAATATTTTGTGGCTAAAATCTACTAATTACTACTAACTTGTTTTTTGATTACTTCCAAAATACTTACTTACCCACCTTACTTCAACTATTACCAGTTAAATAATATGATTATCTACTTTTACTATTTGTTGTAATATAAATTATTTTTGTTGTTCTGGTTAGTTTATTTCATTACTTTGAAAATCATTCCATCCTCTCATAAAATATACTGATTTTGACGGATGTGGAACAAGAATAATGTCAGTAGCGATATGTCGTTGTCAACTACGTATGTGTGTGCCAATGTTCACTAGTGAAAAATCAATTATCCCCTATTTTTCTACCCGTAAGGGTAGCTAATTCCTTTCGAAATCCAAATATAAGGTATACCCTATCTATTAAAAAAAGAATGATCCAAATCGAAGAACCCAGTACAAAGTTATGCCTGATAGAATCGGTTAACGGACCAGAATTCAGAGGGTGAGTGATCAATATCCTTCATTTCGCTACCCTTAGGGGTGAATTTCATCTTTTAAATTCAGATGGGACCAAATTCGAAGTACACCCTATCCACTGGAAAAAGAATTATCGGAATCGGACGCCTCAGTGAAAAGTTATGCGTGATCATACATAAAAAAATATTATGGAAAAAAATAAAATATACGGGTCGAATAGAGAACCTCCTCCTTTTTGGTTTCGTCGGTTAAAAAGAAGGTTTTAGTTTGGGCATTTCAAAGTTGACGTTTCCTGAGGAGCGAAAACGAAGCAAACAGTAACAGTAAGAATTCAGAATTCATAGTTTTTCCAATTAGTAATAATAATACACGTTAATGAACAATTGGTTAAATAACTAATAGATAGTCCAGATTTACTCAAATTTCAGTTATCAATAACAAAAAATTAAACCGAAGAAATACGGAACTGAAAAGTAAATAATAAAATGAACCTTCTTAGTCTCAATAACTAAGCTCCTAAACTGATGTAACTAATTTTGAGTCGGCGCCAAACAAACAAGCAAATGAATTAGGTAAGGCGTAAAATTATGGCATCGAGTTGCGCGGTGACATTCTGATCTGCGTTGATTGTTCGTTTGGCGCCGACTCAAATTTAGTTACTTACATTAGTTTAGGAGCTCAGTTATTGAGACTAAGAAGGTTTATTTTATTTTTTACTTTTCAATTCCGTATTTCGTCCGTTTAATTTTTTGTTAAAAAGTTTTTATTTTTTGTAGCTGAAATCTACTTATTACTACCTACTTGTTTTTTGATTACTTCCAAAATACTTACTCTTCCACCTTACTTCAACTATTACCAGTTAAATAATATGATTATCTACTTTTGCTATTTGTTGTAATAAAAATTATTTTTGTTGTTCTGGTTAGTTTATTTCATTACTTTGTATATCATTCAATCATCTCATAGAATATAATGATTGTAACGGATGTAGAACAAAAATAATGACAATAGTGATCTGTCATTGTCAACTACATATGTGTGCCAATGTTCACAAGTGAAAAATCAATTATTCCCTATTTTTTTACCCGTAAGGGTGGATAATTCCTTTCCAAATCCAAATATGATCAACTATGAGGTATACCCTATCTACTAAAATGAAAAAAGAATCATCCAAATCGAAGAACCCAGTACAAAGTTATGCCTGATAGAATCGGTTAACGGACCAGAATTCAGAGGGTGAGTGATCAATATCCTTAATTTTGCTACCCTTAGGGATGGATTTCATCTTTGAAATTCAAATGGGACCAATTTAGAAGTACACCCTATCCACTGAAAAAAGAATTATCGGAATCGGACGTCTCAGTAAAAAGTTCTGCGTGGTCATACATAAAAAAAAATATACGCGTCGACTAGAAAACCTCCTTCTTTTTGGTTTCGTCGGTTAAAAATCTTAGAATTTACATTGAATTTTGATATTTTCCAAAATTGCCGACACTCTTTGGATGTAATACTTTCCAGTAATTTCAACTAGATAAACTACGGAAACAATGACCAGTAAAAGTTTCTGGTTGAGAAAAATGAGAAATATTTTGTTATATGGTAGGGTATTTTTTTATACTATTCATTCCTATTACTTGCGCAGTACATATGCCTTTGTGAGTCAAAAACAAGCGACGAGTTGTGATTGAGGGTGCTATAAAAGGTAAGACAATCAATGTACGTTATATACAGTTTTGCTAGCTGAAATTCTAACATTGTACTGTTTCCCTTATCTTTTATGTCTATTGTTATCTTTACGGCATGCCCCACATATGCGCATGATAAGTGCATAATGTGTTGAGTAACTATATCAAATGGTAAAAGTACTCTCAACATAAGATATTCAGGAAGAAATTTATCTAGTTAAAATGTAAGGAAGCATTTATGTTTGATGGAGAGAGTTTGATGAGAATACAACGAGTTCTGAATCACTTTTATTCTCCGTCTGGAGATACATATATGATAGAATAACCGAAAACATATTTCCATCTTTCCGAATTGTATGTTCAAGGAATCCCTACTGAATTCCCACAAATGGCGTACGGCATTCAAATATAACCCGACCGAAAAAAAATCGCACATATGAATGCTAGTCGTCAGTTGACCCAGCCTCTTTGAAATATGTTATTTTATGGATCCATATCTAACTATTCCAACGATGCATTGGCACAACGCACATCAACACAAACTGAGTACTATGTACCGTAATTATGTATGAGCTCTGAAGAAGCGAGAAATAAATCATGAAACGTTAGCAAATATGTAGAACAGTTGTTTTCTCTGTCCAATACCCAACAATTTTTGCGAATATTCACACATAACTTTCTTATTCCAGTCTCAAAATACATTTTACCAACCTCAATTACGTATGTTTTCCTGGTCCTTATCATATCTGAGAAAATATATTCAATGAATGTACGAAATGAATTCTTGAACTATGCATCCTTATATTTTACTCTGATGATCAAATCAAATATTGAATAGTGATACATTTTTCTTACCCGCGAGCGTGTAATTGCATTTATGCATCCATATTTTTGAATAGGAGGATACCTGTACAATTCCATCAATCACTCGATGAATGCCTAATCAATTTAATATTTTTTCACATCACAAATGACGATGAATACCACGAACTGAAACCCTCATCAATAGTAGTACCATCACTATGCCACCCCCAATCTCATTCCCCTAATTGATTAATGTGCAAATCCATTTCATATTTTTCACGTCAAATACCAAAGATCCCATAAACCAAAACCATACACTCAATAGTACAACCAAAATATTGGGTTTCGGCTGAATCCTACTAGTGCAGTACCTCGATTCGAGAAATATCTGAACCAACTTCATATTTCGCGACGAATAATACTATCCACTATGGAGCTTCAGCTGAATCCTTTCAGTCATACTCCCACGATCAAATACCAATCAATATAATGAACCGAATCCATATATCATTCTGCAATCAATAATAGCACCACAATTAAGAATCACCCCAATTTTCCGAATCGAATAATGCTCAAACATCTGCATATATATCTTTTCAGATCACAAATATCAATGAATACCATGAACCGAAACCTACAATCAATGAAAGTGTCATTATTATGTATCAATGTAATTCTCCTAATCGCGAAAAGCTCGAACCTACTTCAAAACCATTCGCCATTCAACAATCATCATATTACCTTAATAAGCTTTTGCTGAATCCCAACAATCTAATTCCAACAATTGAGGAGTGATGAGATCAAATTCATATTACTTTGTGACAAATACTGAGAATCAATATACCGAATCCATACGTTAATCTGCAATGAATATCATTATAATTAACCCTCATCCTATCAACATGCATTTGATTTCAATGTACGTTATTGATAAATAGTAATCCGTTAATACCGCAGGTACCGGGGGTCGGCGGTACGGACCCTTCCACGCGGCGCGATTGATCCGAACACCTGCAGGCGCTTGACGCGAACTCGCTGGGAGATTTTGGACAAAAATTACCAGCTTGGACCTTAGAAATCCTTATGGAGATTAACATGGGAAAACGGGAGATTTTGATCCGGAAGCCCTGCTGCATAACTACTCTGTAGATTTCTTTCTATGGGGTCATTTGAAGTCTAAAGTGTATGAGATAGAATCAACAACATTAGAAGATTTGAGAGAGAAGATCATTAGGCATTGCAGAGAAATAACTCCCGAGATTCTCAACCATGTGAGGGCGGCAATGGAAGCTCGTTTGTACCATAGTATGGAAGTTGGTGGAAACGTTTTTGAACATTTACTAATTTTTTTTCTTCTCATTGTCAAGTCATCAGATTTTGATTCAAGCATTTAATAAAAAATCTCTTTTTCTGATTTATTGCTTCATTCGTCTCTAGAACGAATATTTCAAAATGTGGCCTCCTGTATAAATTGTTGACCTGTTTTTTTATTTTAACTGCAAATCATTGTTTCATAAGTTATTCAGGGTGGCTCGTTTTCAACCAAATAATTTGAAGCTCCCGAACCATATGCGTCAGACCATATGTTTTATACTTTGTTGAAATCTGCTCATCATGGAGCATCTGATAATGCGAAACAATATAGGGTGATCCATTTAAAAAAAAATGGTGACATGCTTTGGGGGTGCGATAGTGGAAGTAACATCAAATGTGAAGATGTCAAAATGTGTCCCCCTGTATACTATTGTTGATGTGTTTTTTTATTTTTCCTGAAAATCATTGTACCAAAAGTTATTCAGGGTGGCTCGTTTTAAATGGAATGCACTGATATATATATATATATATATATATATATATATATATATAGGGTGTTACCAAGTAAGTGCGAAAGATTTTAGGGGGTGATTCCTTGTCGAAAATTAAAGAGAGTCTTTCAGTTAAACAAAAGCTCTTAGGCCTTTCCTTGCAAAGTTAGACGCTTCCAAAAATGAGAATTTTTTTTTTGAAATTGCTGAAGAGTTGAAGAAATTACATTGTGTTCTACCAATAAAAAGGCTACCTATGCATGTTTTTTTTTAATTTTATTGTGATTTTTTAAAGGGGTGAAACAAGCAACCCCTATTTCATTTTTTACCAGAACTTTTTAACGAAACAAAGTTTCTCAATTTAAATAGATAAATAATAAAAATATGTGTTGAAAAGTACGATTTATTGCGAAGCTTTTTTAACTCCTGTGTTGTGTCCGTAAAAGCAATAGTTTCCTGATAAAAAAATAAAAAACAACATTGTGCAAGAACGGATCTTCTGTAAATGAAATCGAAAAAATCTAGTAGGTGGCTGTCACCAGGAATGTACCAGTACCATGTTTTGTTTTAATGGAATATCAAATTAAAAATACAAACAAAACAAAATTATGTGTATTACAACAATAAAAAGGCAACAAGATCAAACGGAACGGAGTTATAAAAACTGCTCGAAATGACCACCTCCAACCATTAGACAGGAATCAAGTCTTCGTTTCATAGACTAGCGCAAACGTTGAAATATTCCTGGTGTGTTTTGGATTGTCTCGCAGGCTGCAATGATGCAATTCCTTGAATTATTCACAAATGCAATGGGTGTCGTATAAACCAAGGATTTAAGGTGACCCCAGATGCAAAAGTCCAAGGGGTTTAAGTCTGGAGATCTGGGAGGCCAAGGTTGAGGTCCTGCTCTGCCTATCCAACGATTTGGATACACGTCATCCAAGTACTGACGAGCAGTTATGCTGAAATGGACAGGCGCACCATCGTGCATAAACCACATTCGGGGTCGAATAGCTAGTGGAACATTTTCAAGAAAAATGGGAAGCTGCTTCTGGAGAAAATTTGTATAGGTTGCACCAGTTAGCCTTAACAGTAGAAAATACGGTCCAATAATATTTTCGCCAATAATTTTCGACTTTCTTGAATTGCATGTGGGTTATCTTCGGCCCATAGATGATTGTTATGGAAATTTGTAATCCCTTGCCTTGAAAAGTTGGATTCGTCAGTGAATATTACGTTTTCTAAAAATTGAGCATTTCGAGTAATCATTTGGATACATCTCTGCATACAGCCGTGTAGCTTCCAAATAATTTCCATTGGCACGACCATACATGAAATGCATATCGGCCATTTCAGCGTTAGTGTAATTATTCATAATGAAGATTCAAAAGATACAATTGAACTTTCAACTACCACATAGAAATCAAAGCGACTTGACAGCCACCTACTAGATTTTTTCGATTTTAAAATACTACGATTGAAGTCACAAGTTGTGCAAACAAAACATAACAGCCACCTACTAGATTTTTTCGATTCCATTTACAGAAGATCCGTTCATGCATAATGTTGTTATTTAATTTTTTTATCAGGAAACTATTGCTTTTACGGACACAACACAAGAATTAAAAAAGTTTTGCAATGAATCGTTCTTTCCAACGCTGGAAAAATAGAATAGGGGTTGCATTTTTCACCCCTTCAAAAGATCACAATAAAATTAAAAAAATATTCATATCTTATTGGTAGAACATGCCCACAAATGTCATATCTTCAACTCTTCAGCAATTAAAAAAAAAATATTTTTTATAATTTTTGGAAGCGTGTAACTTTTCAAGGAAAGGCCTAAGAGCTTTTGTTTACATGAAAGACCCCCTTCAATTTTCGATAAGGAATCACCCCCTGGAAACTTTTTTACTTATTTGGTAACACCCTGTTATACATACAAAACTAGGGATATTATGGTAACCAGCAATAAAAAAGTAAAGCCTAAATTTTATCCAAGATGAAAAAACCAATAGTAATACATAGTCGAGTGCAAATCATTATGCTACTTACAACTTTGTTGAGGTTGCTTTCAGTGATGTTGAACATATTCATCTAACAAAATGTTACAAAAGAAAAAAAGTAAATCAAGGAAGAAAACGGAATTCGAAGTTAATAAACACACATGAACAATGTTTAAAATTATACAGTGCGCGTCAAAATTATGGAACAAATTCGATATTTCGCAAGCCATGTACTTTTGACGAAAATCCTAAAATAGGTCGATTTTTATTTTAAAATGCCGATTTTTTTATGTATATTCTAAAGAGGTTATGTCACTGGTTTTGACATGGTGACGTAATCGGTAATTTTTTTCAATTGGAATAGATGTCTTGTGATACCTCATCTGAAAGGCCTTTCAATACTGCATTCAATGATAATAATTAATTCGATATTTTTTTGTACAGGGTGAAGAAAAATTAATATTTTATTTCAATAAGAGAATAACTTTATATCCAACAAAATAGAACAGTTAAATAAGATGTTCGAAATGCCATCCACCAGTTTCTTGACAATAAGCAAATCTACGGACACATTCCTCTTGCACATTGCGAATAACTTCCGGAGTAATTCTGTTAATTTCGATCCTAATTCGATTTTTCAACTCTTGTAGATTTTGCGGTCTATCTACATAGACCTTCGATTTCAAATAATCCCACAAGAAAAAATCCACGGGCGTAAGATCTGGAGATCTTAGGGGCCACTCTATCGGTCCGCGTCTACCAATCCACCTCCTAGGAAAACAGTTATTCAAAAACTCGCGAACATCACGTGCATAGTGCGGAGGTGCACCATCTTGTTGCAACCAAATACTTTCATTTGGTGAGTTAGGATTGTTGGCGTTTGGAAAAATATATTTTTATTATTATTACATTATGATTATGAAATTCTTGTACTGTCATCGGTCCTTGATATGTGTGACAAATTTTAGATTATTCGGAAGATTGGAAGTGGGTGAATATTTACTTCCAAGATTTTATTACATTGTGAGTTATTTAGTTACAAGTAAAGATAATAAAAGCGTGTTAAAAAATGCAAAATTTTACTTTTTTGAGCCAAGGCTCTAATCTCTTAGACTGCCCTGGCAGACTAGTGAGTCAGTGCTCTACTACACCAATGGATCCTTTCCAAATATTAATAGTTAGCTATTTCCTAGTCTAAAATGGAAACAAAAGACAATCACAAATGAATGCCATAATAGGCAAGTTAGTGTCAAATAAATGTCAGTTGAAATATCAACAAATATTCTTCACAAATTCTAAGTGAAAAGGTTCTAAAAGTAAACTATTGCTAATTTAAGTAAAACCCAACACATAGAAATTTGAATTTTTATTGGATGCGGAGATCTGAGTTCTGGAGAACCAGAACTCAGCAAGAGGTATGCGACTTGTTCAATGCGACGTATCCAAATAGACCTATCAGTCGTTCAACAGTCAGTAAGATTGAGAAAAAATTTGGAGAAACTGGTCATGTCAAACATATTCCGAATGCTGGACGTCCTAAAATAGAAGAAAACGTGAAACTTGATGTTCTATTGGGTGTAGAGAATAATCCCCACAATACTTCACAACAAATTGCAGCAGACCTTGACATATCCCAAAGTTCTGTATTACGTATTCTAAAAGCAGAAAAGTACCATCCATACAAAGTACAGCTACATCAACAACTCAATGATGATGGTCCCGATCGCCGTGTGTAGTTCTGTGGAATAATGCAGGATTTGTGTAACCGCAATCCACGTTTTATAAAACCAATTCTGTTTTCCGATGAGGCTACGTTTTGCCTAAATGGTTCAGTAAATCGTCAGAATTGCAGATATTGGAGTAGGAATAATCCTCACTGGATGATGGACGGGCATACTCAATACCCTCAGAAAGTCAATGTTTGGGCAGGGATAATAAATGACAGGATTATTGGCCCGTATTTTTCCGAAGAAAATCTCACAGGGGAGCTTTACTTGGAATTTTTAAGAAATGAACTCATACCTAGCCTTGCCGATATTTTTTCAAACGCCAACAATTCTAACTCACCAAATGAAAGTATTTGGTTGCAACAAGATGGTGCACCTCCGCACTATGCACGTGATGTTCGCGAGTTTTTGAATAACTGTTTTCCTAGGAGGTGGATTGGTAGACGCGGACCGATATAGTGGCCCCCAAGATCTCCAGATCTTACGCCCCTGGATTTTTTCTTATGGAGTTATTTGAAATCGAAGGTCTATGTAGATAGGCCGCAAAATCTACAAGAGTTGAAAAATCGAATTAGGATCGAAATTAACAGAATTACTCCGGAAGTTATTCGCAATGTGCAAGAGGAATGTGTCCGTAGATTTGCTTATTGTCAAGAGACTGGTGGATGGCATTTTGAACATCTTATTTATCTGTTCTATTTTGTTGGATATAAAGTTATTCTCTTATTGAAATAAAATATTAAATTTTGTTCACCCTGTACAAAAAAAAATCTAAATAATTATTATCATTGAATGCAGTATTGAAAGGCCTTTCAGATGAGGTATCACAAGACATCTATTCCGATTTAAAAAAATGACCAATTACGTCACCATGTCAAAACCAGTGACATAACCTCTTTAGAATATACATAAAAAATCGGCATTTTAAAATAAAAATCCACCTATTTCAGGATTTTTTTCAAAAGTACATGGCTTGTGAAATATCGAATTTGTTCCATAATTTTGACGCGCACTGTATAAATATACACGTGTACTCTGTGGTGTGACAAGTGAAACTGACAGGTTAGTAATAATTCCCGAAATTATATTTAAGCCAACGACACCTAACGGGTGTCACTTGGAAATTATTACAGAAGTGCCAACTGTTAGGTCAGTACCAACTGATGTTACCAGATGACGATAATATTAAGAAGAACTATTATTTGATATTGCATTGTTGTCAATTTGGATTGATATCTAAAGACAATAAATAAAAGTAGATCTCACTCAAATGGTTAATATCGTTTTTTTTATTGATGCAATTGTTTTCTAGAGATATGAAAGCCATTTCTAGGAATGTTCTATTTGATGTATGTGACTCTGTCGCTAGCACTCTCACTGAATCGTAATTCACCTAGTGGTCAAATTTATTCACATGTTCTGCCATATCACATCTTTCAGGATGCAATCTGCAGTCACTTTTATGAGAAATTATTCTGTTCGATAATGATCTTCGCGTTTGATCAATATATTGTTTATTACAACCATGACAAGGAATACTATGAATTAATTACATTTGACATTGAAAGTAATGGAGTTTTATCTTTAACTTTAGAATAAATTGATGTGTTGAAAAGGAAAACATTCTCAATTCAGAATATCTATCAGATGCGTGGCTTTAGCCGGGGAAGTAGTTGTTTTCTGTTAGACATTCACAAAAAATAACTTCATTTTAATCGTGGATTTTTCAATTCACAGAAAAATCTTTCTATCAATATTCAATTGAGAATGTTTCCCTTTTCAACATGAATACCCCACAAGAGGTTATCTTGACGATGGAAGATAGTGACTAAGGTTTATCTTTCAGTCGCAGATGATTCCACATCTGATTTTATGAACATCCTGTTTATATTTTCAACAAATCAAATTGATGTGATTGTTAAAAATGTTTTATATAATTTTTTTTCCGGGGTGTGAAACAATCTGGAGAGTTTAGGAGTGATCTCTCTCTCTTATATATGGTAATGAAGTGGAGAAAGGTTGAGTAGGGGTAGTGTAAGTTTCATTGTTGTTTGAGGCAATGCTCGAGTTATTACTGTTTGAGGCTAGTACTTCTAAGTGAGATGATGTATTATATAGAATGTTATTGAGTAATGTTATTGGATATGAATTTTCTCAGAAAAGGGTAAAGATAATATTTAAATTCTGTATATGGAATTTAGGTTCTGAGATTTTCAGTACTCTTAATTTCATTTGTTTTACCAAGTTCACTTTCATAGACTGTTTGTGATATGAGTGGTAACTCAGGTACCTGCCTGAGCAGCAGATTCCTATACCCATTTACCAGTAGCTTGTTTTCTGTTGTCCGTATAAGCTTGGCATCAAGAAATGGTACGGAATTATCGCTGTTCTCAGATATCCATAGTTTTTAACCACGAAATAAAAAAGCAGGAGGTTCTCTAATCGACGCGTATATTTTTTTATTTTTTTTAAGTATGACCACGCATAACTTTTCACAGAGTAGTCCGATTTGGATGTTTTTTCATTGGATAGGGCGTACTTTGAAGTTGGTCCCATTTGAAATCGAAAAAAAAATGCCACCCTTAAGGGTAGCAAAATGAAGGGTATTGATCGGTCACCCTCTGAATTTTGGCTCGTTAACCGATTCTAACAGGCATAACTTTGTACTGGGTTATCCGATTTAGATGATTCTTTTTTTATTGTATAGGGTATACCTCGAAGTTGGTCATATTTGAATTTGAAGAAGAATTATCCATCCCTAAGGGTTGAAAAATGGGGGATGATTGATTTTCTACGTGTGAACCGATTCTCTTGAAACTTGGCACACAAATCCAGTGGCGTAGTCAGATTTTTATTACAAAGTCGCTTCAACCTCAAATCGCTCACATTACCATACTTTCAGGAGTTATAACTGTAGAACGGAATGAGCTATTGACTTCGAATTTTCACTGTACAAGTTCCAGGTGATCTACTTTGTATCGGCAGTGTTGCCAGATTTTTAATATGTCTATAATCTAAATAAAAATTATAATCAAATACTTTGTTTCCAAAATTAAAGTTGTTGTAACTTCGTTGTTAACCAATATTTGTTTATGAAATTCTGATGGTTTTTATTTATAGCGACTACAAATCCAGTGGTGTAGTCAAATTTGAAAACAAAAATTGCCTAATAAATTTTTTTTTTTGAAAAAAAAAAAACCATAGAGTGCCTTAGAAATGAAACTAAAGTTATGAAAATTTGTGTCAAAATACAGTTTTTGATGCTTAATATAAATTTTTTTTTTTTAAGATTGAAAAATGCGTATTTACAGGGGTAGTTAATTTTAAATGGGTCATACTGTATATATATATATATATACAGTTTTTGATGCTTAATATAAAATATGATGCTTAATATAAAATATGATGCTTAATATAAAATATGATGCTTAATATAATTTTTTTTTTGAGATTGATTGAAAAATGCGTATTCTACAGGGGTAGTTCCATTTTGAATGGGTCATACTGTATATATATATATATATATATATATATATATATATATATATTTCCACATATTGAGGCGTCTTAAAAAAATTTAAAAAAATTAATATATTTTTGTTTATTATATTCTAGAACAAAAAAAAACAGTATGTATATACAGGGTGTGATCTAACTTCTTGCGTACCCGTGAATAACGTGTGTATAACGCCATTTTGTAACGACTTTCAGTGGAAAAAAAATAAAGAAAAAAGAAACAAAACAAACATGTTGTTGTCAAAAGTTTTGGTAGGTAGAAAGTTATGGGTTATTAAGGACTTCAGTTTTTTTTTATGGACCATCAACTGTTGTGCAAGAAGATTACATTCTGTGTATACGGGATTTAACGAAATCTGTTATAAAAGGAGGGGCCACATTTATTTACCAAATGGAACGAAATTTGGCACAAAAATACTTTTCATCAATGCTTAGAATGAGTTTGACCATGGGCCAAATCGGTCCAGTGGTTTCAAAATGGCGGCTGTTGAAAGATTGAAAATAAAACTCAATCTTTCATTTTCGAACCAATATCAGAAATGATGTTTTTGTTTCCAATTAAAATTTTCCATTTTTTCTGACGATGATTTGTTAGCTTGTTTGATGGCAATTTCAGAATCGATTAACAACTTCTGAAATCTACCTTTTGGCCTGGCCGCGCCATCGGTTTTTGTATTTTTTCGTTTGCCATTTAGAACCATCTAGACTTTCTGATTAAAAATGTATTGCCATGATGAAATTGATTCATTAGTGCTTGGTTGTACCTTATTTGCAAATATCAGTTGCCTATTTGCCCATTTCATGTTAAGATAAACCTACAAGCGTCGTATGAACATTTTCCAAAAAAGCGAAATACGCTAATTAGCAGTACACACATAATGGATTTTTGACAAGTATGGCCATGTGAAGATGAAACAAAAACACAAAGACCAACTCAACACGCCACTGGATTACATTGTTACATTTTTAATGAACAATACGCAAAATTGAATATTATTCTGCTTGAGCGAAAAATAATTTGGAAACAGGATTTAAGCAACATGTACTTTCTATTACAGAATATAAGAAGTCCGACCGTAGCGTGGATGGAAGTTACTCATCATCGATACCGAGTGCAGAATTTCTTTCTGCAATAAGTAGGTTAGGAGAAAGTTAACTTTTTATTATCAGCTTGAACGTGAATTCAGTCAGGCTGCGACTGTTGCGTGTGGTGTGTGAAATCGTTTGCAGGACTACTGTAAGTGTATATTTTTCTGAAATTATGTGCGTCGTGCATCGCGGAAAATAAATAGGGTGGTCATGTTTCAGGCGCGCCCTAAAACCAACACCACTTTTCTTAAATTTGATGAAAATTAGGCAGGTCTCTGAAACGTTTGCTTTCCTTGCCAATTTAATATAATAGACTCAAGAAAGAAAAATCAGTGGAAATTGTTCAACTAACAAGAATGTTTGGAATAATTATCGCAAAACTTGAACGATAGGTGATGCAATGCTGCCACTTTTTCAGATTTTCTTTCTGATTTTCACGATCTTTTGTTCATCTCCGTTTGATGTGTACGAAGGGCCACCAACATTTTTGTTTTCAAAATATTCAAAATATTGTCGACCCGAACCAATTGTTGACTCGAAGTGACAATTGTCGACCCGAAGTGACAATTGTCGACTCTTCTTCCAATTATATTGTTCTGTCATGTCCGTTGCCAGACATGAACCTGGTGTTTTCATTTCACTCCAGTAAGGGTTTTCGTTCATTTTCTATGCACCAACCTTAACATATTTGAATAATTGTAATCCAGTAAGTGTTTTTTATTAATGTTTTTATGTCAAATCTCACCAAAATGTTTTTAGATTTTTATCTGAAGATGTGTCCAACGTGACACGAAACATGTCGACAATAAATAAACCATTTTAAACCATATCATGAAGTTCTTTTGTATTGAAACAGAAACTATCGTCACTGAACTTGAAATTAGACCACAATTGTCGACTCAATTCGACAATTGTCGACTCGAATTGACAATTATTACTTCGAAATGTCATCGATTCCTGCATGTGACAATTATTTACTCGAAGAGAATTGTTTACTCGAAGTGAAAATTGCCGACTCGAATTGATAATTGTCGACTCGAATTGATAATTGTCAATGGAGGAATCGCAATACTCGGTCGTGGTGGCCTACTTGATGATAATTTCGGTGGCTTCTTCCTTAAATGGGTGTAATTTATATGATACACTTACTAGCTTATGCCAGGGCTTTGCCAGGATTGTTTCGAAATGTATAATCTTTCGTAGAGTTATCTTCGTAATTCGATAAAAAAAATGGGGAAAATGTATTTGAAATGTATCAATTTTTGACATAATGACATTAATACTTCAGGGGATGTTTGAAAATCGCGTTTTATATCTCGCCCAAACCCAAAAACAACCCATCAATGAAATTTCAGATATACAGTGCGTATGCTTTGTGAGATATATCAACTGATTTTTTTTCCCGCAGCAGTTTTCACCTCCACTGGGCTACTTGAATAACTCGACAAACTGAAAATATTACTCATAAGAGTGTTCAGTCCCTTGGAGGTGAAGCTTTTAAAGCCCCATCTAGACCATGACATATTCCCACTGAAATTTCCAAGCGTCTTCATTGATTGGGGTTAATGTTGATTGTATGGTTTTTACATTAAGGACTTCTTCAGAGTTTCATTAAAAATAAAAAAAATCGACTTGCAATGGAAGTGATGTAATCCTTCGAAGGTAGGGTTGAATATAATGTATTTTAAATCTCAGTCACACCCTGTCCCATCTAAATTTGTACTGCAGGAGACATGGTGTTTTACCCGTCATAGACTGATATGATAATAAAATAATAATAATAAGCAACCGAGAAAAATGTTTTAGAATAATCCGAAAAAAATTACCGTTTTTCAAATATTGAATAAATTTATTTTTTTGTACTCGCCTGCTTTTTGCATTTGAGAGCCGTCGCAAAACACCGCAACCTCGTGGACTTTTGTGTTTTCTTACGACACCCCCTGTAGGAGCTGTATGGATTAGTTTGATTTCCCATATATTGCCTGTCTCCTGTGATCCACTGCCTGACATTCGCAAACTCTAACGTGCTGTCTGCAGCTTAGGTCTATGTTGTATAGCCCGATTTTGTGATTATTCTCGACAGCATCCTTTGCTGTTTGGAGCAGTACTTGAATTAATTCGTTTGACGGTTCTTTTATGAGAGGCTCCCAGTGTTAATTTCTGGGTATGTTCTGACACTATTTTCGTAGTGATTTTTTGCCCTTTTCTGAATTGGTTTCGAACCGCAAAGGAAGTTATAGAACTAATGACCATCAGTGGTTTTCAGAGTGAGCTGGTGCCCAATAGTTCGGAATTCTCAGAGATATATCTCTGAGATATGTCTAAGAAAATACCAATTGTTTTTTCCCGCTGTCCAGATTATTTGTTAATCTCGATGTAAGATGAGCAATGACATCTTGAGTTGATATATTCTGCTGAAAACCATAATGTCGAGTGTTAATCAATGTATTTCTTGTAGTATAAGACACTATCCTCGACTTGAACACTTTTTCAAATATTTTGGCAATATTTGATATAACCGAAATCGGTCTATAGTTTTGCAATTTTTGGAACCAGATTTATGAATTGGTTCAATTACAGCCTTTTTGAATTGAGGAGGGCAGATTCCAGAATGCAAAATCCTACCCACATTATCCCTATAAATTTTTTTTGTTAATCCCCAAATATGTTCGATTGGATTGAACATGCAGTGATACGATGGAAGATATTATATTAATCTCTAATGGAATTCCATATTACTTAAGGAATATTGTCTTGGGGTAGAGTTGGCAAAACCCTGCTCAACAAACTGATTACTACTCTGGAATCATGGATCCAAGGCAACTATTCTTTAAATATATATTAATCAACATAAACACAGATCGAACCTGAAAAAAACTGAACATAACTATAATACGAGGCACCGACATCAAACACATTTACCTTCTGTCATGACTAAAACTATAGGTCAAATACAAATGATAAAGAAAATCAAGCCAAGCTTTTATAAAAATGCAATAAAAATTAAAAAATTATTTCTTTAATTGTTTGACCTAGGTTATTCTGTGAGTAGCAGATTCAAAATCTTGCCGCGCAAGAATACTTATTTCATATTCGCGGCAAGCTTTTGAATCTGCTACCTACACACCAATTTTGAATGGAATCGGGCTATAATCACAAAACTCGTCGCCATCTTGGAACCGCCATCTTAAATTCGTGGTTTTCAGAAAAAATCATGATCTTCGACCACAAAAACCCCCACACACCAATTTTGAATAGAATCGAACCATAATCACAAAATTTGTCCACCATATTTGATCCGTCATTTTGTTTTTTATTTAGCAAAAATTTTATAATTCATTGTCACCGAAATTATGAATAGCTGCCAAATTTCACGTTAATCGGACAACTAGAAGGGGGTCAAAATTCACTTGCAAGATTTGAACTAAACATACATACAAATGTGAAGTTAGATAAAAGCTGGTAAAAAGCTACAAGTATCTAAGTTCAAAACTCTACAATTACTTACCTGAAAATTTGAAAAATTAATTATCTCCTGCCATTTTCCATCTACCTTGAAGTTAATTATTATTTTATGATGCGTTACTATTTTTGAATTCATGTATATATTATACGTTGTCCTGACCAAATGCTTTTGACTCTCTGCTTCCTGTTGTCCCGTTATATCGTTTTCCCGTTATCCCGTTTTCCTGTTTCCCGTTTTTTCTTTATCCCGTTATCCCCTTCTCCTGTCATCCCGTTTTCCCGTTTTCTCGCTATCCCGTTATCCCGTTTTCCTGTTATCCCGTTTTTTCTTTATCCCGTTATCCCGTTATCCCCTCATCCTGTTATCCCGTTTTTTCGTTATCCCGTTATCCCGTTTTCCTGTTATCCCGTTTTTTCTTTATCCCGTTTTCCCGTTATCCCCTTATCCTGTCATCCCGTTTTCCCGTTTTTTCGTTATCCCGTTATCCTTCTTTATACCGTTATCCCGTTTTTTCTTTATACCGTTATCCGTTTTCCGTTTTCCCGTTTTCCCGTTATCCCGTTATCCCCTTATGCTGTCATCCCGTTATCCCGTTTTCCCGTTTTTTCGTTATCCCGTTATTTGACGTTTCATGTCACGTCACACGGGAACGCGGGCGAACGAGATAAAAAGTCCTATGTCCGTCTCCTGGTTCTAAGCTACCTCCCCACCAATTTTCAGCCAAATCGGTTCAGCCGTTCTTGAGTTATAAAGAGTGTAACTAATGATTTTCTACTATATGAATTTAATTTATACTTCAGTCTAAATAACACATACTCACATAAACACGTAGAACGCTCGGAACTGGAGCAAGATATAGATATACTGACTATCCCACTACACAGGAGCATACATATGAACAATGCTCAGTAGACGATAGTGGGGACGCTACGGAGCATCGCACAAAGAGGAGACCGAGAACGTGTATCTGAATTCTAAATAAACAAATAATTTGCAATAAAATAATATTGCGGCTATAAATTGATGTGAGCTATCCTATCTTTCAAGTTAGATCTACGAAGGCGTAGAAGTGCCACACTTTTTTTTATTTTACAATTCCGACTTACAAGTCGGAATTCCGACTTGTATCTCGGAATTCCGACTTGAATTCCGAGATAAGTCGAATTCCGACTTATAAGTCGGAATTCCGACTTACAAGTCGGAATTCCGAGATACAAGTCGGAATTGTGAAATAAAAAAAGTGTGGCACTTCTACGCCTTCGTATAGATCAAACTGCACACGGTGTGCAAATTTGATTGAAATCGGTTAAGTAGTTTAGGAGTCCATCGCGGACAAACAACGTGATGCGTAATTTATATATATATATATATATATATACATATATATATATATATATACATATATATATATATATATATATATATATATATATATATATACGTATATATACGTATATATCTGTATTTTGGTCTTTTATCTTATAAGAAATGAAATGCATAAAGCACACAAAGTCGTCTTCACAAAAGGTTCAATATAAATTGAAACACAATTGGTAGACCGACAGGCGAAAAACAACTACTTTCCTAGCAAATACCACGCAGAACGTTGAATGATATTCACCTGACAATTCATGCAAACTTCCATATAAATGGATATTGTTCGCAAATGTTTCTTTCTGATAAGCTCGATTATGTTTAGGTTTATGCATTTCATTTCCAAACATAATCGAGCTTATGATATTTCATATCATTATATTTTTTTCAATATTCATATATTTCATGAATTATGGTACACGCTTCGCACAAATTTCGACTTTTTGAATGGAACATTTGTTTATTGTTTATTTCTACTGTTTTTTCTGCCTTTTCTTAAAAAAAAAAACGTGTGCGGTCGGGGGACCCCTGTCAGGAACGAAGTTCCTTACGCTTTTTCTTCAACTCCGAATGTAATTCGATATGGAGATTTATCATCACGTAAGGAAAAAGCGTTATGCTTCCTCCATGCGACTTTCTCTTTCGCTATAATCTGTATATTTTTATTTTTCTATCATTTTTTCATTGCAAATAATGTAAAGTATGGAATTAAATCCAAAAGATTAAATATTTTATTTATTAAAATCCACCATCGTATGAGCACCTGCTAGACGCTTGACACACAAACTCGTATATAAAGAGAGAGAGAGAGAAAGTCACATTTTTCTTACGTGACGATTTCTACCAGTCAACACTTGCCGCAAGCCGCTTAAAGGAACTTCGTTCCAAAAAAAGTTATCAAAGGTTTAGTCCATTATAGTGCGCCAGGGAGCTTCATGGCATTCCTTCACCTGTCTGGATATTCCTTCTTTCGGGTTTGTTAGTGACAATTAAGTCTGGCAGCCTTGAAAATGCTGATCCGCTCAATTAGTGGAGCCCTCATTTTGTTTGTCCTGGAACACAGCAGGATAGCAAATATTTTCCCTTGGATGGCAAATATTTCTCCCCGCGTAGTATAATCTAGCATCCGTTTTATGTTCGGTTTTGGACCCGTCCATGTACTACTCCTGTTTTTACCGAGCATGTTCTTGGAGTTTGTTTTCCACTCTCCACGGTTCATTATTCATACAGCAAGGTTTATTTTGGAAGTTGTGGTGTCAATTTTTGAAGAACAACCTCCACAGGATAAGCAATTCACGCATGACCAATCTCTTGTTACTTGATGAATTTGCCTCCTTCCCCATTATAACGAATTGTGGCAGAGTACCTCCATTGCTACTGTTGGTGTCATTCTCATCGTCCCTGTTATACCGTGCTGTACCTTGCTCCTCTTATTCATATCTGTTGGTTGTTTCATATTTGTCCATCATGCCAGAAATTCATATGTGTGCGTCTGGTAGAGATAAATGTTTCCTGAACTAAAAGGACTAGGTCATCTTCCTTTTGTTTCAAACATATCCTGCCTTTTTTCGCGATTTAACATAATGCTGTTTCTGTTGCCTCGCCTGCTCTATATCCATAATTCTGGGTGCACTGGTTTGGGCGCTATTGAAATCTGCCTACTTTTTCGAGAGTATTCGCTTTAAATGAAATTGAACTTATTGCTCTCTGCGTCCGGTTCTCCGAGGCTCGGGCTCCAGTTAACCATGCTTTTGGTCTAGAACCAAATTCGCTCTCAGGCAAAAGGTCAGGACACTGATTTGTTGAAAATATAAACAGGATGTTCATAAAATCAGATGTGGAATCATCTGCGACTGAAAGATAAACTTTAGTCACTATCTTCCATCGTCAAGATAACCTCTTGTGGGGTATTCATGTTGAAAAGGGAAACATTCTCAATTGAATACTGATAGAAATATTTTTCTGTGAATTGAAAAATCCACGATTAAAATGAAGTTATTTTTTGTGAATGTCTAACAGAAAACAACCACTTCCCCAGCTAAAGCCACGCTGGACATTGAACTACATCTGATAGATATTCTGACAAAGCCCTAACTCAAAAGAAAAAATTTGCATTTTTATTCAGATAGTTATTTGATTTTCTATTCCAGTCTTAATTAAGAACTCATAAAGATGAATGAGGCAAAGAAGAATGTTTTCCAAAAGAGAGTACTCACCAGAAATCATTCGTAACATTGACGCAGGAGAGACATCGCATTCACTAGGTCTTCAATACATTTTTGTCGACGAAAATCTATTTCACGCTTCCACGATCATCAGGAAGACCGGAAGAAATGGGAAACACATTTTCAAGAAGCAATCTCACAAGAGGTTATCTTGACGATGGAAGATAGGGACTAAAGTTTATCTTTCAGTCGCAGATGATTCCACATCTGATTTTATGAACATGCTGTTTATATTTTCAACAAATCAATCTATCATACCCCATGACAGGTTTTAATGTCAGAAAACACTAATTTCAAAGTGTCTCTCCAGAAGAAATGATTCTAACTTTTTCCATCTTTGCAAAGTGAGATTGCTTCTTGAAAATGTGTTTCCCATTTCTTCCGGTCTTCCTGATCATGGAAGCGTGAAATAGATTTTCGTCGACAAAAATGTATTGAAGACCTAGTAAATGCGATGTCTCTCCTGCGTCAATGTTACGAATGATTTCTGGTGAGTACTCTCTTTTGGAAAACATTCTTCTTTGCCTCATTCATCTTTATAAGTTCTTGATTAAGACTGGAATAGAAAATCAAATAACTATCTGAATGAAAATGCAAATTTTCAATTTCAGATTTTTTCTTTTGAGTTAGGGCTTTTTCAGAATATCTATCAGATGTAGTTCAATGTCCAGCGTGGCTTTAGCCGGGGAAGTAGTTGTTTTCTGTTAGACATTCACAAAAAAAACCTTCATTTCAATCGTGGATTTTTCAATTAACAGAAAAATCTATCTATCAATATTCAATTGAGAATGTTTCCCATTTCACTATTGTGGAAGTGCTGGATAAATACCTTTCTAGAAGATTGTATGGTCTGAATGAGTTCACTATCCATTTTATCTTTTCCACATCCACTACTATTTTTGCTGCCTATCTGTTCTCTATGGATGCCCATTTCAAGGGTTGCAGCTCTGAATTATTTCAGATTTCCAGTGTTAGACTTGTTGTGACCATGAAAAAGTCTTATTCCCCAAGACTGCCCACTACTACTACCTATAAAATAGGTGTATGTTGTGTCGAATTTCCATAAAAAAACAATTTTTTTCCTGGCTAATGTCTCGACAAACATTTGATTACAAATTCAATGTATAATCGTGCAAAGTCCTACAAGCTTAGTTTGCAAATGTTTGTTATGAAATGGATTAATATTAACCACCTTATTTGGGCTGACCACCTGCTGACTGGTTTCAGGGTATTTGTCCATCATTAGTACAAGGTTGGTGATGAATGTCCACTCCCAAACCAAAAACCGAATATTTTGTTCTAGCACTCTACCCATCACAGCTTTGCTCACGATGTTCAGAATTCAGAAAGCATAATGTACTCATGTAGATAACTATGGGTTGTATCATTATACAATGCTATGGGTAAATATTACCCATATTTTTGTCGCTTTTTGGAATATAATATGTACAATATATGTGCAATTGTTTTCCTCAATATGAGTGTCGCTGTCGCCCAAACCGCTAGCCAGGTGCTAGTTGGCATGTAGGCGACTAGGCAGCGATGTTCCATTCTCGCAAAACCCAACTTAATTGTTATATATCTTGGTAACCCTGTCCAGGTAGCTCTCTTTCACAGTGTTTTAGTTATGTGTTGTAGACCAATTCGTAGACATTGCCGTATGCCCCAGTGATAGGTCTGCTAGCAACCTCGTTAGGTTCGTTTGCAAGCTCAGCAGGTGGCTTTCCAAATTTGTCTTCTTCTGCAATGATCTCAATCAGTTTTTGTATTTGTACGGAATTGTGAATCTGGGAGGAATCTCCTCTGCAGAGCTCTAATAATTCAATATATTGATTAAATAAAAAATGTCCTGCCTGACTCAACCGGTCCCGAATTTGAACGAACTTCCATCTCGCCACGCCATGCCTTTAATGGCTCAAATATTGTTTGCCTCCGGTGATCCAGTATCTCACATCTACAAAGAATGTGGTTCTTCTGTGTGTGTGTTCCATTTTCATAAATATTTTATCTGAATCTGCATGCTTTGCACTGCGACGGCACACTCATTGTGCACTTTCTAGTAATATATTAATCTAAGTACTCAAGTAACGGAGGCTTTGTGTGAGCTATAAAAAAACTCGAGAAACTACATAAAATGAAACCCCTACTACCTGCCATGGTGTGTTGTTGGTACATCAACATCTAAAGGAAATTATAGGAAACTTTTCACAGTTTATTGCATTGAAGAAATAGAGGGGCTTATTCTGCTACAAAAACCAATACGTGTGGAGTACAAAATAAAAGCAAGTAGAATTAATTCTTATATTAAACTACAAATGATAAATATAAAAAACTACAAACACTGAATTGCCTCACCAGATTATTCCCGAAAGTATCCAAGTCATCAAAAATAATCATTACGTCAATATTGAAGGAATGTTATAGGCAACATCATGAACGATTTGAATGATTCCACATATAAATTAGTTTTTTCGATTTTCAAATGATTTTCTTTTACCCGAAATGAAGAGGTAGAAAGTGAAAAAACTATTCAACACTGAAGAAAGAAGAGAATTTAGTGAGAAAAAAATATTTTCCAATCCTGTCGACTGGGATTTCCAATTAAAGCTGATCGAATCTACAATGAAGGCTGTACTCAAGCTTGACCTTATTTTCAATATTAATGGTAATTTTATTGGAACTGTTTCGCAATATTTATTGATTAATTAATTGAGGGTTTTTATGTCCTCATGTGATAACGCGGTACGGGAGACCTAAAAATTTCTATCCATTCCATTGAAATGTTTGTTGGGTTCAGTCTCTAATGTGAATCCAATAAAAATGTATTTGATATACCTACTTAGATATACCTAGTATCTAGTATTGAAAAATAAATCATATACATTTTTACGTTTATCTTTCTGGAAAACGATAAAAACTCTTATATTAAATAATATATTCGCCGGTGCACCCTTGAGTGGCCAAGAGTAACAACAATCATTTCATAAGAAATCTATATATTTTTTGAATTAACGCCGTTGATACTTCCATATCCATATTAAAGTGAAGATAATATTATCTCCCCCTGAAGAAGTTATTATATAGCGAAACACGCGTCTTGGTTTTGTTAAACCAATTCAGTGAATATCATATATACAGGGTGTTAGTGAATAAGTGCGACAAACTTCAGGGGGTGATTCTGCATGAAAAAATAATGACAGTTTGCTATATAACTTTTGTCCGCAAATGCTCCGTTTTCCGAGATACGGGGTGTTAAAGTTTTTCTTAAAAACTGACTATTTATTTATTGCTCTGAAACCGGTCGAGATTTGCAAATGAAATTTGATGACTTTCAAGAGGTGGTTATTGCGCATTTTTTGACAAGCAATTAAGAATATTATGTTCATCATTGGTTCGCATACAGGTAATGATCTCAATTTTTGTGAAGAAAAAATGCTACGCCACTGGGATATTCCAAATTAAAGATCATTTTTGAGTTCCTCGTTCAATTTGTGACAAAAAAAAATTTCCTGCCTTTTTTCGTATGGGGCACCGTTTTTATGCAAAAAAATAAAACATCTTAACGCGTATTTGTCATTACTTTAATACATTATCTAGTAGCGATGCTAGTAGGCTACTGTCAACATTCTGTTAAATACGAATATTTCAACGAAATGTCAAATTAGCGTTTCTTCATTTTCAAGCTTTTAGTTTGGTATAACATTATTGATAATAAGTAATTTTTTTTTTATCGAAAATAATGGAAAATTCTACAAATGCGGAATTGTCAGACATGCATTTTGTCTGTGGTCGAAGTAATGGAAATGGTCGGCAAACTCGACGATTGTATGCCGAGTTGTATCCCGGCCGTAGGGTACCCCATCACACAATATTTGCTCGTCTTCACCAATGTTTGCGCGAAAATGGTACATTTAGAAGAAGCAGTTCTCGAGTTAATTGCGGAGTCACCTGGAACAAGTACTCGAAAAATTGCCAACATACTGAATGTAAGCAACTTTATTTATTTAAAATTCTTAAAGAACAGCATTTGTATCCGTTTCATACGTGTGCAAGCTCTACTACCTAGAGACTTTTTTCCGCGCCTAGTTTTTTGTCATTTTTCATCAAATCGCTCAAATTCCTAATTTTTCAAATGACGTTTTGTTCACTGACGAGGCTAATGTTGGACGACAGTGTATACGAAATTTCCATAACAATTACCTCTGGGCTGAGGAAAATCCACATGGAATCTTTGAAGCTCATTTTCAGCCTCTGTTTTCAGTGAATGTATATTTCCTTCCACAACGACTAACAGGCGACTCCTACCTTAATTTCCTACAGGAAGAGTTACCTGTTCTTCTTGAAGAAATTCCTCTACAGCTGAGACAACACTTCTGGTTCATGCACCAGTCCATTTTAGCATTATTGTACGTAATCACTTAGATACAGTATATCCAAATCGTTGGATAGGTAGGGGAGGTACGGAACATTGGCCTGCTCGATCTCCTGATTTAAATCCTCTAGATTTTTGCATTTGGGGTTTTCTTAAGTCATTAGTTTATTCCACTCCCTTCGAAAATGTTGAAGACCTGAGGAATCGAATTATAGCCGGCTGTGAGACAATAAGAAATACACCAGGAGTATTTGCGCGATTACGACAATCAATGAGGCGAAGAGTTGAATCTTGTATCACGTCTGAGGGAGGTCATTTTGAACATTTGTTGAAGCTTTGCGCCTATTTATTTATTGGTGTTATTTTCTGTTATTGTTCTGGTTTAACGTTATTGTATTAGATAGTTCTTGACAATGTATTGAAGAAATAAAAAATACGCGTTAA
Organism: Gonioctena quinquepunctata; assembly: GCA_018342105.1. Classification (NCBI taxonomy): domain Eukaryota; kingdom Metazoa; phylum Arthropoda; class Insecta; order Coleoptera; family Chrysomelidae; genus Gonioctena; species Gonioctena quinquepunctata. Next base: position 147,471 of record JAFIRS010000100.1, on the reverse strand, counting down.
GATGTTTTATTTTTTTTGCACAAAAACGGCGCCTCATACGAAAAAAAGGCAACAGAGATTTTTGTCACAAATTGAACGAGGAATTCAAAAATTACGACAAACGTCTGAAACGAGCAATTGCCAAATTATTTAAGTTTAGGGTCACCCTATATATTTGGGCAGTCCTATATTTTTTGTGATGAGTAAAACAATGCAAAATTATAATAATCATTCATATTTTATTAACAAATCGTCGTGGGCGCAAGGATATTGAAGTACCTGTAGTTCTTAAATTAATCGTTTTAGACCACAAGTGTGATAGTTTGTTGGAATCGTTTTATCGGGAGGAACAAGGAAATGCCAAAATATAGAGGTAGTCCCATTAATAATTGTGAATCTGATGTCACGCGTCCGAAAACAAAAAGCTCATTTGGTAACATAATATCAAAAATAGCTGCACCAATTGCTTTAATTCACAACACCAAAATTACAATTCTCTACTACTCTCGAGTTCCGAGATATTCCCTGTCTTATTCGTCGTTTATATATACATATATAATTTCCTTCTTTCGTCCCATACGTACCATGAAAATGGTAAACGAATAGTTTCATTTACTAACCCACTTAGGCGGCTTCATACATTAACAAGGAGATAAGATGATAAGAGTGTTTAACAATGATAATTATTCGAAAAAGAAAAATACATTGGCGCCCTGCTTCATATTCAAACATTGGAGTTTCAGTTGAAATAGTAAATTCGATAGATGTTCACAGAGATTTAGAATGGCATGGAATAATGAACTTGTAGCAGAGCCGTAAATTCGAAAAATATTTAGTTTCTGGGCAGCTTAGTGAAGTCATCTGGAGTTATTATTATGAATTATTTTGAAAAAATGTTCCACACTATTTGTGAATGTTCGGATTGAAATAAAACCAACAAAAATACTTTTTTTATTTCATCTAAAACAGACAAGATGGTGTGAAAATGTTTTCTTATTGTGTGATTGTTTAAAGTTATAGAATAGAATGTCATTGTAAGTATTATAAGTTGACAATGCCCCATAACTAGTTGGTAAGACAATTGGTCGTGTCTTTCATTCAGTAAATACATAACACTTATCTCCTAGATATACATATATAGTCACTCTTTTTCCATACTGTGTGAATAATCTTCAGTATGTTGGATAATATCTCTTTTTCCTCTTAACTCTCTTTTCTTTCTTCTCAACTCTCTTTGAAGTTTCTCTTTTAACTTTTTTTCTGGCCACAGACGATACAGGAAGATTTTGGGAAGGAACTGTATTTTTCTTCAAAATCCCAAGAGCCCGTCGTCCGTCTATAGATTCACTCAATCCTAAATTAGTTTCTCACGGAAAATTATGAAAACTTATTCCAGTGCAACGGGATCGTTTTGCCCAAGAGTCACATTGAGGTAGACAACAATAATGATTTGAACTTGAATCACACATTTTTTTCACTCGAGGACGTACAATAGTCAACAGAACCAGGTAAACCAGAATTTCATTGAATGTCAACAATCACAAGAGATTCGACAAGTTTTAAATATGCAATGGCTAAAATCATATACATATTAATGTTTCAAAAAGTGAACAATATACTTATGTATAGTTTTAAAATTCGACACCAGATGGAGTAACCGTTATTTTGAATTCCCAATTTTGAGTAACTAATTTTGAGTCGGCGCCAAACAAACAAACAAGCAAATTAATTACGTAAAGCGTAAAATGCAGCGGGGTTCGCGGCGGCGGCGCGTCCCTTCGCCGGAAATTGCCGACCGTTCTTGAAGTCAATATCAGCGAGACAGCTACCCGAATGGGCTCACACGTAAGGGCACACGTCGTTGAGAGTGGTCGTGCGCGTTTTATGTTATTTTGATTTGATAATTTATGATCTTTGTTGATTGATTGATTGTTTGCGCCGACTTAAAATTAGTTACTTACATTAGTTATGAAGACTAAAAAGGTTCATCTTATTTTTTGCTTTTCAGTTTCGTTTTTCGTCGTTTAATTTTTTGATAAAAAGTTTTTATTTTCAAATTTTTTGTGGCTAAAATCTACTAATTACTACCTACTTAATTTGGATTACTTTCAAAATACTTACTTATGCACCTTACTATTAACTGTATATTTCGTCTACGTTGAACTTTGTATTTTTTGTGACGACTATTACAAATTCACTCACCCCTTCAGGGACGGAATTTCTGAAAATACTGGAACACATTTTTCTTTATTTGTAACAAATACCTCAAATACCAATCTTCATGCCCCTTACTTCAAAACTAACAGAACTCTAAAACTTTCACCTCTCTGATACTAGAGGTTGCATTTATAAAAACACCGAAACATGTATTTCTTTATCCCGTACAAAGACCTCAAATACCAATTTTTATGAACCTAATTTGAAAACTAACGGAACTCCCATACAAACTTTTCCCCTCTATTTCACCCCTTTAGGGGTTGATTTTCAAAATAACTGAAATACATATTTCTTCTATTTGTAACAAAGGCTTCAAATATCAATTTTCATGACCCCAACTTGATAACTAACGGAATTCCTATACAAACTTCCAATCCAAATTCATCCCTCATTTCAACCCCTATTTCACCCCTTTAGGGATTGCATTTTCAGAAATACCGAAACACGTATTTTTTATTTGTAACAAAGACCCCGGAAATACCAATTTATATACAGACTTTCAACCCCCATTTTACCCCTTTAGGGTCAAATTTTCAAAAACCCTGAAACACATTTTCATTTGAGAAGAAGTGCCCAAATACTGATTTCCATGACTCTAATTTCAAAACCAACTGTACTTTCACTTCCACCCCCTTTATCATACACCTTGTAATTATATATGTACATATTACCCCAAACACGAGGTAGCCGCTATGAACCGTTGAGGAGATCCCTCGACTGTCTTCCATTACCATCATAAGATTAATTCCGGGCCTCCATAGTGTTAGCATAGCATACATATATGTGTGCTATTTCAACAGAATCGGTTCACAGGTGTAAAATCAATAAATCTCCTATTTTTCTACCCTTAGGGGTGTAGTTTTTTATTTTCAAATTCAAATGGGACCAACTTACAAGCATACCCTATACAATGAAAAAAGAATCAACTAAATCGGAAAACCCAGTACTAAGTTATGCTTGGTAGAATCGCTTAAGAAGTAAAAATTCAGTGGTAAAAAGTTAGGCGTGGTCATACATAAAAAAATATACGCGTCACCTAGAGAACCTCCTCCTTTTTCTTTTCGTCGGTTAATAAATAGTGGAAAAGTATTTTTTTCAATCAGTTTTATTATTCCCTATTTGAAATCAAACTGCTGAACGTGTTTGGTTTCATAAGCACAGCACACTTACCTAAGGAATACATCTTCGAAACACTTTGGATAAACTTCCAGAAACGCTGAAATTTTAACAATTTTAGATTTGGCAGTTTTGGGGATATGTTTTGATGCACATTTTTGGAAATATTTTCAGAACCAGCCAACATGAAATTTTGCAAAAAAAAAGTTTTTGAATATAAAGGCCACAACGTTTTTTCTATTTTTCCAAACTCCGACTTTGAAGTCAGAATTTAGTTTTTCCGACTTAGAACTCGAACATTTCGACTTCAAACTTGAAAATTCCGACTTCAAACTCGGAATTCAAAATTTGTAATCAATTTTTGGAGCACTTTCCGACATCCGATTGAGCTGAAATTTGGCAGGTGTCCATAATTCCGGCGACAATGCAGTATGAATATTTGTTAGAGAAAAACTCCAAGATGGGGACGAGTTTTGTGATTATGGTACGATTCGATTCAAAATTGGTATGTGGGAGTTTTCGGGAACGGAGATTGTGAAACGTTTTGTCAAAATTCAAAAATTCAAGATGGCGGACAAGTTTTGTGATTATTGACCGGTTCGATTCAAAATTGGTATGTGAGGGTTTTCGGGGTCGGATATTGTGAAACGTTTTGTCAAAATTTATAAATTCAAGATGGCGCAAAGTAGCGGAAGAGTTTTGTGATTATGGTACGATTCGATTCAAAATTGGTATGTGGGAGTTTTCGGGAACGGAGATTGTGAAACGTTTTGTCAAAATTCAAAAATTCAAGATGGCGGACAAGTTTTGTGATTATTGACCGGTTCGATTCAAAATTGGTATGTGAGGGTTTTCGGGGTCGGATATTATGAATTTTTTGCCAAAATTTATGAATTCAAGATGGCGGCTCCAAAATAGCGGAAAAGTTTTGTGATTATGGTTCGATTCTATTCAAAATTTGTATGTGGGAGTTTTCGGAGTCGGAAATTATTAATTTTCTGTCAAAATCGAAATAGCGGTTCATCAAATTTTTGTTATAGAAATGATGGCGGACGAGATTTAGGTTTATGGTCCGATTCGGTTCAAAACTGGTATGTTGGGGTTTTCCGGGTCGAAAATTATGCATTTTTCTTCAAAACTCATGAAATCAAAATGGCGGCTCCAAGTACTAAAGAGCACAAAATAAAATAATAAAAAATCTTTTTAGACAAGCTTTTATTCAAATGCACTAAAAAGTAAAAAATAATTGCTTTGGATGTATGACGTAGGTTATCCTGTGAGTAATAGATTTAAAAGCTTGTCGCGCAAAGTTTTCAGTTCGAATACAAAAGCGACAAGCTTTTGAATCTATAACTCACGGAATAACCTACGTCACATATCCAAAGCAATTATTTTTCACTTTTTAGTGCATTTGAATAAAACCTTGTCTTTGAAAATGTTTTTCATTAGTTATTTTTTTACATTACATTTATTTAGTTTCACTTTTTAGTTCGTTCGTTTGTTACTTTGCTAATCTTGCAAGATAATTTTGACCGACTTCTAGTCGTCCGATTAATTTGAAATTTGGTAGATGTTCATAGAGAAAAAAATAGAATGGCGGCTCCAAGATGGCAGACGAGATTTGTAATTATGGTCGATTTGATTCATAATTGGAATGTGGGGGTTTTCAAGGTTTGTCAAAATTCACAAATTCAATATGGCGGACGAGTTTCGTGATTATGGTCCGATTCGATTCAAAATTGGTATGTGGGTGTTTTCGGGGACGGAGATTGTGAAATGTTTTGTCAAAATTCAAAAATTCACTTCTGTCACGTGTAGTGAGTTGCTCGCTTTTTTTTCTGACACATCTGATTCTTTAGCTCGATTGATGGCAATTTCACAATCAATAAATCAATTCTGAAAACTTCCTTTTCGAATAGCAGTGCCATCGGATTTTCATTTACGGAATCCTGAAAATGAAATCCAAATAAATAATCCGATGGTGCGTCCTATCGGAAGAGATAGGTAGACAAACAATTGCTGGCAAATGGATGACGTTCGAACAAAAATCAATGATTCATTGAAAAACATAAATATATTTAACGGTGTTGTTTTTGTGTACATCTCAGAGGAAGATTCTTCATAAGCAAGTTGTACATTATTAGAACGAAAATGGAAATTTGTTAATGCGTCTTGATTTCAAAAATTTATAGGAATTCAATAACAAAACTTTTTTGTTCCCCGAAAATGTATTACTACACGAATCTCTTATCAAAATAATTATTTACCTAACGAGTGAAATTGGTACTTTCCCCTTAAGTGCGGAAATATAATTTATACAACAAGAATATAAAACGACTCTTTTTTGCACGCGCGAGAAGTTTTCATAACGAGCCGTAGGCGAATTATGAATCCTCGCAAGTGCAAAAAAGAGGTTCGAGTTGTATACATGATTTTTTCCAATACTTTGGTTTTTTAATATAAAAATGAAAATACACTTTATTATTAACGTTTTGAAAGCAAACGTCCAATTTTTATTGTTTTGGCAGTGACAGTGACATTAAGCAAAATTATTTCAGTTAATCGCAATACATACCTCCAGGAAAAATTAGAACAAATATTAGGTTAGAAAAATCGAATTTAAACGGTTTTCTTCACATAAAGGATTCAATATAAAATTGAACCAGAGAAAGGTAGATCTCAGGTGAAAAACAACTACTTTCCTGGCAAATACCACGCAGAACGTTGAATGATATTCACCTGAAAATCCATGCATACTTCCATATAATAACAATGGATATTGAATGCAAATGTTTCTTTCTGATAAGCTCGATTATGTTTAATTTATGTCGTGTTCACCTAACAATCCGCATACCGGTTTCAGGCTTCTTGGCCCTCATCAGTACGGAGTAGTCAACCAGCCAAAGGTCCAAAGAACTCTGGCTGAAGTGAGACACAACGTAAACAAACCATCATCGATCTTGTAACACCTGTAGGTACGCCGGAAAAGATAAACTTCAACTGGCGGTACCTAGTGACAGAAAGAAACACCCGAAAATCTCCCACCTCGATAGGTTTCAAATAAAAGATTCCTTCTCGTAGAAATGTGCCCGTCTAGCATATAGTGAGAGATAAGTGCCATGTGAAGTGGAATGAATAGAAAAATCGAATTTAAACGGTTTTCTTCACATAAAGGATTCAATATAAAATTGAACCAGAGAAAGGTAGATCTCAGGTGAAAAACAACTACTTTCCTGGCACATTTCTGACGTAAGTATTGGAAAAAGTACTTTACCGCACTAGAGCGGAAAAGTACTTCTTTCCACACGACAAATCATTAAAACAAGTGCGTTTTTCCATATAATCGTGAAAAAATAATATAATTAATAAAATATCAATATATTAATTATGATAATCAATGCAAAAAATATGTATTACGAATCGGTAGTTTGTGACGAAAGAATCATAAAAATTGAACATGAACATGAATAATTTATGAACAGTTACATACCTCCATAAAAGATTAGTTGTCGATTTCATTTTCTTAACTTCTGTGGATGAAAATGAAGTAAAAGGATCCGCACCTGGAATTGACGGACGGTTAAGGTTCTGAGGGAAACATCGGAAGATATTTTATATTCGATTCTAAATTATGTTTGGGAAAGGTCTGATAACTGAAAGCACTATCGATATTTTGCCGACGTTTCGACTTTTATATATTTATCTTCAGTGCACTACAATATAAAACATGTATCATTGTATATTGTCAGATTAATATTCTGTTAACAAAACAGATGTAGATACAGTAACAAAATATGATATATGCATATAAATATGTAGGTATATAATATATATATATATATATATATATTTAAAAATTTTAATTTATATATATATATTAATATATAAATTTATTTAACGAATATATAGGAAACACTCGATAAAAAGGAGCGACTGGCCTCTGTTTGTTGACTCTGTTGATTTGTCGTTTTCTACCAAGTGTTGTTAATCCTTGCACTTCTCCACCGTACTGATGAGGGCCGAGAGCCCGAAACACGTGTCTACGGTTAACACTTTCCTCTGCGGGCTATGTCCATTAAATTCCTTCCATTTTATTTTTAACAGTCCCCTCGATATTACTCTATTTCATATATATATATATATATATATATATATATAAGATTCTTTTCTTTCCTCTCTTTTCACGGGGATGTTGTTAGGAAGAAATTGTTCACAAATGAAGCTAACAACCAGAATTTGGAAATACATTCCTCTCTTTTTCGTGAATTAGTAATTTCTCCTTAAATGTTCTTATGATTGATAAGGTATATGATACCATAGGCGACCAAAATATGATATTTTTACTGAGTGTAGGGAATAATCTATATAGGGAGTTTTAGCTGGTTTATTAGAGGTATTGGGCAACAATTGTGTCTTTAATTTCCAACAATTTCTGTGTTTTCAGAATCAAATTGATGTCGAAAAGGGAAACACTCTCAATTGAATATTGATAGAAATATTTTTCTGTGAATTGAAAAATCCACGATTTTTCTGTGTGCTCTGCCAGGCCTGTTTTATCAATTGATTCAAGGAGGTTTTCAGGTCTTACACCCCCTTTATGTTCGACAAGTCTAGTTTTTATATATCGTACAGTCTGTCTGATGTACACTTTGTTACAATCGGCACACGGTACTTCAAGATATATTGGTGTTTCGGACTTTAATTTGGAGAAGTGTTTCCATTTTAAAACGCTATCTTGAAAGGGACGCCTGTAAATATTTGTTTATTTTTTTCTGAGAAACCTGATATGTATGGAATTTTGAGAAAAAAAAACCGATTCCCATCTAGCATCACCGAGCAAAATGCTGCGCACAATTGTCTACAAGTAATTAAGTAGTACCATTCCCACCTAAGAGGTACGAAGGCGTAGAAGGGCCAACAACAAAATATATTTTTTAAACATTTAGAATTGCCACTTTGAACTGACAATTGTCACTTTGAAGTGATAATTGTTTTTTAAACATTTAGAATTGCCACTTTGAACTGACAATTGTCACTTTGAAGTGATAATTGTCAGTTTGAACTTATAATTCTCACTTTGAAGTGACAATTGTCACTTCGAAGTGACAATTGTCACTTTGAACTGAAATTGTCACTTTGAAGTGACAATTGTCACTTCGAAGTGACAATTGTCAGTTCGAAGTGACAATTGTCAGTTCAAAGTGACAATTGTCAGTTCAAAGTGACAATTGTCACTTCACAGTGACAATTGTCAATTCAAAGTGGCAATTCCAAATGTTCAAAAAATATATTTTGTTGGCCCTTCTACGCCTTCGTAAAGAGGAGCGTTTCACGTCGCAGCAAAGTGTTCGGTTGGGAATATGCATGTGAAAATGCTGCGACGCTTTGCTCGATGCTGCTAGATGCAGCAATGTCTTTATCTTGTTCTTTGAAAAGTATTTTGTTTATTAATTTCGATGAATGATTGTTTTTTTTTTCAGGAAGGTTTTAATAGCTTTGAGATTGGGTGTGATAGCCGTAGAGCTATGAATTTCAGAATTTCATTTTGTTTTCGAGTGAAGGAGTCTTCAGAATAAAAAATCGGGATTTTCTCAGAAAAAGTTGAGGTATTGTAATCTGTAATGATTTTGTTCTTGCTTGTTTTTATAATGGCAACATCTAAAAAGGATAACCTGTAGTTTTGTTCTTTTTCAACAATGAATTCAAGGCGTATTTTATATTATCAACTTGATTCTCAGGAAAGGACAATGACTTGCAAAATTCGAAATTGTATATATTATTCTCATTTTCAAAACGGTGGATAAATTCAAACGAATTCTTGACGACTTGAGTTTCCTGCCTGTTTCCAAAATAGATTTTAAAGAATGAATAAGTGAACTGATGTTCTTTTGCTAATCTGATAATATAGAATTATGTATATCTTTATTGGCTATTTCAGAAGATACACGTTGTACTTCAAGAAACGAGAATAATTAAATCTCCTTAAACTTCGTATACAGGATAAAAGACTGCCAGCAGGACAAACAAAACTGATGATATATTTGCACCTTTTTCAGATTTAGTAATCGTGATAACATTTTTATAAATTCGGTCGAACAAATAGTTCCAATATTTGCATGCCAAAACTCATTTAATTTTTCAATATCGAAAACGCTCATAAATCAGTCGAGATTATGATGTGAAATCAACAACCTGGAATGAAAATGTGGGCGGATTTCTATCAAGCGAACCTTTTTTCGGATAATATACGATATTCGGAGATATCGCTGGTAAAGTTGAATATGGATGTGAAGAAAGATTTTTTTCAAAACTATCAGATATGATCTCCAATTTAACCATATGTTTGTCTTTATGTATTCCTGAAAACCTACCGTATTTCCTTAAACATAGATTACCCGTATTTTGTCAAGGAATGTTCCAAAAAACTTCAACCATAAACTACAGTTCTTCCAAAAATATCCGAGGAAATTATATATGCAAACTACTTCTATATCATCTGCTTGAGCATAGGACACATATTTCGTAACGCTTGTTGATTTTCAATGTCAGTTACTGTGTTGAGACTGCTGTCGGAGAAAGTCTAGAAGAAAGAAGAAAGTAGATTTTTAACGTTGACCCTGTTTTTTAACTTGTAATTTCATCGACTAACGGACACGCTCTTTGCTAGATTGCACGACAAATATTCCAAGCTGTGATGAAATTCTGAAGTGGTCATTTGAAAAACTTGAAGTGGAGGAAGGTATAACTGAAAACTTTTTATTCGTTTAGTGAAGTGAGAGAACATTTTACGTAACACACGAATTACAGAAGTTCTAGATGATAGAGAATGTTTCAAGCGAGTTCCTCAAGACGTTAGAAAAAAAACCGATGGCGTGGCCAGTCGAAAAGGTAGATTTCAGAATGTATTTATTCATTCTGAAATTGTCATCAATCAAGCTAACAAATCATGTGTCAGAAAAAATGAAATATTTTCATTGGAATCAAAAACATATTTTTCATTTTTAATCAAAAGTTGGAGAAGGAATCACAGCACCCTAAATGCCTCCAAATATTTCTCTGTAATCTGAGTCAATCGAAAAAAAGAAATATTAATTTGGCAGGTGTTCATTATTTTGGTGACAATGCATTATGGAATTTTCGTTAGAGATAAATACAAAATGGCGGCTCAAGGATGGTGGACGAGATTTGTAATTATGGTCCGATTTGATTCAAAATTGGTATGTGGGAGTTTTCGGGGTCGTAGATTATTAATTTTTGTCGAAATTTATAAATTCAAGATGGCGACCCCAAATAACTGGAGGACTAGTTTTGTGATTATGCTTCAATTCGAAATTGGTATGCGGGGGTTTTCGGGGTCGGAGATTATTAATTATTTGTCGAAATTCATGAATTTAAGATGGCGTCCTCAAGAGGACCCCGAAAACCCCCGCATACCAATACCATAATCACAAAACTCGTCCTCCATCTTGATGGGGGACGAGTTTTGTGATTATGGTCCGATTCGATTCAAAATTGGTATGCGGCGGTTTTTGCGGACGGGATTTCGATTTTTTTGTCAAAATTGAAAAAATTATGATGGCGGCCCCAAGATGGAAGACGAGTTTTCTAATTATGGTAATATTTCATTCAAAATTTGTATGTGGGGATTTTTAGGATTGGAGACTATTAATTTTTTGTAAAAATTTATAAATTCAAGATGGCGACTTCGCGATGCCGGACGAGTTTTGTGATTATGGCCAGATTCTATTTAAAATTGGTGTGTGGGTGTTTTTGGGGTCGGATATCATGATTTCTTTCAGCTCAAAACTTACAGGGAAGAGACCTTCTAATAACGATGCTCTATTAGAAATGAACAGATTAAAGCGAACTAACTAAAAATCAAAGATTAAAATAACTTATGAAACACCTTTTTAAAGACAAGCTTTCATTTATGTCATGTACCAAAACGTATAAAATAAGTTAAGTCATCGCTGACAATGATTTAATTATTTTTTGTTGAATTATTTGGTTTCAAAAAGCTTGTCGCGCAAATTGTAATAAAATGAATACTTCGACAAGTTGTTACTTACCAACCAATCATTGTCCAATGGAATTAACTGGTTGAATTCTTTGTAAAAATTGAAAACTTTGACAAGTCTTTACTTACCAACCAATCACTACGCAATCAAATGAATTGGTACCTATTTTTATAAACACTTCGCGCGACAAGCTTTTTGAAACCAAATAATTCAACAGAAAATAATTATATCATTGTCAGCGATGACTTAAACTTATTAAATACGTTCTAGTACACGGCTTAAATGAAAACTTGTGTTTAAAAGAGTTTTTTTTTATTGGTGCCCCTTTTTACCCATTTAAAGCACGCCTCAGCGTGTTTAAATCGAACTTTAAAAAACGCGCGTTTTTTAAAGTTACCATGACAACATCAACAAATCGAGAAACGTGAAGTCTAAATGACAAATTTTTGATTATTGATCTGACAGGAGTACCTTGTCAAATAAAATATTACTAACAATTTGTTCATTTATATGTGCTCCTCCATCCATTTGATGAACTTTTCCTATTCTTTTTTATATATATCACTGGATTTTCGCGGTATTAACCGCGATTCTGCCTCACTATTAAAAAAATCGATATTAGAATAATTCATTTTTGAGCTTTGGTGACAACAAATATTGATCTTTCATAACAAATTGCAAATGAATATCTGTTTTTCTCATTTCCATGACAACGAAAGGTATACTGATGTCACATCACGAATTCAACCTTCTTGCATTATTAGTTCTTATTTCTATTTTTTGTAGTAATAATACCAGTATATATGATTTCAAAGTGCACCAATAAAAAAAAATAACGTAAAGTATTCGTGGATAACTGGTCTTAAAAACACTTGCTCTATTTCGAGCACTCCGGCTGCGCCGTCGTGCTCCAAAAATCGCGCGTGTTTTAAAGCCCTTTTTATCCACTTATACTTTAATATACTATTTTTAATAGTTATTTTTATATGTAATCATCTCATCCCGATATTCGCCTTTCATTCGCTTCATCAAATTCAAGTTTTTTTTATTACTTTTGTTTTCAATATTCTTATACAAAGTGTCATATAAATCAACCAACTATCCGAATGAAAATGCAAATTTTCACTTTTAGAATGTTTTAGTCTTTTCCCAATATCAGATGTAATTCAGCGTTGACAGAAATATCTCGATTTTGTTATCGTCAATTTATACTGAATCATGAATTGACTGAATCAAACCTTTATTCCGAGCAATTGAAGAACACAAATATATACAGGGTGGGGCACCTCATACGACACGGTCCCTGTAAACCAAACCATTCATTTTTTCGGGAATTTCTCCATTTCATTATATGTATATTGATCAACGCTACAGAAGGAAATTATTTTGGAGTCTACAGGGTGGCTCAAAAAAGTGTGACATATCAAAATTGTGTTTTTTTAAATGGAGCACCCTGTATTTCGTTACACTTTTGAATAGGCCAGGAAAAAATAATATGATTTCATGAAAGGTACTAGGTACCAAACTATAACCGTCCTCGAGTTATAGTTTTTTTTATGAAAATGCTAAGTACAATTGGAAACTAAATAACATCGAAATGTATAGAAATCATCCCTTCGAATTCTGACCAAGCATAAAAGAGGTTTTGGGCTGTTGATTTCTATGAAACCCGTTTCTCAATATTACACAGAATGTTCAAAAATCATTGTCACTTTTTTATAATTTAGGACAAAGATAACTTTGTTATTTCAAATAGTACACCCTGTATTTTTTTGGTCTAAGCAATATGAAACTCAATTATCTTTCATTTCATATTGGGGTTCCCTATACCTAACCTAAATAGTTTTTCAGATATTGGCTTTTTCAAATAGTAGTTCTTATTTCAATGCATTCTTTGAATCAAGATACCTTTGAAACGACATTTATTTGATTTGCTCACATAATTCTCATTGAGAGTTGTTATACTTCACTTCATCGAAAATATTTACTGTTCACTAAAATGAAGTTATCATTTACATTCATATTCTGACAGTAGTTCATTAAACAGACTATACAATTTTTTTTATTATTCAACTGGAACAACAACAAAATATGAAACACAAATGTATTTGATTCAAAGTAGGTGCTCGAAATGACGGCCATCCTGTTGAATACAAAGAGCCACTCTCTCTATGAAAGACTTCTTAACATTTAATAACATTTGAGGCGTCACTCTTCGAAAAGCAGCCCGTATTCTCTCATATTTTCCAGTGTGGTTGGAGGAGTGTCGTAAACCTCATTCTTCAAGTATCCCCATAGGAAAAAATTGAGGCAAGTCAAATCTGGTGATCTCGCTGGCCAATTTTGTGGTCCTCCCCTACCAATCCATTTATTCGGAAAGCACATATTCAAAAACTGTCTGACACTGACTCTGAAATGTGCCGGAGCTCCATCCAATTGTAACTACATCCGTTGTCTGATATTTAGCGGCACATTCTCCAGAAGCTCAGGCAGATCATCTCGTGAAAATTGTAAACATTTTTGACCATTCAAGTTTCCATAAAAAAAGAATGGTCCTATAACTTGTGTACCTATAATTCCTCCCCACACCATCTATTCTGGTGATCCAGAATGCGGAAAAAATGAGGATTCACATCACTATAATAAATGGAATCAAAAAAATGTTCATCCTCACTACACTTGTCCAAAACCCATAGACAAAACTCGATTCGTCGATGGAAGTCTATATTCCTGGTGCATCTGAATACGGTGCGGGTGAAATTAGTATTTTTTATTACCCTAGAAATGCTCCGTCTGCTTATCCCTGTATCTTTATCGATCTTAAGTTGACTTATATGAGGGTTTTCTATGATTGATCCCATAATAAGAAATTCATTTTCCTCATTTCCAATGATAGGTTTTGGTCTATTTGCCTTTTCATAAGCTACACTTCCAGTCTTACGGAATTGATGTAGCAATCGTTTGAAAACCAACTTGTTTGGATGATTCTGGTCTGGATATTTTTGGGCATACACCCTCGATGCCAAAAGGCAATTCTCTAAACACTCACCAATCGCTAAAATCATATCTATCCGATCTTGAATGGGATAAGTTTTCATTTTCGACGCTAATAATTCAGTGAATGTTTTGAATAACGTAAAACACAATTACTGTCAATAAGAATTCTTTCAACAAGTTGAATAAATGTCGTTTCAAAGATATCTTGATTCAAAGAATTCATTGAAATAAGAACTACTATTTGAAAAAGCCAATATCTGAAAAACTATTTAGGTTAGGTCTAGAGAATCCCAATATGAAATGAAAGATAATTGAATTTTATATTGTTCAGAACAAAAAAATACAGGGTGTTCTATTTGAAATAACAAAGTTATCTTTGTCCGAAATTATAAAAAAGTGACAATGATTTTTGAACATTCTGTATAATATTGAGAAACGGGTTTTATCGAAATCAATAGCCCAAAACCTCTTTTATACTTGGTCAGAATTCGAAGGGATGATTTCTATTCATTTCGATGTTATTTAGTTTCCAATTGTACCTAGCATTTTCATAAAAAAATCAATAACTCGAGAACGGTTATAGTTAGGTACATGGTACCTTATATGAAATCATATTATTTTTTCCTGACCTATTCAAAAGTGTAACGAAATACAGGGTGTTCAATTGAAAAAAACACAACTTTGATATGTCACACTTTTTTGAGTCACCCTGTGGACTCCAAAATAATTTCTTTTGCAGCCTTAATCAATATACATATAATGAAATGGAGTAATTCCCGAAAAAAATAATGGTTTGGTTTACAGGGACCGTGTCGTATGGGGTGCCCCACCCTGTATATATATATATATATATATATATATATATATATATATATATATATATATATATATATATATATATTCAAATATATAATCAAATAATTATGGCCCCCCTGGGAAAATCAAACAACCAAATTGGTTTGACTAATACCTGATTACGTATTCTAAACGAACTCGCGATTTCCATTGTACTAACAATCCAAATTAGTCCTAATTCATTGGTATATGGAGTCACGTTATATCTTGATGGAAAATACACTCAAGTTCAACAGTTTCATCAGACCAATTGCTAGGGCTCACTTCGTTCATGCAACAATAGTAGTTTTTTGGCATTTCAAAAAAATCTTGGACACTTTGAACCAATATATAAAAATGAGGATTGAAAAAATTGGGTGAAATTTAACTCGGATAAGATAAGTTTTTGCTAGCCACCTTACACGCCATTTTTTCCAATCAGTTCCTTGTATTTGAAATCACACCCTTGATGGTCAAAAAGCTTTCTCTTTGATTCATAATTATGCAGCACGTTTCAATTATCTCAACAGAATAATTATTGCTGGAAGGAAACTAATTGATTGTAATTTCTGCCATTGTCTGTACTGAATATGTATTACAAACAGAATTAGATAATCGATAAACTTAGTTCAATCGTGATTTTCCTTGTCAACAGTTATTGAAATGGGTCTAGGAGGGAAACAGGAACAGGAAAACACCTTCCAAGTACCCGAAGTTGAGAAGAAACGAGCCCTTGAAGAACTACGAGAAGATGACAATATCAGGGAGCAGTCTTTGGATCAAATGAGGGAATGGATTAACAAGCACCCAAATATCAAGAGATGCAGAACAGGTATTTTTCCCCAATTTTTTAATTTTTTTTTATCTCTCGAAGGCGGTATTAGAAATTGTCCAGTTTTTAAACAGAAGATGAATATTCTAGAACAGTTCACAAACTCTCCGGTTAGCCTTGACTGCCATATTTAACAATGAAATTTGACATAGTTTTATCATTTGTTTCTGAATATGTTTTTGCTACTTGTAGTTTTAAACGTCGTGGCGTTAAGGTTTAAACTGATATGTATGATCTCAGGTAGAATTTGAAAATTATCTGCTAGATATAGTACCTTCAATGTGCAAATATGGCGGATGACTTGCGTCCGCAGGTATTAATATTGGGGTTCGTGCTATTAAAAATACGGAACCAATTATCATCCGTTTATTCACACTTCACTATTACAACAAAACAATGTACTCTGATGATTAATTAAATCAATTACAGTTTACCACTGAAATATTACGCACGATACTGTACCTGAATCAATGTTTCTTCGTATTTGTACTATACTTGAACGAATGAATCCACGCGACTTGCGGTTGTTTATATAGTCAACAGACAAGTTTAGAATTTACTAAGCTGGATCTACTGGGATTTCGCCATCATTCGTTTGGGAAGTCTGGTGACATCAACCATTCGACATTCTTGAAATTATACGTAAACAACAGGCACTGACGCAGTTAATTCGTAATAATGTTATAAACATTCTATGGACTGAACATACAAAGAAAATCAATTCATTTTCGGAAAAACGATATGATGAATTATTATCGATAAAATAGAAATCCTCAACATGTGGAAGATATATTTAATACTGAAATCCACGATAAATGTCAAACATGATATCGATATATTAAAATACAAAGAGCTCAAGATATTTTGAAAACGTTCTTCTGATACATATTTGTTTTTCTGATACATATTTGTAAGAAATATAATTTACAGCGAAACTTTTAAGACATTCGTGAATGATGCTCCAAACGATATATATTTAGCAGCCGATATTATTACTATATTGATCATATTTCTTTAAATTTTATTAAGAATTCAATTTGCTTAGGTAGCTCTTATCATTGGTTTTACAGGTGATTCTTGCAAAAATTAACTTTACAACCTCAAAATTTCCAATGTAAAAGATTTGGGCTCAACAATGTTGATTTGAATTCAAAATACAAAGACAAAAACAAGGGAATTCACGATGGTTTTTTAAAAAATATTGAATTTTGAGACCCTCTTCTGATTTTTTTGCTAATTCTCAAAAAGTTGAGAAAGAAATAAGTTGAGAAGGCGAATAATCTTAATTGAATATTAAATAGATTTTTTTTTCTGAAAGTTAAAAAATCCACGAGAAAATAAAGTTAATTTTTGTGAATATCTAACAGAAAATAGCTACTTCCCCGGCTAAGTAGTTGCAGTGGATTTTTAAATTTTTCGAAAAATCTTTCTATTCAATATTCAATTGACAATGTTTCCCTTTTCAACAGAAATACCCTCCAAGAGGTTACCTTGAACGATGGAAGATAGTTTAAAGTTTATCTTTGAGTTGCAGATGATTCCACATCTGATTTTATGATTACCCTGTTCCTTTCTTCAAACAAATCACAAACTAAGTAATTGAATCAATTAGTTGATATTGACAAACTTGGTAATATCGTCAAACAAATTACCAATGTTTTTAATTTGGAACGTTGCTAGTATATACAACACTGAAAAGAAAATGGTGTAGCGTATTTTTTTTCACTTTATTATCACTCTCTTGTGATATTACAACTGCAAATATTTCAAATGCATCAAACATGAAATGCGTAATAAAACAAACATTTTCTTCAGATTCTTATTGTAATTTATTCATTTCATATTTAGTGCTGGACGTGGAGAATAGTATATTCTTCAACGAGCGTATAACGATAACTATTATTTCTCGAGGATAAAAAATTCAAAACGAGCCGTAGGCGAGTTTCGGAATTATCCGAGATAATAATACGCGAGTAGAAGACTATACTTTCTCTACGACTATACGATAGTTTTAATGCAATTTAAATATTATTTATGAAAATAATAGATACTTCATTCACTCTTTGAATTTGAGATTTATTTGATGGAATGATATATCTTCCACAACGATAATGACTCATATCTCTGAGAGAGTTTTGTAAAATAAGCGAGATTTCCCGAGAATGAATGTGCCTGGTTCAAGTTTCGCTATTCCATGAACTCTGCGTATGCCTTCGAATATTCCTTTTTTTATTTTTCCGGCAATACGTTCAGAGTTGCTGTTTTCGCCGTTTCCAATAAATCCGGTGGTGTACAGATCTCATTATTCTCACTATCACTGCTTCCCCAATCACAATTATTCATTTTATATTTAGATCGTGACAGATCAAAGTTAAAACTAAGAAAACAGTCAATCTGACATTCGCGGCAGCCAAGCCGTGACACGTCGAATGAAGCAAAGATTTCTTGAAGAATTTGTTTGGTAGATTTGCTGTTTTGTCATTAGTCTAAACCTCTCAGTTCCCGTGGATTCTGAAAATTGTGAATCTGTGATTGGTCGAGTGCCGTTGAATAATGAGTTAGGATCCGCGGTGTCTTGGAATCATCCTCATTTATCAATTAATAACCAATATGTAATCAATGTAGAATACGATAGTCGTAGAGAAAGTATATTCTGCTACTCGGTTGTGAACAATATTATCATGCGTGAGCTTTTGATTGTACTAAAAAGACAAACGAAAATGTGCAATTTCAACTGATGCGCATCCTGTCATCTATCAATTGATGACAGTTGTGGCGTGCACAAGTTAGAAAATATCATATACCGGATATAATATAATCAAATACATAACATTTCCAAAGCTTTGAAAAAAAAACCTATTTTCTGAATGTAATTTTAGCTTTCGTTTTGGTGGTTTCCAATTCCAGCTCTACTATTGATTAAAAAGTGACATCGTCGAGAGCAAAGCTAGGATTTGAAACCCTATACTAACTATATTTATATACAAGGCTACTTTCTCTTTCACACTCATATGATATCTATCAATGTATCCTTTCTATTCGCATAGACATTTATTCGTATGCTTCAAGAATAGCACTCCTTCAGTGATCATTGCAAACTGTATTGGAAATTGTCACATGTGTAACAAAGAGAACGATCTATATTCAAACATGTATAAACTTAGTATGTCCTCCAAAAAGAAAACAGCCAATTGTTACTTCTGTAACTTGTACAAAGGGCGATTGAATTGTATAGCAATTGTGATTTCATTCGTACAATTGTATAGTCAATGACAAACACTGGTTGTGGACTAGAAATTTGATGCTCGTGATTCTTCACGCCTTCGGAAATTAGATTCCCATTTTATTAATATACCCACTATCATTTCATCATGAAGAAGTTCTTTGGAGTTGATTAACATTCATACCTACCTTCCGATATTTTTCAGTCAATCATTTTTCCTGGAACGTTTTGAGAGGATGATATTCTCCCGCCCCTCACCCCACAAGTCGTAGAATATATGCACATTTTTTTTTGGGATCGGTTTTAGCAAAGAAAATCAATAAAGTGCTTCACTAGGTAATGATTGAGTAACGATCCTGTGAAAAATAATTCCTATAATTTAGTTTTTCGATTTGTTTTTTATTATTACATACTCGAAATGGTTTGGAGGGGGGGGGAGAGAGGGAATTCCAAATGGTTTTGGGGGGTGGCGTCTTCTGATTGAACCTCATTTTATTTTTATTTCATCATATTTTCAGACGCCCCATTTCTTCTGCGTTTCCTCCGCACGAAAAAATTCAGCGTTCCCTTGGCCTGTGAGATGCTGGAACGTTACCTCACCATCCGCAAGCTGTATCCCCAGTGGTTCTGTAACCTAGATTGCGAAGACAAGGATATCGCTGACATCATCAACTCCGGCTATCTCGTTCCTCTTTTGGACAGGCAAGACGGGAAGATGGTGCTCTTCAGCTGCGCCGGAAATTTCGATCCCCATAAGTATACCTCCGCCCACATGGTGAAGGTACACAGTTTGGTCACCGAAGCTCTGATGGATGATGAGATCAATCAGATCAACGGGTATACGTATATCAACGATGAGAGTGGATTTACCATGTCGCATATTTCTCTATGGTCTCTAACTGATGTTCGGAATATCCTTAGATGTATTCAGGTGAGTTATCATCCTGTCCCCTTGGTCCTGATTCTACAACATACTGAAATCAGATCCACGTGCAAAATATTAAGTCAACTTTGATAAAGGTGAGAACATACACGCCCAAACATCGCTAATTCCTGCGAACAAAATAGCTGCCAGAAATATTGTGGATCCAGACAAATCATAAAACACAATACAACTGTACCATCACGGTATATAAAAACTGGTTTCCTTATTTTTATCTCTCGTTGCATTCCTTAGAATTCAAATTTTACAACGAAGAAAACATTATCCAAGTCTATTTCCATTGTTTAATGAAACATATTCCTGAATTGAACATTTTCCATCCCCATTTGAAGTATCCTTTCGTCATGTTCCAGGCATTGGTATAATTCGGTCTAGAATGACCAATCAATCAATAGAGCACAAAATGGCTGATTCTGGAAAATAGTACCAGGCAACTGACCGTGCCATCATACGAAAGACGATCCGTAGTTATATTCTGTTATATTTTTTACTCGCAACTATGATTGCTTAATTTGTTATTAACATTTGGGAGCAAAAAATAGTGTTTTTTTTAGTTTTTCACTTGTAACATGAAAACTGAAGAAGCAAAAAAATCTACCAACGATGCAATCCATTCCTTGACAAAAGCTATATATGAATCCTTAGATTCAAGTACTCCTTCTATTGGAGTTTTTATAGATCTGAAAAAGGCCTTATACTGTCGATCACTCCATACTTTTAGATACTCTGGAAGATATGGGTGTAAGGGGTCTAGCACACAATCTTTCCGGAAGTTATTTGACAAATAGAACACAAAAAGTTAAATTGATTTGTTGAAAATATGAACAGGATGTTCATAAAATCAGATGTGGAATCATCTGCGACTGAGTTAGGGCCTTTTCAGAATATCTATCAGATGTAGTTCAATGTTCAGCGTGGCTCTAGCCGGGGAAGTAGTTGTTTTCTGTTAGACATTCACAAAAAAAAATAACTTCATTTTAATCGTCGATTTTTCAATTCACAGAAAAATCTTTCTATCAATATTCAATTGAGAATGTTTCCCTTTTCAACAAAAAGTTAAATTCAAAAATCATGTGAGTGAAGAAATAAACATTAAATGTGGTGTACCTCAAGGAACCGTATTGGGTCCGGTATTATTCGTAATTTATTTGAACAATCTATTTCAACAAGAAACAATTGGTAAAATAATCAGCTTTGCGGACGACACTGTGATTTGTTACAAAAATGACGACTGGTACAATCTCAAACTAAACATAGAAAATGATCTTGCAAAACTCAAAGACAGGTTCGACAGCAGATTACTCTCAATAAATTTCGATAAAACCGTATACCTACCCTTCAGTAGCCATGAAGCATCGTTGCCAGAATATAGTCTGAATATTCAACGAGAATTTCTAATTACACCTGCAAAAAAAAAATACTTGGGCATTTACATCGACAATCACTTACGATGGAACCATCATATGGAATATTTAACAAAAAAACTTCGTAGTATTCTATTTCGATTCAAACAAGTTGAGTTCAAATATAAAAAAATACTGTACCACAGTTTGGTTGAGTCACACCTAAAATATGGTATTATTGGTTGGGGAGGAGTATCAGGAAATTGCCTACATGCCCTCGAAATCTCGCAAAAACGATTCCTCCGAATGATGCTCAACAAACCTGCAAGATATGCAAGTTCTCTACTCTATACTGAAACACAAATATTAGATATCAGACAATTGTATTTCATTCGATAGGATGCCACAAAAAAAATAAAAGCGAATCTACTCTATACTGAAACACAAATATTAGAAAAACCACAAAAATCATCAATGAAACTTCTTTAAAACGCTTTAAAACACAACTTTTATTATTTGTTAATGGGACAGACAGAATAAAAATACACAAAATGATAGAGAGCTGATTGAGTGATATAAAGAAAATTATTAGAAAAATTAAAACTTAGACAGTAACTGTACATATTTGTATTATAAATAACATTGTAATATTTCTATTTATAGTCCTTCCGTTATTATTATTATTATACTCGTATGTTATATTTTAAAGTGTCGTGCATTGTATCTTAAAATATCGTGTTGTTCAAATCTTCAAATTTTATACTTGATATTTTACAATCAACGTCTCCATATTAAATTTAATTCTCATATGATGTATTTTAAGATGTAGTGTGTTTTCGATTATATTTTATATTGATTGACCTGTATGTTTTATATCACACACAAGCTATTACAGCTTCAGTGATTATTTTTGTTTATTCTTACTATATATTGTCCTTTTTATGCAAGTTATATTTTTGGTGAATAAACATATTATATATTATATATAATCTCGATACTCTCGATGGACGGATTGTAGACAACCAAAATTCAAAAAATAGCCTTGGCACGACTCGATCGGATTATTAGTAACGGAGAAAAACCGGAAAAAGCATTTTTAAAATAAATCATAACACCGCCATTCGGTCGTGTTTAGACCAATCAATAGAGCAGAAAATGGCTGATTGTGTGACGAAAATAATACCAGGAAACTGACTGTGCCATCATACGAAAGACAACCCATAGTTATATCCTCTTATATTTCCTAGTCCCAACTACCATTGCTTAATTTGTTATAAACATTTAAGAGCAAAAAATCGTGTTTTTTTCGCTTTTCTCTTGTAACATGAAAACTAATGAAACAATATCGATGCTCAATGAATAACTTGTAGAAAATCAAAATGCAAAAAAACAACCCTGGCACGACTCGATTGGATTATTAGTAACGGAGGAAAAACCAGAAAAATTTGCTTTTTTCAAAAATTCATAACATCGCCATTTTTTAAGTTGTAGCACAGGCTGTGTCGGATCATTATTTTTTGCATAATTACAATTTGAATTTTTCAATACACTTTATTGGATGAAGCCTAGATGTGTCATAGGTGGTCCGATTAAAAAAAAAATCAGAAACATATTGCAACTAGAAGTATAGTACTACAAAAGGTCTAGTCTCATTTTGCGTTGAAATGCTGCGAAATAGGTGAGAAATACTTGCAAACATGAACGAAAACGGGTGAGCGCGTGAAAGCGGCTGAGTAGTGGGGGTAGAGCGGCAGATTCATAACTTGCGCGAAACGCGCTTGTATTACTATATATACGATTCCCCGCGTCTGCTGCCCTACCACACTACTCAGCCGCTTTCACGCGCTCGCCGGTTTTCGGTCATGTTAGCAAGTATTTCTTACCTATTTCGCAGCATTTAAACGCAAAATGAGATAAGACATTTTGTAGTCTTGCAATATGTTTTTGAAAAATTGAAATCGGACCACCTATGACGCATTCAGGCTTGCTCCAATAAAGTGCATTAAAAAATTCAAATTGCAATTATGCAAAAACTAATGACCCGACAGCGCCTGAGTTTTCTACACATCAAGTACAAATCAATCACACTACTATGTCGCGGAAAGCCTGCGCTACAACTTCGAGAATAGCGGTGTTATGAGTTTCTTTAAAAATGCTGATTTTTCCGTTTTTCTCCGTTACTAATAATACGATCGAGTCGTCCTAGGCTCATTTTTTCGCATTTTGATTCTCTACAATTTGCCCATTGAGAGCATTGACATTGCTTCATTAGTTTTCATGCCAAAAACAAAAAACGAAAAAAAATACACGATTTTTTGCTCCTAAATATTTATAACCTATTAAGCAATTTGCGGATCGTCTTTCGTATGATGAGACAGTCGGTTTCCTGGTAGTATTTTTGTCACGAAAAAATCTCTAATGATTGACCTAAAAAAGAGATACTCTTATGAACTCCAACTGGCCAGCAAAGTGCCTGTACTTAAGGAAACGTAAATTGATAGATATTTTTGAAGACTTCTAGGCTTTTCGCATATAAATTATGTAGAAAATAGCATAAGTTCACCTATTGTTCAATTCATTCCTTAAGCAGCATGCATCACCATCAAAAACTCAAAAATGTACAGTGGAAGACAAATTTCATACTTAGTATTAGAAAAAGTTGAAATCACCAAACAATTCAGTTTATTTGGGCGTGTATGTATTAAATTGACTGAGGTCGAATATGCCTTGAGAATCTGATACCATGTCTCTGCTATATTACCCTATTACAATAAAACTTCTAAGTATGTTCCTCCCATTCGTTCAATTCAAGATATGTTGTTTTCATAGAATTTTTTTGTGCGCATGCCGCAAGCACTTTATAGTTGTTTAACCCGTGAATATGAAGGTTTCAATGCAACCGTTTTCAATTATTAATCTATGATCAGTTCTGGAGTTTTAATTGTTTATGTTTAATACTCAGAATAAAATAATAATAAAATCAAATTAATAAAAATATATAATATTATCTGTAAAAAAGGATAAAAAATGCTGTTGTTATGGGATATGTCGCAGTGATGCACGTAGTAAAACATTTTCGGAGAACTTATATTATTTTATTGGTTTTTCAAAGCCTTTTTTCGAAAAAAACATCTATAATTTTTTTCTAAGTCTACTTAATGTGATATGTGGGTTAAAAGATGTGGATGAGGTGATAGTCGATTCCAACTGATTGATCATGTCAATAAAGATACATATATTTGTTCACTTCACTTCGTAGGAGAAAGTGGTTCAACAACAGAACATCCTGACCCCATCAGTTGTGTAAAAAAAGAATCATTTCATCAGGTAATTTTGATCCATTAATTGTTATGTATAGTTTGTGCTATAACCTCAAATGATGAATGTTTTTTACAGGTAAAAGTGCAAAACCTGTTTAGCTTTACATAAATTTGTATTTTCTGATTATTTATCTTTATTTTTCTAATTACTAATATATTAATTAATTCAAATCCAACATGAATGTCATTGTTATCTCAGCCTTTCTACAAGTTCTGATTTTTTTCCAACTTGTGGGCGGCCATGGCATTCCAACCATCGTCGTAGTCTAATACAATTATGTGCTTCAACTAATGAAGCACCATCAAATATTTTTTTATTTAATTGCTCTGATAATAAGGGTAATAACCCGTGTTGTCCAGCCATATTTACTAAAAGTGCCCGAAATTTTCATATTATCTGCTTTTTCAACATGGCGGATGCGCTTACGCGTAACGAGTCGCGAATAGGCCTATTGCATATTTTTGGTAATGCTTTAAAAACAATTGTGAATTAAATTATGTCCAACTCACTCAACTTTATTTCGTGATGCCTGGCATTCCTCTAATAATTCCACCAACAATTGTGATATTTTCATTAAACCAACTAATCCAATAGGTAATAAGTTCTTATATAATTTGGAATAGTTTCTACTTCATAAATTTTATTTTACTCCTTACACACTCTCGTGGTTATAGATATATTAGTAACGTGACAGGAATAATTGCTATAATATTTTTTGCGCCTTTTTATGTTACTGTGAGTATTCGCCCATTGATGTCAATTCTCCGTTTCTCCTCTCATTAATGTAGTGCATTCAACCGACTGCATGCCACTATCTCTTCTTATACACTTTCTCATTATTTTCATTCATGAATAATGAAATTGTTAATCCAATGGCTCAATTATTTTCTTGCAGAATACAACGCCAATGAGACATAAGGCCAATCACTTCTTGAACATTTCTTCTAACGCCGTCAAACTCATAGAATTTGCTGTTTCTCTTTTGAACGAGAAATTGAGGAGTAGGATATTCGTAAGTATGAAGTTGATTTTTTATGAATCGATGTGTTTGGCAACGAGGAAACAAATGTTATACAAGTTACAAAATATCTACAAAAAAGTTTGATCTCAAAACCGTCAGTCAATCAAATCAGCTTTTATTTAACTTGCTTCGTTCGTATGTCATTCTGTCATTATTTCCGGTTCAAAATTTGTAATCCATTTTGGAGCACTTGCAGAGAAAAAAATTAAATGGTGGCTCCAAGATGACGGACGAGTTTTGTGATTATGGTCCGATTCGATTCAAAATTGGTATGTGGGGGTTTTCGGGGTCGGAGATTATGAATTTCGTCGAAGATTATTGATTTTTAGTTGACATTCATAAATTGAAGATGGCAACTCCAAGATGGTGGATGAGTTAATCTTTAGATATTTAGATGGTCTCTGAATGCATAGTTTCAGGCGTACTTAAGTACTAAAAAGCACAAAATAAAATAATTAATACCCTAAAAAGTAAAAAATAATTGCTTTGGATGTGTGACGTATGTTATTTCGTGAGTTACAGATTCAAAACCTTGTCGCGAAAAGTTTTCAGTTCAAAGAATAAGCTACAAGCTTTTTAATCTGTAATTCATGAAATAACCTACGTCACACATCCAAAGCAATAATTGTTTTACTTTTTGGGGCATTTGAATAAAAGCTTGTCTTTAAAAAGGTTTTTTATTAATGATTTTATTATAGACTATGTTTTGGAATTCATCCGTTAATAGTAGTTTTTGTACGCAAAATGAGTCTTTAGCGGACGAATATGAACATTCGTAATATGGAGATGATGTCCACTAAAGCCATTTGCGTTCGTGCTGCATTCATTTTTTGTATTAGCTTCCCAAATAAACAGAACGGAAACGCCGCACATATTTTCTCGCCTATTTTTGAACATTTTTTTTCTGTCAACACTAGTCATGAAATAGTGTTTATCATATTAAAAACTACTGTATGAGAAAATATAAAGAAAATCTTTTAGGCATAAAAACAGGTTTTTCTTGAGGTTATTTCATTTATTTTTTCTGGAGAAATGAGTAATTAGCTACATATTTTTTGGAATATTATTAAAGACCAAATTTTGAAGAATACCTTCGCAGTATGTTAAAAATATATAATCATCGAGTTTTTTTTGTGATTCACCTTAAATTTTTAAATTAGGGAAATGGGGCAGGGGGCCTGGAAAAAAAACAATATTTCAAATTTATATTGGTTGAGGTGAAAGTGCCTTCAAAAATTGGAAAGATATACGCACACACATACATTTTCATTTTGATATGCTCTATAATTTTTGGACGATATCAATACTCCCCTAGAATTGCTGGAAAAACAAAAGGGTTCTTGCATTATGATATATATTTTCAAATACCATCCATACGGTAGTGTATTTATCAACGATTCGTTCGTCACATACTTAAAATATGATTTGTTGTTCCTGGAATAAATGTTCAAAAAATATATTTCGAAGAATTCGTGTGCTGTCACTACAAAATTTAATTAATTCATGCTCCGGAAATATTTTTAGAAGATTAATTAAATGTTTTCTGAATAAATAAATTGTTATGTAGAATTTGCCTCCTTCAAATTAACTGGAGATTTGTAATAGCAGGAACAAGGACAATTAAATCGATCGGAATTTAACAAAATTGCCAACGTTTCGATGTTTATTGACGGCTTCTTCAGCGCTAAAAATAGATAACGGATTTACAATTCGTGTGAGATTGAGAAAATAATCATGCAAATAACAATCATATGACAAGACATAATGAATAAAACAAATTTCCAAACAGTAATCTGTTAACATTGGATAGAAAAATTGTAAAACCAATAACTGACTTAAAATAAAACAATAAAATACGAT
The DNA here is from genome assembly GCA_018342105.1 of Gonioctena quinquepunctata. Classification (NCBI taxonomy): domain Eukaryota; kingdom Metazoa; phylum Arthropoda; class Insecta; order Coleoptera; family Chrysomelidae; genus Gonioctena; species Gonioctena quinquepunctata. The sequence goes on along the minus strand of JAFIRS010000100.1, from coordinate 119,767 downwards.
ATGATACCTTTTTCAGTTATTCAGACATGTATAATTGCTAGCAGGTTAGAGTATTTCATTGAAAATATGCATTGTTTTTTTCTGGGGGTTATTTGGTGAAATCCATTCAGATCGTCATTTACCACCGGAATAAAAATGTTAGAAAGAAACTTCGGAAAAAAAAATCTGTTAATTAGTACGGTGCTGAATAAGTGAAATGGAAATATTTAGTACGGTTTGGTCTGAAACACTTTATATTTGTTGAGAATACCGGGTGACACAGGATATCGGGCCACCCCTGTAACTTCTGCATTCGTTAACGGATTTTTCTGAAATTTGGTACAGTTATATAAGCAGCCATTTCGAATTCGATTACATTACAATCCAATATGGCGGACTTCCGGTTTTTCTAGAAATGCCAGTTACTTTGTTTTTTCAAATAGAACACCCTGTATAGTTTTACATATTCATGTTCAACAGGTCAAAACAACTCCAAACCTTATGTCAAATGTAATTTTTTTAAAACAATTGAAATTAAAATTGATTTTTTATTTTACCTCGTGGATAAATGAGATTTGGTCAAGGCTATTCACAATGAGTCGCACATAACAGAGAAACATAATTTTTTCTGAAAAATTATTTTTTGTGTCATTTATTGATGAATCAATTCAGTCACATCACATTTTGATCAAAAATTAATTTTTTTCGAATGAAACCCCTATGGGCCACCTACCTGTCTCTCTAGAACATTCATTAAGGAAAAAAATTACATATCATTTTTGTATTTCGTGCAGAACAAAAAAAAATCACAAAGGTCAGTAAAATTTAGTAAAACAACACATCTTTCATCTCAACTCTCGAAAATTAGTTAACTTCCGAGAATTAGTTTAGAAGAAATGTAAAATCAAAATTATAGGTTCACAAGAAGTGAACAGGTTGATATGCTATTAATTTACGGAGAATGTCCCTAAAACAGTGTCGCCGCTTGTCAGTTATACGCTGAACGATACCCACACAGAAAAGAACCCAACAATGGAGAAGATGATCGTAAGTGAGGAGGCAGAAATGAACGTTTTGCTTATGTTGATTTTGATCCAACCGCTTCGACGCGGGAATTGGAATACAAATGCAATGTTAGTCGAGAAAACGCTATAGAAGAATTTAAAAAAAACACCATTATCGTATACATAAGTATAACTTACACAATTAGTTGACAAGATTCAGAAATGTTGTTTTCCACAGCTTACTAAGTTGAAAAATTATTCGAACTGCAAGGAAACTCATGAACTAGTTGTAGATTTTTGAATGTATACAATTTGTTACTGCACCGAAATACAAAAATGGTATGTCATTTTTTTCCTTAATGTATGTTCTAGAGAGACAGGTAGGTGGCCCATAGGGGTTCCATTTGAAAAAAATGAATTTTTGATCAAAATGTGATGTGACTGAATTGATTAACCAGTAAGTGATACAAAAAATAATTTTTCAGAAAAAATTCAGTTTTTCTGTTATTTGCGACTCATTGTAAATAGCTTCGACCAAAAAATCAATTTTAATTTCAATTGTTTAAAAAAAATTACATTTGACATAAGGTTTGGACTTGTTTTGATCTGTTGAACTTGAATATGTAAAAATATGCAGGGTGTTCCATTTGAAAAAACAAAGTTACTGGCATTTCCAGAAAAACCGGAAGTCCGCCATATTGGATTGTAATGTGATCAAATCCGAAATGGTTGCTTATATAACTGTACCAAATTTCAGAAAAATATGTTCACGAATGCAGAAGTTACAGGGGTGGCCCGATATCCTGTGTCACCCGGTATAATTATAGCATACGCTCAATCTTTCTGTGTCAGTTTCTAATATTCATAGTATCACAAGGGATATATGGATGATTTTGCTGATGTTTCTTTTACAAAGATTATTTTCCATACCAATAATTCTTTTTCAAAATTAAACTCGTGTCTTTCTGTGGACTGATGTAATGCTAGGCTGTCTTATTAGATTTGGCCTTTTGTTTTTTCTTACAGCCATACCTGTGTTGTTGAATGCGATATTTCAAATGTTGTTTGGACATTCCACAGTTAGGACGTTTATTTTATATACCAAATTAGAGCAGTCCAAAGTTGGGTTTCGTTTTGAGCTTTGTGAATAAACTTTTATTTGATTATGGCATAAAAGGCTAATTTTATTTAGAAACAAGCAATATTCTATTTTTTCCTATCAACCTTTTATGTTTGGAAACCTATAAAATGTAGTGCTAGTATCATTAAATTTATTTCTTTGGTATGCTGGGAAAATATTGTAATCATTATTGATTCTATTCACAAGGTATTTGGAGGAGTCTTTTATTAATTTTTCTATTTAAATTCATTATCTTTGTAGAACTGTGACCTTCTGAGATGATGGGCCCTGAATAGTAGATTCTTAATAGTACTGATTTTGTGTTGCAAAGGATGATTTGAATAATAATTCAGTAGTCTACCAGAATTTGTTTATAGGCTTCCATCTGGTTGTCTCATTATTAGAGAACCTAGAAACGGTATGCCCCGACTTCAGTTTCTAAAGTAAATTGGAGTCTGGGAAGACAATCATCAAACATGTTCGAAACGTAAGCAATTTCGTTTTTTGCAATAACCATAAGCGTGTCATCTACATATAATTAAAAAAAGAACATTGAATGGAAGAGATTCAAGACACCCGTGACTAAATCGTTCATTACCAAATTAGATGGACCTGGACGGCCAGGATTGCTCATCGCAGAGCACTAGAGTTGATGATACTGTTTTCCATTGAATGAAAAATAGCTTGAATTAAAAGTATATTCTATAATTCTAATAAATAACACATAGTCGACTGAGGTATATGCAAATAATAATATCAATTTATTTCTATTTATATTCAATATGAGTTTTTTTTTGTTTATTTGTAAAGAGAAAAATAACTTCTAATGAAATAAGAATGTATCCCTTCAGCATCAAATTCGAATGTAGTTGTTAACTGTGCCAACATGTAAACGTAAACAGCTAGTTTATAGGACGGTGCATCTGTGCAACTTACTACTGGTCTCAAACTTGAAATCTTAACTTAGGGCACACAGCATTATTTGTTTTGAGTCTCTTAAGCTCGGTGTCACTGGTGATATTCCTAATTCTCTCTCTCTCTCTCTCTCTCATCATTTATGGACATCCCCCTCAGGGATGAACCGAAAGGAAATTTTTGGGGAGGGGGGACAATAAGTGAATTTTGCCAACTCATTTTCATATTCCATTTTCAGACTTAAAGAAGGTTTATGCAATCTTACTAATAACTAACCCAAGCAGCATTATAGTGATGGAAACTGATACTGCAACTTCGACTCGGTGGTTATCACGTAATCACAACTAAATCTACCACTATATTGAGAATAACTAAAATTTCATATGTGTATGGTTGTAGTCACGTAATTCCCATCTATGGTAGCCACTTCACAGTTCTATAACTCATTAGTGTCATTTGAGGTGTCTGAAACATTATGGCCACTGAGCAAATCACTTTAAAGGTTTTCAAACTTAAAAGTGGAAAATAACCTTTGCGGTAGCCATCCTGTACCACTTAAATATCACTTAGAAGTCACAGTCACATTCAAGAGAGTATGATAGTTTCGGTGACGTTTCGGTAACTTCCATAAAACATTCAATGTGGCAGGCACTTGATTGTGATATGTGGTGATGGTTGCCACGTTCGTGATTACAATAACCTTCAAAATTCACCATTCCGCGCGATGACGAAAACTAACCTAACTTTTCTGAAATTATTTTATTGTGGCTTACAAAAAGTTACGTTTTACCTATTACGTGAAACGTGAATGATATCCATTCGAAATTAAATGGGTTATGTGTTTTCAATAGATTTTTTTTCGATTTTGTAAAAAAAGGTTAATTTAAATAGATCGGATCTCTGACTTGTGCTCCTGCTTAATATTTATACTTTAATTGTTAATTCTGTTTGCATAAATGCCATCATTTTCATTACTTGTTAATTGATAATTTTTCCTTGATAATTGTTGATTGGAGCTGCATAAATCCACTATACTTGGTACATGTCCTTTTTTAACAATTAATGAACATGTACCCACAATTTCGAGGTTAAAACTTTGAAGTGGCAGGTTATAATAGCCCGACGTGTTCGCCCCTTTCAAGGGTATGAGACCTATTGAAATTTTTAGGTTATAACTTTGAAGTGGTGAGTCATGGGCCTGCGACGTGAGTGCCACTTTCTAGTGGTGGAAAAGTTATTAATTCAGTTCCACTCGGCACTTTTTGATGGGAGGAGCTTTGGAGTGTTATATTTACACTTTCTGCCACTTTAAAGTTATATTCTTCAAAAGCCGCCATATTTACAGGAATATGCTGGGTCGCCATTATTAGAGAAATGATCGAAATATTCAATAAGATTTATTTGTCATCAAACGTAGTAATTTGTTCGTAAATATTTGTATCAACCAACCAATATTGATAAAACAATGTTTGCGGGATTTGAGTACATAATTTCAGAGGCGAGTTATTTCCAAAATTTTTCTTAATTGGAGTGTATTCAGATGGCGTGTGCTCACAATCAAGCTACAACACCCATATTTCACAAAAAACTTTCAATCGTTTTAATTTTATCTCGATCAGAAGTATCCAAATTCAATGTACTCACTCAAGCGTTTGTATGTTTATATACTATATATTTTCAAAGTTGATCGAGTGTTAGAAATGAATCAGGCAAAATGGAAGAGTGAGGAACATTTATCACAAAAATATGTTGCTGAACAGAGATCGAGCTACATATTATTTATGCAGTCAGTTGTTTAACGTGTCTAGTGTCGGCCACTATATATCCACGTTTTTGCCAGGTGACCACAACGTGGTTGGAATGTGGCTATCTGAGATCCAGGAACGTAGTTCAGAACGTAGCGGCCACCAAAAAAGTGTTCCCCATTTTGGTAGCCGCCGCGTGATAGAACCGTGTATATTACGTGGCAGTGGTTGTGGTCAAACACTTCAAAGTTTTCCAGAATCGTTGGCCGCTACGTTCTGTCCGCTTAAAATGCTACTGAGCCTATGACTAAGAACTAATAACTAAGAGTTCAACAATAGCATGTTGATGCGAAAGTTTATGGGATCGTTACTAGTACTAAGAACTATGAACTATTACCGGGAAGTTGACTAACTTTTAACTGAGAACTAAGGGCTTAGGTCAAAAGAAAAATGCGCCTGTGCCGATTTGCAATATTTTCATAACAAAACTGTCAGTCCGTGTTTACCAGTCCACCCTTCACAACATACAACATAGTGAATTTAATATATTGTTCCACATTTTTTTCCCTTATGAACTGAAACCAGGTTCTAAAAATTACCAGGTTCTGACAATTATCTTTTCTTTTCTTCTCCTATTGAGATACCTTACAGCATACCGACGTTGTCTGCTTTTTTCTACATGGATTTATCAGTAGAATTAATGAACAATAAAAAGTGCCAATCATTTTTTTCCTTTATTTGATACCATTTTTGGAATTTGGACAGAAAACAGATTGATGCGCGAATTTATACAATGAGAACTAATTGAAAAGTTCATAAACAGCATAACATTCTTGGGTATAGTCCTAGTTATTAAAACCGGGAATTTCATTTTCCAAATCGAAACTAGAAATATCCAACTCAAAATTCGGAATTCTATTTTTCGATTTCAAACTCTAAATTATCTACTCATCTAAAACTTCGAGTTTGCAGTTGGAAATTCCTAGTTTGAACTGGAAATTAAGTTTTTCGACTTGACAGTTAAAAGTTGTAAATTCCGACTACAAACTCGGAATTTTGAGTTTGAACTGAAAATTCCATTCTCGGGCTTGGAAATTCCGACCACAAACTCGGAATTTTAAGTTTTTGAAGTTGGAAATTTCCTAGCTTCAATTGAAAATTCCTAGTTTGAAATCAGAAACAACTTTACTTTTTCCTAGTTTGGAAATTTTTCAATTTGCAAAACTCGTCTAACGTTGGGGGCGGGTAAAATCCGTTCCCATCCGGCCTTCAACCGGCGTAGACAGGGGAGGGGTATCGAGGGGATGCAGATAGTCTTGCTCTAAGCAACACTGCATCCCTTTATTATTTTTGCATGCACGTCTATGGAAGGAAATTACAGGAAAAAGTTAGGTGAACAAAATCTCTATACTATATTACGATAGCAAGAGTTCAATGCAAATGTAGTAGTCAATAAATGAATAACTTGGATCATTTGTATACGAGTTGGTTGGGTTTTTCTGCTTTCTCATTTTTTTTGGACCATAAGAAAGGTTATTTTGCGAAAAATTATTGGTATAATTAAGGCCACATTCAATTTCAGAAATCATGCCATCTGATTTATAAGTTAATGGAGTTATGAATACGATCAACGTTCTTCGCAGGTTCTAGCAAATTAGCAATAAACCATATCAAATGAAAGCCATTTTCAAAAACAAATTACATATTACATTATATCGTTATTGCATGAAATAATCGCGAAAGGTGTGAATATCCAGTAAACCACATGCACCTGACGTAAAAAAGATAAAAGGATTGACAACACGAACCAACATTGAAATACATTCTCAACATATATAAACTGTAATGATTAAACACATATTTGAAATTATTTTAAGATTTCCAATGAAACCCCACCAAAACGTGATCATAATATACTGAAGCGACGCCATTATATATCAACTACTTACAAAACTAAGTTCTTTGCAAAAAAAAAAAAACTAAAACTATGCAGGCCAAGGCGCCTGCATAAACACCCAACGACACTCACACCTCACACTGACCACAGAACTCATAGAACTAGAAGGCTAATATAAGTGGAAGAAATTGATATGATTCATAACAGCATGTATAGATGGGACACAGGTAATCATGCGCATATCATCAACAACATTGCCAGTTCATGTACTTGTATGAGAATCTAATATAATGGACATTATGATGAAATGTATTACATTATATTCCCATTAAAAGAGCCGAAACTCATCAACTATCGAATACTCAGGATCATTAAGTTCTTTTGTTATATGTATACAGAAGATAATATACAAGATAAGTGTAGCATATAACAACAGATTTAACCCTAATAAGAATTATGATTTCCTACAAACTCATTTGGCAACGCTGTTAACGTCAACAACTGTTATTTAGTCTGACGCCATTTTTCTTCAGAGCCGGTTTTGCGTTTGTTGTTGTTCATTTGTGTTCTTGCTTCAGTGTTTTTTAATTCCGTCCTATCATATTATATACTCTTTGTGTTGTTTTCATTGTGTTATCGTGTAGTATTTAAGAGACAAGATAGCATACGACCTTAGATACATTCAGACATAATCCCACGGATATTAGTTTCGCACTACCGCCCGCTCGAGCAGAGGTTCTTGATGATTTTTTTAATGAAATAACTAATAAAACACTTTTCAAAGGCAAGCGTTTATTTAAGCCGTGTACTAAAACGTATAAAATAAGTTTAAGTCATCGCAGACAAATATTTAATTATTTTTTGAAGAATTTTTCGTTTCCAAAAGCTTGTCGCGCAAAGTGTTCATAAATGATTGGTTGATAAGTAACAACTTGTCAAAGTATTAATTTTATTACAATTCGCGCGACAAGCTCTTTGAAACCAAATAATTCAACAAAAAATAATTAAATCATTGTCAGCGATGACTTAACTTATTTTATACGTTTTAGTACAGGCTAAATAAAAACTTGTCTTCAAAAAGTTTTTTTATCACTTATTTTATTTTTTGCTTTTTAGTTAGTTCGCCTCAATCTGTTCATTTCTAGTAGAGCATTGTTATTACAAGGTCTTTTCCCTGTAAGTTTTGAGCTGAAAGAAATTCATTATCTCCGACCCCGAAAACCCCCACATACCAATTTTTGATCAAATCGGACCATAATTACAAATATTGTCCGCCATCTTGAAGCCGCCATTTTGTTTTTTTCTCTAACTAAAATTCCATAATGCATTGTCACCGGAATTATGAACACCTGCCAAATTTCAAACTAATCGGACGACTAGAAGTCTGTCAAAATTCACTTGCAAGATTTGACCCGAACAAACTAACAAGTGAAACTAAATAAAAGCTTGTAACAAACGGATTCGCTTCACCAACGAAAAACTCAACATTTCTTTTCGATAGCCCATTACAGGTTTCTCGATGGGCACCAACTTTTATCAAGGATAAATTTCATTGTTATATCATGGAAAACGTTTCGATTTGTTGCATAGTTTTGGGACGCGCTGTATTCATAGCATTCACATTCAAATCCCTCAAAATATTTTTAATTTGTGCCAAAATATTTGTTTAGGCACTAAATCCTTGAAAATTGTTTTTTAATTTAACTTCCAAACTGCAAGGGAGACGTCAATTGTGATTGTTATTCTGTCCCCATCATACCTACCCATTCACTTGAAATGAATGAAACCAAATTCTCTTTGAAATGAAATATTTTATCTTGTGAAATACTGCATTCATTTAGTTTATGTCAAATAAATAATTCAGTGAAGTGAAGTATTCTTTTAAAAAGTCTTTCTTCCCGAGACCTACAGAGATTAGGTTCAGAATTCCTCAAAATTTCAGTTGCACTCCACTATTCAATTCGAGCTCAAGTACCCATCTTTAGAAAATTCTCACGTCAAAGTCAATATGTTTCAGTTAATAGAGGTTATAAATTTCACTGGAACCCCCCCTGTCATGGCAGCGGTTTTACTGCGCATGCCCATGTGTGTACCATGCGGTACAGTAGGGCTCGTTCCAGCAAAACGGTATTGGCCTTCTAGTTCTATGAGTTCTGTGACACTGACTGATATGACGAATGTTAGACGATCGTCTGGCTGGTTTTGTGCCCAACGCACAACCAATATTGGTTGAGCGGGTCACGTGTTGTGCGAGTTTTCTATCCCTTCCTGTGCTTTCGTTATCACTTTTGACAAGAAATTAATATTCTTGAAGTGAGATAAATATAATTGACTGGCGAGTTTCTCCATCGCTTTGTGAAAGCAACCAACTCAATTATTTTTATATTGCTACATCTGAAATAAGAATTCTTATCAGAAGTTTATTTTGTTCAAGAATGCATATATATTTGATTTGAGAGATCCATTTTTCTGTGATATTTGGGTATCATTGAATACCTCATGAACATTTTGTTTCATCAGTCAAACAGATATATTCCATCAAGTCAGCGATTATTCAGCAAAGAATTATATATTCTTTTGAGAATTATTTCCACGAGATACAATTTCTATTGAATTTCCACAGATGTATAAGAGCATTGAAGAACTACATCAAAACATAGACAAAAAAATATTACCCAAGGAATATGGAGGTGAAATCCCACTACAAGAAATGCTGGAAAAATTCAAAGCTCTCCTGAAGGAAAAACGCGAATCAATCCTAGCTCTCGATGATATGTGTATAGATATAGATGAGAAAAACTGCCCATTGGTCTCCGAGATGAACGAGGAACTGGGTATTGGTATAGATGGTTCCTTTAAGAGACTCACTGTTGATTAGAGTTAAGATATTGTGGAAATTTGGTACCTAAAATACATGACATTTCTTTTATGACTTCTTGTCAAGTTTAGATGAAATATCTCGACTAAGTCGTGATTTTGTTGAATATTATGTGATAAACAATGTATAATTAATGTGTATATGTATATCAAGTTAGTGCTTTTTCTACAGCTTTAACTTTTTTAACCGTTGTGTTCAGATTATTGCTTTTGGATTTCTTAAGCTGATGTTTTACGTTTTTTCATATCAATAACATCTGAACACAATTATAGCTCTATCGTGTTCATCAATTCCATTAATTATTAACAAAATCCAGGAATTTCTTTCTAATATTTTCATCTTTGTGTTTTACACATTCTTATTTTAGATTATTACTGACTAGTCATTCTTTTCTCAATTGAATTCGATATCTCGAATATTTTTTCTCCTATCAACATATTTTTCTGAATAACTCATGTTCTTTCGATTTCCACTTCAAATCTATTTCTTCCACTTTTAATTGTATAGAAAAACTAATTCTTCTGATTAATTTTACGATGAAATTAAACACTATGTATATGTTATTTGTATATGTTGTCCATGGTGGAATATTGTTACCTTTGAATTAAGCAATTGTTTTTCATAGTTATAATCGCTAAAGGTAGATATAGATAAGAAAATGAACAAGTATCCGCTTGTCAATCATATTTTGCGTTCATTAGATTATATATTATGAATTCCTATAAATATCTTATTTTCGAGTATGCACTTGTTTTTTGTTATTATTTTCTGCTTATTCACCCAAACCAAAGTGAAAAAAACTGTATCGTTATGTTTCAAGTTTGATATAAGAAAGTTTTTAGAATTGCATTTTTGTTAATAAATAAAAATGGTTATCTCTGTGTTTTATTGCGCAAGGTTGAGTTGAGGTTTACTGAATCCCAAAAGATAATTCCAGTTCGAACCTGCCCACAATATTATAGTTGTTTTTGTATCCCATGTTTCAATAGTGTATCGTGTCAACGAAAAAGAGTACAAAATAAATTCACATAAAATTTTATCACTTATAATTGCACGAGAGGTTTGTATTTTATCGGGTAAATTTGGGTTGTTTAATGAGAAACTGTTGCCTAGCAATTAGACGAGAAAAACTGCCATCTATTAAAAACGCGACACCGAAGGTGGAGCGTTTTTAGGTTGACAGTTGACATTAAGTCCATTTGGAAATTTCATTAATTCCAATCGGCACATTCTTATACCAACCTTTAGAATTGTTCTTCTTCCAAAAGGGATTTTGTGTAAGAAATACTCTGTTTAATGTTATAAAAGTGTCTCGTTTTTCCATTAACTTTTTAAATAAACGTATTGGGCAAATATTAGGCGTAATCCATTTGCTGTCACATAATTTATTGTTACCGCTTTGTCTCGTTTTCGAAAACAGGATTATACTCGATACGTCCAGTTTCTTTTCCATTATTCCCAATTTCAGATACGAAATAAGTGGTTTTGCAGTAAGCTGCTTCTCCTCCGCGCCAAGCTAGATGTGATATAATTTCTTTTGAAGTCCTTTCGGTTCATTTTCGTCATATAATCTGGCCATTGCAAATACTTCAGATTCATTGAGAGCTGATGCACTAGATTTTCTCTTTTCGGGTTGTGCTTGTAGGATTTTACGTTTAGCATTACGTGCAGCTCGTGATGAATTAAACTGAACGTCGGTTATAATATTTACTTTGTAGTATTTTAGCGGTGGTGTTTGGTGTTCCCACCATCCAAGTGCCCAAATAACCTACCCACCGCAAACCATCCAACAACTAACCATTCCACCTTCAATAAAATCCCATCCCCTGAAAATAATCCAGCAGTAATCGCTTCATATAATTCACAAATCGAAGAACCACCAACCGGCAAGTATAATTTATCGGAAATATTGTCACCAACATCGGAAGATATACCAAAATTTACTGTTCCACGCGACATTTTGAAGATAAAAAACCCCAACACGACAATGGATGGATGTTTGTTACTCTTTCACGTAAAAACTACTGGATGGATTTTGATAAAACTTCACAATAATATAGCTTATACATCAGAATAACACATAGGCTACAATTTATGAAGATATTGTGTGAGTTGTCCAAAATATGACGATAAGTGTCAAGTAAGTAGGAAAAAATCTACCATCTGCGAGCTATTCTGGCGTGCGCTGCCAAAACCGCTAGAGTTACACATATGTAATGTATGATGGAAATGTTTATCTTCGGTCCGACGCACGGCGGGTGAGGTGGGGGAAGAAGTCGCTCATCGCTGAGTGCTCGACCCGAAAGCGGGCAGACGCGTGAGGGCAGACGTCATTGACGATTGTGTCCGTTTTGCGAATTTTCAAGGCACTAGCGATTTGTTAAAAGTAATATAGGCCCAAGGTTAGGCAAGTAACTAAATAGGCAAGTATTGCATTTTTAAAGTTTAATAAACATAACAATAACTACCGAAAAATGAGACTGTTGCGAAAATAAATAAAAAAATCTTGGCCGAAATAAACAGCGAAACGTCAGTGTATAATTCCATTGACACAGTTATGTCATCCGATGACACTACAAGTTATCCCGTAGAGTTCCTAAACTCTTTGGAGTTGTCCGGGGTGCCATCACACAAGTTGGAATTGAAGGTAGGTGTACCCGTTTTGTTAATGCGTAACCTGGATGCGCCAAGATTATGCAACGGTACTCGGTTGCGAGTTACCGAACTAGGAAGGCACATTGTGAAGGCCACAATTTTAACTGGAGAAGCCAAGGGAGACAATGTTCTTATACCGCGCATCCCAATCATACCCAACAACTTGCCATTCAATTTTAAACGCCTGCAGTTCCCATTAAAAGTCGCATTTTCAATGACGATCAACAAATCGCAGGGTCAAACCTTAAAGGTAGCAGGCATACATTTGGGCACGCCATGTTTTTCTCACGGTCTGCTCTATGTGGCTTGCTCACGTGTTTTCAAAGCGAAAAAATCGTTAAATATAGTTTATAGAAGCATACTGCAGTAGCTACCTATAGGCCTATGATTAGGGCTCTGCAGTGCTTAATTACCGTATTTCTTATGTTGACAATATTGTTACGTTAATAAAGAGCGACTGTAACATCTCAATATTTTCAGGCTGTTATATTTTTCAAATGCGACCCAAAAATTATTTATGTGATAATTTTAATGTCATAATGTTAGTTCTTTTCTACGCCACGCTAATATAAGCTACTCGAAATAATAATCCGCGCAGACGAAGTCGCGGGCACCAGCTATATAAAATAAGTAAAAGAATTAAATGCTGTAATAGTGATAGAAACTCCAATTGTATAAGTATTATTATAGGTATAGTTCATTGTCATTAATCATTTATATTTTCAATCATACGATTTCACTATTTTATTGGTCGATATAAGCAATCTATAACCGAACCAAATATTTGTATTGTAATAATTTTATAATTTATCTATCTACATGTTACCTTAAATTTTTGAATGTATGACTGCTATTTTTTAGAAATATTCTTATACATATTTTTCACTCATAGTTATGTATATTAGGTTTCCTATTTCAAATAAAGATGTATGTATTATATTGGCAGTTGGTTCCGTTAGTTTAGGTTGGAAAATTTTTTTTTAAAAAAAATATTTTTCTCGTTTTTGAAAATTAAATCCCTGGGGTAATGGGGGTTATATGTTTTTAAGTGGGTCATAAAAATTGTATTGAGGTCATTGAAACAAATAAAGGAATACCTGTTTCAGTGAATTTAGAAATTCATCCCCTAAAGGGGTGAAATAGGTGGTAAAAATTTGTATGGGGTTTCGGTTAGTTTTTGAGTTACAGTCATGAACATTCGTGTTCAACCTAACTTGACAATTCTACCCCTGAAGGGTTGAAAAGGGGTTAGTGAATTTGTAATAGTCGTCACAGAACGTTACTTTCGCTGTAAAATCAATTATGACACCCAAATTGGAAAAGGGAAGCCAAAGGCATAAGCTAGATGGAACAACACAAAGAAAACAGGAAAAAATACAAATTCTACGTGGACGAAGTCGCGGGTACCAGCTATAATACTTAAACAATCAGACCTAAAATGACTATTGGGGTTCAATTTCAATCACGGTCTGGCAGTAAAATCTATTTCTAGTTTAGAAAATATTAAATACCCATCGCTGATCATAAAACCAAGCCAAAGAAAGGGCTGATTCCTTTTTGCACAGTACAAAAAGAATGGAAGACTTTTTGGTCTGTTTTTTTATTGGGAGGGCAAAATAAGTTAAAATCTTGATAGTAAAAACGTAGTATTATTTTCAAACACGAGACAAAATCTAAGAATAAAAGTTGCCCTATTGCTGGAAATGGTGGTGATAATGAAATCGACGCTTTAGGTTAGTTTTTTTAAAGTTTCATGTTACACATAGTAAAATGATAATTTGAATCAAGATTCGTGGAATACAAGAAAAATCAGAATGAGGAAGTATCTCTCAGAGAGATAGCGAGAAATAGTGGTATATCGCAATGGTCAACAAATTTTTTTTGAAGAATTATAAATTCAAGCCCTACAGAGTGAGAAAAGTACATCCTTTGCGTTTGGCAGACTATGATGAAAGGGAAGAATTTTGCACATGGCTACTGAGACATTTTCGGCAAGATGATGAAATTTGTAGTAAAACGTGCAACGAAAGTTGGTTTACAAATGATGGATGGTTCAACAGGAATATTCATTATCACGGCGCCAGGAGAACGCTAATTTACATAGAGCCACTGATTTTAAAGTGAGGTTCGGCATTAATGTCTAGGTTGGTGTTTTGGATACCAAAATCATTGGTCCCTACTTTTTCGATACTCCATTGATTGGGGAATTGTATCTTGAGTTTCTATCGGAGATTCTAGGCGATTTTTTGGAAGATTTGCCTCTGAATGTCCTGAGGAAATATGAATATTTCCAACATGATGGGGCACCACCGCATCGCACATGAATTTGTAGAACATTTCTTGATAGGACCATGCCAGGAACAGGGCCGGATTAAAAGGTGTGGGGGCCCTGGGGCAACAAAGGAGTGGGGACCCCTGATTATTTTTCAAACAATTTTTTTAAATTTATTGTGGAACAAATTCCGACACGAGCATATGTAGGTATAATAAAATACAAGAAATACATTAAAATATAAATAAAACAAATGGATTCTTGCGAGCTTTTTTCGACGAAAAATCATTGATGATTTCGGTCAAATCCAGCATCCGGAGAAAATCATTCTCAATGCTAAGAAGCGATAACTTTGATAGGCGGCTTTGTCTTATCGTAATTCGTCTATTTTTTTCATTTTGGAAAATGAGCGCTTTCCAGTGCAATTTGACATCATCACATTCTCAGTTGTAATATCACAAGAGAGTAAAAATCAATCGACAGATTGACGAAAACTTGTTACCTGGCAATAGACAAGAGAGACCAACTGGCTCGAGTGGCTATTGCCAACAAGTTTGAGAAAGAAATCTAGATAATTATTTTCTACTATATCGAACTCTCGTGTGGTATTCTTTAGATTATTTTTTGATGTTACGATCATAAACACATTTCCTTGCAAAATTATATAATGTATTAAACCGGTTTTGATTCATTTCACACTTTTCATGCGAATTGATGACAGACGTCAAATTAAAAATATAGGTTGTCAGACAATAAAAACAAAATACCTCAAATTATTCCCGCGACAATTTTCTAGGTAGAATACTCCCACTATTGATTGGCCAAAACGAATATGAATTATTTGAATTGAACGTTTCCATTGATTTCTAGCAATGTCAAAAAATAATCACTGTAATTTCAATGTTTGAGAATGTAGCTCTGAAATTTTGGTTTTCAAGAATTTGATAGTAGAACATCTTAGATTGGTCTTTTTGATAGTCCTTTTTCAGAAGGATTTACATTTGTTGCGGAATGTCATCCTTCTCTTAGACTCACACTTTCATATTTCGGGGATTTCTCTGTTACAAGCGCGCCACTCAGCGGACACTTGTCAACGCCAATAAATAGGAAAAAACAGGTATAGACGGGCAAAGTGTTTGTAGAATCGGCAGAAAAATAGTCAACAGAATTTGAACTTTTGTTCTATTATGCGCACAGGGCTCTTATAAATAATTTGATGCAATCATATTCATAAATTGAAATATTATTTTCTTTTGCTTATGATTATTGAATTTCATTGTGTATCTAGATCGCTTGTGTCATCCGAAAAATACATCCTTCATTTAATAAAAAAAAAAGTTTTTTTTTTTTTTAAATTCAATTGTTCTTGTTTTTACAGCGAATTTCGATACGATATAATATTTTGTATAATAGTTGTTTTACTTGGTGATTGTTTCTCGCAAATACACCTGATTCATCAGATCAAAGATTAATATTAACCATGGATTTTGACAAGAATATGAAACATGTTTTTGAATGTTTAAAACGAAAAATGAGAGGAAAAAGTGGGAGAACTGCTCTTTCGTTGTCAGATTTTTTATATATAATTTTGCATATCCTTCGGTATTTTACCTAAAAATTTATATTGTGGAGGCCCTTATCTTGTGGAGTCCCCGGGGCCGCAGCCCCGTTTGCCCCCCTCTTAATCCGGCTCTGGCCAGGAACATGGATAGGAATCAACGGTCCTATTAAATGGCCACCGCGTTCAACCGACCTCAACCTTCTTGATTATTCGATAAAGGGTTTCATCAAGGACAAAGTGTTCAGTTGAAAGCTTCAATAAGACGAGCATGCATGGCTATAACTCCCCGAATGCTTCAAAATTGCCACAAACATACCATTTTTAGAGCAAAAATGTGTTTGAGGAATGGTGGGCGTCAATTTGAACATCTCATTAGACGCCGGTAGCGATGAGTGAAAAAATTTCAATGGTTGTTTATTGTATTGTTATAGTTTTTTGTCATAATTTTAAATAGTTTCCAGTTTAATGTGTGCAAAGTGAAATATCGCCTTCTGCCTGCGAAGGCAAGAGCAAAATCAGTAGACATTAAATTTTGGAATTTTCATTGTTCAGACCTTGATGATGGAATTTATGGGCAGAAATGTAGAAAACAAAACCAGGTAAGGTACATATCTGAACTGGGTAAGATAAGAACTACTTTTTGTCCAGTCCTTATGGCAATCGGACAAAAATAGCGCCTTTCTTGTAAAGGTTCTTAACAGTTTTCGTATAACTCCAAAAGATATATAATGCAAAATTGAATTAGAATCGGAGCTTGTAAGTTTCTGCTTTCTGCTCGCGGGGATAGTTCCTGTTTTGTTTCCGTTGAACTTGCTCCTATTATATTTCCGTAAAGTGGGTTATTATTATTATTATATTATATATAATAATATTATATTATTATTACTAGTCCCAGAGCAAAAACTCGAATTTGTTCTGTGAGTCGTGTTGGTCATTATTATTATGAAGTGAAAGTTATTTATCTATTCTGAAAAAGTGGTTCCAGTATCTAGTCGTGAGGTAAACGTAAGTTAAGCTTTCGGTACCATTGTCGATATGAGCTTGATTTTCTGGTTCTAGTGAGGCCACTATTTTTCAATTGTAACTATATTCAATAATTTTGAGACTTTGAAAAATCGAAATTTGAATAAAACTGTTAAATTGTGTTTTACCCTCTTAATTTTCTGTGGAGAGTACATTTCCAGTTTCAGGCATAAAAGGTGTAAAGCCAGAAAACTTTTGAGGTAGTGTGAAGACAGCTCTGTCTGTCTGTCTCTCTTTTCAAATCGTAGCAAACGGCGTCCAGTACCAAATGCTGTAATCAAAGCCCACAGTATTTTGGAGATTGCAACAAGTGTCAAATAGCAGACCCCTGGACAACAGTATCTCCATTTCTTGCTACCCCGGTACGTGTAGTAAACCACTATAAAATCTGACGCTCAAGATTCAAAGTTGAGTTAGGAACGTATTTCAGTTATAGTGCGTTGGCGTCATAAGTAACGTCCACTTCTAGGGATAATAGTTTGAGCGTGAAAACTTCCGAACCTAGAGAAACACGTTACACTACCTACTAGAAAATACGTATGGCTCAAAAGAGGCATTGATCCTAATCCGAAGACAGAACTCATTACATTATTGATGAAGATACACTGTCAAATTGAACATAGGAGTCTGAAAGTTAGATACACGAAATTGAGGAAAAAACTACAGAGAAAATTAGAAACAAAATCATAAAAACCACCAAGCAATTAATTAATCAGATCAACTTTATTGATCCATTATTATGTCTGTTTTTCCTTCGAAAAAATTATATAAATTCCAATTCTAATTGGATTTGAATGGATATTATATCCATTTGAACACGCTCCAAATGCTACTATCAGAGCATTGCCCAGACAGACATACTCTGTTTACAAGAAACCAATTTTCGTGAGAAACAAACCCACCAACTGAGACTTTACAGATGTTTCTTTCACTATCGCACCTGTAATGAGAGCCAGCGGTGGCACCGTTATACCAAATCAAATATGAACATTGAACAAATATTACTAACAACTAATATAGAAGCGATAGCATTGAGTATCTCAGCCCCAACAGATTCTCGGCTTCAGTTGAGGGGTTCTGAAGTACTCGGAGTACCGATTGAGCTACATTCCGACCAAGGAAGGAATTACGAGTTGAAGTTATTCAAGAAAGTTTGCGAGCTGATGGGTATCAACAAGACCAGAACCACGGCGCTTCACCCCCAGTCAGATGGCATGATTGAAAGATTCCACCGATCTATGGAATAGCATCTTCCCAAGGTAGTGGAAAAACATCAAAAGGACAGGGACAGACTCCTTCCACTATTCCTGATGGCATACAGAGCAGCTGACCATGACCAAACTTACCACGGCTAGCATTATTTTCGGAACGGAACTTTGATTGCCCTGTGTTCAGATCACCAGACTATGCAGATAAAATAAGGGATAGCCTGTTGAAAATCCACGAAAGAGTTCGGAAGAGGTTGGTACTGGCAAGAGACAGGATAAAAGCTCGTTATAATTTGAAAGCTAATTCAGGAGGATTCAAAGCAGGTGACAAGGTTTGGCTGTACAACCCATTGCGGAAGAAAGGTGTATCCCCAAACTGACACCGTTTTGGGAAGGACCATACGAGGTGAAGAAGAGGATCAACGACGTGGTTTACAGAATCCAGCGCAGCCCTAGAACTAAGATGAAGGATGTTCACCTCGAAAAACTGAAGCCCGATCATGGTGAACCAATTATTTTTGATCGGGACGATCGAAATTGGAGGGGGGCAGTGTAATGGAATTCCCTGAGTACTCCCCTGTTTATATTCCATGTCCAGGCAAGACGGGCGCTGACCGATGAAGTCATGACTTCGAGAACATTATCGAGGAATCGACGATTTTCTGGAGAATTCGGCCGTGCTATATATAAGCAGGTCACACGCGGGATGAAGTTAGTTATTCAGTTACTTTTGTGAATATTGTACTTCGAAATAAAGTCTATTTAGTGCAGTGCGTTTAAGTTGTAAACAAATATTTTCTTGTGTTGTGATTGAAAGTGAAATAAAACGGATATTTTAGTGGAATATTTTTTTTTTATTGCCAAAGGAACCCCAGTTTCGTAACATCATTGAGCGCAATTCTGGTAATTCTCCGTCAACAATTAGGGAAGATACGAGTGCTTCAATGAGAACCCAAGTAGCACACAGAGGTCATAATTCGGTTGTACAGACGTCTACTAGACCATTCGCAAAAGTCTTGTGATATGCTAAGACGTCGCTATGTATGCCAATACGACAAAAAGGCACACTCTTGCGACGTCACATCGACGTTATAAAGTAGTGGTAATGACTTGCCAATATAGACTTATATAAGCCAGTCGCAAAAGGGTCGTTCTGTGGTCTTAGTGTAGTCATTATATCATTATGCATGAAGATCATAATCTTTCTAATATAGTATTACAATATGTATACCATATCAAAAGATTTTATATAATATCAATATAATATATTAGTCAGCCTTCCTTTACATGTTCGTAATACTCTGTGACCGTGATAGTTATCGAAATAAAAATGATTTTCATTTATGTGTCTTTAAGAATTGTTCTGAAACTCTAGTGACCAAGCAAATCCATTTTTACGATCAAAATCCAATTCAACTCACTTAAAATTCATGCGCCTCAAAAATGGAGAGAGATAAATATTTATTTTCATTTCAGAAAAAATATATTTCATCAATTTTTCTTATTAATCGTTGAAATATGTAGACCATATTACGAAAGATACTTGATTAGCACATTTCCAATGATTTTTAAATTGATATAACACCCAGGGTCCTATATTTTTCATTTTAAATATTTTTGTTCCAATATGGCTATCAGAATGATGTTATCAATCATCGAAAAACATGGATGCCGTCCTTCTAGTGTCGAAAAGTTATAATTACTCCGCTATGTACTATCATACGGGTGTCTCAAAGACATCGCAATATCTTACATAAAAAAGTTGTAATGTAGTCGCTGTGACCACAAGTAGCAAGTTTTGTTGTACAAACGTCGTAACGCTATCAAAACAGAAAAAGATATACACTGAGTGCATGAGCATTCCGCTAGTTCCGCCTAATGGAAAACGCTAAAAATAACTGACATTTACAATAGAGGTTATGTTGATGTTGAACAGTTATATTTAAATATTTTTTATTTATCACTCGAAGTGCACATACATATTATTTATGTCTTTCCTTGTTGTGAAAACAATTGAAGGAACTGGATGAACTTCATTTTTTGCAGTGTCCCGATAGACTGATTAATTATTTCAGATGTTAATTTTGGGGTAGGCACTCATCCTTCCTCTTTATATTTTTCTATTTGCTCCAGTTCTCTTGTAAGGTAGATTGTATTTTTGTTTTGGTATTTTAATCATTCATACGGAACTGAATATTCTACATACATAACACAATATACCTATCCAACAAAAATAACATAACCAACAAAAATAATGTAACCTAGATACATAATGTGATCATTACGACCAAAGTTCATCAGTTGATAAAACTGCATTACATGAGTCGTAGATACGTTTCAAAAATCTATTCATTAGAACCACATATGTTCATTGTCATAATAACCTCACAGCAACTGCTCTCAAGTTCTACTCAACGGCACATACAATTTATTAACATACAAACCACAGTACAACTTCATCTCGAGAATTCTTTATTGTACTCCCGTTATATCTACTACACGACGTCATAGCAACGCCTGAAGGTTATAAATCGCACATTAACTTTTTTGTTCTGAGACATACAAATACGTGGTCTTTAAGACGGTATAATTATTATGTTAATTTTATGACTCTGTGTTACTTGGGAGGGGATACTGATTTGAACTTTTCTGGCCTTTGTTTTCTCGAAAAAAGTGTACAGTGCTAAATTTGTTGTTTTGATTGAAAATCCGAGGAGATTTTTGGCTATTTTGCATACCATTATTATTTTTCCGGAATGACGGTTGTTCCATCGCTTCTGGCCTGCTTTAGACATCACTAAAGATGATGTGAATTTCATAATTCTACGTCAACAATTACGGAAGATACAGAGGTGTTTCCATGAGAAGTGAGGGACCCTCTATATAGATTTCAAGTTTTTGATATTGGCGTTATGCCGCTTCTTAAAATATATCGTCAGCAAAGTATCCAAAAATTAGATAATGGATGAACTAAAGTGACTGTACTATATGTTAGCTGTATTTTATTGTGATCCGATAGATAAGGGATAAGGGTTGGATGCTTTCCAATAAAATACTAATGACAAATTACAAAAACAAATCACTTTCCAATTAATTTTCTTCCACTGGTGTATGAATAAAGCTTAGGCTATTACTGTTTTCGGAAGTGCTGGTACCCCATAGCCAATGCTCGAAGGGAATGAACTGTGGATTGTCTTCCTGCAATCTGTAATGCAGTCACGCCGTTCGACATTAATAGTTCGGCTATTAGTTCATAGACGGCACCGCAAAACAGTGTACATGAACTTATTTTTCCAATTGAAACCCAAAATATTCCCGGAAATATTCAACCCCAGGGTACCATGGACGAGTGGAAATATTTATTTCAAAATAATGACATATGGAAAAGATTTGAGATTTTACTTTAAAAATGGAAATAGGATTTTTTGTCCACTTTCTGTGCCAATCATAAGACAAGTAAAACATCTTTTTTTTTTCAAAATTTCTTTATTATTACTTAACTAATCTATTAAAAATTGTTCTTTTTTCAGTGGTGAGTAAAAAAGTTCAACAATAACGTTCGTACGATGCGAACGCAGAATTCAAATAATATAATTTAGTTTTAACCTGAAGATGACAAATACCATGTCGAAACGTAGTTAAGAGAAATTATATGAATATACTGAATCAGACCTCTATTCCGAGAAATTGAAGAATATATATATATATATATTATATATATATATATATATATATATATATATATATATATATATATATATGGGTTAAATTTTAAAAAAAGGGTTTTTTAATATATATATTTATATTTTTATATATATATCAGTCAATGGAAATGGCCAGTCTAAGAAAGAACTCTTTGTTAATTTTTGGAGTTTTCGAATATTTTTTTTTTCATTTTCAAAACATCTGAACTACAAGGTTTTATTTCAATAAAAATGGTAGCTTGTATAAAACTTAAAAACTTACTAACTCGAGGTTACTGACATGAAGATACTGGTGCACTTAATAATACAATCTTTCAAAAATGTATGGACACATCAAAATTGAATGAACAATCTCAAATACATTATGATTCAGATCGGAACGATGGTGTTCCAACATTTGTTGATGGATAAAATCAGAACTGACGTCAAATTGCCAAAAAAGTGACAGGAAAATCAAATATATGTTAAAACGAATGTCCGATCACCCCTACTCTGATTTATGGTGGTTGGTCTGAAAATTGCATGGACGTATATTATATATTTATACGTCCATGGAAAATTGTACCGGGTCATTTGTGACCTTTTTTATTATTTAAAAATTAAGTAAATAATTATATATCCACACTAACACCTGCAATATCATAACGTTTGTTCATACGGTTAGGTTGATCATTAATATACAATATTTTAAGGAAATTTCTTTTAGAATCATTATTTTCAATGGCTGAAATTTTTGGATTGTTAAAATTACCAAAATAATTACATTCTATATAGTATATTCTGCAAGGGCACAACTACTTTTGTTTAGATTACAATCACTTTTATGAGACGTAATGCGGCTTGATGAATTTCTCCCTGTTTGTCCTTATATACTTAGTCACAATTAAGACAAGGAATACTATATATAACATTATAAATTCTTAGTTTCTAAGAGGAGTTTTCGTTTTTGTGAAAAGACTTGATACTGTTTTTTTATTTTGTTTAGCAATACGAAGATTGCTTGTTCTGAAAATATTTGTGAGTTTCAGTGTTAGCTCTTCTATGTAAGGTAAAGTTCTATATGAAAATGGTATTTGTTGAGTTGGCAAATTTTCATTATTATAGTTAATAGTAATATTGTTGACATCTTGAAAATTATTAGTGAGAAGTTGATTATTTAAATTTTGTTGTTGAGTATTGTATATGTTGCTGCAAACTGGTCTTCTGTACCATTTTGTACGAAGGATGTTCTCATTCCAAGAAAAGGAATACTTTGATTTTCTTCTACTTACTGTAGGTGTCTATCATATCTGTTAAAAATATAGAGCCTCATCCACCTACTGGTATAGTTTAACTATTTTCAATTGCAGAAGCTGTTTCTATAAGGAGCAAATCACAAACTCACTTCGCTAACACGAGCGTATTTGCGAAGTAAACATTCTCCGTCGCCAAACGGAAGATCAAAAGAGCCGACAGTCAACGTGGGTTTGAGTGACAGCTGTCTAGTTCTATAGCAGAGTCGTCTGAGCCAATCAAGACGGTCCGCAAGCCAATGTTAATGCTTGTAGGTGTGTCGATACGTTCAGAGGCCAAGCAAACTAATAAATCAGTTAAATATGTGTTTCAAGAGGCCTGAATAAATAAAAGCTAGTAGCGTCTCCGGTCTGGGATCGAAATAGGTTTTAGAATATTCTATAGTTCTGTTTTGTTTTGTTGGAAAATATGGCTTTTTTTCGACCATGGGAAAATAAAATTATGATGATCCGATTGCCTGATGATACACACTTCCTCGCTTATGGCATATTTTTTTATTTTGACGTATTTTTAAAATATTTAAATATCTATATAAAATTAGTTATCTCCGCTTTTGCTGCTCAAAGGATACCGCTGCAAGACATGCTGTAAATGGTTCAACTATACAGCAAGAATTAAATCATCAACATATCGTTTAACGAAAGGAATGTCAAAAGGAATAAGAGATCAAGTACGAAATTTACAATATTACTTGTTTTTGGAATGAACCCTAGATTTATATATATATATATATATATATATATATATACAGTGAGTCTGCTTAAGTTGGCTACATATAGGAAACTTTTTTATTATTAATTTTACGAAAAAAAGTTATTTTTCATAAAAAGTTCTGCAAAAAGCCAAGATGCAACCATCAGATATCAAATTCTATCAATCTCATACGAGGTATGTAAAGAAATATGAATTTTACTCAAGAGTAAAGTAACTTTATATTTCACAATATCGAAAATTGTTATGAAAAATTGTCCGGAAGTAAAAACTATGTTTTAACATGCAATAACATCTTTCTTTTTTACAAATTTTTCTCAAATTATCAATTCCGAACATTTATCATTTTTATTTATTACAAACATGTTAACCTTTCCGTTCCGTTTAGAAATTAATAAGCAAATTTTCACAAAACAAAATTTATTAAAAATCTAATGAACATTGAACAGTTGATAACCTTTTAATTAGTGACATTTGTAACATTTCAGCGATGCATTTAGATTAATAATACCATAATAATTCACTTTTTAGTAATAATTTAACGAATATTATTAGCTCCCTCAATTCACTTACGCCTCAACATATCCGCCTTCTCTTTCAATACAGGTAATTGTTCTATCACGAAAGTTTTTCAATACCCTTCTAACCTTAGCCGGTGTAATACTCTGAACTCATTCTAACCTACTGTGGCATCTCATCTAACCTACTGTGGCATGGGGCACCATCCTGTTGGAACCATATTTGTTGACGTTGAAGGAGGGGAACATTATCAAGAAAATCGTCTAATTCATTCTCTAAAAAGAGTAAATAACGGTCCCCATTAAAAAATTAATGAAAAAAAAAGGTCCAATTATTTTATTTCGGTAAATTCCACACCACATATTTGTTTTGAATGCATACTGATCCCGAGTTTTGATGGTAAAATTTGGATTAGTATCACTCCACCAACGGCAGTTTTGGATAGACTATTCCATTTGATGTAAATGTTAATTCTTCCGAAAAAAGAATATGTCTTGCCATAAATGGGTTATCTTCTAACATTCCTTGGATATTACAACATAATTCAAATCGTCTATCATGATCTCCTGGTCTTAACGTATGGATAAATCGGGGCTTGTATGGGTAAAACTTGTTCTTTTAAAAAAAAAATTGAAACCGTATCTTTGTTAATAGGATTTTGCATCGAAGCTGCCCTTTCTCGCAAGGATATTTTAGGATGTTCGATTGCTGAAATCATTACTTCAAATTCCATGTCATCATTGGCACGTTGTTGGCGTTTGTTGCTAAATTTATTTAAACCCCCCCTGAAGTCTTAAATTTTGTTAATAATTTCCTTACTGTGACATAGTGAAGATTATTCTCTGGGTGTCGGTTATTGAAAATTTCTGCAGCTTCACGATACGTTTTATAATTCTCACCCACAATTAACACAATTTCAATTTTATCTTCAGTACTTAATGTTGCTGGCATTTCTACCAAATTTTATAATACTTTCTATCGAATTTCGCTAAATACAACTGATGTTTTGAATGTCACTATCAAATATTTATTCAAAAAAAAAAAAAATAAACAAAATGAATTTAATTTTAATTCCGAACAACTTTTCACGATAACAATTTTCGACATTGTGAAATATAAAGTTACTTTACTCTAGAGTAAAATTCATATTTTTTTACATACCTCGTATAAGATTGATATCTGATGGTTGCATTTTGGCTTTTAGACCATGCAGAACTTTTTATGAAGAACGACTTTTTTTTCGTAAAATTAATAATAAAAAAGTTTCCCATATGTAGCCAACTTAAGCAGACTCACTGTATATATATATATATATATATATATATATATATAGTAATGGAGGGAAATAATTTTCAACCGAGGTCTCAATCAGCCTACTCCTAGGTTGTAGTCACTGAGGTGGGATTGTGATTTCACCTGAGGTCTCATTCTGCCTAGTCCTCAGGTGTTGTCACTTAGGATAGAAAATGATTTTATAGTCACTTAGGTACGGTTCAGGATTTTGTGATTCGACATTGGGGTCTGAATCTGCCTACTGCCCAGGTCACGCCTCAGTTCCCTCGAAGGAGTAGACAAATTGAGACCTCAGAGGGAACTAGTGTCGAGACCTGGGGTGTAGGCAGATTGACCTGGTGTCGAGTCACAAAATCCTGAATCCCTACCTAAGTGACTACAACTGAGGAATGGGCACATTGAGACCTCGGTTGGAAATCCTTTCTTTCCTAAGTGACAACACCTGAGGAGTAGGCAGATTGAGACCTCAGGTGAAATCACATTCCCACCTAAGTGACTTCAACCTGAGAGTGAGCTGATTGAGACCTCGGTTGGAAATCAATTATCTCTTTTTCTCTTATCAATAACTTATATTTATATATCTCTTCCACTTTTCCTGATAATGGCTCCAAAATGGGTGCCAAAACGTCGAAATTATAAAATTTTTAGATGCGATTCAACCCCAATACCAAATACCAATTTTCATGACCGTAAATAAAAAACTAACGGAACTCCCATACAAACTTCCAATCCCCATTTAACCCTCCATTTCAGCCTTTAGGGGTTGAATTTCCAAAAACACTAAAACTCGTATAACTTTCAACCCCCCTTTCAACCCCTTTAGGGTTGAATTTCCAAAAACCCTGAATACGTGTTTCTTTAATTGAAAAGAAAAGCTCAAATACCAATTTACATTAACTTCCAAACTAACGTTATTTCAACTTTCACCCATTTCTTTCTCACCCCCTTTTCACTGCTTAAAGGTTGAAAAAATCAACAAATCAATCATCAAAGGAATACGTTGTCAAAATTTCAGCTCTTTAGGTCTAGCGGTTTAGTTTGGGCGTTGATCGTAAGTCAGTCAGTCAGTCAGGACATGTAATTATTATATATATATATATATATATATATATATATATATTATATATATATATATATATATATATATATATATAAATAATTGACTCTCTTATTCGATACAGATACGAGCGATGTACTTTTGGATTATTTTCGTCGATTCCACAGGATTGCTGGGTAATTGTTCACTCCAAAGTAACAAACCATTCAATTCTTGACATTTATTTTTGGGGATTAGTAACCTTGCATAATCTGAAAATGAGATTAATATAGGTGAATCAGAGAAAAAAAACCAATATTAAATTTTTCTTCCGGAATTGTAAAACGCCTTTACTGAAAACTGAAATTCCACGAATGAGACTTTCAGCTGGGACATACAGTATAGATCACGTGAGCCTATATGATTCGAAATCAATTATTCGAAGCTAGAAATGAAGCTGTGGTTTTTATTTGGAAAATATAATGGAAAAACCGATTATTCACACTCCGAAAAGACTCAGCTTCCAAAAGAACAATGATATCTCGGGTAACGAGCGAAAATATCGAGAAATAATTGAATCCTCAAGCCATGCATCAAGCAAGCGTTTCCTTATTATACCCGATCATAGGCGGACTGATGGGGGATGCTCTTTCCTGAAAGTTCTAGGTAAGGTTGTTGTCAAAGGTAGAAGTACGTCTTCTGATTAATGTGTGAAGAGTGCCTTCGGATGCCAATATAGTGGGTAAGTCATCCGTTATTCATGGATAATTCTGGGGGTTGATGAAAAAACTAATGTGAGGAGCACTATAAAGCATATATTATTGTCTCTGATTCTATGAAAATACCAATACCTCCTATTTTACACAGGACAGAAATAACATTTCTATATTTCCACAAGCAAATGAAACCAATATTATTCATTATAATAAAAAAACAATGTTCAAGTGACCTATACACTCATTTTCTGCCTTCATTTTAAAATTCCCGCCATTTTACAATTTGACCATTCAATGTGGTAAACCTAATAAACCTCGTATGGCATAGAAAACTGTAAAGTGTTGGTTGAAGTTTTTTTTTATTTTTAACTGAGAAATACGTGGAAAGTGATGAGTGTAGTGTACATTACCATTATATAATAGACATTTTTGATATCACTGAATAAGTAAATAAAGTAAGTATTACATGAATTATTACCATAATCCAGAAACAAAATATAACTTCAAAAGCATACAACGTGTATTTTTTGATAGTGTATTCGAATCTGTAAAGACATGGTCAAACTGTATCATTGAAGATTCTTGAAAAAATCGATCTGTTTTCTTTATACATTTTTTCATTAGGAACTTTGTTAGTTTTCAGACCATGGGGAGTTGGCAAATATACAACAACTCCTCATGTTTTTCAACAGACTTATGTGAACTGAAATGTATTGACTCTTCAAATAGAAGAATTCGGTTTGTGTAAAAATGAATAGTTTTCTAAATATAATTCCAACTATAAATCTTCCTTCCTAGGGATACAATTGAAATTATATATAAGAAAATATCTAATCGTATTGCAATCATCTCTAAAATTGGCGTTTAGTATATTTCACATCGAATATGTTTCATAAGATGAAATCTCAATTTCAGTACCCTAAGAAATATAAAAGCCTTGGAAGTTATAAAACAACTTTATTTTTATTTTTCAACATCAACACTATCATCCTAACTTCCTCTTTTCCTCTCGGGAATGTATAAATAGGGTCAAAATATCACCAGTACATCATATAACTTTTTTTCAAATGAGAAAGCCATGTGAAGTGGAATATAAGAAAATAAGGAACTTTGAAGTCTTCCTCACAACGAATTCAATATAATTTGAACCAATTGGTAGACCACAAGCGAAAAACAACTACTTTCCTGGCAATTGCCAACTTCCATAGAAAATTATAATTGATTGCAGATGTTTCTTTCTGATAAAATCGATTATGTTTGATTTATGCCAGGTCCGCCTAACAATCCGCTTACCGATTTCAGGCTTTTGGCCCTCATCAGAACGGAGTAGTCACCAGTCAGAGATCCGAAGAACTCTAGCCGAAGCAAGACTCAACGTAAATGAAAACACCATCAAGACTACATCACCTATAGGTACGCCGGAGAAAGTAACTTTTAATCGGCGCGCGGCGGTACCCTTATGTTGAGTCCCGCTTCGGCCAGAGTTCTTCGGATCTCTGAGAGGTGACTACTCCGTACTGATGAGGGCCAAAAGCCTCAAACCAGTATGCGGATTGTTAGGCGGACCTGGCATAAATTAAACATAATCGAGTTTATCAGCAATCAATTTTAATTTTCTATGGAAGTTTGCATAGATTTTCAGGTGAATATTATTCAACGTTCTGCGTGGTATTTGCCAGGAAAGTAGTTGTTTTTCACTTGTGGTCTACCAATTGTTTCAATTTATATTGAATTCGTTGTGAAGAAGACTTCAAAGTATTCTCATATTCCACTTCACATAGCTTTCTTGTTTGAAATACACGCTAGTCGGGCATTCAGCCACTCCTACCGAGATGGGATCCTATTTATATAAAATCCTATCGAGATAAGGAAATAGTATGGAGTGTTTCTTTCTGTCACTAGGTACCGCCGGTTAAAAGTTACTTTTTCCGGCGTACCTATAGGTGATGTAGGCTTGATGGTGTTTTCATTTATGTTGGGTCTCCCTTCAGCCAGAGTTCTTCGGATCTCTGACTGGTGACTACTCCGTACTGATGAGGGGAAAAAGTCTGAAACCGGTATGTGGATTGTTAGGCGGACCTGGCATAAATTAAACATAATCGCGTTTATCAGAAAGAAACACTTGCAATCAATTTTCATTTTCTATGGAAGTTTGCATATATTTTCAGGTGAATATCATTCATTGTTCTGCGTGGTATTTGCCAGGTAAGTAGTTGTTTTTCGCTTGTGGTCTAACAATTGTTTCAATTTATATTGATTTCGTTGTGAAGAAGACTTCAAAGTTCCTTATTTTCCTAAAATCCTTTGTCATAAGTTACGGGCCCTCGAAGTTACAAAATGAAAAATGTTTTTCTTCGATAAGTTTTCAAGTAAATATTGAAAATTGACCAAATTTTGGCGATAGGCGAAACAAATAAATTTCTTCGATGAGGTTTGATGCATGAGTTAGTTGTTTTGCTACAAAGTTCTGGAACGGACTACCTCCGATGGTCAATACTCCAAAACTTTGAAATGATTGGGATTTTTCGATTTCTTGAATAAAAGTACTCGTGTGTAAAGTTGATCGGAGCTCCCATTTGAAAAAAAAGGACTTTTATTTGGCGACATCCAACCAGAGACGTCCACCATTATTTGGAAAAATTCATCATTAATAATAATATAAATAATGGGTGAAATCTTCATTACAAATTTCAATAACGCTAAAACTTTTACCTATCAAAACTCATAGCGTAAATATCAATCGCAATCTTCAAAAGCAAACAAAAATGAAAAATGCACCACGAATACTGCTCGATATCTTATCTCTCAATACATCTTCGTAGTCAACGAAGACACCCCTTCTGTTCCTGAAATAGCATTCCAGGATCGTTTCGTATGGCTTTACAATGTGTTATTCTATTCAACAAGTCCTCTCTTGTGTGAATAGGTGTAGAATAAACGAGACTTTTGAGAAGGCTCTGCAGAAAAAAATCCAATACATTCAAGTCCGGAAACTGTGCTGGCCCTGATTATGACCCTATGGTTCAGGTGATCCCGCATAATCAAACTAAAATGAGGAGCGCCATCATGCATTAACCACATATCTCTTCGGGTTTGCAATGGAACATGTTCCAAAAGTTCATTCAAATAGTTCTGAGTGAACTCCAAATAACATTCTCCATTCAATCAATCGTGTAGAACGAATGATCCTATAAGATGGTTCCCTATGGTACTATGTCAAACATTCACGTTGAATTTCTGTTGGTGTTTAGTTTGCAATGCTCGGAATGAAGATTCCGGTCCATAAAATACGTGCAGATCTGTATATTCGTTAAAAGCAAACTGTTCGGCCATTTAAAATACTCCAAAATATCCTCTACAATATTGACAATACGGTTACAATACTCAACTAAACACTCAACACAAAAATTCGCATTTCAGTTTCTAATTTTTCAACAAAACTATTTCATTTCTTTTTGATAGATGGTTTTCCAACATACGTGGAAGAAATTAAACATAATTATTCACTGGATATTTTTCACCACTTCATATTCAGATGTTTTTGTAGTTTATTTGTTTGCTTTTTATTAGTATACATATAATTCGTGTTGAAGATTTTCGCTCATTAAATCTATTCTCAGTGGAACTCCCCAACATTTAAGCTGCGAAGAATAATTTGAAACACTCAAATCTTGAGTTTCACGAGTTAATCACAGTTCATGATTCAGATAACAGACCTCACGAAACGTGATTATTCCAACGTAATTTCAAAAAAGGACTGAATTCGATATTTCATAATGGAGTACCTTGTCAGTTCAAAACACCACGAATCTACAGAACTTGAAATTTCATTTGAAAAAATATTGCTTTCAAAATTGTGAATGAAACTTTCAAATAGGTACTGTACTTTTTGTGTAATACGTTTTTTCATCATATTTTCTATATCTATCCTAGTTATGAATGTTGCTGACTTAACGTTATCATTATTATTTTGACTTCGAATTTTTTCATTTCAGATAGTGGTGGACTCTCGGGTTGGATGACGTCGAATAAAAGTTAATTGTTATCAAAAATTGTTGCTTTGATCGACTTTACCGACGAGTATTTTAATTCAGGAAATTGTCCAGAAAACCTAGTTTTGATGAAAAATATTGTAAAATCTCAGTCATTTCAATGTTTCGTTCCTGACTTTGTAGCAAACCATCTGGCTCATGCATGAAACCTCATCGAAGGAATTAATTTGTTTCGGCACTCACCAGAATTTGGTTGATTTTCAATATCTACTTGAAAAGTTATAAAGGAAAAACATTTTTCATTTTGTAACCTCGATGGCCCGTAACTTAATAACGAAGGATTTTAGGAAACAAGTTATATGAAGTACTGGAGATATTTTGACCCCATCTATGCATTCCCGAGAGGAAACGTCCTGGGACACCCTGTATAATGAATATAGACTATTTATATCCATGACCTCATTTTTGTTAATGAATAGATAACATTTCAACACGCTTCTTTTGCTGAAACTCGTATGAGTTATAGTTCAAGTCAAATCTCAAAAAAATTCTTCCCTTAGTGTAATGAAGATATAGAAAAAAACAGAAGTTCAGAGGAAAAAACAAACAATGGAAAAAAATATGTTTTATATTTGATACACTGTCAAGACTAAACACTACTATATGCAAAGACTAGTTTATGAGAACGTTTTTTTTGGCGCGGGGAAATCGCATGGCACCAAGACTTAAGGCCTGAGGATTCATCGGACCTGGTAGTGTCGGGCGCTACTCCGACTAAACCCCGTGCCCTTTCCTACTCCTGGAACTGTTGCTGAAAACATTACATCGGCGTCTTGGAAATTACAGGTTTGCTGCTCTTTGTATCTGAAGCGATTGGTATTCCAGTTCTTCTTTCGCTTTCGATTCCATGATTTCACGACTGTATAATGTGGCCTTATGCCAATTACTCCGCGATGTGACCATATATGGGATGATATTATCTGGGTCCAAATCGGTGCCCGAATCGGTTTCAAAGCTTGTTCTTTCACGGTGCCATCTGGGGCAAAATCGAATGGTGTGTTCTACATCATCCACTTGCTGACAGTATATACATAAATCATTAGCGGACTTGTTGATTTTGAGTGTGAATTTTCTGAATGACCCATGTAGGGTAGTGTAAAAATTCGTATTTCTGTGGGGGCAGGCATACTAGATTTCGATATCGGGTATGAGTCTGTTAGTCCACTGGACCTTTGTAGTATTGTCTATCCATATTTCCTGCCAGTGTCTGATGGTCGTGTGATGGCTCTTTGCTTAAACTGTCCGCTTACCTCCACCAGATCGTTTAGGCGTCCTCTTTCTCTAACGAGAAGATCGTTAGGCGATGACGCAGAGGGCATCTGAGGATACCGTTCTGTAGGCCGAGGTAGTCCTTAATAACATCTTCCTTTGAGAAGAAATGAGCATATTTCTGTATTTCTCGACTTGCAGCACACTCTTCCACACAGGCGCGGCGTATAGAATGACCGATTGTACTACCCCGTGTGCTTGTGCCTCGCATGTTTGGAAGTATCCTCGTCAAAGCCGTGGTCTGTCTGTCGGCTTTCTCGCATTGTTTGCGGATATGCTCATTGGAAATGAGTTTGTCGTCCGAGCCAGACCCCGAGATATCTGACAACTCTACTCGTATCTATGAGAGCCCCAGCCAGTAGAAAAGTGATACCTCATCTCTTCCTAGGCCCCTTTACGATAATGGCCTCAGTCTTACTTGCTGCAATTTCCAGGCCCGTATCGTCCATCCACCTCTCTATGCTTCCAAGGGCTCATAAGCAAATCCTCAAGGCTGGACCTCACCATAAGGGCCAGATCATCGGCGTAGGCACCCTGGTGGTAGTTGAAGTTTGAGCACCCCGTCATATAGGACGTTCCATAGAGTTGGTCCAATTATTGAGCCCTGTGGCACGCCCTGTATTATGGTGTTCCCGGACTGGAGCGATCTATCGGACAGGTAGTTGACGATGGCTTCAAGTAGGTATCCGTTAATGCCCATTTGTCGTAGCTTCAACATAATATGGTCCCGTTTGGCGGTGTTGAATGCTTTTTGTACATCTATAAGTATTATGCTGGCCCAAGTGTATCCACCTTCGCATGCTCTGGCCAGGACGTGTTCAACGGCATTTACTGTAGACCTTTTGGTCCTGAGGACCAACTGTGTGCTGGAAATGCCATATTTCTCGGCCAGCTCCGATTCCGATCTACCTTTCAGGAGTTTTCCAAAGCAATCAATTAGGCATATATGCCTGCATTTACTTAGTTGGTCTGTAGGATTTCCTTTAGGGATGAGGATTACTCTTGCCCGTTTCCATTTTCTCGGGAAAATGCTTTCTGCCAAATGGGTATTTAGGATATTCAGGACTCTTGTCCGGGGGCTCTACCGATCTTTATTTTTTTAATTTCAATCTCAAGTTCTCCGGCAGTGGACGGCGGGGGTGGTGCCCGTTTCGGCAGTCTATGAAAAATAGGGGCATCAACCGAGGAGAAAAGTTCCCGGATCTTCTCTATTTTGACGGAAGGATGCATATCCTGAGATGTTTCATGCTCCCTGTGACAATGCGATACCCTTGGCTCCGAGGGTCATCTTCCAGTCTCTCACAGAGGAGGTTCCATTGTATTCGTTGCGAGGTCTTGATTTAATCCCTGAGTGCTCTTCTGCGTACCTTTCACTTCTCTGGACCTATTGCAAAGAGTTCTTTGTTGTGCAATATCGTTATTCCTCCAAAGTGGCTATGGCCTACCATCTGCGCCCCTGATGATGCTTGCATCTTGCGCTGTTCTGACTGTCCTGACGAGTCCTTCAACGTCAGACATTTCCCTTTCCATAGTGGCCCTGAATGAATCAACGTCAATATGGGGCACTGTAACTCCTGTTTGGGATTTTTGTTGCCAACGTCTATATCAAAAGTAATGTATCGATGCAGACTCATGGATTCTTCAATAGATACGGCACAAGATTTCATGTTTCTAGAGAATCGTTGGGTGGAAAAGGTGGTGTCAATTATCGAATTTTGTGACCCCCTGCTGAAGGTTGGGGTATTGCCTTGATGTATAACAACCATGTTCATGGCCTGTAGGGCTTCTGCAAGATATGTGCCTCTAAGATCTGTAATCGAAGAATTCCATAACGCGGATTTAGCGTTAAAGTCACCAGCCACGACTGCTTCCTTGTTTGAGTCAGGAAGGTGCTGGAGGAGGTTTTCGATATACGCTTTATACTGAATAAGGGTAACGTTGGAAGATATGTAACAGGAGTGAAGTTGCCACTTTTCAAAAATCAGGCACACAAATCCTGGACCAGTTTTATGGGTGACGACTCCACATAGAGTGTTTGCGCAATGTATAGCGGTGTTGCAGGTCGGGTCAACTATCCATCTATTGTTATTAGGAGTGAGAAGCTTATTGGGTTCTTGAACCAGGGCAATATCAACATTTTCTTCCACCATGGTTCTGAGTAGGAGGTAATGAGCTGCTCTACGTCTGTCTGTGTTAAGTTGAATGATTTTGAGAGGCATGGCGAGGGCTAATTATAAGCTGGGGAGAACGTTCTATTATGCCAGTGAGTACACTCATCGATTCGCTGAATAGGTCTAGTTGTACTTGCCTATCGTGACACTCATGGTCAGGGTTTCCAGGAGTGTCATTAGAGGGGCTTCCACCTGAATCCAGGGAAGCATTCTCGCGGGAAGGCGCGAGTTCTGACGGAAGACTAAAGAACTAAAAATACCTTTTTTATTTTCCACAGAATGAAGACGCATCATACATTTGTAACATTGGCTTGCATTGGGTAAATTTCATATACTACCTATTGCGGACGTTGATATATATTCACCGATCATGGCCCCTAGAACTCAAAAATATCATCAATTTAAATGTTTATAATTCTGAAGATGGGCTAAATCTGCCGTGTAGTTTGGAGATGATTAAAACATGACTGAAAAACTTTCATTTGCATATCAATATTGGCAAATTATATGTCATTTTCAGAAAATCACTGGATATTACTGTCAGTGTCTATCAGTAAATTCATACTATTCGTTTGTCCTGTATACTCCTAACCCTTAGAGAGCATGTGCTTCTATTTTGGAACCACAAATGATATACATTTCCCGAAGATTTCTAGTAAGCGCTAGCTGGGACCACATACACTCACAGAGTCCTACAGTGCCCCTAGTATGTCCAACAGAAAAGAAGCAGTTATGAATAAAATTCAGTTGCACGTGGTGGATGCGTTTGGTGGTGAAATATAACCTCTACAATATAAATTCTTGTTTTTGTGAGCAAATATAATAAATAACGGTAAGTTTTTGAAATCGTTTTATTGGTAAAGGGCTTGATAATAGATATAGAAAAAAAATAGTTCCGAATGAAACTTTCATCGAGAAGATTGGATATAAGAAAATAGCAAATTCCGCTGTCGAACCTGTTCAATTTACAAAGTTTGTTCCGAATGTACCGATGACACTGAAAGTCCTCTTAACATTATTCTGTGCCTTTTTACAAGAAACTCATTGATAAAGTTTTCTTTGGAACCAATTCATGCTCTACACAACAATTTGGAGACCGTTTCTTACCCACGAATGATGAAGGAATCATGTGGTTCATGGCATCAACATGATGATGGAGCTTACTAAGGATTACTGGTCCTCCAAAAGGGAAATAAGGAACGATTTCTCAATGACAACTCTGTTCAACCGAGAAAGGGAGAAGAACGATTCGATAAGCAGTACAAGATAATACCAATGCTTGATGTGCTCACAGAGTCCCTTGGAAAGTACTACAAACCTGGTTAAAATCAGAGCATCGACAAATCAGTATATGCCTTTCGAACCTATCAAGAGATAATGGATATAAAATGCATATCAATCAGGATTTGTATCCCAATTCCAGGTGTACACGAAAAAATCTGAAGATGGTGAAGAAGGTTCAGGTCCAAGGGTTTTGAAATACCTATCTCGAGCTCTGGTCCGAAAACACCACCAGGAATACTTCGATATTTTTTTCAGTTCAGTCGATCTCATCAATGACTTATTGAAGGATGGTTTTTATGCTTGTGGTACAATGCGAAGGAGACCGAAACATGAACCCAAGGACATAGTAAACAATAATACAAAAATGGAGAGGGACTTGT
This sequence comes from Gonioctena quinquepunctata, assembly GCA_018342105.1. NCBI lineage: Eukaryota > Metazoa > Arthropoda > Insecta > Coleoptera > Chrysomelidae > Gonioctena > Gonioctena quinquepunctata. The sequence continues at coordinate 83,082 of JAFIRS010000100.1, read as the reverse complement.
GATTGGGCAATTACTGCAAATGGTCTACTTCATTTTAAATCGATATATTATTTTGAGTAATTTTCACCGCCCTACTGATCTTTTAACTGATCTGAAGAAACAAAAAGCGGGATATCCGAGAATATTTCTTCAAACTAGTTGAAGATTACAATATTCATATGGGACACGTAGATCAATCGGATGTGTATGTTTCTATACTAATTTTATAAAGAGGTAAAATTTGTTAGTTTGTTTGTATATAGGAACTACCAAACCGATTTGAAAAAAAATCACTGATGAAAAGCAATATAGGCTATCATTTTGCTGAAAATAGGTATTCAGTTCGAAATATCAATATTTGTAAATTGTGTCGGAAAAAAGGCGCTACTTGGCTGCTTTATCGGCGTGCGCTAACCAAATATATAAAAAGAAGAAAAAGAGTTTTGTTTCAACTTCCTACAGCTGTTTCATGGTATCCCAATCATCAGGACGGCTTGTGGTTTTCCTCGAATTTAAAACAAATCTGTCAGAGTGCCAATACCTACCGGCAAGGATAAAAATGTGAAATGTACAAAATTATAGATGAAAGTTCCTGCCTTCGAACTTCGCAGCACTACGTTGAGTTTCACTCCGCAAATTATAGATGTCGCATCTATAATTTTGTGCATTTCACATTATATATAGCAAAATTGTAAGACTGCAATTGTCTATTTGTTTGTTTGTTCGATCATCACGAAAAAACTTCTGGATCAATTGTGATGAAAGTTTATGATTAGACTTAGAAACTGGTATGTATTTCATCTCTCTACGATGGCGGGGTACGGAGATATAACAATAAAACCCCATTTTTTCACAACCAAGTGCAACCAATATGAGTTGAGCTCCCATTTAAGAATATATTGTTATAATGGGATATGATTTTAAATTTTTATATATGTTTTGTGAGTTTATTTCATAGATTATATTTCTGAAATCCTATCATAATAAATGAAAAATACCGGCTATGTTATGTTACCTTTTTCCTTTTCAAACCCTTTTACCTTATCCCAGCTCACTCAGGTACGCCTATGAACATTAGTCACTCTTTCTCAGTAGTCGATTCCTACGATCTATGTTGCCAACTTGGCACTGACGATTCGATAAGAAAGCTGTTCAGTGGAGAAAAGTGAGTTTAGAAATAGGAAAATAAACACCAGTTTTGCAGAGAATAATCAAATTGTTGGTTTTTATTGAAATCAAAACTTATAAATACCCTACTCTGCGATAGCTACCTTATACTAGCAAAACATTGATATAAAATAGTGCAGTTTGGATGATTGTGACAATGAAAACTTGAGGAAGAAAGTTCGAACTTATTATTAGTCTTTCTGCATGGAATTTTATGAAAGTTCAACCCTAAACAATATAAACAGTGGTTTAGACACGTAAAGTTATTGGTTTAATGTGAAAGTAGCACGTTGATGAGTTCGGATATTAGTATACCTTGTTGCTGCCTCTCGATTGAAGTTTCCAGTCCAGTAGACGTATTTCTGGGATCTCAATGACAGCTCACTCCTTCCAAGATTCATCCTCTAGACCAGGTAGGTGGAATTTTTATTGACTATCTACTTCTTCAGTTCTGCTTTTCGAGAATTTTACTCGTTCGGGATTTTTTTATGACGGGTTTTCTTGTATTATCTATAATGCTTCTCTTAAAATTTTCTACGTGGCTTCACCTTTTGAACTTTTTTCAATCTCCTCCAGAACTTGTTATCCTGATCCATAGCAACGCTAACAAATTTTAATTTTTTCACAGATTTCCGAATTTGTATCACTTCCTACCGAATTATTCGCTGTTCTAATTAATATTAATGATTTTATGAATGATATCTAATTCTAACTCTTACATACTATTTAAAAATTCTTATAAAATTATAATTTTTCAATTTCTGCCATTACATTTTATTGTATATTATCACTTTTCCCACACAACTCTTTCGAATCCCATTGGTGGGTTTTCTGTTGATATGAATTGTCATACAGGATGTTCAAAACTTATCTTTACGTTGATCTTACTTTAATTCAATGTTTGCTATAAATTTCAATTTTGATATGGTTTAATCGTGGATTTTTATTAGATATATCGTTGGATATATAATTTTGATATCAGAACTACTTCAGGAATGCCTTCTTCATACATATGTATCGACCAGAGCATAGTATAAGGTTCTATAGTAGTGAAAAAGGTGAAGAAAATTGTAAAATAACATAGCATTAACGATGATAATAAAAATAACTAATAATAATAATGATAATTATAAGTTTAATTATTTAACAACATTTCATAACATACGGTAAACAGGATAACAGGATAACAGGAAATGGGATAACGGGAAGCGGGCAAAGCTACAGGCATAATCTAGATGGAATAAGACAGAGAAAAACATATGAAAAAATACACATTCCAGGAAGACCAAGTCACGGGTACCAGCTAGTCATTGTATGAAATTATTTGAATATCGAGGAAATGGTGGCACAGATTATTTTGGCACTTCCCGGACCTAGCTAACGTTAATACTCTCATTACATTTAGAGATCGATCACCTGACTGAGGGCGAAAATTCCAAAGATTAACTATTGGGGTAGGAATTATTGGTGCTGACCCGTTTGTGCCAAAGGACGAAGAAGTGCAGAACAAGTGCCTAACAAATTCAAAGTGACTGTTACTCCAGAAAAAAGACTCGATAAGGGTGCCCATTTGCCTATACATGGTGGTAAGGTTCCGTGTGTAAATTGCAGCACACGAGTGCCTCATCGAACAAGGTGGCATTGGTCTAGCTTTGAGGTTGAAGTTCCATAAGAAAGACTGAAACATATTTCAACTTGATTTGTAACATATAAATATATTTTTCACCCAATATCCTTGTGGTCAGACTTTGGAATTACATATTTTTTTTAGAAAGTTGGCTGAATTTTTCAGCCAATTTGTCTTTCAGTTTACCTATTTATGTATACACTTTTTTTCAGACAAAACATAAATTTTCAGAATAAAATTAATCCGTCCTCATTCTTGTTGATTATATGCTACTTGACAATAGTTCATTTTTCTTTGACACACATAACTTAGTCAGCCTTTCTCTCTTTATAGGAAAAATATTAGAAAACAACTAATCCGAGACAAACGGTCAAGCCATGAATGACAGGTCAAAACGTCATCCATTCATCAGAAATAATTCATTATTCCTTCGGATTATTTGCACTTTTATTCTTTTTCTTGTTTTTTGCACCTTCTTCTGCTATGCTTCTGTTCCTATTTACTGCTGTTCTTGACCTGATTCTCTCTGGACTATTTCTTGAATCCTTTCAATATCAAATAATATTATTCTCGGTCACTTCATTTCAAAATGTCTTAGAATCAGAACTTTTTTCAAGTTCATCTTCTGATTCCTCGGCATTCCTTTATTCTAACATTTGATACATTTTTGATGTAGTAACTACCAAGAAACATTCGTTTTAATGTATTACGTAAACTAACAATGAAATAATTAGTGAACTAGTAGGTACTCTTTTTGCAAAAAAACTTACCTCTTTTATTTCAGTAGCACCATTGTCTAAAGATATATTAGACAATGGTAGCAGTACGAAACACTGTCCTACAAGAAACCCTGAATTAAATAAGTATTCTGTAATATTTCGTTCATACTTGTATGTTTCTTGTTATGTAATTGGGTAATTGTATACTAGATGGCGCACAGGACACGAAAATTGAACTCTGTTACGGAAGTATGAACATCGAACATCCCAACGTTTTGTATTACAAGTTATACGATTAACCGTTGACTGAATAAGAGTTGTAAGTCTTATTTTTTTAAAATCTAAATTCAATAGTGATAACCATAGTTTTACATACGTTGACTGAATAAGAGTTGTAAGTCTTATTTTTTTTTAAATCTAAATTCAATAGTGATAACCAAAGTTCTAGTATGAAATGCATCATGATGTAGGCATCATGATGCATTTCAGAATTTTCCATTGAATACTCCAGAATATAAAGTGGATTACTAAACAATTTTTTGGAGTTTTCTCAGATTTTTGTCATACTATTAATGTGTCCGTTACAACTTTTTATGCACATAAACAACACACATAACACAAAAGTACCCAAATATTTTTCTTGAATTTGTACTTCAGATAGTCAATCGCTTCTTTAGATGTGAAATATCAACCACTGGGTTAAAGTGGTTCATCTTGAGAAAAGATTGGTTGGAATGTCACCGACGAATGTATATGCTGAACTCACCCCTAGAAACCTGCGTGAGAAAAATATCATAATTCATGGCCTTAATGAGTCGGAGAATGATTCGAACGCTGTTACTGAAATTTTATCACATATAAATCCTGCTAACGCACCGACTCCAGTCAAAATAATGAGGCTGGGTAAACCTACCGAGCACGCATGACGCTTTTGAAATTTTATCGAAAAAATATAAACTTCCATTGAAGACCTTCCCGAATTTAAAATAAAGCGTGTAAAAAAATAGAAATGACCACACCCCTAATCAGAGGGACGCCATCGCAAGAATTTCGAGAGGTGGAACAGAGAAAAGCTGCCGGCGAGAATCTAAGAGTTAAATTTATTCATGGTTAACCTACAATCGTTCCCGCAACTAACGAAAGACCCCGTGATGAAGAAGAATCTCCAAACGAGACCTCAAGTAAATTGACGAAACCACTTCCAGAATCTTCAAAAAACTCTTACTAACTTTTTGGAACTGTCACGGTCAATCATATATTCCCAATTTTTTCGAAGAAAGTATTTATTTTGATTTCCTCTGTCTCTCCAAAACTTGACTTTCTACGGACGCCCCAGCGCCTCAACATTTGTCTCATTTAAAATGTGTAACTACGAGTAAACTAAAGAAAAATCGCTAGGAAGAGCCAGTGGTGGCTTATGTATTCACTATAGGGATATCTTTACTGTTAACGTATTACATAAATACCCCTTCTGTCTTATTTGCTTATTTCCACCGCAGATTATAAATTTATCGTTTGTAACATATATTTCAAACCTTCTCTAGAACTGGCACCTGTGCTCAATGTTTTCCAAACTCTTATGGCAGATCTCCTCGAGAAATATAGTGGCACTATGATTGTAATTTCTGAGGATTTCAATTGTAGAATTTCGGATATTGGCGTCGTCCCCTCTGAAATAATCGAGATTCAAATCTTTTCAGAAAGATTAAGTTTAGACTCCACATTGAACACAAGAGGTGGTCAACTTATTGATTTCATGGTCAATAACTCCTTTTCAGTTATAAATGGACGTACTTCACTGATAGACCTGGCAAATATACATATGTGAGTAAATTGGGCGAGAGTGTTGTGGACATGGTCTGGGTAAATAACTTGTTTCTTTCAGATGTATGCAATTTTTTGTAGTGATAAGATTTTTTTCCCATAAATCTATCAATCAATTACATTAATTATAATAATAACGGTATGCGCACCCATTCTCCTAGTTCTAACATTAATCCGGTTAATTCATCATACTCGTTTGTCTGGAAGGACAATCTATTCCTGAGTTGTAAGCTTAAAATGCAACATTCAAATAGAACATACTTCATTTCTGACCCCGATGAATCATTTGATAATATTTTTTCCGCTATACGTGAAATAGCTACAGAACTAGGCATGGTTCATATAGAAAGAAACCCTTCGAATCATCATCACCATCTTACTAACAAATCGTGGTTTGACGCAGACTGCGCTGTTGCTAAAAAAAGTATGAGAAGAGCACTAAGGCACTGTAAACTTGAAAAATGTTCTGGTACCTCAAAAACAACCTATATCGCACTGAAAAGTGAGTACAAAAGTATTATAAAGATGAAAAAAAAGTTTGAATTGGAAATTATTTCTAAACTGTCGAATTTATCCAATCCCAAGGCATTTTGGTAAACTGTTAAACAAACACTTTCGTAATAACTTCACCCACAAAAATTTACCCGTGCAAGTTTGGGAAAAGTTTTATGAAAACATATACCCATCTAGAATAACTAATCACTTGAACTGTATCTGATTGGTAAAACTCACATTATTTTTTCCCTTTTCCTTTTTTTGTTGCCCCCATACACTTGTTGCTGTAAACTTGTTTTCAGAAGCAATAAACTATTATTATTATTTAATTTTTTCAAAACTGTAGATCCTAAGTGTTATTGCAGCTATAATACAAATATTCAATATTCAATTGAGAATGTTTCCCTTTTCAACATTTCATTTGCAAATTTCGGAGATTTAATAATTATTATCAAACATTACATAAACGGAACATAAACACTCTCTCACTCTTGTTGCCATTATTCTTGGTTATATTACTTAGCAGTACTTATATATTTTGGACAATATTTTCATTTTTAAAGTTGCTCAAAATCACCATTTGTTTCATTCATAACTCAGATGGAAATCAAACTAGAAATATATCTATCGAGTTAGATTTCCATCTAAGTTTATTTAATCATTTGTATATCAACAACTAAAAACCATTTGATAGTTTTGGAATCCTCTCAGTAAAAGTAGAAACCTAAACCTTCCTGATTTTTATTTTATAATACTGTGAAAAACTAGATGATGTTTCAGAATTCTGTGGCATGAATTTGGACAATTCGATGTCTTAAATAATGTGTATATCGACATCATAGGACGGACACATTATTTGTTTTTTTAACGATTTAAGGGTGGTATGTCATCGATTATTATAATTATAATACTTTCTCCCATGCGAGGGTCGTGGAGTAAAAGTATACTTGTTACAAAATAAAATCCAGTTTTTGTCTTTGAACGGATGCATATTTATTTACATCCAGAAAAAGTTTCTCGGTCGTTGATACGTCCAAAATATGTCCATTAGGTAATTGTATAGATCCAAACATTTTCATATCCAGGTGGAAGTTCATTTATATAAATCCAGAATGAATATATTTTATAAATCAACTAGGTAGCGTAAGTTTTTAACCTCAAAGGTGTTTCAATTTTGCACCAATAATATCACAAGTGCACAAATTTCCAAGAATAATTTGAGCACGTGTGATACTCCGTAAGAAAATTTCGCACCAAAAAATATAAACAATATTGAAGGACAAACCTAACATTTCGAACCAATTAATCACTGGAATAAAAATTGCAAAGAATACATGCGGATTTTGAACACTGTTTAAAAATGTCTCAAGAGAATGATCCTCCAGGTTAGGGGCGTTCGAAGATCGGATATTTGTTAAGGAACTGGAGTAGAGTGAAATTGTGTAGGTTATGCAGGTTTAAGGAGAGCAACCTGGGGTTAGTTCAAAATCAGCCAATCTTGTGGCACCATGGGGCAAGTTATCTTGAGTTAATTTTTAATTTGCTATTAAAGGAGCATAGGCTTCTTCGGTATTCCTACTATATTGACATAAAAAACAAATACAAATGTATTGAATATTCTCGGAAACGTTCATGAAACAATCAGATTCCATTCAATACTGTGCTCAAAAATAATATTTATGAGAAATGTTAAATGTGTTCACGTATTAATATATATTTTGAAATATATATATATATATATATATATATATATATATATATATATAGGAAAGTATCTCGACCGGCTTATTATTATAGAATGAGTATCTATCGAGGATTCGGTCTTGAAGAAGTTACACTCTTTTTTGCTACCAGAGCTTTCGCAAATCTTTATTTGCTTTTTCGAGGGCTACAAAGTAGAAAAATGGACATTAAAATATTTAAATAATAATAGTATACATACTGTGCAATTTGAGATTTTCTTTGGACATTAAAGCTTAGGAACATATTATATAATCATGAATGTATAAAGGAAAACTTAAAAAATGTGTCATGAAAATTTGATGACTGGCAATCATTTATTATGGATGTCAAACAAAATAGGTATATACAGAGGTGAATTATTTCAGGTATTTTCAATTGAAGAATGGTTTTTTGGTAAAAGAAGGTACGAGTAAATTTTACTTAAGTTATCAATATCAGTTTTTTTATTCATATTGTCAGATTGTAATTTTATTTCAGCCATTTAAAAAAAAAAGTATTTTATTCACATCATGAATTATGATTGTGCTAAAATCTTACATGTTGAGAAAAATTTGAATAAAATACTTTTGTTAGAAATGTCTGAAATAAAATTACAATCTGACAATAAGAATAAAAAAACTGATATTGATAACTTAAGTAAAATTTACTCGTACCTTCTTTTACCAAAAAACCATTCTTCATTTGAAAATACCTGAAATAATTCACCTCTGTATATACCTATTTTGTTTGACATCCATTATAAATGATTGTCAGTCATCAAATTTTCATGACACAACATTTTTTGAGTTTTCCTTTAGACATTTATGATTATATAATATGTTCCTAAGCTTTGATGTCCAAAGAAAATCTCAAATTGCACAGTATGTATACTTGTATTATTTAAATATTTTAATGTCCATATTTTTACCTTGTAGCCCTCGAAAAAGCAAATAAAGATTTGCGAAAGCTCGAGTAGCAAAAAAGAGTGTACCTTCTTCAAGACCGAATCCCCGATAGATACTCATTTTATATATATATATATATATATATATATATATATATATATATATATATATATATATATATATATATATATATATATACATATATATATATATATATATACTAGCCGACCCGACAGACGTTGTCCTGTCCACATTTCTATGTTCCCTAAAATGTTTTTCCCGAAAACTCTCGTCCGCGTAGAATTTCTTTTTTTCTATGTTTTCCTTTATGTTGTTCCATCTAGACTATGCTTTTGAATCCTTCCGTTTCCTGTTGTTCCGTTATCCCGTTTTCCTGTCATCCCGTTTTTTCTTTATTCCGTTATCCCGTTTTCCTGTTATCCCCTTATTCTGTCATCCCGTTTTTTTTTATCCCGTTATTCCTGTTATCCCGTTATCCCATTTTCCTGTTATCACGTTTTTTCATTATCCCGTTATCCCGTTTTCCCCTTATCCCCTTATCCTTTCATCCCGTTTTCCTGTTATCCCGTTTTTTATTTATCCCGTTATTCCGTTTTCCCGTTATTCCCTCATCCTGTCTCATCCTGTCTCGTTATCCCGTTATTCCCGTTATCCCGTTGTCCTGTTATCCCGTTTTTTCTTTATCCCGTTATCCCGTTCTCAATTTATCGTACTACAATTATTATATTCGATTGCCATCTTGCAACCCTATTGCGGATCTGTGGATAAAATAAAAAAAAGTAAAAATCGCAATGAAAAAAATGATTTTTATCTAAAAAATAAAAATAAAATTGAGGGGTGGACCACCCTTAACATTTAGGGGGATGAAAAATAGATGTTGTCCGATTCGCAGACCTAACCGATATGCACACAAAATTTCATGAGAATCGGTCGAGCCATTTCGGAGGAGTTTAATTACAAACACCGTTTCACGAGAATTTTATATATTAGAAATATATATATATATATATATATATATATATATATATATATATATATATATATATATGTATTTGATTGGCTTATAACTGTATTTGATTGAGGTGTGAAATTTCCCTACAAAATCAACTATATTTTGACGATGGTAGCTCCTGGAATAATTCATTTATGAATATCCATATTAATTTTCTAAACTATAGGCTCGGTGAATATATATTTTGTTTGTAGAATTTCAATAATTTCATGAAATAAAAATGCATATCGATAGTCCGCCGCTGTTTTAAACTCTGGCGACCACTTGATCGATCTCGTTATTTGTACATTGTGCTATGCTGATATTCATACGAGAGCTTCGTTATTTTACACCCAGCAATTTGTTTTCGATGTTTTCAACTCTAAACGTACGGAAAAATGACTGGCACATTGCACAAATGAGAAAGAACTATGAGGTAGGTTGAATCAATTGAAAATATTTCTGTACGCGTTTGTTTTTATCATGACTTCCAGATTTCAGGAATTGGAATAATTGTACAGTGTGTCCTATGCTCTGCTGGTAACAATTCGTGATGATGAATTCACTTAGTTCTGTGTCTCACTCTCTATGGCGCTTGCATTCTTCTGGTACATTTGGCCAGCTCTTTTGAGAAAGGATAAGTGACGATGATGGTATGGAAAATAATAAACGAATTATGGTAGTTAGAGCATGAGCAATGTCTTATTCCTCAGGACTACTCCTCACTACTACCTATAACAATAGGTGTATATTGAGTCGAATATCCATCAATAAACAACTACTCTCCTGGCTGATGCCTCGACAAACATTGAATTACATCCGATGGATAATTAATCGTACAAGGTTACTTTAGGTAGAAATGCAGTTTAGGGGCAATTCGCGTATCACCATTTTTCAGGAAGCTTGAAAATCAGAAATTTTGAAACTACTGGACCATTTCGAAATTAGCTTCACTTAACAAGTTTCGATATATACAGGGTGTCCCTGGACTTCCTCTCTTCCTCTCGGGAATGTATAACTGAGGTCAAAATAGCACCAGTACTTCATATAACTTTTGTTCCTAAAAGCCTTCGGTACCAAGTTACGGGCCCTCAAAGTTACACAATGAAAAATTTTTTTCTTTGATAACTTTCAAAGTGTATATTCAAAATCATCTGAATTTTGGTGATTGACTAAACAAATGAATTGCTTCGATGAGCTTTCATGCAGGAGTCAGTTGTTTTGCTACAAAGTCAGGAACGGACTACTCCCGATGGTCCACACCCCAAAACTTTGAAATGACTGGGATTTGTCAATATATTTTAACAAAACCTGGACAATTTCCTGAATAAAAGTACTCGTGTGGAAAGTCGATCAGAGCAACGATTCTTGATAAAAATGCATTTTTACTCGATGACATCAAACCCGATCGCCAACCATTATTTGAAATGAAAAATTTTCACAGTAGAAATACTAATGCTTACGTTAATTCAACAACATTTATAACAGGGATAATACAAAATATGCTAAAATAAAGTCGTAAACAAAAAGTACAGTACCTAGTTGAAAGTTTCATTCACAATGTAGATATTTTTTCAAATGAAATATCAAGTTATGTAGATTCGTGGTGTTTTTGAACTAACAAGCTAGTCCACTATGAAATATCGAATTCAGTCCATATTTTGTATGTACGCGTGGAATAAGCACGTTTCGTGTTGTGTTATCTGAATCTCATGAAACTCAACATTTGGATGCTGCAAATTCGTATTCACAGCTCAAACGTTGAGGAGTTTCACTATTAAGTATAATTTCATGGGAGAAAATCTTCAACCCGAAGATGAATTTAGCTGAAAAAACGCACATCGGACGACATAACTAATAAAAAGCAAACGAATAAACTACAGAAACGGCTGCACATGAATAAGTGAAAAATGTCTGGTGAATAAATGTATGTTCCATCTCTTCCACAGATGTTGACAAAAACACCTTGTAGAAAGAAATAAAATTAGTGTGGATAAAAAATGACAACTGGAATGCAATTTTGTTTTGTTGAGTGGTGCGTTGTCATTGTATTGTCAATATTCTAATAGGACAGTTTGAAGTGTTTTGATATGGCCGAACAGTTTACATTCAACGAATATGCAGAAATGCATGCATTGTATGGACGAGCATTTGGTAATGCTGCAGAAGCCCGTCGTCTGTATGCCGAGCATTTTCCCAATCGAACGTTACCGGCAAGAGAAACGTTCGAGCGGGTCGATCGCAGCTTGAGGGAGACAGGTATGTCTAATAGATAATTGATTGGAGCCTGTTGTTTTATTTCGATATTATTGTACGTTCAGTTTTGCCAAAACGAGGTGGTGAGGGCGCTCCTAGGGCTGTGCGTACCGTTGTATTGGTGGAAAATATTTTGGAAGCTGTCGCTGATGATCCTTCAATGGGCATCAGAAACCTATCAGAACAGTTACATACATCCAAGTCCACTATTCATAGAATAATTAGGGAACAACTGCTCTACCCATATCACATCCAGAAGGTACATGCCATGACACCTGAATATTTTCCAGCACGACTGGAATATGCCAATTGGTTCCTGGATAAGCAAAGAGAGGATATGACTTTTATTACTCGAGTTTTATTCACTGATGAAGCAGGTTTCAGTAGATGTGGAGTAATCAACTCTCATAATCTCCACATATGGGCCGAAGAAAATCCCCATGGGATATTGCAAACCGAACACCAACGGAAATTCAACGTGAATGTTTGGGCTGGTATCATAGGAAACCATCTTATAGGACCATTCGTTCTACATGACCGATTGAATGGAGACCGTTATTTGGAGTTCATTCAGAACGATTTGAATGGACTTTTGGAACATGTTCCATCGCAAACCCGAAGAGATATGTGGTTTATGCACGATGGCGCTCCTCCTCATTTTAGTTTGATTGTGCGGGACCATCTGAACCAGATTTTCCCCAATAGATGGATTGGTAGAGGTGGGGCATATTCGTGGCCACCACGGTCTCCGGATTTAAATCCATTGGATTTCTTTCTGTGGGGGCATCTGGAAAGCCTCGTTTACGCTACACCTATTTACACCATAGATGCCTTGTTGAATAGAATTACATTACATTGTGAAGCCATACAAAACGACCCTGGCATGGTATTTTAAGTGCAGAGAGGGTGTTTGCGCCGACTAAGAAAATGTATTGAGAGAGACGGGGGTCATATCGAGCAGTTTTTGTAGCGGATTTTGCATTTCTGTTTGCTCTTGAGGCTTGCGATTGATTATTTACACCATGAGTTTTATAAGGTAAACGTGTTTGCATGATAAAAATTCGTTATGAACATTGTACCTATCATTTCTATTTTCATTACAAATTAATCTTTTCGAATAAAGGTAGACATCTCAGGTTGGATGTCGTCGAACAAAAATGCATTTTTATCATTGCTCCGATCGATTTCCCACACGAGTACTTTTATTCAGGAAATTGTCCAAGTAACCTTGTTTTGTTAAAACATATTGACAAATCCCAGTCATTTCAATGTTTTGGGGTGTGGACCATCGGGGGTAGTCCGTTCCTGACTTTGTAGCAAAACAACTGACTCCTGTATGAAAGCTCATCAAAGGAATTCATTCGTTTAGTCAATCACCAAAATTAAGATGATTTTGAATATCCACTTTGAAAGTTATCGAAGAAAAACATTTTTCATTTTGTAACTTTGAGGGCCCGTAACTTGGTAACGAAGGCTTTTAGGAACAAAAGTTATATGAAGTACTGATGATATTTTGACCCCATCTATACATTCCCGAAAGAAAAAGAGGAAGTCCAGGGACACCCTGTATACATGAAAGGAAAGAATATCAAGGGTACTGTTAAAAACAAAATGGGAAAAATGTAATGGACATATAGTCCTCGAAGAAAAGTGTTAACCGTAGACAGGAATTTCGGGCTTCCGGCCCTCATCAGTACGGTGAAGAAGTGCAAGAATGAAAAACACCGTTGATTCCAAGTGTCCATTAAATTTTTCCCATTTTATATATTTGAATACATTTAAACTTTCGTACTGATGGTGTTTTTGAGTTCTGGGGACCATGATCAACGAAGATATACCAAAATTTTTTGAAAGTCATGTTATTGTGTTAAAGTCCGTCTCGATGAATTTGAGAGAAATATGACTTATATTGATACATAGGGTATTGCGAAGGTGTCTGGGAAAGAATGTACTATATTTGCATAAAACTGATTTATTCAGTAGTGCTAAATCTTTGCATAAAAAAAAAATAACTTTGAAATTGAAAAATACACTCCGATGAAAATAGAACGACTGCGCAACAGGAGGAGACTATTTTCAATTTCTCCCAAAATGTTCGTTGCCGTTGTCTTCTTATTATCAGTAGAAGTTTCATGTAACCTTCGGCTATCGAGTTAGATTTCCAGCCGCCGCGCGTAGTGTCGTTTTATAGTCAAGAGAATCAGCCAAAAGTGTAGTTGAAAATCGCCGGAAACAATGCCCAGTATATTGTTTTGAATTGGGCAATTCGAGAAATTCAGCAAAGAATTTTGACATACTGCCAATAGTGTTTATACCAATTGTTTTATATATTTTCCAGCTCTTTGTCCAACTGAGAAACGCTTATAATCACAATTTGTGAGTCTCAATTTCAAGTATTTCCTAAGCACTTCTACTAAATTCAAACCATCAGTGTTTCCTGGTGTTATGAAGAATTCTCGTCACTTTTTTTTTAGCAGCTGGCATGACAACTTGGTATTATATTCTTTGGTCTTAACATTCTCAATCAATAAATTTTACAACATTTCCCGCCAACATGCGCCAGCAACACCAACAATCAGTACAACCTTTAAATTAAATATTGTATTTATCGTATCATTGAAGATTAAGACATTTTTATATGAAATCTTTATTAATAATTATTATAGCTATTAATATAACGAGATTATTATGCGATTTATAATAGTCGAGGACATTGCTAGGTGACGAGGCGACAGCCGAGTCACCCGCAATGTCCGAGACGGTGTTAAATCGCTAATAATCGAGTTACATTCAAAGCTTTATCGTATCATTGACAACGGCGATGCGAAAATAAAAGCAACAAGGTTTTATGTCATTTCATTTTGGCATTTCAAAAAGTCATCATTAAAATCATGCAAGATTTTGATATTCCAGACGATATATTAGCTGCAGCCAACACTATAAGGTTGAACTTGCTTCCGGACAAATCTAAAATCCATTATGAAAAAGAATATCGGCAGTTTTATGAGTGGCGAAACAAAGTACATGTTCAAGGTGCAGAAGAAACGGCGTTGCTGGCGTATTTCGCAAAACTCTGATGATCGTGGACGCTAAAGGCAAAGGTGTATCTATCAAATTTGAAAACTGTCAAAATATTGTTTTACATGTTCATGAAAATTAGTTCTAATATTATTTGGTATCTAACGTATTATGCTTTCGTAACTAACGTATTAAATTATGGTAACTAATGTATTATGAGTAACTAAGGTTTTATGTAGGTTTTGGTACGTTTATGATGTTATTAATTATTAATACAGATTTCATATAAAAATGACTTAATCTTCAATGATACGATAAAATCGCTAATAATCGAGTTACATTCAAAGCTTTATCGTATCATTGACAACGGCAATGCGAAAATAAAAGCAACAAGGTTTTATGTCATTTCATTTTGGCATTTCAAAAAGTCATCATTAAAATCATGCAAGATTTTGATATTCCTGACGATATATTAGCTGCAGCCAACACTATAAGGTTGAACTTGCTTCCGGACAAATCTAAAATCCATTATGAAAAAGAATATCGGCAGTTTTGTGAGTGGCGAATCAAAGTACATGTTCAAGGTGCAGAAGAAACGGTGTTGCTGGCGTATTTCGCAAAACTATCTGAGGAATATTCTGCTTCATCCTTATGGCCAAAATATTCCATGTTACGAGCGACTTTAGAACTGAAGGAAAGAGTGGAAATCGATAAATACGGCGCCTTAATACGTTTCATCAAGAAGAAAAACGTTGGATATAGAGCAAAAAAATCAAAAGTATTTACAAGAGAACAAGTCAACGAATTTGTGCGTTCTGCCCCAGACGAGGAGTTTTTAATGATGAAAGTGGCTTTTTTAATTGGAATTGGAGGTGTTTGTTGTTCATCTCTTATGTATGCCTATTTTAGTTGAATCCGCACGCCTATGCGTGATCGGTTGTTCTTCGTCGAGATAGCGGCAATGTCACTGCTGTCAAATAAGAATTGTCTCTGAATACATACTCTTGTCAACGTAAGAAATAAAACAGAATAAGTTAACACAACGTGGAGTGCTGTCTTATTCAAAACCTCATTTTTGGAAACGAGTTACCACAACTCGTCGATCAAACCAACGCGGACGAACGTCCCAAAAAAACATGGTCCTAACGAGCCGCATCGAAATACCAGCCGAGACGAAGCAGTGAAACGAGCCGCCTAGCGTCAAGCGAATTCAACGCCCTACCAGTGTAGTGAGTCACCCTCTTCCTTCCTCTCACATCATCTTATTCCAATCTTTATTGCTTTATTTGGAGAGTTGCGGTGTGTGAACGTTTGAATCTCTTATTTATTAAAATGGCAGATCTAAATGCACTGAAGTTGAAAAGAGGCCAAATTAAAGCTAGGATCACCCGATTTCAAAGTTTGTTGAACGCTTTCAACCCGGAAACGAATGATATAAATGAATTGAAAACTAGGTTAGAATCACACGAGCCACTGTTAGAGCAATTTGAATCGATTCAAAATGAAATTGAAGCGATAGATAACGTTATTCAGGAGCAAGAACGGGAGATGTTTGAAGATTCGTACTTCAAGACTATTGCTCAAGCGAAAAGCATAATTATATCGGAATTTAATAAACTCGAAGCTCAAAATATACAGACTACAAATTCGTCCTCTAGCCGAGGAGGAAACGGTGTTAATGTTAATAGTATTAATGATGATAATAATGCACAAGCGCAAGGTCGCGTTAAATTGCCACAACTAAGTCTACCCGATTTTTACGGGCATTATAATCAATGGATGGCTTTCAGGGACACCTTCAACTCATTAATCGATGACAATAAATCGTTATCAGACATACAAAAATTTCATTATTTGCATTCGTGTGTAAAAGGAGAGGCCGCGCAAGTCATACAATCACTCGAAGTTACCAATGCGAATTATTCTATAGCCTGGACTATGCTGAAAGAACGCTTCGAGAATAACAAACTCATAATACACACTCACATCAAAGCAATTTTTGAGCTCTATCCCGTAAAACTTGAGTCTCATGTATATCTAAGAAAGCTTCTCGACAACTTTAACAAAAATCTACGTGCCCTGAAGGCATTAAAGGAACCTATTGAAAAATGGGATACTCTTCTCATATACATTTTATCATCGAAACTTGATCCCATTAGCAAAAGGGAATGGGAGGAAACAGCCAGTGATTCTCCAAAACTAGCGGAATTGACAGAGTTTCTGACGAAACGCTGTCAATTACTAGAGACAATTGAAAATAAAACCAAGACTCCAAAACCGGGTGTATCGAATCGCGAAGAAAAAACTCACTCGAACCGCGAAGAAAAATCTCACTCTCACTTATCCATGCAAAGAATATCTTGTTCTTTTTGCCAGCAACCTCATTTCAATTCCCAATGCGATAAATTTAAAAAAATGTCCATTTCTAGTAGATACGCAGAAGTAAAAAAGCTAAAGCTATGTTCTAATTGCTTGAGGCCAAATCACTTCCAACAAAACTGCCGTTCATCCAACTGTCGTTTCTGTAGTGAAAAACATCACTCCCTTTTACACTCTCCGCACGCCAATGACACCGCGCGTTCAACCGACAACAATGTACAGTCGACATCGACCGATGAATCACGACAGCTAAGCGAAGGCGATCACGGTGAAACTACGCAAGTGCAGCATTCGCTGGCTACCATGAAAATCAAAGACAGGGGCGCATCTGTACCAGTCTTTAAATCATATTCATCGCAAGTATTACTCGCCACAGCCATAATAAATGTACGCGACTTTGAAGGAAATTTAGTAGCGTGCAGGGCGATGTTGGATAGCGGATCGCAATCGAACTTCATCACAAATCATCTGGCAAATAAACTCAAATTGAAAACGTTCAGAATTCATATTCCAGTGGCGGGCATCAACAACTCTATCAGCAATATATCGAATAAAATTAAAACCTTCATATATTCAGTCGACGGAAAATACAAATCCAAAGAAACCTTTTTAGTAATCGATAAAATAGCCGAGTATATGCCACAAATATCATTTGACATTTCGACAATGAATTTACCGAAAAACATAATTCTGGCAGATAGCACCTTCAATGAATCGAAGCCAATTGATATTTTGTTAGGGGCTAGGGTGTTTTTCGACATATTGTGTGTAGGTCAAATAAAGACAAATGCGAGCAATCCAATCATTCAGAAAACAAAACTAGGTTGGGTAGTCTCCGGACATTTAAATGTGGAGAATTACGATACGCGAATTTCATGCAATATTGCTATAAGTAATAACGAATTATACGAACAGCTACAAGCGTTCTGGAAAATAGAAGAGGTAAAAACAAAAACCCACTACACTTTGGAAGAACTCGAATGTGAAGAACATTATGCTAAAACATTCCGGAGAGATGATCAAGGTCGTTTCGAAGTTACTTTACCGGTGAAGGATGAGCTTAATCAATTGGGCGAATCCGAGAAAGCCGCGATCACCCGATTTTCCTCGATTGAAAAACGATTCATACGCGACTCAGAATACAAAAGGGCGTACGTGAATTTCATGAATGAGTACATTCAATTGAAAGCCGCGATCACCCGATTTTCCTCATTGGCAAATCCGAGAATGTTGCCGATACTAAATGTTATTTACCGCACCACGGGGTGTTAAAGGAAAGTAGCACCACTACTAAACTTCGTGTCGTTTATGATGCATCTAATCCAACAAGCTCCGGTTTATCTTTGAATAATGTTTTGAAGGTAGGACCAACGATTCAATCGGAACTATTCTCAATCATTCTTAAATTCAGAAAGCATAACGTTGTATTCATTGGTGACGTAAAAATGATGTATCGACAAATAAATTTGAATGAAACGCAACGCGATCTTCAAAGGATATTATGGCGTTCTAATCCGAGCGACGAATTGAAACACTACCGTCTCAATACTGTGACGTACGGGACGGCATCAGCTAGTTTTTTAGCTTGTCGTTCGTTAATGCAATTGGCGTATGAATATGAGAATATTTACCCTCATGCAAGCAATGTAATTAAGCAAGATTTTTATGTTGACGACCTAATCACGGGCGCAAATTCGGTGTCTGAAGCGCTCACGCTAAAAAAACAAGTTGTAGAAATATTAGAAAGTGGAAAATTCCCATTGAGAAAGTGGGCATCAAACTGCGAAGAATTATTAGATAACTCTGATGTAAATTCACTACCAAAATATGACATATCGAATGACAAAACTGTCAAAACATTGGGGCTCATGTGGAACCCAAGTAATGATACATTTGCGTATAGTATTGATATAAATTTGAAAACTCCAGTTACGAAACGCACGATCCTTGCGACCATATCAAAAATCTTTGATCCCTTGGGACTGATCGGCCCAATCATCGTCCTAGCAAAACTTATTTTACAGAAGCTCTGGGAGTTACGTTCGGAGTGGGACGAATCAATCCCCCTTGACATGCATACCACATGGCTACAGCTCTGCCGTCAACTCCCAAGTATAAATGAGATTCGTATTCCTCGTCAAGTGACCGTTCGTCAAATGGTCGAAATTCAAATGCATGGATTCTGTGACTCCTCAGAGCGAGCTTATGGCGTCGCGATTTACATTCGCACTACTGACAGCAACGGTGTCAATTTTTCAAAATTGTTGTGTGCAAAGTCTAAAATCGCCCCATTGAAGAAATTAACTTTACCTCGCTTAGAACTCTCCGGCGCTCTTGTACTCGCGCGCTTAACGAATAAGGTGGAGAAATCTTTGAACATGGGCGAGCTGAGAAAATTTTATTGGTGCGATTCAACTATCGTGTTAGCTTGGTTGAAATCGGAACCAAGCAATTGGAAAACCTTTGTAGCCAATCGGACATCCGAAATACGAGATTTAACTGATCCACATGCTTGGAGACACATAGAAGGTAGTAGAAACCCTGCCGATATCATTTCCCGAGGTGAGAACCCTGAAAAATTAATTCAAAACGAGTTATGGTGGTCCGGTCCACCTTTTTTACAAATGGTCGAAGCTGATTGGCCAGAATCACGCGCCGAGCTGACACCCGATACAGCTGAAAGACGTAAACAAGCACAACTGTCTTGTGTGTCTTACAATCCTCAATTCATTCTAGAAAGATTTTCCTCTTTCACCAAAACTCATCGTGTATTTACATACATGTTGAGATATGTGCACAATTGCAATCCTAAAAATAAAATAAAGATTAATGGTAATTTAACTCGCGATGAACTGGACAATTCGCTCATTTTACTACTGAAGCTATGTCAAGCATCAAGTTTCTCTACGGAAATTCACGCATTGCAAACAAAGAGGGCTTTATCAAAATCGAGTAAATTACTATCATTAAATCCCTTTTTGGACTCGAACGGGTTATTGCGCGTCGGCGGAAGAATAGTATATTCCTATGAGAGACTAGATAAAAAGCATCCTATATTGCTGCCCGACAAAAACGCATTTACTATAAAATTGATTCAATATGAACACATTCGAACACTTCATTCCGGGCCTACATCCACTTTAAATGCTGTGAGGAGCAAATATTGGCCTATTAACGGAAGGAGTGTGGTTCGGGGTATCATACGCAAGTGTGTAACTTGTTGTAAGGCGAGGCCTCCGATTTCAAACCCTCTCATGGGGAACATTCCTGAGGCCAGGTTAGTCCCAAAGCGACCTTTCTCCGTAGTGGGTGTTGACTATGCGGGGCCCATTCTTATTAAAGATAGTTTTATACGATCAAGAAGATTTGTAAAATCGTATATTTGTATTTTTGTATGTTTTGTA
Organism: Gonioctena quinquepunctata; assembly: GCA_018342105.1. Classification (NCBI taxonomy): domain Eukaryota; kingdom Metazoa; phylum Arthropoda; class Insecta; order Coleoptera; family Chrysomelidae; genus Gonioctena; species Gonioctena quinquepunctata. Next base: position 62,575 of record JAFIRS010000100.1, on the reverse strand, counting down.
ACTAAAGCGGTGCACATTGAACTGGCTACTAGCTTATCTACTGAAGCGTTCCTTAATTGTCTCAAAAGATTTGTTTCACGTCGTGCCTTATGCACAGATATCTATTCTGACAACGGCAGTAACTTCGTGGGAGCGAATAATGAGTTGAAGGCCATTATCAATGACATTAAAAAATCTACTCAATCCGGAGAAACGAGAGATTATCTTTTAAAAAATTCCATCACGTGGCACTTCATACCCCCGCTAGCTCCCCACCAAGGCGGATTGTGGGAGGCTGCTGTTAAGGCGACAAAATATCATTTAACTCGAATTCTAGGGAATGCACATTTGAATTACGAATGTTTGTGCACCGTACTCTGCCAGATTGAGGCAATATTGAACTCCCGTCCTATCACTGTCCTATCTCACGACCCAAACGATTTATCCGCACTAACCCCGGCTCACTTCTTGGTTGGTGACTCCATGATAGCTGTACCTCAACGTGACGTCACCGAGCTGCCAACAAATAGATTGAAGCTGTTTCAGCGACTGAAGCAATTAACCCAACACTTCTGGAAGCGTTGGTCGTTGGAATATATTACTTCTTTGCAACAGCGCAGCAAGTGGAAGGCAAAAATCCCGGAATCAGTCAGAACGAACTCACTTGTACTTTTACGAGAGGAGAATCTACCACCAATGCAATGGCGTCTAGGTCGCATCGTCGCCGTCCATCCAGGAAGGGACAATGTGGTGCGAGTAGTTAGTGTTCTGACCAAGAATGGTGTAGTAAAGCGTAGTGTAACCAAAGTGAGTGCTCTACCTATTGACTAGACGGAAGCCTCATATATGGACAATTATATGTAACAATAGACTATTGGAGCTGACCTTTTATATTTTTTTAGTCAGTAATGTATCTTCTTTGTTGAAAGCCCAAGCTTTCAAGGCGGGCTGTATGTTTGTTGTTCATCTCTTATGTATGCCTATTTCAGTTGAATCCGCACGCCTATGCGTGATCGGTTGTTCTTCGTCGAGATAGCGGCAATGTCACTGCTGTCAAATAAGAATTGTCTCTGAATACATACTCTTGTCAACGTAAGAAATAAAACAGAATAAGTTAACACAACGTGGAGTGCTGTCTTATTCAAAACCTCATTTTTGGAAACGAGTTACCACAACTCGTCGATCAAACCAACGCGGACGAACGTCCCAAAAATACAGGAGGAGCCTGTCGAACCAATGAATTAGCGAAGATGACCATGGAAGATGTTGACGTTTTAGAGGACAAGCTGATTGCTACTATTCCCGACTTAAAAACCCACAAGAAACGGATTTTCGCTGTGGTATCTGACGGCGAAGTCAATCCTGTGCTTCTATTTAAAAAGTACGCAATATTAAGGCCAGTCCATGTTACTCACCGAAGATTGTTTGTATCATATAGAAAAGGGAAATGTACGGTACAGCCCTGCGGCATCCATTTCTTATCTAAAGTACCTCAAAAAATAGCTGAATATCTCTCACTTGAAAATCCTAATATGTATACTGGTCACTGCGTTAGAAGATCTTCGGCAAATTTTCTTGTTAATGCTGGAGGAGATATATTAGACCTACAAGAACTTGGTGGATGGGAATCGGCGAAGGTTGCTAGAGGGTATTTAGAAGAAAGTGTGACCAAAAAAGTTTCCATTGCTCGCAAAATTCAAATCGGCGATGTTTCCGGCAGTGGATTAAGCACTAGGGAACCGCACGAAATCGAAAGAAATGCTTGCTCGGTCATTAATCAATCTTCAGAGGATGAACCTATGATCGTGGACGCTAAAGGCAAAGGTGTATCCATCAAATTTGAAAACTGTCAAAATATTGTTTTACATGTTCATGAAAACTAGTTCTAATATTATTTGGTATCTAACGTATTATGCTTTCGTAACTAACGTATTAAATTTTGGTAACTAATGTATTATGAGTAACTAAGGTTTTATGTAGGTTTTGGTACGTTTATGATGTTGATCATTATTAATAAAGATTTCATATAAAAATGTCATAATCTTCAATGATACGATAAACATCATAAATGTACCAAAACCTACACAAAACCTTAGTTACTCATAATACATTAGTTATCATAATTTAATACGTTAGTTACGAAAGCATAATACGTTAGATACCAAATAATATTAGAACTAGTTTTCATGAACATGTAAAACAATATTGTGACAGTTTTCAACACATTTGCCTTCAGCGTCCACGATCATCAGAGAGTTACAAAACTGCCGATATTCTTTTTCATAATGGATTTTGGATTTGTCCGGAAGCAAGTTCAACCTTATAGTTGCAGCTAATATATCGTCAGGAATATCAAAATCTTGCATGATTTTAATGATGACATTTTGAAATGCCAAAATGAAATGACATAAAACCTTGTTGCTTATATTTTCGCATCGCCGTGTCAATGATACGATAAAGCTTTGAATGTAACTCGATTATTAGCGATTTAACACCGTCTCGGACATTGCGGGTGACTCGGCTGCCGCCTCGTCACCTAGCGATGTCCTCGACTATAATAAATCGCATAATAATCTCGTTATATTAATAGCTATAATACACCTTTATACATTGAAATATATGTCTATAGTATACCTCAATGCACAAAAATTTCATGTTATCTGCATTTATCACAAATCTGATTATTTCTTCCTTTGTGAAAACCTTCGACTTCTTAGGTTTTTACCCCTTTGATTTTCATTTCAGAAATGCCGTCCGTCAAATTAGTATGTTTCTTGATATCGACATTTTGTTTGATTAGAAATTATGTCCTCAACATTGAGTAATAGCACTAAAGATATGAAGGCTTCTGTAATTTGCTTAATTCATTGAAATATAGGTACTAACAATCCCTTTTCGTTCGTCATGCTAACGACCTTCTTTTCTCTGCACCATTTTTCATACCTATCGTATACTAATCAGGGATTCTTGCAAAACAATATTCATTAATCTAAGAATAATGACCCTACCGACAGTATTTATATATCAACACCTCCTTGATATACATAAAAACTTAGTAACTTACACGGTTCATAATAACATACATCAATACAATACCAGAAATAATAATCATCCGTTGAATCCTAGATGTCGCCTAGCAGTAACTGCAAGGAATTCTCCCAACCTACGACTCTACAATAAATTACCAGACCATATTAAAAAAATGATGTTTGAACAATTCAAAACAGCTATAAAAAACCTGTTACTGAGATATGGTTTTTACACAATGATACCTTATTACACGCTTTATATTAGCTTCACTTGTATGTTTGTTTGTAACCGACTCTTTTGGGCGCAATTTTGACCCACTTCCAGACGTCCGAATGATTTGAAATTTGGCAGGTGTACATAATTCCGGTGACAATGCATTAAGAAATTTTTGTGTGAAAAAAAATCAAAATGGCGGCTTCAAAATGGCGGCCGAGTGTTGTAATTATGGTCCGATTCGCTTCAAATTTGGTATCTGAGGGTTTTCGTGATCAGAGATTATGATTCTTTTGTAAAAATTGAAAAATTCGAAATGGCGGCTTTAAAATGGCGGCCGAGTTTTGTGATTATGGTCTGATTCTATTCAAAATTGGTATGTGGGGGTTTTCGGGATCGAATATTATGATTCTTTTGTAAAAATTGGAGAATTCAAGATGGCGGCTTTAAAATGGCGGCCGAGTTTTGTGATTATGGTCTGATTCTATTCAAAATTGGTATGTGGGGGTTTTTGGGGTCGAATATTATGATTCTTTTGTAAAAATTGGAAAATTCAAGATGGCGGCTTTAAAATGGCGGCCGAGTTTTGTGATTATGGTTGATTCTATTCAAAATTGGTATGTGGGGGTTTTTGGGGGAATATTATGATTCTTTTGTAAAAATTGGAAAATTCAAGATGCGGCTTTAAAATGGCGGCCGAGTTTTGTGATTATAGTCGATTCGATTCAAAATTGGTATGTGGGGGTTTTTGGGGTCGAATATTAGGATTCTTTTGTAAAAATTGAAAAATTCAAGATGGCGGCTTTAAAATGGCGGCCGAGTTTTGTGATAATGGTCTGATTCTATTCAAAATTAGTATGTGGGGGTTTTTGGGGTCGGAGATTATGATTACCCAATTTGATAAGATTATTCCATTTTTTAATTTGCAAAAAAATAATAAAAATAATAGTTTAAAAAATAACTAAAAAAACACGCTTTCATAAATAAACCACACTAAAAAGTAGGGAATAAATAATAGTTTTAAAAAACTAAAAAACACGCTTCTATGGAAAACCAGACTAAAAAATTAGAAAATAAGGAAAAAATTTATTTTATTTAAAAAAAAGCGTGGGGTGCTTGGTATCAATAATTCTATAGTACATTACACACCGAGGCGATACCATGCACCCCACGCTTTTTTTTAAATAAAATACATTTTTTTCTTATTTTCTATTTTTTTAGTCTGGTTTTCTATAAAAGCATGTTTTTTAGTTTTTTTAAACTATTATTTTTTTGACTACATAGCTACATGATTCATCTCACAATTTGTTCCCACTCCTGACAGCTTGTTTGTGTATACTAACAAAAAATTATCTGGTTTATATAAAATCACATGTTTATAAAAATATTATATTACTCTATGTAAACCGGTTTATGACCTGGTATTTTACGCTTGTGTTCCCGTTTTTACACTATACGAATGAATACGTCTTTACGTATTATTCATTTTCTTTATAATTGTTTATTAGACATTATTTTTTTAACCAATTTACTTTTATTTATTTTTTTACTAAAAATTGTATATCATTTGGACTTGTCATAAATGTATTGCATACATAACATGATAAAATGAAAATCTATCTATCTATCTATCTAATCGGTATTTTTCTCGGGATTTCTGGGACATCATATTTGAAATTACACTTGTCGCCGCATTTTCAATATCGGATGGTAGATCATCTTCACTTGAAGATATTTTTATTCAAAAAACTTAATGATGTTACTGGACCCGATCTGTCAATTTAATTTGACATCAATGAACGGCTTTGTTTATACCTACCGTTGCTACGGTTACAAAAATTATCACAGGCAACTCGTGTTTTTAATTAACAGAAAACTGTCATGAGTACATCGACGTGGAATATTTTATAGATAGTAATAAAAACCTTGACAGTTGTAGATACAATTTTGTACGCAACGCGTGGGTTACTACATTATTAACGTACTTATGTGATGTGCAATTCTCACTTGCGTGATTTAATAGTGTCTATATCCCACTTGTCATGTAGATAACTAGAACATTATCAGATAGAATAAACGTCAAACTGACAGTCTACAATTGTCATTAGAAACAGTTGACGGGTAACATGCGCTGATAATGGATATATCATCAATTTTGTCTTTGTTTTCTTTGTTGTTGGAAATAAATTATTATTATTATTTGATAGCCTCTTACTATTCTGTTGTTTTATCATCCCAGCCAATCACATTAGTCGGAAATGTACCATGTGACTCGTGAATTATATTATCATACATATAAATTGATTGTCAAGTCGTTCATGAAATTATCATGATTAATATTGCCTAAATCTCTATAACATATTTTTTGTTCACGCTCCACAAAGCCTACTTTGGAGCACATCCCAAAAGAGTCCGCAAAATGCCACTTTACCGGACTATGCCTACAATTTATCGAATTATTTATGTTTATTCAGAAATTTATAATTAATAACATAAGAACGTTTCTGGAGACGCAATAAACTATAGATTATTTGAAATTTTGTTGTGACAGCACACGTTTTCTTCGGATTATTCTTTTGGAATTTATAATTTATATATATATATATATATATATGTATATATATGTATATGTATATATATATATATAATATATATATATATATATATATATATATATATATATATATATATATATATATATATATACAGAGTGGCCACTTTTTTAATGGGATTGTATTGGTAACTTTCAAACCATAAGAGTTAGAAGGTCGGTCAAATGGAGAAAAAATTGCATTCATAGAAGCATTGTCAAGCAGTTCAAACAAATCGAGATTATCAGGACCGGTTATTCAGATATCATAAGAAAAGTAAATTCTGTCATTTTGATTTTTCTTTTTTTCCCACTTTATTTCGAATATTATCAAAAAATGTCACAGTAGTTTTTTATTCGACAGTAAATTATCCTCAATTTGACATAATCAGATTTTGTATCCAACGTTTCGTACGCTCTGGGCCACCTTCAACCTCATTTTTTTCAATACGGACCTGCATATTTTATGACACTTTTCGAAATAACTTTTAACGCTGAATTCAACGATATATCATACAATGTCATTCAAAGTTGATTTTCAGGTGATTTTGACCCTTATCCAAATTCCTTTGGGTCGGATCTGTATTACATTTAGGTACCTTTAGTTTAATTAACAACATGCAATACATTTCGATAAGAAAATCAACCAACTCATCTTCAACTGAATGGAACGTAACAGAATCAAAGCAAGAAACAAGTAATAATTATTTACAAATTTCAAGAGGTGAAAAACCTAATTCATAATAATTAAACGAAACTATCATTCAATGAAAGAAAAATCAAATGATTATTCGAAAGTAAATGATGAACATTAATGAAGTAAGTGTTCAAAATGTCCACCATTTTGTAAAATGCACTTTGCGGTTCTGGAACCCATACTTCTTATACATTTGCTTATTTCGTCTCCTTGAATACCTTCCAATACATTCTCAATCTTCTAGCGAAGAATCTCTATTTTCGGGTTCGTAGTATCATAAATTTTATTTTTGAGATATCCCCACAAATAAAAATCCAAAGGATTCAAATCCGGAGATCTGGCAGGCCATGCTACTGGACCTCTTGTTCCAATCCATGAATCGGGAAAAGTTCGATTTAGATAGTCTGTGACTATTTTTGAGTTGTGTGGACCACATCCGTCTTGTTGGAACCATGGACTATTACGCCGATACCGTATAGGAAGATCATCCAACATTTCTTCTATAATTTCTACATATTTTGCTCCGGTTAGGTTGCCGTCAATAAAATAGGGTCCCAGTAATTTATTATTCAACAAACCGCACCATATGTTCAAAGAAAAACGATATTGATGTCTAACTTCATGAATTAAGTGAGGATTTTCTGTGGCATAAAAATGTTTGTGCCTTCGATTGAACATGCCAGAATTTGTGAATGTCGTTTCGTCTCCCCAAATGATATTGTGCGCAAAATTGTTGTTATTCCGCACCTTCCGTTGAAACCAATTACAGAATTGCAACCTTCTCTCAGGATCATTGCGATATAGTTTTTGCACGGCTTGGTATTTATAGTCATGGTAAAATAGTCAAGTGACGCGAATACAATGATTTTAAATTTGAATACCAAGCCTTGCAAAAATTATATCGTAATGATCTCAAAATAAAGTTCGATTCTGTAATTTGTTTCAACGGAACAAATGACAAATCCAACAATAATGATTCCTCGCGAGAAGATTGAGAATGTATTGAAAGGTATTCAAGGAGACGAAATAAGCAAATGTATAAGAAGTATGGGTTCCAGAACCGCAAAGTGCATTTTACAAAATGGTGGACATTTCGAACACTTACTTCATTAATGTTCATCATTTACTTTTGAATAATCATTTGATTTTTCTATCATTAAATGATAGTTCCGTTTAATTATTATGAATTGGGTTTTTCACCTCTTGAAATTTGTAAATAATTATTACTTGTTTCTTGCTTTGATTCTGTTACGTTCCATTCAGTTGAAGATGAGTTGGTTGATTTTCTTGTCGAAATGTATTGCATGTTGTTAATTAAACTAAAGGTACCTAAATGTAATACAGATCCGACCCAAAGAAATTTGGATAAGGGTCAAAATCACCTGAAAATCAACTCTGAATGACATTGTATGATATATCGTTGAATTCAGCGTTAAAAGTTATTTCGAAAAGTGTCATAAAATATGCAGGTCCGTATTGAAAAAAATTAGGTTGAGGGTGGCCCAGAGCGTACGAAACGTTGGATACAAAATCTGATTATGTCAAAATGAGGATAATTTACTGTCGAATAAAAAACTCCTGTGACATTTTTTGATAATATTCGAAATAAAGTGGGAAAAAAAGAAAAATCAAAATGACAGAATTTACTTTTTTTATGATATCTCAATAACCGGCCCTGCTAATCTCGATTCGTTTGAACTGCTTGACAATGCTTCTATGAATGCAACTTTTTCTCCATTTGACCGACCTTCTAACTCTTATGGTTTAAAAGTTACCAATACAATCCCATTAAAAAAGTGGCCACTCTGTATATGAAACATTGCATGCAGTACGTACGCAAAAGCCTTTAGTGTACATCATCTTCATATTATAAACATTTTGATTCGTCCGTTAATCCGTCATTTTGCATGTTACATAAACTAAAATAGGATTTATTAATGTCATTATATTATCAACTATTATATGTATACTTTTTGTGAACATTGATTTGAATAATTTCACATGTGCAGAGTAAACAAACAAGCATCCCTCTATAATTTTGCGAGTTCGTCTCTGTCTCTGCATATTGTTAATAGGACAAAAAAAGTACGATTTTTATGCTGATGGTAAAAAATGTATCAATCGATTTAAAAAATGCAACGAAACAAGCATTGAAATGAAATTAAAAAGATATTCAAGTTCCATTCTACAATATACTGAATGATCTACCCTTTCCATGAGAACTGCGGGCATACTAACAGCCATCAGAATCAAATTAAAATATAATTCGTAATAAATGCACCCTTATTGGCAACGCCACGTGATTGGCTGAAGAAAACATCCCCGAAAGAAACACGGTAGGTAATTGTAACTAAAACGGCTCCGGTTACTGTCACTAACCTGAATAACAGCTTTTGAGAAGTTGTCAGCTACTGTAATTTGGATCCTAATCCGATGATTGTGTGCCGACACTAGTATCACTGTGAAATTATACACAAAATTCGTACCGCCTCCTTTGTACGGAACTAGGTAGGTTTTGATATTACTGTCATTCCAAGAGCTTTTGTTGACGAATTTCGTTTCATTTTTTGTTGGGTGATCTGTTTCAGTACTTGAGTACCTAATCTAATAATTCAGTGCTAACACAGGTCAAACGTACACTAGATGTTTTCATCGAATAATTTTTTTATATTAGGATGAACTTTTTATAATAGCTATGATTAATACAAAAAAATGTACACATATCATTTGGAAGTAGCTTGATGATAAGAGACGTTGTGCCAAACTGAGGGGTAAAACAGACCTTCGAAATGAAGGGGTTGATTATTATGGGAAAAGGTTAGAAAATGGAGTTCTTTCACTTCAGTATCGTAGTTTCACCTCAAAATCATTATGAAATAATTTTATACCCAGAAAAATGTCTGCTGAGCTTTAAAAACATATCTCTTTTCTGCCTTCCCGTATTACTTAGAAAAATAGTTGCTAACGTGAAACAATTCAGTCAAAAATTTTTAGATTTCCAATAGCAATAAATATTGAGATACAAAGGAAATAAAGAAACAAATATACCATAAAAACCGAATTGTCTACTTCAGTAGGTGAGTTGCTTTTCTGTTCTCAAACAAGTAGGTAGATGTCATGACAACTTTGATAGGTAAAATGTAAAATCAATTCTACGAGCAAATTCATCCCTTTTCGGCCTTTTATAGCCTGCACTTTGGAGCACATCCCTAAAATTTCAGGTTTCTTACTTCAATAGTTTCTTCTATACGTTGATTAGTCAGTCAATCAGGATGGCAATCTCCGACAATTTTATGTTTATTGTATGATTTTCAGGAGTACTATTTATATAGATGATGCCAATATTCAATTAAATTTTATTGATTATATTTCACGGATCGAATACGATTATTTTAAATCAATTATGGTATCAAATAAAGACGACATTTGCGAAAACTTTTGTATAATAAAAATGACAAAAATATTATTCAAAATAAACTCTTGTGTCTATGCTCAACAAAAACGTTCGCACTCCCCAGACACAATATTTCTCCAAAAATATCTGAACTTGAATCGGCATTTAAAATATTTTTCCTGAGCCCTAGAAGGGTTGAAAAAAATGTTGATTCTCATTTTCGATAATTAATTGAAAAAATAATATAGTAAAACAGATTGGATTCTTGTTGAACATAACTTTCTAGGAGATTTTTAATGAACATCTGCGTCTATCTCAAACATTTTTTTTTATTACAGCGAACCTTGGGCCATGATCACTGATTATATTATGACAAATATTTTTTTCCCTTCATTTCGAGTATCAATCGACGCCGTGCCGCCATTCAATCGACTATAACTTCCTATCAAATGATCAGGACATTATTTGTCATTTTCTTGAAAATGAATTATTAAACGTACCTGTAAAGTCATTTATTTTTTGCAATATACATAAAAGTTAAAAGTTTCCCGTAAAAATGGTGCTGCCAGACATGAACTGAGCCATTAGCTGCACCCTATTCGATATTTTGAAAAACAAAACGAAATTTCGAAAAAACGGTGTAACTTAATCCATTACTCATTATTTTTCTCCTCACTGCATGTGTTGTTAACATTAATGATAATATAATGTACTGTAATTCTCTGTATGTTTCCTCAACATCTTAAACATGCCGTACACATTAGAGTAATTTTTGCTGCTTTCCGCCTGATTGTATAAATAATACTTTCGAATAGTAGATAAATATTGGTGTAACATTCCGTTTTTGTAAAGCTGGGTACTCCAAATGAGTTTTATGAGATTGAAGATACAATAGAATGGAAGCAAACGAATAAACTGGTTTCCATATTTTTTGGCTATGCCGTCAATAAACTATGTTGGTTTGGTTTAAACCTTTCAAAAGGGTGACTTGTTGTTTTTTACAAAACTTTGGTGGATACTGAATACCCATGTTGTTTAAAAAATTTGACTTTTTATCTTTTTTTATCTCTTGAAATTTTCTAGGTTAGCCTTGAAAAGTAAAGACTTCAACCCCATTTCTCGAAAAAATCCGCGTTCATATCCTGATGATCGTCAGCAGCCCAAGTTTATATATTTTTAGTCGACTATTTCCCTCATTATTTTCGAGCCAATCAAATGGCTGAAATTTCATACCAATTAGATCAATTTCATAGTGATAAACCGTTTTCTCGCTGTTTTATACTGACAATTCAACTCATGTATAAAAAATCGCATATGCCACAGTGCAATTGTCAGTTTGACACGGGCAAAAAATAGCTGCAACTTTCACAGCGACAAATACACTGGTGGTTTTTTCACTTATTCATTTGTTTATCAATTATCGCGGTGTTGGTTGCCAAAATAAATGAAGTTTGCATTGATGTTTCTAAATTTCTTATTCATTAAATTGTCCTGCCGAATTTCACTCGATGTTTGTATTGATATCGGATAAATTTGTGTTGTTCAAATTCTAAACTGTTTCCTTTAACGATTTGACTCGCAAAACTGTCAACCTAAAAACGCTCCACCTTCGGTGTCACGTTTTTAATAGTTGACAGTTTTTCCCGTCTAATTGCTAGGCAACAGTTTCTCATTTAACAACCCAAATTTACCCGATAAAAAACGAACCTCTCGTGCAATTATAAGTGATAAAACCACAGTCTATTCGATATTGTCTCGCGATAAAACGTATACTGTGAAAGTTATATGCCTACACATTTATTTTGTATGAAGTAATTCAAAGATGTAGGTCGTCTTGGGTTTACTTCATACTTAAATGAGATGATAATATAATTCAAGGGTACCTGTTTTCCTCATTGGTTAAACAAAGAGTCTTCAAGTGCCACCAGCACAATCTTAAAACTCATTTCAAAAGATTGTTCATTGCTCATTCCATAAATTCAGTTGAATTTATGAGATTTAAAAAGAAAGCGATTCAGAAGTCACGTGACTTGGAGAAAGATACATTGTTCTCTGAATGCTACACAAACGAACAAACTACAATGTTGCATTTATCAGAGTTTAAGAGAAAGATACTCATAAGTTAAATGAATGGAGAAAGATGCATTGTTTTCTAAATTCCAGACGAACGAACGAACCTTATAACTGACTGCAGGGACAGGTGGAACTAATTCCGTGTCGCCCTTATTCTCGTTACTCTACATTTAAGATATATTTCTAATCATTATGAATGAATGAATCTGTAAAACGGTTCCTTCGATTTTGGAACGAAAATTGGTGTAACTTTCCACGTTGAAAATTTGAGTATAACATGGATCCTGGTAGTTTGATTCAGTTTCAAATGTGATTCGGAAAATATTATCATCAAATATCATTTGTGCTAGAGGATTTTATCGCAATTAAAAAAAAACTCAAATATTTCTCCTCTGGGAAATTTAACGTGCAATATGCGGCTTTATTATCGAAGATAATAAGACAGCAAATCGTACTCACTTAAATTTCCAGGCTAAATGCTTTCTCGGAAATTTGTAAAATTTTTGAACGATAAAGCCTCTAGCTCTTACCTGCCTCACCCTCGATAAAAGTAAGGAACCTTGGGTAAAACCCAGTTCACTTCCATCATGCATAATAAACGCTTACTTTTATTTGTTGGTACAGCTCCAGCTTCTTTGAACATCATGTATATCATACCAAGTTTCGTCCGGATACATAACAAACTTTTGATTTTGACGACATTTATCTATTCGTGTGAAAATTCGGTACCTAATCCAATAATTGAAGCTGATTCCAAAACAAACTGATGATTGTTGAGTTTCCTGAAACGAATCTGTGATGCCTTCCTGATGGTATTATTGAACTTATAAGGAAAACTTCATATGAGAGTTGTTTTATATCATTTATCATATTGATATGAATGAAATTAATGAATTTTCCTTCTTATATTTTCGGCGTATCAAATATTTGTTCGTCAGTTTCTTTGCCTTAAAAACATTATTATTGTTCTCTTTGAAGTTTTTGTCATGCATCCTTTGTGTAACACCATAGTTTGAACCACTAATTTCTTTGATTGGTGGTATATGTTGAGAACAATCTTGACTTGAGAACCTCATACTAAACTATTCTTCCTCTAGTTCTACAATCCACTGTCAGAATGTTCTTCAGGAGTTGAACCTACATAAAAGCTGAATTATTTACCACTTATCTTCTTCTTCATTTCAAAATTCAAAGTAAATATAATCCTTGGGAATATCATCAGCACCTACTTCTTCAGTATTACTCTCTTCTTTTAATTTTCAGGAGCAATATTACCTAAATAAAAGCAGAATTAGGAATAATTTAACTTCGACTATATCAAAGCTGTCTCAAAGCACTGTGCTTAGTGCTCGTGAAAGCACTCAAAGCACTTTTGTGCTCGTAAGCACCGTGTTCCCGAGCACTTTTTTGAACTAGTGCTTCGAGCATTTTACGAAAAGGCCTAGTGCTTAGTAATCCCGAAAAGCATTTTAGTGCTTCCGAGCATTTCTGTGCTCCGGAGAACTTTCCGGGATTACTAAGCCTTCCCTTACCTATGAATCCATAAATGTTTTCTAAACATGAAAACGCGGCCAGCCACACCCCCAAGAACTACTGAACGCGTATTATGCAAATTCGAGTGATTACAGTGTTGATATAAGCATTGTTTATAACGTTTTGCGTTGCGAAGTATTTTTCTCTGAATGCAGAAACTTAATGAATAGACACTTTCTTCACACGATGATGGAATCTTTAGAACAGGTATAGGTAAAAAATTAATATTTGTTTGACTCTCTCATGACTGGGAGGGCCTAAGATGTCTAAAAACCATGGTGTATTCACTTATACCTGTAAAATATTGGGACAAACTGGGGGACACCAGCCCACTTGATAAAGGGAGTTATCTAGAGTTTCAGATGGCGCCGACGTCGTTTCTTGTCATAATTCAGTAAACTGCAATTACAGACCACACAGGGCGTTTTTGTGATTTGTGTCTCTGATCCGTTCTGTGATTATGCTTTTGTCGTCTTTAAGGTTATGTCAATTCGTTGTGAAATATTTTGAGGTTGATCGATCGATGTAACATATTTTAGAACGAACTATTCCATGTACTTATGTCAGTGTTACCTAGAACTTTCGAGAGGTGTTCCGAAATAATTCTAATTATGAACCGTACCAATTTATTTTGTATGATAAATTTTCTATTGATACGGCTCCACCGAGTTGGTACTTATGTAATTCTATCCCTGTTTGCTCATGATAAAAATCTTATGATGGAGCGGATAATGATTTTATGAAGTGCTGTAAATTACATACAATTACTTAATTTAGCTTTCAAACCAATAAAAGTACGGGAGATGCAATCTCTTTCTACAACATATCTGAAGCTTTTGACTGTTACATAAGCTTCATCTCTACAGCGTCAGAGGACGAAGCTTCAATTGGTTCGAATCCTATCCGAGTGAAAGAACCTCTCAGCTTTTGGACAAATTAAGAGATGTTCACTATTTTGGCAGACAACACGACTATCTTATCGCAAGAACTCAAATTACCTTCATGTAGCGGAGTAAAAATAGCTTAAAATCATGCATTATTTTGAAATCCTGGGGGACTCCATGGATTTTCCTAAAACCTCCTGATATTGCTTGCAGAAAAAAGTTATAAACTTATATTCGTGCGATGCTTGTTTATTAATTGTTTAAACAATGAAAAACAATTTTGTTGGGCAAATTTCACCCAAATTGATGCTATAGGGGTTTTTGAGGTCGCTGAACCAGAATATGATATTGAAAGAACGATAGCGTGGCCAGTCGTAAAGGTAGATTCCATGAATGATAATTTACAGCTACCTATTTTTTATTTATGTGTACATCTCGGAGAAATTTTTTTCGGGTAAAAGTTGTGGAGCTAATGAAGCTCTATCAAACGACTTATAGTTTGCCAATATTGGGTATGGAAATGAAATATTGCGATTTTTTTTTTCTTTCAGCAGCTGCCATTTTGAGACTATTGGACCATTTTCGAAATTAGCCGAGGTATTCATGAGAAGTATTTTTGTTTCATTCGGTTGAAAAATGTGGCCTCCACTCAACAAACGTCGTTATATCCCATATACAAGTTTCAATATCACATTTTAAACTAGAGTTTTTGAAGCATGGCCTCAAAATTCAAATTTGCAATTTTTTTGAATTATTCAATATTTTGAGCTCTGTATTTTTCGTAATGAAATTTTTTTTTTTTAAATTAGCCTTTTTGTATTTGTATTTTAAGAGTAATTAGTGAAAATTTCATATGTTTATCTTGAAAATAAAAATAAAATAAGATTTTAGATAGAATTCTGCTTTGACGTAATTTTATTTACGTACTTTTCCCATATATATTTTTTCACTTTTGAAAACATGACTTCTCGTTAGCTGCATTTTACTTATTTCAGTTAAAGTTATGTTAATTTAATCAATTAGATCAAAAGTTATAACAAATTTAGTGTAAAGCGCTCGTGGCTGCGTGTAGTGGATATTTTCTTCCAAAGAGCCATGGGACCCTCTGTGACGGTTCGGAATTCACTAGCCAAAATCGAGATATCTTCATAGAATGAAAAGTCCATGCTTACTTGTGAAATTCATGTGTTTATTGAAAAGTGATAATTATCCTAATGATATTCATTAGCCTTATCTGTCTTGGGAGTGGGCCTTGTTCTTCCGAACAACTGCTTGGTTTAGATCGCCCTTCTCCGATTATCTCATGCGGGGTTTTACTGAAAAATAAAAAAGAAGCATTTATATTATTATTTTCCCCCCTCGCCTTTGTTAGTAGGGCTCACCTTTTCCTGAGAAGTCATTCTAAGATAGCTGGAAGCAGCCTAGACTGTCGCACACCAGGATTCATCGATTTCTCAACTTCGTCAACAGATTTTATGATATCTACAATTAACTCTCTGATTTTGTTCATATCAGAAGGTTGTTAGCGAGGTAATAATCCAGCAGAGATGGGCAGTGAATGGATTGGTAATAGTTTGAATCAGAAAGTTTAATGGAACAATGTCATCGGGGACATTTTCCAATCCCCTCAATTTTCAAGTTAATTCATCATCTAGAGACATCAGTCCACTGTCCTACCTTTTCTCATTCCTTCGTGGAAAGTTCCATGATCCCAAAAAGGCCATTTGAGAAGAAATCACTTTGAAAAAATCGCCAGGTAGACTTCAAGAAAAATCTGATTTTTGATAGACAGATGTAAACATTGTAGTAGACAATGGTAGTAAGTTTCCAGGATTTCATCTCATTTTCGCGCCAACTGCTCTGAGCTGGATCGTGTTCGTAGAACTATAATCTTTGTGAACGATCAATTCACAATTTTTTGCATGAAGTAATGTTGACAGAAAAAGAAAATTTCATAGGTTGAAGTTTGACATTTTGCGTGACACAAACAACAAACATTCCTTAACTGCGCCATCTACTAATGAAGTTCTGAGAAGAATTTAACGGTTTTCATTTGTTGTCCCCCAAAAATGCTAAACAAAATCGAATCAGTGTATACACCAGGGTTTTTAGGCATCTTAGGAGGGCCTTCTGACCATACCAGTCGTCAAAGTGACAGCAATTTCAATTATGTTTCATTGTGATTTTGGCGGAGCTCTACGTGCTGAACTCGCTGCAGGCGCATACTGGGACATTTTTGGGGGCCATGAACCTGTTTCCCGAGGGTCCATGCGATTTTTTACGAACATGGAAAAAAATTCAAAAAAATTTTAGAAGTTTTTATTTAATGTACTGTGTTGATGTGTTTAGGGTTCGATTCTATTTATAATTGGTATGTGGTCTATACATAATTGGTATTGTGTTATAGATGGCGGCTCCGATATGGCTGAAGTATGTTCTATTATTGATGACCCGAATCTATTCAAAATTGCTATCTGGAGGATTTTGGGGTCGCAGAACATGATTTAATTGTTGAAATTCAAGATGGAGGATCTAATATGACAGACGAGATTTTTTATTTATCATCCGTTTTCGATGAAAATTGGTATGAAGTGGTTTCTGGGGTCGGAAATCATTATTTGTAAAAATTCGATAATTCGGGGAGACAGCTTCAAAATATTGGATATCATATGAATGAAGTGCACTGGCGTGCGAGTCGTATTTATTCCACCACACCAGTTTATTCAATGCGTCACGGGGCAAAGCATAGCTTTTTACATTTCCATTGCTGTTCTGGATAATTCGACGTGAATAACCAAAAATACAAAAATTTCTTTCTGTATTTGGACCAAATTGCTTATTACAGCAATTCTATATCAAAAAGTAACTCAAGTGCCTAACAGTCTCACCCTTTTGAAAAGTCCAATTACTTTTGAAAGTGCTTAGTAATAGCGAGCATTTCAGAAATAAAAATGTTTAGTGCTCCAGACTCAGGAGCACTATATAAAATATATAAATCATGCTTCTGGGTCATGGATTTGCCAATGGGACCAATATTGTGGGGGAACCTTTCCGTGTAGCCCTCTCAGTGACGTCCCTGCATATTTGTTAGGATATGATTAACATACCACTTTTGATTCCAATTTCGAATTGAAAATGGAATCATTTAAAAAAATGGTACTTTATCTTGGTCAGATGGTGCTGTCGCACAATAATGTAGCTGGTTCAGATATTATTCGATAGATGGCACTGCCTGTCTTATTTGTACGATTATTGAGACAAATTTAATACACCAAAAGGTATTTCACTACAACATACCTATGCTTTGGTGGGACCAAAGATATTTTTTCAGTAAGAGAATGATTGTGAATTTATCAGTCCCAGTGTTTTTCATTTGAAAACATGTGCCTATGGCTATTCTTCCTAATTGATAAACCGATTGCTTTTTGATTTGTTTGAAAATATGAACATGATGTTCATACAATCAGATGTGGAGTCATCTGCGACTGAAAGATAAACTTAAGTAACTATCTTCCATCGTTCAAGATAACCTCTTGTGGGGTATTCGAAGTATCTCTTCAAAACAAACGTTTCTAACATTTTTCCATCTTTGCAAAGTGAGATTACTCTGTGAAAATGTGTTTCCCATATCTTCCGGTCTTCCTGATGATCGTGGAAGCGTGAAATAGATTTTCGTCGACCAAAATGTATTGATCACCTAGTGAGTGCGATGCCTCTCTTGCATCAATGTTACAAATGATTTCTGTGGGTACTATCTTTTGGAACATTCTTCTTTGCCTCATTCATCTATATGAGTTATTAATTAAGCGAATAGATAATCAAATAACTAACTGAATAAAAATGCAAATTTTTACTTTTAGATTTTTTCTTTTTAGAATATCTATCAGATGTAGTTCAATGGCCAGCGTGGCTTTAGCCGGGGAAGTAGTTGTTTTCTGTTAGATATTACAAAAAATAACTTAATTTTTATCGTGGATTTTTCAATCAACAGAAAAATATTTCTATTCAATATTCAATTGAGAATGTTTTCCTTTTCGATTGCTTTTCAACTTAAAAATGCATGTTCCTTCATTGAGATTCTATTCACTGACGCTTCCAAAAACGAGAACAATGTGGGCTGTTCAGTAGTCACATCACAAAGGGCATTGGCAAAACGAAGGCTTTCTTCCATCTGCAGAGTTCATACTGGCGAACTCTACGCAATTTTGGAAGCTTTGTGGATGTGTCTAAATGAACATCAAAATATTGCAATATGCACCGACTCCCTCTCTTCCATCGAATCAATTGATGATATCTACTGTAACGATATATCTGTTACATTTCTTATTGATATGCTCAGAGATACAAAATAATTAAGAGTAGCTCAAGTTATCTTATTAATTCTAATCTAAGAATCGCTATTGCAAATCTTAGCGCCATCTAATGTCGAACAGTCATTAGAGTTGAGAGAAGACGAGCGAGCGCAAAGTATTTGACAGTACGATTTGGTTTTTAAGAAAGGTCGAAGCCGTTCTCGCCCCTTACCTATCCATCTTTGATCGGGACAGCGTGAGTTTTGAGCTTTTCAGATATTGCGTAAAGAAATAGAATTTGTTTATGTTTAAATAACTAATGAATTAGAGAAAGTGATTTCAAAGCAGTGAGTTATAGTGTGATATCGAGGTATGCAGGCATATATTTTTGACCATATATATATATATATATATATATATATATATATCATGTGGAAATATTGTCTCACGTGAACGTGGAATATTTCTTCATGACGTTTCGTTATCTTGGTTCATCGACAAACCTTGCTCAGTAAACAGCAATTAAACCTATTTAGGTCAAGCAGATGATTCGATTTCAGTGCAGTACCATATTTATTTTTCAACTGAGTTCAGGTGAAATTATAAATATCACATGTAATATTATCGAGTTGAATCTCTTAATTCAACTCGAAAATATATCCAAATGTAGTGTAAGTGATACCATAATATTTGAGAAACCCTCTTTTAACCCCAATGAACCTTTGATAAAGATATCTGTGTTCAGTCTCATCTGTTTTCATTGGTTTCTCTGACAAAGGTTCATTGGGGATAAAAGAGGGTTTCTCAAATATTATGGTATCACTCACACTACATTTGGATATATTTTTTGTGTCGATCACAAGAAGTATGTGATATAGTTGAATACTATACATTTTTCATGGTCTTGGGGATGTACTTTTTGTATAGTTTCTGATTTGGTGATAATTATCACAGAGCTGTGATTTTTGCTTCTGTCCTAGGTGAAGCGATATCACATATATACGTATATATTTAATCTTTGGAGTTTGGAATATTCTTTCATCATACAGGAAACTTTATGAAGAAGTATTTGACGATTGGTCAAAGATAATTCTTATACACTTCCTCTGAATATAATTGCAATTGAAGTCATTTTCGGATATCAAACTTTTCAAAATTAATTGTGCTGAATTCTGATTTTTACTTTTTGTGAAACATAGTGTTGGCTGATCAAGATCACAACAACTTTTTTTTTTTATATAGAGCAAAGATCAATTTTTGTTATGTCAAAATTTCATCTTGATTCTTCAAATTGAATATTATGACAAATCTCAGCACAGGCTGATTTGTATGTTCGAATAATTTTAAGCAACAATCTCTGCTGAGAACAATTATTCCATGGGTAGTGAAGTTGATGATAATTTGTTCAACCTGATCGATCGCCCAGCAGCCATTGGTACGTCCTGATTGAGAGCCACACTTCTACGCTACACAACTCCGCTCAATCAGAGGTACATTGTCGTCGATAAAACCGACAGGTTCAGCAACACTTAACAATATTCTTTGGAATTGTATGAACACATAAAGGAAACTCAAAATTTTTATACAGCAGAAACTTTTGTACATATAGGTTAATAGACTACTATACATTTCGTATTTGTTTTATTGTTGTAGTCATTTACAGAAGGAAACATTATTTGATTTGCAATTATTATTGGCTAGGAAGTTTGGATTTATATCCTAATTAAACAAAAAATTCTGGCATTCATTCAAATTTACAATTTCTTAAAACCGTTGCTTGAAACATAAATAAATTTGAAACTAGCAAGGCGGTCCAGAGAACTCCACACCGCTCTTCACTGAATAGCCTGGGCATTCTATTACATAATTAACTTGTTACACTACACACAACACCCCCAAAGTCCAGAATATACACAAATCCTTCCAAAACCTGGCTGAGAGGGGAGTATCGATAACTATTATTTTGGTCCCATTGTGATGGGTGCATAGGAATCAACGGAAATGAGCTGCACACAGATCTAAAATCAAGCCTCAAGAGGAGCATCCTACAAAACTGGCAATATGCCTGGGACACAAAGGACACGCATCTACACACCATTCAGCAGTCGACCAAAGCTATTTCCATGCCCAAAATGATGTGCTCAAAAATCCACCGCTCTGTCAACGATGCAACGGTACCTAATTGACAGTTAAACATATACTTGAAGAAATGCCTACTCAACTAAAATATGAGAACGAAGCATAAAATCCAAGAAAATGTAATAGAGATCCTTAGTTCAACCAACTAATATTGAAAAATTGTAGAATTTCTAAAAGACACTAAACTTTATAATAAACTCGTTTCTAGCTATTAGAACTGTAATATCTCAAATGTTATCCTTATATATTTAACAAATGACATTGTAACATAGTTACTGTACCCGTGTCAATAACCTTTGTAGTTGACGTAAATTTCAATTGAAAAAAGACAATCTGTAAGAAATATCGCCCCCATCAAGAATGAAAAAAATGTACTGTGTTTGAAATTCCAGAATTGTTCTCAGTTAGGTAGGTAGATGTGGCCATACCGCAAACGTGAAAATATTTTCAAGAGTAGAATAAATTCCCTGTTTATGTATAAGTAAAATAATATAATTAAAAATGTATCATTACATTGAGTCCAAATGATTATTTAGGACTGTTTTGTTGAACCTATTGTTTGATTTTACGAATAAATGGAATTCTATCTAATAAACTGTTGTTTAGGATTATTCGTTGTTTAGGATTATTCGTTAGTCAGAACCATCTCTAGTTTCGTTTACTCTTGATTAGTTGTTACTGTTCCTAGAAGTACAGTATAAACTATAGAGTATATCATTTTGCATGAAATTGAATGGTAGGTAGCGAGAACTTTGGATGTGTTTTTGGAAAATGTTACGTATTGTTGATCTTTGTAACTTTCCATTTCCGAGGAATGAAATTCAGTTAAACTTTGATGAACGTGAATCACCACTAAAGTAAGATAGATATGATAAAATTCAGTTTTAAATACTTTTTGTCACTGACTTGTCTCATTATAAATGAGAAAACCATTTCGCAAAGCATTTGACCGATCCAACCGCATCGAACAAGATCGAAATAAATGTGGCACGTACTAGAAGATACCCTTCCCGGCACCTTATCTATCAGTCAGATATTGGCGTGAATGTTCAATGTTAGGAATGCGAGGGTTGGTTAGGGTGGTTTACAATTTTCAATTCAAAGACGCCAACATCTTCAATATTGCAATATGAAAATAGGCCAGTCAAAATTCTGCACGATTTCAAAGATAGAATGGAGGCGACGCTATTTGTTCATTTATCATGATATATTTATAGAGTAATTTGATTAGCTCAACCCCTACATGAAAAATTATCTAATATCAGTTATTAGAGCCAGTATTATCGTTCCAATAATGATTTTGGGTGATAAATGTTGTATGGACAAAATGATCTGAAAATTCAATGCTAAATAATAGCCTTTGATGGAATTTGAAACTCCTAAGGTACGTCCTGACTTGAAATAAGTTACTTGACGGGTGTTGTTGCCATTCGTTGTGTTCGGAGCGTTCGATCTTCTCTCTAATTGACTTTTTAATGGTATAGGGAATAGTGTCTTCAATTAATTGATGTTTTCGAATAATATGCTATTTTGTATAACCCAAAGCGTGGTTCTTATTATAATTTAACTAAAAAAACATGACGCTTGGGTGAATATATCAAAAGTAATGTGGTACGATTATGCGGAGGTAGAAAATAAAAAGTCTTTTGGCGAGTTTTAGGTCTTACATTTTCTTCAGGTCCTTTCGCCTTTTTTAATATTCTACATATGGTAAAAAATGCACCGAATGCTATCAGCAAGTCCGTATCCAGATATTCTTCTAGCACACTCTAGTACGTAAATATGCACTTCCGACGGCTTGCAACTTTATAGTTCTTGTCAGAAACTTTATATTGGCCAAACTAGACAAACCTTGAAATCTGGGATTAGTGCTCACAAGAGTTATTGTACATTTCAATAACATTTTTGTGCACATTCAGATTATATAAACAATGAAGATCATCACTTGTATTATGAATAGTTAAAAACAATCAAATGGAACAAATATATTTTTGGGAAGCCATAAAAGATCATGAGAAGAGTATGACTAGGTAATTCACTCATACTTCCTTCCAAAAACATTTTTTCCACATTTTTTTTATTCACACAATTCGGTAGAAAAAAAATATAAATAATATGTTTTAGATTTGTTACTTCTGACGAATAATCTTGTGAAATCCCTCAATAGGGGGTTACTTTATGAATTAAATATTTATAACTACTATTCGGGGTGACCACCTGTATTTACCCGTCTCAGTTTCGATCATTCTACTCCTCATCAGTACAGGGTAGGTAACGCAGTCAACAACTTACGTCTACAAACCCGAATTGATTTCTCTATTTCAAAGCTCTGACTGAGGTATCACTGGAAGGCAAATAATCGCCGGCGCATCAAGAATCATGCGATATATAATTTCCGCGAACGGAGGTATGATTCTGTATTGCTGCAAAGCAGAGGAATATTAATCAATCCATTAATTGACCCAGTTAGAATTGAATATTATTGGATTGATCAATATTTATCTGCAAAGTAACCTCGTATATCTTTGCTTATGACAAAAATATTTACTTTAAAAGTTTCAACTTTCTTCCCAAACTCTAATTGCTCTTAAAAAAATTTTGTTTTTTATACTTCATGTTTTTAACATTAATCATTTAAAACATCCTTTTTGGGACAATAAATCCGCTTGAAGAAAAAAATACTTGAGGAAGACTTATAGTGATTGCTCAATATAGTTAGCTACAAAAAGCTACAATCACATTTTATATGAGGGATGTTTAAAAAAATATAAATTGAAATAGTGAAATTGCACCTAATATATATGTTTGTTGATTATTCTTGAATGGGTCTGGCAATTTGAATCATATTTTTCAGTTATACTTTAAAGTAAATTACCCTACACTCGTGTGAGTTTTTCATTAATTTCCTGTCTGGTTTTTGAAATAAAAACATTGAAAATTGATATTTCATAGGAAATATTATCTAATCTTATTTCCTGAAGAAATAAATATGATCTTGCGGTGCAAAATATGATTCAAATTGACAGGTCCATTCAAGAGTAATTGACAAACATATATATTAGGTGCAAAACCTATTTCAACTTATATTTGTAAACACCCCCCTCCGTATAAAATGTGACTGTAGCTTTTTGTAGCTAATCATATTAAGCAATTACTATGAGTAGTTTTGGCTTCAAAGCGGATTTATTGTCTCAAAAAGGTTGTTTTAAGTGACTAATGTTAAAAACATGAAGTATAAAAAACAAATATTTTCAAAACAATAAGTGTTTTGGAAGAAAATTAAAACTTTAAAAGAAAATATTCTTGTCATGAGGAAAGATTGCCAATAAAGATATTTTTAATGAAAAATGCTTAGTCTCACTAATGGGACCAATGATAAAGATGCTAAATTGTGGCTATTTTTGACCCAACCTGTAAAATAGGCGGCTTTTTTTGTCGTAACGACCAACTGACTGAAATGTCGTTTGACTTCCTTTAAACTAGCAATGCTATTATTTAGTTACTAATCATCTAAAAAGTAATACTTTTGGATAAGTGAACCTTACTTTGTTTTAGTAAAACAGCCATTTTTATGATTTTCAAAAATTCATATTTCCGAAAATAGAAATAGAAACTAATTCAAACTTACACGTGTAACTTCAAGTAACTTGTACTACAATATAAAAAAAAAAAAAAATTGGCTGACAGACTTTTTCCCATGTATTTGGTGCGGGGTTTTTTACCGCTGAAATATACCACGCACTTCATTGTCTCTGGACTGTGTTCTAACTCGCTTTCAATACGAATCAACTAAGTCCTAGATCACGAAGTGCTACTGTTTATATGGTCCTTTAGCACCTGGTGGAAACCTCTCGAGCATTCCGAGCGGCCGCTTCTAGCTTTCTCCAAGTATTTTATGAAATCTTACGTCAGTCAGGCACGAGACGAACATGCAATCCGTGTATCCGTAATACTATTGAAAAAAAGTCATTGGCACACTTCATGTATCCAATAGGTTTGATTTCAATATAAATCCTACCTTTTGGTCCTGTCATCACAACGAGACTTTAATTTAACTTCCCTAATCATGTTCCCCAGAACCCAAAAATCTTCCTATCAATGCCTCGGATAAGTTCAAAGATGGGCCGAATCGTATAAGTAGTTTCGAAATGGCGACTGTTGAAAGATTTAATTTTCTTACCAATATTGGCAAACTATAGGTCTTTTGATAGAGCTTCATTCTTCTTTTATTTTTCTCTAAGATGTACTCAAAAATAAAAAAAGAAACGATGTAAATTACCATTAATGAGAATTAATAATTTTTGTTCACCATGTATGATCCTTTCATTTGAGGTTATTCGCTCGTGTCAATCAGATACTTCCTTCCTTCCACCGACAAACAGAACATCATTGTATTTTGACATTTCTCGATTTCAAAGTCAAATATTGGATATTATTCTTCTAAGTGATATTGAGATTGAAACCCAAGTAAGTACTGTCTACATCCTTGTGTGTTGGTTATACTTCTTTCTTTTGATTTGAGTGAGATTATATAGAAATATTAGGAAGAATTTAGGGAGATTTGGATCGTTCACCACCTTTTGATTGAAAAGTTTTATACAAAAATTTAAATTCTGTTTTTGTTTCCAATGAAAACTTAAAAAAAAATCTGACACGATTCGTTAGCTTGATTGGTAGCAATTTCAGAATCAATAAATAAATTATGTCTACTTTTCTGACTGGCTGCGCCATCGGGTTTTTTAATTTATACCCTGAGAATGTGTACTGTTTTTTAATCAGCTGTTTTTTTTAATATAAACAAATATTATACCGATTGGATGTACTCCTGGTCCTAATGCCGTTAGTGGAAATCATTACTCTCCAAGTCGGTCATTGCCAAACAGGTAGTCAAAACAAATAGCGCAATTTGGGGTTTATAACATTGTGTTTACGAAACACAATAATTTTTTTTTTGACTTTCCTTGAAGTCGATTAATTTTTTTTTGTATCCTAGACTGTATCACTTTCATAAAATTTATCCATCTAGCAATCTAGAATAAAGGCAACTGTTTTTTAAATTTTATCAGATGATTTTTCGGAGCAAAATCCCTTGGCCTCATAACGACTGGCCTACAAGGACCGTGAAGGGAATCCCAAGAATTACATCGATGGCGTTACCATCTTATACCTATATCCTTAGCTTCAAATTTCAAATTGGAGCGATATACACTCGGTAGGAAATTTAAATTGCAAAACGTCTTGAGATATTATTGGGATTAAATAGAATTTGCGGGTCCCGTGTTTTCCAAATTAGATTATCTGTGGTATGTGTTCTGGAATTTGTTAATCGAATTCGGAACAAGCCTACCAGAAAGTACATTTCGATTCTTGATGCATGAGACGTACAGGATTATTGCATTTTGATAAACTGAGGGTGTAGCTATAATTTGCCTTCTCCAAAAGAATGTATTATATGGGTGCAGTTTGTGTACCCGAGAACTGAAATGTAATAGCAAAATTTGTCATACATAATATAACAAGACCTATTATTTTGCGGGTAGAAATTTTGGCAATATAATATACGAAAGCATTTTTGCCTAGCAAAATCACGACACATTTATATAGATTAAAATCTAGAGCGCTTTAGCGCGAGGGATTTTTTAGGCAGATATGCTCTAAGGCAACAATGCTTCAGTATATTATACAGCCAAAATTTATTCGTTAGAATATTAGGTCGACTTATATTCGTAGAGACAAATGCTCGTAAAATAGCAATTTTTTATTTCATAAAATTATTTGAAAACAGTAATTGAAAGTACAGTATTCATAATTAGTCTATGCCTTGAATCGGTAATCGTTTCAGAAGTCGACGCCATTATCGTAGTTGCATCTCTTGTTTTGACAATTATATTAGAATAATGTTCTTTGTTCAACTGTAGATATGGCTTAAGTGACGATGCACTACTGTTTGATCAGCATTTGTTCTTGGACTCCTACCTTGGCCACGTGGGAAATCATTGTTGTGCTCTGGCATGATATTCTTATCAAGCGATGAAACCAAAAAGGAGGAGGTTCTCTAGTCGACGCATATATTTTTTTTTTTATTTTTTTTTATGTATGATCACGCATAACTTTTTACTGAGACGTCCGATTCCGATAATTCTCTTTTCAATGGATAAGGTGTACTTCGAAGTTGGTCCCATTTGAATTAAAAAGATGAAATTCATCCCTAGTATCTGGAATTTCGTTCTCAAAAAGAGAGCGAACAACTAAATTAAGGGAAGCATAGAAACTATACATTGAATTTTCTCATAAAATATATTAGATCGATTACTATCTATTTTTTAGATACTTTCTCTGTTCGCATTTTTCGTTGCCGAAGTAAAATCAACTCTAGCCCAATGTTAGCCTGAAGCTGCCATAATTTTCTGCTCAACAATTATAGACTGCAGAGCGTGATTTATAATAACTTAATAAAACATCAAATGCCTGAGGATGAGTCCTGTTTGCACCCTTTAGGGCTCATTCGATTTCACACCAGTGGCTGTGAAAAAGATAATCCCTGCTTGATGAATGCAGACCGTCAAAGCGTTAACCACAGATTAATTGCCACACTATTCTGTCAACAGCAGATTTTTCAGTTTAAAATATCAATTTGAAGGGATTTATTCAATTTTTGGTTGACACGTGTCCAGGATTAAAATAAACAAAGTAGAAGCGGGAAGTGGAAAGAATTATCGTAATTCCCCATGTAGATTAACTTTGCATAATTAAATAATAAAAAGTGTTCAATGTTTTTCATAATGGAATTTAATGTGATCGTCGGCATCGTGGAGGCATTCGGGCATTCAATTATTTTTCATGATTTTTCTCAAAAGCAATATTCTGTCATTCATTTATTCGGTTGTTTGGTTCTTGTATCGAAGATCCTACTCATTGAAACAGCAAGACCAGAACTTCAGATCTAACTATATTGGTGGCATAAGAACAAAAAAAAGTTAGTTTTGTAGCCGTCAAATTATTCGATAGAAAACCAGAATTATCACTGATTATGAATAAATTTACTTAAAAAATAATGGTATTAGTCTAAATTTGTGACAAACATTTGAAACTTTTTTTAGGCAACACAATAATATATCATTCAATTTGGTGTATTTGATAGTTATTTATGCACTAAGGGTATTAAGAGGATGTTTATGCCCCGAGGGCGACGACCTTACAAACCTGAGGGGCTCTGGCCCGGGTCGACGTAAATTGAGTCCGACATCTATTAATTGCATTTCTATCTAGGTAAATTCAGACCTGGGTGCTTTTAGGGTCTACGTAAAATGAGTCCCAGGTAGAGTATAGTACCTGCTGCCTAGGCCAACCACCTTGGCCAAAGTTGGTATCGCAAGATTCAGTCTGTTGGTTTATCCCAGGAATATAAATCAAAATCAGAAATAGCAATATTTTTTAAATCTTTCTTTGAACTGCCATTTTCAAAGCCTGAAGACATTTCAGATGTTTTTACCGATTATATAATGGCAGCACTTTCCGATAACCAAAAACTTACTGAGTTTTGTAACTACGCGTTAGAAAACTATATATGGGCCGAGTTTTCAAGTTCCCTTAACATGACTACAAATTCATATCTTTCCATCCTCAATTCAATATATTATTTAATAGTCCACATACCAATATTTTCACATTTATTGAGGTTTCAAAGGGGATACAATGTCAACAAAAAAATCTCCCATTATAATTAAGAAAGAAAACTTTTTAAGAGAAGCAATGAATGATTTGTGTAATGAACGCATTTCCATGCATTTCGATATATTTGAATTTGTAAAAAAGTGCCTTTTAAATTTCTTTCCATTATAATCGTCAAATAAGCTTCATTGTATATTCTTATGTGAATATAATGTATATTCTTATTATATTGAAATAAAGTTTTTCAAGCATTCAAGTATGTTAAATTAAATATATAGTATAGTGTATCTCGAAGAATATCGTCTAAACACTTGGCAGCAAAAACTTAACAAAATGCAAGAATAAATGTAAATTTTGTTGATATATAATGCAAATATTGTAATCGCGTTAATCTTAACACATTTCTAAGAATATTCCGGGGCTCAATTTACGTAGCTTATATTGAAACCCGGGACTCAATTTACATAGTATGGTTTTATCGGTGGGACTGAATTTGCGTAGGAATATGGAAATGGGACTCAATTTACGTTTTGCGCTCTGGCCCGAGGGTTTTGAGTCGCCCGAGGGCATAACATCTATTAATACTCGGGGGGCATATACACTTCTGTCATACTACATCCAAAATATAAATATAAAAGAAAACTTGAGTTACATTCCTAATATAACTAAAAAAAAAAATATACCTAATATTTAACTTTGAAATCCAGAAATGTCAAAATACAATGATGTTCTGTTTGTCAGCGGGGGGAAAACTCAAATGGTATATGATTTACACGAGTAAATAAACTTCAAATGAAAGGAGCATACAACAAAAATTATTAATTCTCAGGAATGTTCATTTACAGCTATTTATTGTACATATTAGAGAAAAACTAAAAACAAGTTGTAGAGCTCACAAAGCTTTAATCAAAAGAACTATAGTCTGCCAATATTGGTATGAATATGAAAGATTGAGATTTTTTTAAATCCTTCAATAGCCGCCATTTTGAAACTGCTGGACCGAATTAGTCTATCTTCGAACTTATCCGAGGCATGGATAGAATTTTTTTGTCGAATTTCGTTCCATTCGGTTGAAAAATGTGGCCTCCACTTCGTTGACAAATTTCGTTTTATCCCATATGGTATTTTTGAGTTCTGCGGACCATGATCGGTGAAGATATATTGAAATTTGTGGAAAGTCTTGTTGTGATGACGGCACCAATAGGTAGTATTTCTATTAAAATCTACATAAAAAAAATTAAAATTCAATTTGATATTAACAACATTTTTATTTTATCATATCGTAACTGGGGAAATACTGTATTTAGTTGTTGGAGAAACAAATTTCGCTAGCTGTCAAACTTAAAAAGTCAAAATGCAGGGAAGTTTCGAAATTCCTGACGAAATTGCAAAAAAGCGGAAAAAGCAATACAAAACTTGCCACCGAATAAGTCGAGAGACGCCTACCACGGAGAATATGACAAATTACTAAACTGGATGCCAGCAAACTGTGTAGAATATTCAATTTGATTTTTTAAACATTTGCTTTTATCATATCGTTGCTACGGAATTGTTGTATTTACTTGTTGAAGAAACAAATTTTGCTAGCTGTGAAACTCAAAGTTAAAATGCAGGAAAGTTTTGGAACTCCTGACGAAATTGCAAAAAAGCGGAAAAAGCAACACAAAACTTGCTACAGAAACTGGATCAACGTTTACTGCGGGCAATCTAACTTTCACCGGATCCTTCCAAAATTGCCAGTTTGATGTGGATTCGATTTAATAATGTTCAGTATGTATTTACATAATACTTTTATTTGATATTTTGTAATTTTATTACTAAAAATTATTAATAAGTTATCAAAAACAGTTTTTTTTGTATATGGTCCCCAAAACGGTAACTTTGGGAATAAAATCCGTAAAGTGCTACTTTTACGGACTTGTCCGTAAAGTGTCGTCATGGCAACACTTTACGAACTGAATTTTATTCATTCATAACACATAACTAAACATTAACGGGTGTTTATAAGTACTATAAAAACTATGAACCGATAACATTTTGCCGCAGAAAATTTAGGAATTTTGATTTTTACAGAATACAATTGTCAATGGTTATTGTTGCGGTAGGTACAAATATGATGACTTTCACACTCTTTCTTAGAACAATCGCAAACAAAATGACAGTAAATTCAAACAAGATATAATCCACTTACATAAATATACGAATAATGGTTTAGTTTGGGTTCAAATCAAGTTTCGATTTTTACACCTAAACCTACATACATTTATTGCATGATAACAATTTATATTTCATTTACTTATTATTCAGGATTACCACGAAGTGGGCGACATCTAGCATTCACGATTCGAAAGTCAAACTAGGGGAAAACAGGATTTTGCTGTATACATTTACAATTTTCTTTCAAATTTGGAGTATCTTTCTGAATGGTTATTATATTTATTTACAAGTTTATTATATTCAACTATGTATCTATATCCCCATAATACATTAGTATTGTTGGATCCTGGAAAAAATGACTGAAAACACAATTAGAGAACATAACAACAAACGCAAATGTTATTGACTAGTTGACATAATTGACATTTGACACGTCGGTAATAAAAAATTTGATTCGATATTTCACACGGCCTTCTGCCGCACGGGTCATAAAGTGCACTTTATGGTCCGTGTGGTACACTGTTATGTAGTTGGTAACCAAGCAATAAAAACACAATCATGAACTAAGATGACATAAAATTATTTTTTTTACCGTTGCGGCTTCGTCTATTTTTGTAAAAATTCTAGTTTGTATGTTTCCAATATTGAATTATACTATTCTAATTCACTATCTCCATCAGATTCAGAGTCACTATGATTTACATTGCGGTTGCGTTTTTTCAGTTCTTAGCACTGATATTTTTGAATTCCTGCTGGATTTGTGTTACGACACTTTCAGCATTGTCAAGAAAAGTATTATATGTTCTTATGTTTTTGTATTGAGACTCAATAATTTTATTGGGTATGGTACAGAATGATATGCTAGCAAACGGATATGGTTTTTAAGTGCAACAACATGTTCTTTCGTTATTATTTTCAAATTCAATACTTCTATTAGTTGATATTGTTCAGTAAAGAATCTAAAAATTCTTGAATAGTGACCTTATTGGAATATTTACTAGGGATTTTCCTTATTTGTCTAGAATGATACAACGCGTTATCTAATACAATACAGTGTTTGGCTTTATTTTTGTTGATATTATTTCTATCCAAGGACTCTTATTGATTGCTTTCAATGTCCTAATAGTAGTCTGAACTGCTTTTCTTAATATTTTTTGACGATAATAAAAACGCCTCCATTTGTTCCACCACAGTGCAATATGCAAATTCGTGTACACCTTTTATGCGGAACATTTGCCATACATTTCTTAGAGTTATATATCCAAGATCTCCGAATTGTATCGTCGCTCACCCTACGTTTCATCCAAATGATAAATTTCATGTCCTTTTTTCCTCCATTTTTTCAACCGTGTTTTCTCTTTTATCGATTGTCTTTTATTAACAGTTTTATATATAAAGTTATGCTGTTTTGAAAATCTTCCCAACGTTCTTTTTGAACAGTCTTCTGTTATAGATCTTTTCGTCCGAGTATCTAATAATTGTCTAAAGAAGTTTCTGTCGACTTACTGGAAGGAAAATAGGCAAAAAAGTACAAATTTGACCAATCTATCGAATTCTTTGCTTTCTGATCATATGTACGTATTTGAGGTTATGATTAGGTAATCCTTGAAAGTTCATGGATCCTGAAGACATTTTGCTGGGGAACTTTAGGTAACTTTCCTATCCACTAGTATTTCTTTTATTAGCCTTTTGTATCATGTTATTTTCCTCATTGTTACTAATAGCCTCTCTTGCTTATATTATATGAGACGGATTATCATTTAAATTATTATTATATATTACATTGCATGTTATACTCAAACTATATTGAATTAACTCAATTATCCATAATATATATCCTAGTATCAGTTTTTTATTCTCTTTCAATTTCTGTATCACATACAAGTGTTTAACATATCGCTTCTGTGTTATTGTTTATTTACAGTATATTTATATGTTTTATTGTATCTATTTTTTATATTGCTATTTTTTTATTTTTTTCAAACAAAATTATTATTATTATTTCACCTAATACATAACTATAATCTCATTGGGGGAATGAAAGTATATTTAAATTTAAGGATAAGTGATTTTCCAGAATGTATTTTGCCTATGGAATCCATGGATTTTGGAGAAAATTTGTTGGTCTTAACCATGGTTTTCACAACCTGCATTATGACTTGTGAGGACATCGAAAGGAAATAATTTATTTCACCTTCTTGGAGACATTTTGCCTCTCTTCTTGGTATAATTTTCCTATTATATTAGTTGGGAATTTGGATTCGGCTTACATTGTTCAACCACTGTTGCAGCAACAAAGGTAATGCAGAAATCAAATCAATGAATAACATATGAATAGTAGCCTCTGTGACCTGTTTAAACTAATTTGTGAATCTCAGTACATGTGTGCGAGAAGAACACAAGGTAAAGGTGGTAGGTCTAACTCTAGACTAGAAACTCAATTAGTCAAGTCATATTAGACAACTGAATCAGAAATTATCTAGTGCACTTTTCAATATCCGACTATTGAGTTCTATCTCTAGCAAAAGTTTTCCGAGGACTGCCTATCCTATTTTCTATTCCAGTCCTACCTTAACTATGATATATTATTTTGGGTTGACTTATCAAAAGACTCTACTGTATTTAGGCAACAAAAGAGGACTCTAAGAATCCTAGCTAATTCCCAAATTTTGATAAACTGGCAGACTACTATCCAAAACACTGAAAATTATGATCCTTCCATCATTGATTATTATAACTACTGTTGATATTTTTCAGAATTTGCAGAAATAAATTACACTCAATCAACATGATCGACAGGAGAATCTGATAAAATTCGTATACCTAGATAGAGACTAACAAAATCCATCAATAATTCTCTCAACAACAACATATGCAAAGTTCTACCTGAAGAACTGAAGGAGTTAACCATGTACTGCTTCAAAATACTACTAGATAATTCTTTTTACTCTCTTAAGGAATATGAGAAATGTCTTAAAATCATTGGGTTTGTACACTCATATTTTAATTGTTCCATTTATTCCAATTTCAATCAATCATTTTTTCATGTATATTATTTTTCTTATACCTACCCTCCTAGTTTTCTAGCACATATTTTTACCTGTTTTGTGACATACTATAAATATGCAATTGTGTATAATATAATGAAATAAAGTATTCTATTCTATTCCTATTCCAATAAAAATATCCGCCGTGATACTGACAAGGGTTTTTCTGAATGGCGATATAATTACTTCGAAAAAACCGAACCGTACTGGAGGTGTGTAACTTGACTGGCGTACTTACCATTTTGAATACACAAGAATCGTGCGCCCTTTTGAAAAGGCACCCTTCGAAAAAATCCAACATTGTTTTAAAAGAGCGTAATGGAGTAATCTGTCGAAAATAAAAGAATAATAGACAGAGAACAAAGGAATATCACAATTTGGACAATAACTCAATAATACGAACGTTTGCGCGAAGCTACTCGCCCTTCGATTGTTCGTGCTCTAATCACAGCTTGCTCGATCGAAAACGCTTTAGAATAATTTAAACAAAGAGTGAAAGCAGTGGGAGGCTTCCATACACATGCTGTGACAAAACGCAGAACCATTATATTATTGTTCCTCGATGGGGATCACTATATCAAGCTTTTGCAACTGAAAAGGTACACTCGACTTTCAAAGATTTCGAACATAAAGAAACTCGCTTGAAAGGGACTGAAGGAAACTTGGAAATAATTGCATTTTAACGTACCTCTTCCGGTCTGTTAATGTGATATCCTTCTTTTATTTTTCTTGACGAGTTTCTTTGAGACTCCGGTAGTTCATTGTATTGTTTTTTTCGATGAGAATCTATTTACAAGAGGGAAGTTATCTGTGAAAACTTCAAAATGAGTTCTGCCACGCCAGAGTCTGTACGGATGTTTTGGAGAGGGTTATGTTGATCGATGTACATGTGTCTCTGAATAATAACAAATATCTTTCTATACCACTGTTTTAATAAAGACGATAATCATTAAGATAGCGAGATTTGTCGGTAGTGAACAGTTGGAAATAAATACGAGTTTTAATTAAAATAGTTTAGGAAATTGGTACGTGCGATAACAACAAAAATTAATAGGATATTCAGAGTTGTTATAGTAGAAATAGTATATTAAGTATCAATAATAGCGGAAAGGATGGTTAACTGGTTGATGAAAATGTTTGGAGACCGAAATATTGACTGAAACCAGTAAACATTACCGTTCGTGATCCTTATACTATTTTTTGTAACACCGATATACAGGATATGTGAGGTCATTTCTGCGAGTTTAATATGTGTGTTGAACTGTATTATTGCTGAATTAATGTCTATTTTTGAATAAGAACATCAAGCATTTATAGATATATAGAGCAAGAATTGTCATTATGTTGTTGTTTTTAAACACAGATTTACATGATTCATTGTGTTCCATATTGTTGATTATTCTGAGAGTTCATTTCTGAATAACAAATATCCTTTCAGTGTTACTGTTGCTTCCCCAGAAAATAATTCCGTATCTACCAACTGATTCGAAGTTTGCATAATAAAGAATTTTCACAGATTCTTTCTCTAGATATTTATTGACTACTCTTATTCCATATGATATCCTGCTGAGTTTTTTTGCTGTGTATTCAATGTGTTTATTCCATTTCAAGAATTCATCTATGTAGAGTCCCAAAAATTAGTTATTTTCCGTTATTGTCAGTGTGGTACTGCCTGAGTTAAATTTTGTCTCGGTTCAAACTGAACTTGTTTAGTTCTAAATGAATTAGGTTAGTTTTGTTTTCGTTCAATATCAACCTAATTCTTGTGAACCAATCTTTTGTTTCAAGAAATATCTTGATGCTGCTTCGTATCACCTCTGGGTATGTTTACCCCCCTGTCAACAAATTTGTGTCATCAGCGAAAATCGTAATGTATTGGTCACTACTTGGATTTGGTTTACACATATCATTAATATATATATATATATATATACACAGTGCGCGCGTAAATTATGGAAACATGAAGATATCTTTGACACCCCCTAAGATATAATAACAAAATTTTGGTTATGTATATTAAATGGACCAGCGATTTTAAATTTTATATTTTCGACGTTGCCAAATGTACAGTTTCTGAGATATACGAACAATATGTTTATTTTAAATGGGACAACCCGTATATTTTACGATTTTCTGTTACAGTTTTTTATTGCCGATACAGCATACAAATTGTTAATGGCCAATATTGACCATTAATTTTAAGAAATTAGAAAAAACATTTTTAGTTTGTAATAATATTGCAGTATAAACAGAAAACAATACCTAAAGGAAAAAATTGAAGGAGATGTTCAATATGACCTCCTTGTCTTTGGAAATAGAAATCCATTCGTTCCAAAAATTAATGAAAAATTTGCCGATTTGAGCTAGTGTTAAGATTAATCATCCTGTGATAATGTGACGGCTCACAGCAGAATACATTGAATCCTATTGTGGACTTTTATAAAGTATTGCCACGATAAATAATTGATAGTAAAGTCTCTTGTTGGAAGCAATTGTCAAAGAAACATATGGACAGGCAGTTGCATTTTTTATTACACCACGTTTAATAATAGCCATATGAATACCATTTATATTCGAATTTTAAATCAGTTTGGCTAACTTTTCCATCCGGAATTGTAACAGTTAAAACAACAAAAAAACGGTATTAAATCTGGAGATATCAATAATGACTATTTTATCATTCTATTTCTACTATATCATTCAGTATAGGCTAAATTATTGCTACGCTAAATAATTCACAGTAAAGTCTCTTGTTGGAAGCGATTGTCGAAGAGAAATGGACAAGCAGTCGCATTTTCCATAATAGCCATATAAATAGAATTTATTATCAAATTTCAAATCATTATGACCAAAACTTTCTCATCCGAAATCGTAACAGAGGCATCCATAACACCAAAAAACGGTAGTAACCCATTTGCTGCGACAACAGTAGAAGGTGACTATATGTCACACAAAAGAAGAGTAATTCCCAGTTATTCATTTATTTCAGAGTCAGAAGCCTCTAACACAGCTAATAACTCATCGTCTGTGACATTATCATTCAGTATAGGCTAAATTATTGCGATATCTCAATGGAAATTTCATTAAGGCCAATTTGGTATTTTGAAAATTAAAATTTTAGTAATCGGATAATGAGTGAGTTCTAACAATTCTCCTCTTGGAGATAGGATATTTATCTAAATTCAATTTTCAAATATATTGCACCCAATTGATAGGGTTTTGTTTCCAAGATTTTTTCAATAATCGGCCAATTTGAAGCTACCCTCATTATTATTTACTTCTGGCGTATTTCAATCGTAATCTGATTTCTTTCGGTTATGGTGAATTAGCCCGTAAAGAGAAATACACGAATATCGAGGATACTGACGTCACAAGCTATTTATTCCTCTTAGGAAACTTCTTCATTCGGATAAAAAAAATATATCTGGAAACCTTCAGGTGGTATAATAAATTGTTTTTATGTAATTGATATTTATGGTTTAGCAACTATATTATCTCCATATTCGCAACAATTTTCCCCAACGTTCCATATAAATGTGTTTTGGAATACTAATTGACATCCTGTGTGAGTGGATTGCAATGGCGTTTTTAATAATCCGTTATACCAATCACCGATCGATCCACTTTTTCAATACAAATATTCCATCTCAAATTAGGACCAAAGACAATTCAATAATTCCCGAAAACGAATTTGAATCCGATTATCGAAGAAAAACCTGGACTCCCAATCCTACAATTTAATTATAAAAAAACTGGAGTTGACTGTGAAGAAGTGTTTACAATGAGAATACTAATAGTATTTCAATTAACTTTCTGGCAGCAGCGGAGAAGTTCGGAAAGAGTGTCTGCAACTGACAACTCTGGCCAAGATATCATTTCCAATTTGGTACCCATGATTCAATAAAGTCTCAACACCATTGGCAACCCTTGTATTAATAGAGTTCGCCCCCCAGTAGCGGGTATGTGGGTCTTGTTAGATTTCATACAGGGTCCTGCAAAAATATGTCAGGTTTCCATAATGTTTTCATCACACATGTTAGCTATTTCGTTCAAGTAAACAGGATGTTTCGAGAAAAGTGTGAATAGTTCTTTAGTTATTACTAACCATTTATGAAATGTTTAATAATGAAAATTCGATTTTTTTTTAATATGAACAAGGTATTTATAAAATTAAATGTGGAATCATTTGCGGCTGAAAGATAAACTTCATTCACCATCTTCCATAGTTAACCTCTTGGGAGGTTTTCCAATTGAAAACGGAAAAAATTTCAATTGAACATTGGAAAGGAATAGAAAAAAAGATATAAAAAACAGCTTCAATCTCATCGTAGAATTTTCAATGATCAGAAAATTATCAATTGAGAATGTTTCTCTGGAAGATGTAGATACTAGTGATTCCTGATGAGTACTCCATTTTGGAAAATATTCTCCTTTGCCTCATTCATCGGGATTAGAGAATCAAACAACTATCTAAATAAAAATTAAATTTTAACTTTCAGATTTTTTCATTTTGAGTGAGGATCTTTCACAATATCTATCAAATGTAGTTTAACGTCAAGCGTGTGTTTTAGCGAGAAAAGTAAAATCAACTACTTTATTATTTATGTACGATATTACAAAAAAAGCTTCGTTTTTATAGTAAATTGCCTTTCCAATATCCAATTGACAATATATCTCCTTGCTTAACAACGAATTTTGAATTAAAGCCAAAAGAAACCATCACGCTGAAAATACGGTGGGCCATGAATTGGACGCTAGATACCTGTCTCATTATAATTCTACCCTTAAATTGGACGCTGACGAAAGGATAAACGATACTTATCTGACCCATTTAACCTTTCTTAAAAAGTTGATATTTTAATATGCTATTGAAATAGGAAGGTATGTAGTCTCAAATATTTGCAAATATTTTGTATTCACCTATTTTACGTCGTCAAAGTTAGTTGTGTATCTATAATAATATATATAATATATAATAATAATGTTCATTCATCATGAATTAATTCATATACAATGAAAGCATCTGGATATCGTATTTACATGAATAAACAGTCAGTATCATCGCAGAAGTGGATGTTTCAAAAAGATCATGCACTTATGCGCGATGAAGGAAGACCCTAATTTCATAAATAATAACAATCAAGTCAAAAGAGGTTCGTTCTTAACAGCTATTCCTCTGGCTATTTGCCGCGACAGACGCTGAATTACAAGAAGTTCACCGTACGAGATAGAAATAAAAGAATGTCCCATATAGTTAATTTAGCAATTTTTTTTTGTATTCAAATGCTTGGATTAATATCATGAATTTTTTCCTGGGTATTTTTTTCAGCTATTTTTTTATTTTATACTTTTGAGTATAGGTGATATTTTTTAGTTCTTTCGGTGGAATATTATGTATTCGAGGTAGAAGGTAGGTGAAGCTTCTTTTCCCAATGGTTTTCATACATTCCGTTTCCTGTACACTAGTTTGTTTTCTTCTTGTTTCATAACTGTGACCGATATTTTTTACTAGGTTTTTTCTCAGATTATAGGCGAGAAGAGAAAAACCGAACAATTGTGTTATGTCGAATATTTCACACTGCTCATAAAGAATTTCAGTGGGATAGTTTCTTGGTTTGCCGTAAATAATTTTTAGAGCCCATTTCTGTATTTTTTCAAGGATTTTGATTGTACGCTTACTTCAGTTATGGGAGATATCCAAATAAGTGAACGTGGTGAAGAAGTGCTTATTTTGCAGCCGGGAACATTTATGAAAGATAAAGTATTGAAAAGCGGTGAAACCTATTGGAGATTATTTTTACTATGGGCGTAGAAGACCTCATTTCACGGAGGGATTTGCAACATAATCATCCCACAGACATTGAAAAGATAAATCGCCAAATAATCAGCAGCAGCATGAAGAGGAAGGCAACAGAAGATGCATCCGAAAGACCTTCTGAAATAATACATTCAGCGTTGAAAAAACATAAAGAAGCAATGTAAACGGTATCAGTTCGATATGTTTCTCACATTCGCAACAATTTGTATAACAGTATGCGAAAACTTCAACCACCGTTACCAAAAATCCCCATTCACCGATGTGATAAAAAGGGCGTCTACAAAGTGCGATAGTTTGATTTTTTTGCTCGTATAATAAATGAATTACAATGAACGAGTCGGCCGCAAATAACCTCGAACCAAATGTAAATGACGTGAAGGCGTAAAAAAAGAAGTTTTCGGGTGACCACTGCTGTTGTAGGGTGCACAAGTATGTGTTTAAGTGCAATCCCGAATTATAAATTTTATGGTTTTTCTACTATGAACTACAAACGTAACCAAAGGGAAAAATGCATACTGGCAGTACGAAGAGAAAAGTGAGTGGAAACTCTGTTATTATTGTACACCAATTAACAACTAGTATTACTTTTTTGTTGAAAATTATTGACAAACTGCAATAAATGCATTATTGATATTGACTTTGTATGGTACATAGTTGGAAATTTCATATTCAATTCATAATTGCTTTGCACATATTGGGGTTGAAAAAGTCGGTGACATTAATGTATTCGAATGTATTTTCACATTGATATAAACAATTCAATACTAATAATAATAATTAGAGTAATATAAAAAACATGGATGAAACATATGATGGGATAGTGTCGAAATACGCAGACTATCTAGTAGAAAATTATATCGGTGAAGAGGCCAGTTTTCCGCCGGAATTATGGACAGAGTGCAGCGACACCATCGAAAGAACCACAAACCGTGTGAGTTTTTCCACTCTAGATTTAATTCTATTTTTTATTCTACAAATTCCAACATATTTACGTTAATGGAAGTGCTGAAACAATTTCAAACCGATACGTATGTGAAACTCCAAAGTTCAACCGAACAAGTGAAAATTCGGCATCCTGCAGTACGTAAGCGTACAGAACTTTGATGTTCTAATAGTCTAAGAGCCGGTGGGAGATCGACCTTCACCGATCTGATAACTCGATGAGACATATTTTTTATCAAATATAATTTATAAACAAATATGCCTATGATAACTTGCCTATCGAAAAGTGTTCATAGCTATTTTTAATTGAATTAATTTTAATCAATTTTCTTTCATCACCTTCACTCTTTTGATAACCGAATGAGTTTCATCTCAACTGATAGTTTTCAACACTCAGAATATGCCTAGGTAGGCTTGCCTACTTATTTCTGTGCATGGCTACCTGGCAAGCAGATGTGAACAGGTAAGTCAATATAGGTAACTACACCGATTTGTCAACCAATCGAAATTAAAAAGATAATTTAATTACAAATCCAATCGTATAGGCTTGCCTGCAAACAATCGTACAGAAAATATTATTGCCAAGCTATAAAGTCTTAGAATTTTAGCTATTTGATAGGTGCGAGAGAGAAAGTAGAGCGTCCGAGGTCCGTGTGATAGAACAGGACACAACATAGGAGCTGCACGCTACCTGACCGTTGAATGTATCCGAGTGCGCATGCTCGTCTACATGTGAGTGACAGTGACAGCATTTATTTACACTCGACAGTAATTTTGAACTCTAATTCATTATAACTCTAATTTTGATCACAATTTTTGTATTATTTCTCACTATATATACTTACAGCTATGAAATAATCAAAAATGAATAATTTAATATATTAAAAAATGAAAAAACTAAAAATTCAACAATTTTTTCTTTCATTTTGAAGCTAAATTATAAAATTTAAAAATTATAAAAAAATCTATATTTTTTATTTAAAATTAAATAAAGAAAAGTTTATTCATTATTTATAATCAAATAAATGCCGTAAAGCGGGAAAGAATAAGTATTACTTTTAAAATTTTAGTATAATAAATGAAAAGAATCATCAATATAGAAAAATAAAATTTAATACATTTATGTTGTTAAAAGCGTTTATTACAAAGGATATAAAAGAGTTCAAAATTACTGTCGAGTGTAAATAAATGCTGTCACTGTCACTCACATGTACACGAGCATGCGCACTCGGATACATTCAACGGTCAGGTAGCGTGCAGCTGTTATGTTGTGTCCTGTTCTATCACACGGACCTCGGACTTTCTACTTTTTCTCTCGCACCTATCAAATAGCTAAAATTCTAAAACTTTATAGCTTGGCAATAATATTTTATGTACGATTTTTTGCAGGCAAGCCTATACGATTGGTTTTGTAATTAAATTATCTTACCTATGATATCAATTTCGATTGGTTAACAGATCGGTGTAGTTACCTATATTGACTTACCTGTTCACATCTGCTTGTCAGGTAGCTATGCACAGAAATAAGAAGGCAAGCCTACCTAGGCATATTCTGTGTGTTAAAAAGTATCAGTTGAGGTGAAACTCATTCGGTTATCAATATGTGAAGGTGATGAAAGAAATTTGATTAAAATTAATTCAATTAAAAATAGCTATGAACACTTTTCGATAGCAAGTTATCAAGGGCATATTTGTTTATAAATTATATTTGATAAAAAATATGTCTCATCGAGTTATCAGATCGGTGAAGGTCGATCTCCCACGGTCTCCTCTACTATAATATACGACTGTATAATTGAAGATTTCATTTTGTGAAATGTGTAGCTAAACTGTATACTAACTAAGTCTATTTGGAAATACATAATGAAATAAAACATGAAAATATTGAAGTTTTTTTTTAATTCAATATTCAAGTGACTTAATAACATTTTATACTCAGGTAACCGTAATTAGCGATGTATTTGTGCAGGTGAGAAATACTAGCGTCCATTTTATGGCACCCCCAACGAA
This sequence comes from Gonioctena quinquepunctata, assembly GCA_018342105.1. Lineage (NCBI taxonomy): Eukaryota > Metazoa > Arthropoda > Insecta > Coleoptera > Chrysomelidae > Gonioctena > Gonioctena quinquepunctata. Next base: position 20,106 of record JAFIRS010000100.1, on the reverse strand, counting down.
TACGGACCAGTTGCGGCCCGATCGAGAATCGTGTAGTTGCGGCCGAAGAGAATAGTACCTGCTCCAACAGGCTGCTCATTAGGCTAGATTAATAAATACCTACCTACCTAATAAATAAGTAGACTATAATGACTAACGATAAGTAGACTATAATGACTAACGATATGAAATATTATAGAGTTATTGGAAGTACATATTCAATGCTAAGCAGTATTTGTGCATTACCTTATTTAAATTAGGATTTACCTTAAATCGTTGCTGTATTTATAGTTATTGGAACTGACTTGAGATAAATAAATAGACGTTTGACAGTCTTTTATTTCTAACCTAAGATTGTTTTGTTGATAGGTGTTTGATTTGCATATCATCATTTATATTTTAACAGTTAAACAATTTGAATAATGGAAGAAATGTTAGAAGTTGCTTTGTGGGGAGATGCTGACGACGACGAAATTGAAATGATAATTATGGACAATATATTAATTCACAGAGACCATGTGCAACAAGGCATAAATCCTTTTAATTTAGATGATTATACTGATGAGGAGATTGTAATGAATTTCCCAGTAGTAATACTAAGATTTTGCTGTACGATCTCCCACGCTTCCACATTTATGATGGGATTGTGACCTACAATTTCCCGAAGAAACACTAAATCATCATTGTACGTGAATCTAACCCTTTTAAACTTTTATTTTTGGGACTGAAAACTTCAACAGTTGCCATTTTTTATTTTTCTCTATTTTAATAATCACCCACAGAGACCATAAATGAAAATACAAAACTAAAACAATTCAACATCAGTTAGTTTGGTTATATGTTATATTCTTGAACTTATCTTCTTTTTTCTTCGTATCAGGTTAGGTTGTCAAAATAAGGATCACATAACTGACCTTTAATTTATACGGTAATTTGACGTAAATAAGGGTAGGCAGTATTTTATTATGGTTTGCCTTATTATGAAATTTATGTGCGCATGCGTAGCTGTCAAAATAAAGGTGACTTTATTAGCGCTTGCCCTTATTGCATAGTCCAATAACTCTCTATTATTTTCCGGTGACCTCGTGTTAACGAGTCTGTATAATCTACACGAAATCGATCGTTAATGACCCCTGTTAAATGCCTCTCTGGAATATTTGTTTATGGAGAGAAGGCGAGAAGGCGGAGAGCATGACATGACATAAGAAAATTCACTTTTTTACATATTTCAATTTATAAGATTTACGATAATAAATCACATCCAAAAACCAGAGATTGATTAAATACAGTCCACTCTATCGAATTAGAATTTATACAACCCCTATCAAGTTTCAATTGATCTTTCAATGCATAATTGTGATATATGCAACTAAACATACACCGAAATCGACCATTATTAACCTGTAAACGGTAGATTTCGTCCATTAATGTATAATTGTGGTATAGGCAACTAAACATACATGAATTCGAATGTTATTCAAATGTCAAATCATATTACCTTCGCGCTGTCAAATTTATGTATTGTAAAATCCAAATATTGTAAGTTTCCTCTTAGTTGAAGGAGATGGATATCGATTTCACGTTGACCCCAGCAACGAGACCGACGGAAATTTTTTGTAATCAACTCTTATATTAAAATGGCGATTAATGATCTCGAACATTAATCGCCACCATTAATACACAAGTTGATTGAATAACTATGAAGGGCCAGAGAAAAAGAAAATATCGGACGTCCTATGACGGGAATATTTGAGACAGAAGTAAGAAAACTATAGGACCGTGGTCTGCATTTCGTCACATCCATACCCAAATTTGAATCCGTCAATACAGTCTTGAATAGACACAGATAAAATGCAATTGGTACAATTGAAGATCCAGTGGATTGCGAAAATATAGATTGGCCCGTGAATATCTTCAATTTAGAAGATAATTCTTCCTTCTTGTTAGTTGAAGATGGAGTGGGTAAGAACAAGATCATAATTTGCGCCACCAAATCTGGAATTGAAGCCATGAGAAACGAAAAGAACTTTTTCAGGATGGGACATTAAAAAATTGCAGTAAACAATTTTATCAGTTGTATACTCTACATCTCGACTTCGGAAGTGGTAAAGAGGGGATAAACATAATTCCAGCGGTTTATTCCCCTTTACCAGGCAAGAAAACGCAGACATATGAGAGGTTTATAAAAATTGATTTCGAAGAAGCAGTCATAATGGCTATAAAAAGAATACTTCCGAATGTGAAAATTGCAGGATGTAATTTCCACTTCAATCAGTGTTTGTGGCGGAAAGTCCAGAGCATTGGACTAGTGGAAGGGCACGGTAACGATGGATCAATAAGGTTGCATATACAGATGTGTGCTTCCTTGGCGTTCTTTCCAGTCAGTGATGTGGTAGATGGTTGGTTAGTCATTATGGAAAATGCTCCGAATGGTACGCAAATTGATTTATTTAATACTATTTCGTCAATTATTGGATGGTCAACCCCAGTTTTCCAATTGATATTTGGAATGTTCATAACCAAAGACGCAGAACAACGAACAGTGTCGAAGGATGGCATAACAGTTTGAATAGGCTAGTCAATAAATCTGAACCTTACATATTTGAGTTGATTGGAATCCTGAAAAATGAAGCGCTCCATTGGGATTTCATATCCAAACGATATGACCTAAACCGTGAAGGAAAGCGCAGGAAAAAATAATAGGTAAACATTGACAACAGTATTGATAAAATTATTATGAAATATATGGATAGTGAAATCAACTTGTCCGAATGCTTGAAATCTCTCAGTTATGTTCATGAATTAGAAGTTGGGTATTTGCTATTTGTTGTTTGTAACGATGTGATTTTGTTTCATACCATTTTTATCGTTTTTATTAAACATATTTCCTGAAGTCTACGTATCCTTTCTTTTTTTAAACACATATTTGGTTAATAAGTACGTTTGTACACGTAGGTTGTACACGTTAATAAGTAGGTTTGTACACGTATTAATTTTTCCTAATGAGCAGCCGCAAGTGGTAGAGCCGCAACTGGTCCCCTAACAGGTAAACGTGTCACAAAAAGTATTAACTGAATTTTTATCATCCAATTTATGGATGCCCGAAAATAACAGCTTGTCGCTGTATTTCAATTACCTCTCAGGTAAAAATAATAATTAAAATTATAAACGTCAAATTTATGGTAGAATAGTTTTCGTTTATTTTTCAACATGAACAATCGGTGGGGACAAATGTTCGTTAATAATATAGATGCTGCAGGTGAGAAGAGTATTCCGTCGACTACTGTCAGAAATAAAACATCAATTACTAGGCAATTCGATAATTTTTGAACGAACCACAATTGGAGAGCACGGATATTTTGATAGATTATGATTATTTCTCTAAATAACTTCAAATTAGGATTATGACAAGATTTTTCTGGTATATATTTTAAATCGATATATTGTCGCCCTAAATATAATTCGTGGTATGAATAATAACCTATTATTTTTTGTAATATCAATTCATTGGCAATCCCAATGTAAGAAAAAAAAACTCGTATTTTCAGCTTTGGGATTGCAATTTATTAATGATTCAAAAAAAATATCGATAAAAATTATACCACTTACCTATTATATTACCCCTGAAAATATTTCTCTTTTCAACATCAAAATTCGAGTTTTTGTGGAGTGGGTAACCGATGAATGTTTGGGCTTATAACTTATTAATTTTGAGCAATTTTTTTTTTATTTGATGAGCATCCCAGGAGACTTCCTGACAACTTCACACATATAGATATATTTCACAAGATGCTTTTTCCCTTACGAGTAACAGGTTCGAAGATAAAACTCACTAATATGGTAACCCCAGTGAAAACCGAATGGAAAGTGGTCTCTGAGAATTATAACCATAAACAAATAGAATATCTCCAGAATATCTCCATTTCTGAATTGTCCTCGCTCCACCCATATTAAAAAAAGAAGTTCTGTACACTTTTACTGAACGAGTAACGGGAGTTAACACTTCCCAGCGTTCTGTACATCCTGTGTCAAAACAAATAATTTAATATCTTTTCCCAAATCTCACTCCTCTATTCATTGAATACTACATGAAATATGGTTTGAATTTTCACATTAATGAATCAAAAAGTTGATTCCTATTCTAAAATGTGATTAATTAGGGGCATCAGTCATAGGAGGATATCCCTCGTCATTAGGTGCATAAAAAAATAATTGGGAGAGTAAGCGTGATAACAGATAGTATGTTGTATAAATTTCACTTGTAGTCGATCGTCTTTGAATATCAATCATTCTTCAGCGTTTGACGACACTATGCATTTTATAGATATATGAAAAAAAACCCTTGGCGCGATGCCAGTCAAAAAGGTGGATTTCAGAATTTATTAATTGACGCTGAAATTGTCATCAATCAAGCTTACGAATCATGTGTCAAAAAAAATGGCATACATTTTCTTTATAAAACACAAACAGCATTTCTATTTTTGTGAAAACCTCAAACTATACTATCGAAAGTTGGAGAAGGATTCAAATCTTCCAAATGCTTCCCAATATTTCTATGTAATTTGACTCAAATCAAAAGAAAGTGGTTTGATTTAACTACAGAATTCCATGAAGATATAAAAAAGTTGAAATATATATATATATATATATATATATATATATATATATATATATATGTAAATATATATATATATATATATGTAAATATATATATATAAATATATATATATAAATATATATATATATATACAGGGTCCGGCAGATTTTTGGCAACAAATGAGAAAAAAGTTTATTTCAAATTTCTCAGAAAATTTTATAACATATAAAAGTTTTTGCTTCTGCTCAAACAAAAATTGCACCATCCATATTTTATTTATCTCCATTCGTATACGAGGGAGGTGGAATAATTTGAAAGTAGCTCAGTTGTAAAGTACCTTTATTTTTCAAAATACACCTAAAGTTCATTTGAATAAATGACTTACAATTTGAGGAATATACTGAATTTAGAATTACATCCTCCCATTCGAAAAACAAGTTTTTACTGATTTTTTTCATTTTTTTATTCACCACCCTATGTATTATGAGAATTTTTAAGAACACTTCTGTCCAACTATAACAGAAAATTGCATTAATCAAACTTGGTGCTGACAAAATCTCATTTCTTGCTGCCATTGAGATTTTTTTTTTTTTTTTATAATTAAGGTATAACAAATGACATCTGCAGTTCAAAATCAATTGAAAGCAATTGAACTGTGTTGTAACCAACGTCAAAAGATATTCAACAAGTATTTCACGAACGTGTCATTGATAAACAATCGCTTGCTACAATTTTCACTACCGTATGGATGGTAATTGAAATATGTGTGGCATTTCTGTTCTGTTTATGTAGAAAGCCGATACAAATAATTTCTGTTCTGTTCATGTAGAAAGCCGATACAAATAATAGTGTATGCAACACATACGCAAATGGCTTCAGCGGACATAATCTTCATGAACATTGTGATTGGTCCCCTAAAGCCTCACTTTGCGTACTTTTTACATAAACTACTATTATTTCAAGGCTGATTTGACTTTATTTTCAAAAACATAGAGAAATATCGCCAAAGAAAATGTTATGTATGGAGCGCGAATGTGGACATGTAGAATTCAAGTGATATTTTTGTTTAATTTATTTATTTATTCATTTATTTATTGATACACTGTTCTACAGGTTACACCCAACTACAGAACAGGAATATAAGTTACAAATACAGTACAATACAAAATAACAAATTAACGAAGTAATAATACATATCGAGATCAACTAAAGTAATAGGATTTAATCGCAGAGATTGAACAGTCAAAAATATCAATCTGACAACTTGCAGAATTTCAATTGACACACATGTTTTGCAGCGGTGAGTATTTCAAGACATCTGTTCATGGTCATAACAGTGTTTCTCAGTTTGAATCACAGCTTGGAAAATACTGTTATTTTTCTTAGTGGGAATTTTTTTAACTATAGTACAGTCGGAAGATCCGGAGAAAATATCGGGATTACATTTTACTAATAAATCAAGCAATACACTATCAGAGTACTGTTCAGACATTCCTACCACGCGAATTCTTGGGTTGATACCAGCAAACTCCCGAACCACGTAGGATTCCGCCATTTTTTCTTCAACAAGTCTTTTCATTTTTTCGTTATCTTCTTTAGACTTATATCCGATGAGGATGCCGCCATCTTTCATATACCTGATTTTGGCCAAGTGGAGGCCATTTTCGGATGGGTTGACATTAGTCATAAGCTCAGACTTGGTTTTTGTGATAGACTGATTTTTGTGATAGACTGATTTTCATTTTTGGGATGAATAATAACTGCGGGGTGATTCTTATTTTTGACAACATCAGCGTATGGTGTTGGGGTACTATCGAGTGCCGGTTCCCTGAATATTTTGGTTACATCAGATCTTATAGCCGCTATTTGAACGTTGATTTTGGATAACGCATCATCTACTTCTGAGTCTAGAAGCTGACTGATTTCTTTATTGTTAATTGAGATACAATCCTTAATACAGTCTTCGCATCTCCAAAAGAGACCCGGTACCGCATTTATTACGGCGAGTGTATCAATAGTTTTACAAATACACGACGAGTGAACAGGGTTTTTGCAGGCCTCACAAAAAATTGCCGGCTTCGATCTGCTTATCGCCGTTGAACATTCGGTGCAATTAACCATTGTTAAGCATTATAGGACGAAAACTTACAAATATGTTTTCTTGAAAACAGTTCCAGATTGAAGTTCGCACTCTTATGCAGAATTAGTAAACTTTTCCAATTTATTGTCACTCTATGTCTCACTGAAAGACTCGAATGTCACGGAGCGATGTTCACAGTTCACAGTTCTGTTGCAATGATCAAAATTGCAATTAAGTTATTTGAGAATGATTTTAATTTTCTAATTAGTGTAGGATTCTAGCCCTCATCAGTCTAATATATATATATATATATATATATATATATATATATATATTTTCTTAATATTATTCTTATTATATTTGTTGTTTTGACATAATAAAAATGAAGTAGCTTAAGTAGAAAATTTTCGAAAAAAAATTAACACGAATTATTTATTTTCAACAGGGAGCCGGAACACCAATTTCCATGACCCTAACTCAAAAACTGACGGTGCTCCTATACCAAAGATTCAACCCCCATTTTACCTCCTTTAGGGTTGTATTTTCAGAAACCCTGAAATATATCTTTCTTTATTTGGAAAGAAGAAAACCCTTTTTCCCTTTTTACTACTTCAGGGGTTGAGTTCACTGAACACGCTTTCCTTTATTTGTAGCAGAGACCTGAAATACCAATTTTCATGACCTCAACGTGAAAACTAACGATACCACTAATTAAATTTCCAACCCCCATTTAACCACCTTTAGGGATTCATTTTCTAAAACCCTGTTGTTTTATTTTTTTTTATTTGAGAAGAGGAGATCAAATACCAAATTCCGTGACTTCAAAACTAACGGTCTAACGGTATATACCTCCTTATTTCCACCCCCCTTCCAACCCTTTTAGGGATGGAATATCAAAAAAACGTATCCTAGTCGTTATCTATGTGACTCTAGAAAACGCAGTCAAATTGATTTGTTGAAAATATAAACAGGATGTTCATAAAATCAGATGTGGAATCATCTGCGACTGAAAGATAAACTTTAGTCACTATCTTCCATCGTCAAGATAACCTCTTGTGGGGTATTCATGTTGAAAAGGGAAACTTTCTCAATTGAATATTGATAGAAAGATTTTTCTGTGAATTGAAAAATCCACGATTAAAATGAAGTTATTTTTTGTGAATGTCTAACAGAAAACAACTACTTCCCTGGCTAAAGCCACGCTGGACATTGAACTACATCTGATAGATATTCTGAAAAGGCCCTAACTCAAAAGAAAAAATCTGAAATTGAAAATTTGCATTTTCATTCAGATAGTTATTTGATTTTCTATTCCAGTCTTAATTAAGAACTCATAAAGATGAATGAGGCAAAGAAGAATGTTTTTCAAAGAGAGTACTCACCAGAAATCATTCGTAACATTGACGCAGGAGAGACATCGCATTCACTAGGTCTTCAATACATTTTTGTCGACGAAAATCTATTTCACGCTTCCACGATCATCAGGAAGACCGGAAGAAATGGGAAACACATTTTCAAGAAGCAATCTCACTTTGCAAAGATGGAAAAAGTTAGAATCATTTCTTTTGGAGAGACACTTTGAAATTAGTGTTTCTTGACATTAAAACCAGTCATGGGGTATGATAGATTGATTTGTTGAAAATATAAACGGTATGTTCATAAAATCAGATGTGAAATCATCTGCGACTGAAAGATAAACTTTAGTCACTATCTTCCATCGTCAAGATAACCTCTTGTGGGGTATTCATGTTGAAAAGGGAAACTTTCTCAATTGAATATTGATAGAAAGATTTTTCTGTGAATTGAAAAATCCACGATTAAAATGAAGTTATTTTTTGTGAATGTCTAACAGAAAACAACTACTTCCCCGGCTAAAGCCACGCTGGACATTGAACTACATCTGATAGATATTCTGAAAAGGCCCTAACTTTGAGAAAGTTTCCCTTTTCAACGCAGTCAAAATTCCAGCTTTTTAGGCCCAGCGGTTTGTACGAAGCCGTATAAGGGCCAACAACAAAATATTCTTTAAAATATTAGGAATTGTCACTTCAAAGTGACAATTGTCACTTCGAACTGACAATTGTCACTTTGAAGTGACAATTCATTGAACTGACAATTGTCACTTCGAACTGACAATTGTCACTTTGAAGTGACAATTGTCACTTCGAACTGACAATTGTCACTTTGAAGTGACAATTGTCACGTTGAAGTGACAATTGTCACTTTGAAGTGACAATTGTCACTTCGAACTGACAATTGTCACTTTGAAGTGACAATTGTCACTTTGAACTGACAATTGTTACTTCGAACTGACAATTGTCACTTTGAAGTTGAATTTTGATTTAGTTATTCGATACAAACTATTGCAACAGCGAGCGGCGGGGTAAAAACCCATTTCCAGATGGTTCTATTAATAAAATTGCGAAAAAAATTAAATAGTTCATCTATTGGTATTAAACTACTTACTCTATTCAACTTGAGTTATTTGAAAGAAAAATAGGATATCTATAAATTGATCAGAGAATATAGAAAAAAAAGGTGATTTTAGATATTTTCGAATAAATGCTTGGAACTGCACATAAGCCATAGTATTGGATTCTAACTGTTTTCGAAATTCTGCCATCTTCAAAGTTTTTTTTAACTTGTTGCCTTACTGGCCATCATGTAAAATTTCAATTGATTTTGAGGTTATTCGACATGCACAATCTATAAAAATTTTTTCAATACTTTTTCCTATATCTATGTTGAAAATTGACTAAATATTCAACCTGTTTCATTTTGATGGCCTACTCTCCTATGAACATCTCATTTTGTATACAGGGTAGTTCCTTTCGAAAAATGAATGGAGTTTTTTCTCAAATGTCTCGGACGGACAAGTGCTCTTTTTTTTTAACAAAATAGGAGATTTTCCACGAGAATTCAATTGGTTTGTCTGAAATAGTTTTTTTATCGAAAAGGAAGTCATTTTCAATCAAGAATAAAATATAATTTTTTTATTATAACAATATTATTTTAGCAGTTGGCATCAAATGTCCTTTTTGAGTGACAATTGTCACTTCAAAGTGACAATTGTCAGTTCGAAGTGACAATTGTCAGTTCGAAGTGACAATTGTCACTTCCAAGTGACAATTGTCAGTTCGAAGTGACAATTGTCAGTTCAAAGTGACAATTGTCACTTCAAAGTGACAATTGTCAGTTCGAAGTGACAATTGTCACTTCAAAGTGACAATTGTCAGTTCGAAGTGACAATTGTCAGTTCGAAGTGACAATTGTCAGTTCTAAGTGACAATTGTCAGTTCAAAGTGACAATTGTCACTTTGAAGTGACAATTCCTAATATTTTAAAAAATATTTTGTTGTTGGCCCTTATACGCCTACATCAAAACGTTGCACAGAAGCATTTCGGTTGAAACGTTACATTAAATTCGACCTTGAAATTTTACTCCCATCGCACTAAAAGACACTTCAAAAAATATACAGAAAGTGAAAAATAGATCAACTCAAATGAAACGATGAATATTATAACATCGAAATCATGGAAGTAAATTATAACGTAATCAAAAGAAATGGTGCTCGAAATGAGCGGTCACATGTTAGTGAGATTCGCGCATTCCTGAACTATTTTTCAAAATTTATATCAGAAACCAAACTTCCAAACATGTTGGGTTTTACAACGTAAAGTTGCCGACGAAAAATCTAGAACAGTTCAATCTAGTTATTAATGCCAATATCAAAAAGTTCCAATGAAACAATACCTCATTCAGGATCAGTCTGCCTTAGTTGCCTAACCTACCTCTTCAAAATTATCTCCTACAAATTTATCGCTACGATTCCATTTTCAACCGCAGTCAATAACGGAATTTTTTATTAGGTTGTATGTATTTGATAATAATAATAATAACCTTTATTTCAAATTGTGTTCATACATGAGGTCTCACAAATTCACACAAAGGAAATAACGTTAAAGAACATAGGAACTATAGTAAGCACTATACATGTTCTCTTACTTCCATAACTCAACTTATTAGCTCTCAATTTCTTCATTAGTCGGTGTTAAAAAATCATTTATTGAGTAGGTTTCTTGCAGTTCAATAAATTACCAGAGTATGTTAAGGCATCTGTTTCACTGATCCAGTTCAAATCTTACTTGAAAGAATACATCCAAAATAAGTAATTTTGTATTTTAATGATTGATATTAAACAATTTACTATATATTTCATATGAATTTTAAAACATAGCTGTTTCTATTATTTTTTTTTGGATGTAGGTGTATATGTGAGTATATGGGTGGATGTATGTGGGTGTGTATTATATATGTACGTATTCATGTGTATATGTGTGCATATAGATACATATTTATTAAATAGGCTTGTTGCAATTTTATGTTTCCTTATTAGGATTATGCTAATCTTTTTATTCCATATGTCTGTACTATATTTCCATTTATTATGATCCTGCAATTTTTTTACTCTATTTTTGTCTGAATGATATTTTTTATTCTATTTGTATTTTTAATTTTTATTCTATTTATATTTTTTTATTCTATTTGTATTTTTCATTCTATATGTATTTTTTATTCTATATGTATTTTGTATTTTTTTATTCTATTTGAATTTTTAATTTTTAATATGTTACTTGCAATTGTTGTTTGATGTTATAATAAGCATTTTATTGATATTTTTATTGTTTTCTCATATGTATATTGGGGTTCCTAATTAAATAAAGATCTATCTATCTATCTATGGTTCTAGTGTTATTAATGAGTTCTTAACCCTCTTTTTGAAGGTTCTTAGGCAATTAATTGTAACTTGTAAAAAAACTTGATACACATGTAATATGGGCCTTTTTCAGTTAGTGTCAGTCGATGAACTGAATAGTTCAGGTTAAGTGTTCTTGTATTATACCCATGAAATATTTGCAGCTCAAAATCTTCTCTGTTTTTTAAAAAGAAAACCAGTGTTCATAAATGTATAGCGCATAAAGTATAAGTATTTTTTCTGATCTAAAAACTTCCCTGCAACTTTGTGGGAAGTTCATTTTTTTATGGATCTGAGAAGTCTTCTTTGCATCACAAACACTTTTTGGATCTCACTGCTTCTGCCCCAAAAAATTATACCATACCTTAGTAATGATTGAAAATTTGCATAATACATGTGTTTTCTCATTCATATACTCACCAACAACTCTTATCGCATAGCAGACCGAGTTTAATTTATTCAGCAATACATTCCCATGATCAGACCAATCTAAAAACTCATCAATTTCCACTCCCAAAAACTTGGTGTTAGTTACTATGTTATGTACTTCATTATTAAGTTTTAGCTTTGATGGTTTTTCATTTCTATTGAGTTTTGTTCGAAACAGTATAATGTTTGTTTTTTCTTTGTTTAATATGACTTTATTTTCATTAAACCATAAAGAATATTGCTGCCATTTTCAGTTATTTCCGCTACGCTTGTACCCCCTACTAACAGATTTGTATCATCTGCATAACATGTTATATCTTCATACCTCAGAGCTGCTATAGAACCCAGGTCATTTACATAAATTACATACAAGATAGGTCCTGCAATACTACCCTGTGCTGTACCAATATTACTAACCATAAGTTTGGAAAAGTATTTTTTCCTAACTTTCATTATCCCAACTTTTTGTTTTCTTTCTGATAGATATGACCTAAATAGTTTTAGCGTTTGACCTCTGACCCCATACAATTCCAATTTTTCAAGAAGTAATTCTCTATCAATTCAGTCATAGGCCTTTGATAGGTCTGAGCACAAACCCAGTGCAAGTTAATTTTTTTCCAGATGTCCCGAAATTGCATTAGTAATCTGGAAGATGGCCGTCACGGTGGATTTTTCCTCTGTGTACCCGTGTTGATGTTTATTGAGTAATTTATATTTTTTAAAGAAGTCAAGTTGCCTTTTACACATCGCTCGAATAATTTTGAGAACCTAGTAAAAAGGCTGATGGGCTTATAATTTTCGATCATCTCTGGCTCACTTTTTTTTGTATGGTGGTTTCACCAATGTAATCTTCAGACGATCCGGGAAAATTCCCTGTTTGAAGGAGTTGTTTACCAAGAAACACAATACTGATATAAGGTACTAATTACCATACCACAACTATACTTGTTCTTCATTTTCTTGGCAAACCCACAAATTTCCTTTGGGGATACTGGAGACAGAAACATTGATTCGTTATTTCTCACAATATTACAATTGAATGGTCTCGGTTCTAATTTATCCAATAGCTATGGTACAATGGACAACATATATTGATTATATTGATTCGCAATTCCAATTGGATCACCTGCTATAGAAATGACATTGCTTTTATTATTTTTGTCCAATATTTCATGACATATCGTCCACATGCATTTAGTCTTGTTATCTGTTAACCTGAAATCATAAGAATCAGATCTCACTGCTGCCAAGAGGTTGTCATATTCCTTTTTGGCATTTTTGTATTCCGACTTAAATCTGGTCTGATTTCTTGATAAATTCAATAGTATGTCCACTCTAGTTTCACACGCTCTAACTTCCTCACTGTCTTTTTTTTGTTTTTCTTTTTTTGTGATCATTTATCAGTTTCAATGGAAACTGGAGATAAAAGAGAGACCCTACTACCTCCATGAAACTGTCCCACTACTATGTACACATCTAGGTTCTCCTTTGCATAAACATCATTCCAGTCTTGTCATTTCAAAGAATCTACAAACTTCTCAATATTCTCTTGCGATCATCACTAACATACACATAATCCCATGATTTCGTGTTCACCCATCTCCATCTAGCGAAAATCAGCAGGACTAAGTAAGAGAGTAGGTAATAGAATATTACTAAGTTCTCAAAAACTATAAGACTCAAAATTACCGTAATAGTTTTCCGGTAGACTTCACGTGAACTTCTAGAAAAATAGTCCATGAACGCTGATAACCAGTCCTATCAAATGATTCCCCATATGACAAATAAAAAAAAATTCATCCATAAATATTGAAATATATTTATATTATAACTGAAAATAAATTTGCAGGTCAGTCAACTTCAGTACCATGTCGAATAATAACTTAAAACGGATACCAAATGTGACAGACGGACGTACAGGTCAGTGATCTAATGACGGTTCTTCATTTCGATGTAAAGATACCTCAAAATGAATGAATCAACAAACAACTAACGTGATTTTTTTTACGTCAGAAACATATCGGACACATTTTTCGTTGCAACTATTGCATTATGCAGGAGGTTGTAATTATGACAATTGGAAAAAGTGTACAAAACCTGGTTAATTCCGTGAAAAAGTCTCTGGTGCGCCCTGACTATACAGAACACCCTGCGAGAAAAATATGGGTGAAAGTATGATATTCTCAGTTTTCCAATAACCTTCATATCTTACCTATAGTCTACAAATTTCTAGATTTTGTGACAACTCGTATATCTTTAATTCATTTTCACAATACCAGTGACAATGCGGACACACGTTATAGAATAACAGAGAAAAATGTCAGACACAACCTAACGCCTTCCAAACTGCTGAAGTGGTGAAATTATAATTTAATCCTCTCAAAGGGGGTTGAAACTTTTGGCAATGACAGCAACTGATAAAAGGTGTGATTGTTCGTCTGGACTTTTAATCTTCGAACTCTATAACGCTTCGTGATCCATTTTCGAATTCTTTTAAACAGCGAACTTCTCTCTTTGGGAAGGAAGACAAAGCTGCAAGTTTTAGGAACTGGAATTCATCTCAGAAGGAAAAGGCAGTATAAAATATGAATGCTAACCGTTTCCACCTACCTCCAACCTTTTGTATTCTGAATAAATGGAGGTTTTTGTTGAGATCACGCGCCCGTTCCGTTGCTTAATGATGTGTGAAATGTTGGGAAAATAATAATACACACAATTAGATGCTTTAACATTCCCTTACATGTGGATGATTTCTTTATAGTGTTTGTTTCGATGATTCGGGTATTGGGTGCTTATATTACAAACTAGGAAATATTCAGCAGTTCAGAAGAATTTCCACCTATTCAATATAATGAGTAATACACAAGATATTAAGTTAGGAGCACACAAAATATTAAAAAAATGTAAAGACTGGACTTGGAAATAAAAGTTACAGATCACAAAGCAACAATTACAGGACTGCCATTGGGAAATAATATAAACAACGAACATAAATGTGAAGAGTACAACAATAAATTCATAAACTATGAAAATATTAAGTTAGATTTGAAATATTTCAATTGCGATAATTTTTACTCCAGGGAAGAGGTTGATACACTTGCAAACACTCTTGTAGAGATTTTCCAGAATTCCATACATAAAAATTCAAAAATAGTTACGACAAATAAAAAAAATTAGGCCAAGAAAACCTTGGATAACCTTGGACTCGTATTCGACAAATGAAAAAATGAACCCCATCGCAGATAAAGATACTCGAAATGACCAAATAGTAAAACAATAATTTATTAGGCATAGAAATTTCATAAATATATTAATGAATAAATGAAAAAGGGATAACTTCCAAAGAGAAATTAAAAAAAATCGGGGCAATACAAAAACATTGTGGAATGTGGTTGAAAATATCAATAACAAAAATGTGAAACATGAAATAAAGCAATTGCGTACTGAAAATAATAAAATAAAAAATTACGGCAAATATATTTCAGATGAATTTAATAAATACTTAGAAAATGAAAAGAATTGTAGTTCAACTAAAGAATATTTCGTTATTTCACAAGTGGTGAGTGATATATTTTTCATTGATCCGTATGGAAATATTTTTTGTCTATTTAATGATCATAATTGGAGTTTTGTGGACTCTAACGGAAGTCAATAATGTATATAATCATAATACCCAAAAACTCAAATCTTTGCCGTCTGAAAACGAAAACAAGCTTTGGCTAAAAATTCATTCTACGTAATGGTGTTTACATATATAGGGTGTTAGAGAATAAGTGCGACAAACTTCAGGGGGTGATTCTGCATGAAAAAATAATGATAGTTTGCTATATAACTTTTGTAAGTTTTTCTTAAAAACTGACCATTTATTTATTGCTCTGAAACCGGTCGAGATATGCGAATGAAATTTGGTGAGTTTCAAGAGGTAGTTATTGCGCATTTTTTGACAATTTGACAATTAATAATTTTATGTTCATCATTGGCGCGAATACGGGTAATGATCTCAATTTTTGAATTTTTCGTACAATTTGTAACAAAAAATCTCAGGCCTTTTTTTCGTATGACGCGCCGTTTTTATGCAAAAAAATAAAACATTACTTTAATACATTATCTAGTAGCGATGCTAGTAGACTACTGTCAACATTCTGTTAATTACGAATATTTCAACAAAATGTAATTAGCGTTTCTTCATTTTAAAGCTTTTAGTTTGGTATAACATTAATGATAAGTAATTAATTTTTCTTTTATCGAAAAGAATGGAAAATTATACAAATGCGGAATTGTCAGACATGCATTTTGTCTATGGTCGAAGTAATGGAAATGGTCGGCAAGCTCGACGATTGTATACTAAGTTGTATCCAGGACGTAGGGTACCCCATCACACAATATTTGCTGGTCTTCACCAACGTTTGCGTGAAAATGGTACATTTAGGAAACAAACGGCTGACTGCGGGCGCCTTCGAGAAGTACGAACTGTGCAACTAGGAGAAGCAGTTCTCGAGTTAATTGCGGAGTCACCTGAAAGAAGTACTCGAAAAATTGCCAACATACTGAATGTAAGCAACTTCACTGTATTTAAAATTCTTAAAGAACAGCAATTGTATCCGTTTCATATTCAACGTGTGCAAGCTCTACTACCTAGATACTTTTTTACGTGCCTAGTTTTTTGCCATTGGATTCTTCATCAAATCGCTCAAATCCCTAACTGACGAGGCTAATTCTGGACGACAGTGTATACGAAATTTCCAAAACAATCACCTCTGGGCTGAGGAAAATCCACATGGCATTTTTGAAGATCATTTTGAGCATCAGTTTTCCGTAAATCTATAGCTTGGGGTACTTGATGATCATTTAATCGGTCCATATTTCCTTCCACAACGACTAACAGGCGACTCTTACCTCAATTTCCTACAGGAAGAGTTACCTGTTCTTCTTGAATACATTCCTCTACAGCTGAGACAATACTTCTGGTTCACGCAAGATGGTGCACTAGTCCATTTTAGCATTATTGTACGCAATCACTTAGATACAGTATATCCAAATCGCTGGCCTGCTCGATCTCCGGATTTAAATCCTCTAGATTTTTGCATTTCGGGTTTTCTTAAGTCATTAGTTTATTCCACTTCCGTCGAAAATGTTGAAGACCTGAGGAATCGAATTATAGCCAGCTGTGAGAAAATAAGAAACACACCAGGAATATTTGCAATCAATGAGGCGAAGAGTTGAATCTTGTATCACGTTTGAGGGGGGGTCATTCTGAACATTTGTTGTAGCTTTGTGACCATTTATTTATTAGTGTTATTTTCTGTTATAGTTCTGGTTTAACGTTATTGTATTAGATAGTTCTTGATAATGTATTAAAGAAATGAAAAATACGTGTTTTATTTTTTTGCATAAAAACGGCACCCCATACGAAAAAAAGGCCCGAAAGATTTTTTGTCACAAATTGATCGAGAAATGCAAAAATGATGATTTTAATTTGAAATATCTCAGTGGCGTACAATTTTTTTCTTTAAAAAAATTGAGATCATTACCTGTATGCGCGCCAATGATGAATATAAAAATCTTAATTGCATGTCAAAAAATGCGCAATAACTACGTCTTGAAATTCTTCAAATTTCATTTGCATATCTCGACCGGTTTTAGAGCAATAAATAAATAGTCAGTTTTTAAACAAAACTTCAACACCCCGTATCTCGGAAAACGAAGCATTTGCGGACGAAAGTTGTATAGCAAACTGTCATTATTTTTTCATGCAAAATCACCCCCTGAAGTTTGTCGCACATATTCACTAACACCCTGTATAACTCCCATAATTCTACAAATATGCCATTTATTCCAAATACATTCCGATTGTTTTTTTGAATTGAACATGATTCATCATTTAAAAAATTAATTCTTCAACCATGTGTACCTAGTCTAGGCATTTCCTCATGGCATCGTTTTATTTCAACTTGTATTTCTTGATAAGAAACTGTACGGGTTTCTCGGAATAATAATCATAAATGCTAATAAACGAAAATCATCAATAACCAAACAATTTTTTTCCGGACAAATTTATTATCGCAAAAAAGTCTTTTACAACTCATAATTATACAGCATGCCCAAATAAATTTTTTATACAAATGTCATGAGTGTGCTTCAAATTGAAGTAGTAATTCCAATAACATGTTTTTCAGTTGTAGTCAATTCTTTCCATCAATACGTTTTCTCTGGAATGAATTCCTTGATCTAACTAAAAAATAAATATTCTCAATGAAAAATTTGGAAATTCAAAAATGAGAAGAGAAATAGAAATTACTTCCTCCCATTGCTCAGTTATCTATTCTGTTTAAACACATTCTTCAAAAATAAATGTATTTTTGTTTTGAATTACCAGCTATTCATTATATTTTTTATGGTGAACTAGTTTTTCTCTTTTCATTCAAAGAGACTGAAAATTGACACATCACTGAAATACACTGAATATTTTATTTATTATTTTTTACTTTCATTTCTCTAACTGTATGTGAGAAGGAAGTTTCTTTTTATTTGGAGTCTGTCTCAATCTGAAACCACCAGACAATGCTCCTGTTTCTTGATTTATGTTTTATGTGTCAGTATCAAAACTTATTTGTTTCCGTAACAGATTGAAGTAGGCATGTATCCGTTGCAAATTATGACCATAGATAAGATTCACTTCAGAATAAACTTTATAAATACTTTTCTTATATGAAATAAATGTTGTTTTCTTCTTTTATTTGTTTTTCTTCTTGCATGTCGAACTTGAAGACCTTCTTCGCATATTGAGAAATCTCTCAATTTTCGGTTGCGGACTAGAATGAACGTAGTCAACATTTTCTGGTACACCACCCATAAGGCCAACGTGAAACTGAAGAAATATCGAAAATAAAAAATTATAATGCCATCGAGAAATATTTTAAAGTAGATTATTCACAGGTTTTCATGAAGTCAGTTAGGAATAATCGAAATCAATATTAGAAGTCATCTCATATTCCACAGATGGATAAAAAAATATGGGAAAATAAACCGGAGGACATGTCTTCAGACCTCGAAGAGTCCAATTATAAACTTTAGGATTTCCCCAAAAAATGTTGGTCGTGAATGTTTTAGCTACTCGAGGTTTCAAAGGGGAAAATTCGTTACAAAATCGGGGATACTTTCATTAGATTGGCTTGAAAAGATACTCTTCGGTTTCTAGCAGCATAAGCCACGAAACCCTTCCCCCAGTAAAATAATTCCGTTATTTTTGTAGCGTCCGGCAGACACCTTATCCCATCTTCAATGACAACCCCAAAAATATCAATTTGTTTTATGAAGTGCCTAATAATATTCAGTTACATAAGAGTGTATTTGACTAATGGGTTGGTCAACAAGAAACTTTCCTCTTCCGACCACGGACTGACCGAACGGTAAAGAACACCGAAACTTAAAAAAACAAATTTTTATTTTCTCAACAAATTGATCAATACTGTAGCCGTTTAACATTTACCGCGACAGATGTTTCGTGGGATTTTTAAATTCTTGTCGGAAAGGTTTACTTTACTAAATGAGTTCAGCTGAATGTATAATTTGTAGGTTTTTTTGACAATGTTGAGGTACCGCTCACTTTGTGAGGGGGGAATTCAGTCACATTCAGAATTTTGGAAGAAACTGAACTATGTTAAGAAATTGCAAACGATTCCATCGCAAATTCATTCGCAGGATCATAAAAATGCGGATATGCACAAATACAGAGTGGCCCACTGAACCACCCCGATTTTTGCAATTTTTGAGCATATTTGAAAAAAATGCTCGAACAGGTCGATTTTCATTTCAAGAGGGCACCTAATCAATGTATTTCGTCCCGACTCACTTCCATACTTTAGTGGGATGAAAGTGGGAATATAGGTTCATTGATAAATCATTTTATCCACAGCTGGTATTATTGAAGATCAAACTTGAGAATGTTGAAATGCTCTTGTGTTTATTTTTATTTATATATATATATATATATATATATATATATATATATATGTACGTATAAAGGGTACTTTGGCGCCAGTGTATAAACTTATACACTTTTATACGATTTTTTATACGTATAAAATTTATATATCCTACGGTCACTTCGGCCCCTGTATACAAATTTTGGAATATATGTTTTATCAAATAATGACTTGGTTGTTATGATTTGAAATTCAATTCTGCAGAATTTGAATGTTCTATAATATCACCAGGTACATTACACACAGGTAAGTTTTATCTTTATGTTCGAAGGTAAATTT